>JAEIGR010000048.1:0-600000 GCA_018904305.1 Scaptomyza montana
TCTTTATCATCAATATCATTATCATCATTATCATTATCATCATTATTATTATCATCATTATCATCATTTATTATTATCATCATTATCATCATTATTATTATCATAGTTATTTTTATCATCATTATCATCATTATTTTTATCATCATTATCATCATAATCATTATCATCATTATTATTATCATCATTATCATCATTATTACTATCATCATTATTATCATTATTATTATCATCATTATCATTATCATCATAAATATCAATAACAACATTTTATCAATATCCATTTATCAATATCTTCAACAGCTTGCAATTGCAAAATAATTAAATTTCTCTGCTCTGTAAAAATTTGATATGCCTCGTGGCAAAGGAAAAATGCCGTTTTAAATAAAATGTAAATATTGCGACAAGCTATAAAATTCCAAATCAAGCATTGCGCTTTGCCATCCTCATTTTCTATAAAGAAAAATTCATTCTCCCATTCGGGCATAAACATTTTGGAGCGAACTGTAAAAAATTTGTTTTTTGCTAATGCGCTGCGTGGTGCTTGCCTGTCAATAGTTCGCCTTCAACTAAAAAGTACAATTAGGGTATTCAGTAGCTATGCTATGTGCGTAAAGTGTTATATATAATACAGTGTAGCTAGTGAGTGCACTTTTTACGTTTCTTTTGTCAGTATTTGTGCTAAGTCAGCTGTTTGCCAGTTCGATGACAATACAATCGAAAGTTAAATTGAATTGAGCAATTGATAAGCTGAAAGTTGTTGTTTTCATAAATAATAATTGAAAAACTTTCTTTTCTTATTCAGAAAATAAATGTTTTTTTATTCATATCAACACTTAAGCATTCTTATATTTTACTTCTAGCTCTAATTTTTGCATTCTATCCTCTTTTTCCCAGCTGCAAATTTTTGAATTGAAAATCATTTCGTATTTTTTCTTCCTGTCCACTGTTAAAAACATCAGTTTAGTCTTTTAAATTAATAAATCATAAAATTTACTTACTTTTACAACCAAAACTCGCCTAGTGTGACCAATTTCACTAATTCAATAATCTAAAGCAGCTGTTTTTATAAATAGTCTGGCAACCACTAACAATAACACATATAGTACAATAGTAGCAAACATACCCAGGGGCATGTTTGCTGTGTTAAAAATGCTTCTGTGTGTTTGTTGTAAAGCTTTCATATAACCTATGCACTTTACGCACATAGCATAGCTACTGAATACCCTAAATGTTAAGTCTAATGCGTGCTCTAATGCATGCTTCGGCACGACAACCGACGACGAACGAACAATCGTGTTCTAAAAATAGCTTTCAATGCTTATAGCGTACGTGTGATTTCGTGCAGTCGGCGGCGAAAACCCAACTCACACGAGGCAGCGCGCTGGCAGCGCGAAGCCAGCGCGCTGCCTCGTGTGAGTTGGGTTTTTCGCTAGAAATATTTTGGACGTCGACGTCTGCCCATCACTGTTCTAGAGAAATCAATTTGCTTATCAATGCACATAGGGCATGACCAACGCACACCACCACAGCCGGGCTTGGCTACAGCAGTGATCTTGTCACACTCACGCCCAGTAAGACCTGCACATTTAGCATGCATAAAATTCTCACACAACCAGCAATGAACAAATTGAGGCCGTGCAGAATCGTCAGACTGCTTAAATATACATGACATTTTGCAGCACGACATATTTACCACTGGGGTCAAACTAACGAAAATAGGTTGCGAGCACAGAACAGACAAAACGGCGCACAGAAAATCTAAGAGCAATCGCACAAATTAAGAGGAATCGTAACACAAATACTTCTTATTTGGAGCGATAAGCAACAACAAAAATGTATTAAAGCACGACAAGCAAGGCAGATAACGCTTAAACGAACAAACACACAAACAAGTGTTTGCGCAGCGAATAAACACGCAAACAAGAGTAAACGCAGCGAACAAACACACAAACAAATGAGTGCACGAATAAGCGGCAGATTTGCAGAATAACAAAAACAGACACTAACAACCACACAGAACTGATTCCGCAATTGTTAAAATAAAATAATTAGCAAATTAAACGACGCACAACAAGAAGCACTTTGCACAGCTTAGGTAAGCCTATGTTTTACGAACAGTAGACTGCAAAAAATAAATAAAAAGCCTGATAAACGGCGCAAAATTAAAAAAGTTGTTCGGAGCTTAAGTAAAACACGTCAATCACACTCAAACTGAGATCTCTCTATTTGGAACGCCCTTTCGTAAGCGTTCGTCAATCAGCGCTGAAGGGGTCGGAATTTCAGCTGGGCCTCAATACGCAGGCGGACCTCCCGATCGAAACTTCCATTTGTGGATCGGATGCGAGCACTGACCCTCTCACCCGCATCGAGCCAGGTGGCGGAAAGTCCCAGTGCCTTTGCCAGTGAGGCGTCAATGCGGCTGGTCGGGCTACATGGATCCACCAGTGCTCGCATCTGGAACGTTTTCCCCTTCGCGACGATGGAAACGCTCACTGTGGGCAGAATTGTGATGCTTTGCAGGATCGCCCAGAGTGCTGGTGTGCCAGACAGTTGGGGGCAGTATTTGTTAATCAATACCCGCAGCCGCTTCTCAGCATTGAGGTGCATGAACCGCTGGCACTTCTTCAACGCGTGAACGCCCCGGCACACACGGCAGCGGAAGGACGCCGTGCCACGCAGCTGTTGAGCTGCCCTTTGTGCTTTTGTGCCTTGGTGGGTGCCATGTTGCTTCGTGTGGAGATTCTGGGAATGCACAAAAAACCAAAATTAGAAAAAGAACTCATGTTGAATGAAACGGTTAGTCACGTCTTCAACAAAGGAGTTGGATTGTTGGGCTCGGAATGGAGTGGAAGGAGGATAAGTTTGGCCACGGGCCTTTAATAGGTCCGCGGGTCGTGAGCACGTCGACCACTCGGACCCGGTCATCCTGTCCTGGGTGGGTTTCCTTGACGCGTCCCAAGCGCCATTCGTTCGATGGAAGATTTATCCTCCTTGACAACTACCACGTCACCCTGTTGCAGGTTCCTCTCGGGTAGTTGCCACTTAGTCCTCTTGTGTAGCTCCTTCAAGTACTCTTCCTTCCAACGGAAACAGAAGTGTTGGTTGAGAGCCTTGAGCCATTGCCATCTATTTAAAATTGACGCTGCATTTCCTTCTATCTCCGGCTCCACTACAGAAAGAAGTGGGCCTCCTACTAGGAAGTGCCCTGAGTAAGAGCCAGCAGATCTGTCACGTCTTCGGATAACGGAGACATTGGTCTCGAGTTCAGACAGGCTTCGATCTTGGAGAGCAGGGTGGAGAGCTCTTCAAATGTATATTTGAAGGTTGCGGTCGACTTGTAAAACAGTGTCTTGAAGCTTTTGACACCGGCTTCCCACAGGCCACCCATATGTGGCGCACCTGGTGGGTTGAAATGCCACGAGAGACAATAGTGACTATATGTTGTCTCGACGCGCGTCTTGGTAGCCTCCAAGAAGTCGCGAGTAATAATTCTAGAGGCTCCAACGAACGTTTTCCCATTGTCGGAGTATACTTTGGACGGGCAGCCGCGTCTTGCTATAAAACGAGCAAACACTGCAAGGAATTTGTCCGAAGTCAAGTCGGAGGTGGCTTCAAGATGGATAGCTTTTGTGCTGAAACACACAAAGACACATACATAGCCCTTGGTTATGAGGCAGGCACGACCCGTGTAGTTCTTTATGTCGAACGGACCAGCAAAGTCGATGCCAGTATGTGTAAAGGGACGTGCAAAAAGTCGACCTCTCTTCGGGTAAGGTACCCATGAGCTGAGTTTGGAGCCTCTTTTTGAACACGATGCAGACCCGACAGGAATTGGTCACGGATGTAATAAGCGTCTTAAGCTTGGGAATCCAATACTTGGAACGGATAAGGCGCGTCATTAATTGATTTCCGTCATTCATCGATATTTTATGCGTGAATTCAACGAGGAGACGACTGAACGAGCATAAATACGGAAGTATGACAGGATGCCGTTCATCATGATTAAGATTGCAGGATTTGCTGAGTCGACCGGAAGCTCTCATGATTCCTTGTGGATCAAGGAACGGATTGAAGTTAAGTATGTGGCTGGAAGCCGGCAAGCTATGCTTGTCAAGAAGGCACTTGTATTCTTTCGAATAAGAGGTTCGTTGAGTTAGGGCAACGAGTCGTTCTTGAACTTCTTGAAGTTCACTATTTTGGAGTAGCTGTGATGGAAACAGCACAGAGGATTGACGACATCGTTTAGCAAATCGGAAAACGTAGGCGAGTACTCGTAACGCTCTACCGAAATCGGAGAACCGTTCAAGTGGATCAGACCGAGACAGTTCAGCAATGTGGACCTTAACTGGACGCTGCTCTAGGTCAGTCTCCAGACATGAGTCAGCTGGAACAGGTTATTGCTCCTGAGGCAGACCCAGCCAGTCGGGTCCATTCCACCACAGATGGCTGTCTTTCAGCTCCTGTGGCGAGACTCCGCGGCTGGCTAAATCTGCTGGATTGTCTTCTGACCGCACGTGTGACCAGGTCCGACAATCAGTGACTTGGCCGATCTTGGAAACGCGGTTGGCGACAAACGTGGTCCAGGAGCAAGGAGATCTGCGAAGCCAGGCCAAAACGATGGTGGAATCCGTCCAGTAAAACGATTCGCACTTTCCTATGGGCATCTGCGGGATGAGGGCTGAGGATAGTTCCGCGAGAAGAACAGCTCCACAAAGTTCGAGTCGAGGGAGCGACACTGTCTTGACTGGAGCCACTCTAGTCTTGGACGTCAGAAGGTGGACGGATACGTGTTGGTCTATTTCCACGCGAACGTACAGTGCTGCCCCGTAAGCCTTTTGAGAGGCGTCGCAGAAACCATGGATCTGGATGATTGCTTCCGGCTGAAAAGAGACCCAACGAGGTACTCGAATATCTCCAAGACGGGGATGATAGGAGAGAAAATCTTCCCAACGCTGAACCAGCTCGGACGGCAAGGGATCGTCCCACCCAAGCTCATGAAGCCAGATTTCCTGCATGAAAATCTTCGCACGAACGATGACAGGTGCCAGCCATCCCGCTGGATCGAAGAGCTTTGCTATTTCCGAAAGGACTTCACGTTTTGTGGTGGATTTCCTTGTAGGAATTTTGGAGGGCGCAAAGAAAAACTCATCTGTGTTGGCTTGCCATCGGATCCCCAAAGTCTTGGCAATGTTGGCCTCTTCGAATTCCAAGAAATCTTCTCTCAGAAGGTGGTCCTTGGGAATGTCTTGGAGGAATTCCTTGTCGTTCGATGTCCATTTTCGAAGGGGAAAGCCCGCTGAACTCATAGCGTCTTGCAGCTCCTTGATGCTGGAAATCGCGCATTGCCTGGTGTGAGCTCCTGCTAATACATCGCCAACGTACATATAAATGGAAATGATGTCACTAGTACGCGGAAATTGTGCTAGCACATCTTTAGCGAGCTGCTGCAAACGCGAATGGCCATAAACGGTGCGCAATTTACGCCAAACGTAACTGTGTTGAGCTCATAGTCACAGAGCTCTCCATCCTTGTTTCGGTAAAGGATTCTTTGAAATGGCGTGTGTATTGGCTTTACTAGAATCTGCCGATACATCTTAGTAATATCGGCGTTGAAGCCGTAACGAAAAAAACGCCACTTCAAGATCTGAATAGTCAGATCAGACAGTAAGACAGGACCTGCATGAAGGACAGCATTCAGGCTCCTACCATTAGTGGATTGACTGGAGGCGTTTAATACAACGCGAACTTTTGTGGTAGTGCTGTCAGGTTTGAAAACCGCATGGTGTGGAAGATAAAAGTTCCCAGTATCTATAGTAGGGGGGACTCGTCTCATGTGACATAAGTCCAGATATTCCTGAATCACGGAGTCGTACTGCTCTTTTAATGGAGTGTTTCTGTTTAAACGGTTCTCGTTTTTTAGAAACTGAGCCAGTGCGATTGACCTTGAATGTCCTAAATTGATGTGATCAGGATTTTTGAAGGGGAGAGCGACAATATATTTGCCTCTCTCATCTCTTGTTGTTGTGCGCATAAAGTAGTCTTCGCATATGGCATCAGACTCCTTTACTGGCTTCATAGGGAGATCCTCCACCCCCCAAAACTTTGTGAGGAGGTTTTCCATTCGTTGGTCATTCAAACCGTGACTCGTGTTGAAAAAAAGGAGATTGAGGATGAAGCACAAGTAGCTATTGGGCCGGTAAGAATCCAACCGAAAATGGTTTCTTGACCCAATAAAGCGCCACAAATATTAGGAATAGAGCCGCCTAGTAGGATGGATGGATGTAGATGGCTCAGGAGTTTCGGCATGTTGTTGTTACTGTGCTTCAGCTCCTCTAGTTATTGTTGCTGTATTGGTTGTTGTTGTTGAGCAATAAGCTGTGCTTGCTCTCTCTTTCTTTTCCGATATTTTATCATATATTTATTACGTTTTTGACGTTTTGTTTCATTAGCAGCTAATGCATTTGGTGTTTCATTAGCAGCTAATGCATTTGATCGATTTTCTTCTTGCGATTGCACTTGTGGCTGCTCTTCCTGTTTTTGAACTAATGAATCTTGCATAGTTTTTATTAAAATTAGAATTTTAACACCAAAATTATACGAAATGTAATTACTTCCATTATACACAAATTTAATTTTTTCTAAATTGTTTTGGTTTAAAGGCTTATTCTTATTCTTTGTGCAATAATGTTGGGTAACGTTTTATACCTTCTATTTTTCATTTTTTATCACTACATAACAAAACATGTTTACCAAAATGAGCAGTGAATACCTCTCTGTCGCACTAACAAAACAACCCCTTAACAGAGTCAAGAGAGTAAAATAAAGAGAGTAACCTGCCTGTCTCCCTCGCACTCACATGTTCAAATCAGTAGGTACTGGCTCTCTCGGATGACACTTCCTAATTATTTGTATCGTGATCATGACCATGATGGAATAAGTGTAAAGTGACTAAGCACAAAAAAAACAAAGCGAATTCAAAGCAATACACAGCGTTCTATAATTCACGAGCGAGATTTCGTTTTTTACGACCACTTTTCTCTGCCGCAACACCAATACTATCATATTCGTTTGCAACGCAAAGTGTTAAAGCGGCGAAATAGCGCAGCGAATTGAGTTTTGTGCTTTTACGCAACCCGCGCGTATAGATGTTAACACATCAAAAATATATAAGCTCACACATTGAGCTTAAGCCACGTCTCGTAGATGTAGCTGACATTGATAGTTTTGTTAAAACTCTGTAGATGGTCTTCGTCGCCGCAGCTCGCACCGCTACGGCTCAAACACCAAAAACAATACACAACCAACAGACAACAAATCTACAAATTGAACAGCTCGTTCTTGAAAAGCGGCGCTTACGACGTGACTGGCAATCAAACAGATCGCCATCGGCAAAGCAAAAACTAAAAGATGCCACACGTTAACGCGATCAATGCCGTTACATCGAGCAATTATCAACCACCAGTACGAAAAACTCATTGTGGAGAGCTCACCCAGCTCTAAGCTCACCAACAGAAACAGTAATGCCTATAAGAAACTTCGCAGGTGGCTGGGCCCGCAGCGATGAAGAAAGAGCTAACACATTTGCTACTCATCTTCAAAAAGTGTTCCAACCTAACCCTGTAACAAATACGTTTGCACTACCGTCTGCTTCAAACGGCTCTCAGCTTCAACATGATCCAATCAAGTTTCGCCCGAATGAAATCGTTAGAATCATTAAAGAGCAATTGAACCCGAAAAAATCTCCAGGAGGTGACCAAATAACCCCACAGATTATTATTGAGCTTCCTTACTGTGCGATCTGCATAATTGCCCAGCTCTTCAATGCTATCACAAAACTTGGCCACTATCCAGACAGATGGAAAAAGTCAATCATCATTATGATACCAAAGCCTGGAAAAGATCACACAGTTCCCACGTCGAATAGACCTATAAGCTTATTATCGTGTCTATCAAAACTTTTTGAAAAATGTTTGCTGTCCCGGATAAATCCATTCCTGAATCTTCATAACATAATCCCATCACACCAATTTGGCTTTCGTGAAAAGCACGGAACAATTGAGCAGGTTAACAGAATAACATCAGAGATACGAAGCGCGTTCGAAAATAGAGAATACTGCACTGCAATATTTCTGGTGCATAAGATCAAAACAATGCTCCCAAACAACACACATAAGCTGCTTAAGTCGTACCTCTACGACAGAAAGTTCGCACCAAGATGTAACACTGAAATGTCTGACGAACACAGTATTGAAGCTGGTGTTCCACAGGGCAGCGTACTTGCACCAACACTGTACGTGCTATTCACAGCCGACATCCCAATAAGTAACCGATTGACAACATCTACCTTTGCTGATGATACAGCTATTCTCAGCCGCTCCAGATGCCTAAGCAAGTAACTTTCACCCTTAACAGGCAAGATTGGCCACCACTCACGTTAAACAACACCACACTTCCAAAAGCAAACGATGTAACGTATTTTGGCGTACACTTAGACAGAAGACTAACATGGCGGCGACACATTGAAGCTAAAAGAACACATCTCAAACTGAAAGCCAATAGCCTCCATTGGCTCATAAATGCTCGCTCTTCCTTTAGTTTGGACTACAAGGTCCTGATTTACAACTCTGTCCTAAAACCAATCTGGACCTATGGTTCCCAGCAACAAGTATGAAGCTCTTATAGAGTCGTCATGAGGCCAAATTCTGACTGCCAGTTGGAATATGAAATCGTGGCCACAATTCTTTCACAGAGCGCTGTTTCTCTGCCAGCGCATTTCGTGCCCGAGTTTCAAGTCACTCAGCTTGCCGACTGTGCTACACCTTTTTTCTTCATAGCACAGCCAGCCAGCCGTTCTGTGTGTATGCGCCAGTAGCCAGCGATTTTGCAGCGCGCAGACCATTGTTTTTTGGGCTGATCACCTGTTATCACATGCTTATGAGCGTGTGTATTCTTCATATGATCATATGGTATGCCTCCTTCCTTTTCGTTCTAGTGACCTAGCTGTAAAGCAGCAATACACAAATGCGTATTCATATCAACATAAATATATTTCTATATAAATGTGCGTTTTCATATGTTTTGCAGTTTTGGTGGTCGGAGCTTTGAAGTGATTTTTGCTATTTTGTTTGGGCTGGGTTCCATAATCAATTTTGCGACGTTGCCATAGCTTCATAGCATTATATCCACATACATATATATTTCCATATGTATGTCTGCAGTTTTGCTGGGATAAAGGCTTTGTAGCGATTTTTGTTATTTTGCTTGGGCTGGCTAGTGTTAGTGTTTTAGTGCTTTTGTATATCTACATGACATATTTTAATGTATTCGTAGCATTTGACATGGCATTCATTGACCTTTCTCTATTATCAATTAAATTTGGTGTATTTTGCCTACAAAAACCTAAAAAGCAATACTTCCAAGGCAGTCAAATATCATATTTTGTGCTGATCGACCATTTGCATTATCAGGCGAACAGCAAAATAAACAAGCGTCTAGTAAAATAAGCAGGCAAATATCAGTTTTGCATTGCTGGTATATATACTCTTTCATGTTTTTAGCTCTATGACACTTTCCAACAATTTTGCCATCGCAACTATCACACAGTTATGCAACGATTTGCACAAATTGCGAAAGTGTATTCAGCTGTGCATATATCGATTTCATTTGCTGAAAGTTCTGAAGAAAACTCGGAATAAAAAAAATAAAGTAAAGTAAAATAAAATAAATTCGCAGCATTTGCTGCTGATTGGCTGGTGTCGCAGACAGTGAGTCTAGGTTTTGGGTGCCTTGCCTAACATACGCGTATGTATACCATACATACATATATAAATATGTGAATGTATGTGAAACAGTTGCCCTTTCCTTTACTTTATTTTGTTCAAGAAAACGTGCTAAAGCAATAATACAGTTACAAACACACCAAGCTGCCAGCGTTTTATGCCCTGTCCTCATTAGGGCTGCATCTTGCATTTTCGGATTTTGAGCCGAGATGCTGAACATCTCCCATAAAATTGTATGGGTGCTAGATATGGCAGATGCTGGCGTCTAGCCAAGATGTGAGTACACCTGGTGTTAACAGTACTCGATACTCTAAAAAAATTCTGTTATGCTCGATAATTTATTTTATCGGCATGGTGAAACCACTAGTCAAATAAGTACAGGAAATTGAGACTCAAAATGGCAAACGGTAAAAATTAAATTTATTTTGTTTTTTTATGCTATACAAAATAATTCTTTGCAACTATTTTAGCAGATATTATTCGATTTGTATGGAGTGAAGAGGCCACACACGTTTTGCTAGACCTCGAGGGGATTAGCCTGGCGAAATGTGGTGTTCTTCTTTGCCAGTCCAGGCAACTGAGCTACCAGCATTTCGAAAACTTTCCTCTCTCACCAAAAACTTTCTTTGAAGAACTCGTCCGAGTTCCTCGGCACATCCCGCTCCCGAAACTTCCAAACCGAATCTATATTATAAAATGGCATTTCATAAAATAAAATGCATAATTTTGCAATATGATATATCATACGTACATATTTCTATACGCTACGAACGTTCTCATCATGATTAAAGCAAGGTTTACAATGTCAGCGTGAGATTGGAAAATGTTTTGCTTCTGTCTGCCACACATATTTTTCACATAAGTTCGTCTCACTCTCAATCTGTAACCGCTTTCGCTTTGTAACGTGCACAACAGTAATGTTTCGGCACTTCCCTGTCTACTATACGGTTCCGGCCGTGCTCAGGGCAAATGGGGGGGATCTTTTGGAAATGCCTTGACATACGCGTCACTAGAATAAAAGTGGTAGACAGATAAGGGATAAATCGGAGAACCAAAGTCAATCGACATTCACTCAAGAGATATGTAGAGTTAGAAGAACTTAGGTGGAGATGTTCTTCTGTCTATACCCTCCCTACCTGTAGAATCTTATAGATCTGCGTGATTCTACCCTATAATGCTTGTTTGTGACAAGCGATCAGGTGCCCATTAAATAACACGTTAAATCATCTCAGATCTCAACAAGTTTAATTCAAATAAATTCAAGGACGCCTTCATGGCTGAATAATACTAACTTCATTACAGATTCTAACAAAACGAATTTAAGCAAATATTATTTATATAAAAAGTAATTAAAGACTACGGTTGATGATCTAACTTAAACTGGACTTTAAATGGGCGATGCGTATTTTGTTGTAAGTAAATTTGCTTTTGTTGGCTTATATGAACATACACCCTCACATATTTATGATCTTTTAATCATTTGTTTATACCTTTTTTTTTGTTTTATCGGCTAGGCCGTACTCACGAAAATATACCAGTTCCATCGATGTCAGCAGGCCTGATGACGAAGAGGTGTCTGTAGAGCTTTATGTTAGTTGTATTATAGATGTGTTGGAGTGTATGTAATAAAGTTTACAACAAAACGCGCATAGCTTTAAAATAAGTCGAGAAAATTATAAGCATAAAAATTCAAAATTTTAATTTTAACTAAATTCAAACTTATTCCTTTTCGATACAAGAACCATGGTTCGGTGCACAGTGGTGCAAATAACACAACTTCGCTTAATCGTCAGCTTCAGTAGTGGTCTCAAAAGCACTACGAAGCGCTGGTGGGAATCGCACAACCCAGGGTGTGGTTATGTTGAGGCGGTAGCGTGTCGTGGCTTAACGCATGGTCCCGCAAGCACTATCTCCCTTCAGAAAGCGTTGGGTTGAGCCTTCGCGGCTTTTGCGGCTTTTGATCGCTACTTTAGGCTGGTCAATATGCGGCTCAGCTTATTCTTGCATTCGCAAGTCCAGATCGGAAGACTACGGCGCAGTCCCTCAGCTTCTCAAAACAGTGCGACACGCGGCACAAGCGACTTTTTAAAGCACGGGCGGCGACATTGGTCGGTGCCAATCCTCAATATTTGGGGGGGCGTGCACACCAAGCCACCGCAAGATTCACTCGTCTTCAGTTTAGGCAAGCATCAGGGTATTTTCCCCAAAGACGCAAAAATATTTGCAGCGGCGGGCGCGGCTTGTGTTGCCGGTACGGCGAGATGCAAATTTTATCGCTTACTTAGCAGTTTTACGTTAGATGCATGGGGATTTAAATATCCTTCTGCTTTATTTTTATTTTTGCAAGAAGTCGCTGTTCTCTTCTGGTCTTGAGGCCGGAACAAAGTGAAGTTGGCCGTCCACCAAAAATGTGACGCTACCAATCAAATTGCAATACAGAGTTGCTAATTATATTCTAACATAGCCTTAACAGTGGCGATCCGACCCACTTGCATCTACGATCAGCTGATGCTGTTTGGGGTTGCCAGGCTGTTAACAGGGGCGGTGCTGCTAATTGGCTGCAAACTGCAACGACAGTTGCTTATTTAAAAACAACTATAGTTGTTATAATTTGAAATTGTACCAACTAAGTCGCACCATTACACCACAGGTTTAATCTTAACGCACTGGGTGAAGATAAAAGCTGAAAAGAAACCAAATGGTGTGATCACATCGGTTACCACAAATCCTTTGCATGGAATCGTCCCAACTCTTTGCCATTTAAGTCTTCGACTAAATAAATCGACTGACCAAGCTTTTCTTTAATGCGCACTTTAGTGCCAACTGGAGCTAGTTTTGCATTAAAATTATCTGCTGCCTTACTTAAAGCAAAATTTCTTTTAATAACTACTTGGCCAACTTCAAACAAACGAGGGCGGGTACGTAAATCATATGTACGCTGATTTTTCTCATATGATTTGGTCAAATTCTTTTCAATGTTTGAACGGATTTGATGAAAATTATCTGTTCGATTAAGCTGTTGTGTACCATCGCTTAGTACGTTTAGGTTTCTCAACAACTTATAGTCTTGGCCATGCACTACCATGTATTGGCCGAATACTATACGATAAGGCGAAATTCCAACAGACTGATGAAGGAAATTACGTAAAGCACAATTGACACTGGGTAAAAATATGTCCCATGCTCGCTGATCGGTGTGAACGTAAGCTCTTAGTGCAGCATTTATTGACCGATTTACCCTTTCAGCTGCGTTTGACTGAGGGGCATATGCACCGGTGCATATGTGTTGAATTCCAAACTGAGAAATAAAAGTGGCAAAATCGTGGCTTTTAAACTGAGTGCCATTATCACTCACAATTATCTCGGGCACGCCAAAGCATGTAAAAAGTTCATTTTTCAAATAGTCAATTACTACTTGCGAACTAAACTTCTTTACTGCTTTAAGGAACGTAAATTTTGAAAAATGATCGAGTACGATAAAAATGCCAACATTTCCTTTTTTCGTACGCGGAAATGGTCCAATGAAATCTATATACAATCTTTGAAAAGGTCTCTCGCTACACACTTGAGTACCCATTGGCGGTTTTAACGCGCGTGTAGGATACTTAGTTGTTTTACATAGATCACAATTGCCTATATATTTGCGCACATCGATAACCATTTTTGGCCAAAAGAATCTTCGCCGAATTCGCTCTAAACATTTGGCAATGCCACAATGACTAGACGAGGCCTGATCATGTATGGAACGGATAACTGGTTCACGCAAGGATTTTGGAACGTACAGTTTCCAACAATCATCGGGATCACTACTTTCACCAAAGATACTACGCCGATATATAAACTTATCTATGACCTGAACATCTGGGAGGTTAGCTTTCTGATAATTGTCTCTCAACTCGCAATACTCATGAGTCTGAAAGGCATCTGAATCTAAATCAATCTCTGGAAAAACATCGATACTGAGTGTGGCAATATCGTCAGTATTTTCGAAACATCTAGATAGCGCATCAGCTACAACATTATCACTACCTTTTCGGTGTTCAATATCAAAAGAAAATCCTTGCAACTTAATTGCCCATCGCGCTAGTCTGCCACTTAAATCGGCTTGGTTCATTAACCACCGAAGACTGGCATGGTCGGTAACAACTTTGAAAGACTGACCATCGATATACATACGAAACTTTTTAATTGCTAAGACGACAGCTAAACATTCAAGCTCGGTAACAGTATAGTTACGCTGAGCCTTATTTAACTTTTTCGACATATAAGCTATAGGTCTTTCGCATCCTGACTCATCAACTTGGGCTAGTACTGCTCCTACTCCATACAATGAAGCATCACATTGTAAAATAAAAGGTTTCTCGTAATTCGGATGTATTAAAAATGGGGCAGTACATAACTTCCGTTTAATTTCAACAAACGCTACTTGAGCTTGGTCATTCCACTCATATGATTTTCCTCGCAAAAGTTCTGTGAGCGGAAAAATCACTGACGAATATTGAGAGATAAAACGCTGATACCATCCTGTCACCCCTAGAAATCTTCTAAGCTGTTTGCGCGTCTTCGGCACTGGAAATTCATCCACCGCTTGAATTTTATCCGGGTTAATTTGCAAAGTACCCTCGCCAACGACATAACCGAGATAATCGACTTTATTTAAGCAAAATTGACTTTTCTTTACGTTTATTGTTAGGCCTGCTTTGCGTAACTGCATAGAAACAATATTTAAATGCTGTACGTGCTCGTCAAAAGTAGAAGACATTACTAACAGGTCGTCAAGGTATACAAATACGTGAGATTTCAACTGATACGGAATGACTTGGTCCATTAATCTGCACATGGTTTGTGGAGCATTAGTAAGGCCGAAAGGCATCCGCTTAAACTGGTATAGGGGTCGATTTGGAATGGTAAATGCTGTTTTTATACGAGAATTCGAATCTAGACGTATTTGCCAAAATGCATCTTTCAAATCTATTTTGGATATGCAATGCACTGGCGGTAGTCTACTAATAAGTCCATCAAGATTTGGCATCGGATAGGCATCCTTTACTGTAACGGCATTTAACTTTCGCGCATCCAAGCAAAATCTAACCTTTCCAGGTTTAACGACAAGTGTCACTGGGGAAGACCATGGAGATGTCGGAGCTTCTTCAATGACGCCTAGTTTTATCATTCGATCAACTTCTTCGCATAACAGCTTTTCTTTGGCAGGGGACAAAGGATAAAACCTTTGTTTAATTGGTTTGGCATCCGCTGTGTCGATCTCATGCTCAACAAGAGATGTCTCACCAAGACCACTACGTTCAGACGAAGGAAAAGAATCAATAGTAGATTTTAATTTCTCCTTTTGAACAGTATTAAGTTTGGTTGTCATTGTTTCTTCTTCCTTACCGATATTTATTTCATTTACCAAATATGTAGATTGGATTAAAATGCCAAAGGCTTTCCAAAAATCCATGCCACATATAACATTCTGTTTGATGGAAGGTACGATCAGAAATTCGAAATCAATTTTTAAAGAATTATAAGTTATAGGTAGACGTACTGAACCTGTCACTAGTTGTTGGTGACCATCGGCTGTCTTAACAACACCATTTAATTTTTCCACTCTTAACGGCTCTGTGGTAAAGTATTTAGCCAAATCTGCACCGATAACGCTCTTATTGGCACCGCTGTCCAACAGTGCTAAATATTGTTTACCAGATATTTCTATTTGAGTAAAAGGTCTAATATCGTTGGGTTTATTCATAATCGAGGATATAGTAAATTCATTAAGACAACGTTTATTTCTCCAAAAGTCTCTCATACGCAAAGAAGAACGATTCTTTTGAACGTCTAAAGTATTCAAATCAAATATGTTGGCTCTGCGTTCATTATACTCTCGCAAACGTACATGATAAGGTCTGAAAATCCGAGAATGTTTTGGTAAGTCAGGTAAATAAGATTTGTCAAGTAAAGGTAAAGGTACATCCGGTGAGTTTGTGTTTGATTCCAAGGCTAGTGTCGGACATCCACTTTCGGAACTCGGTGAACATCCTTCACTGAGTTTTCCGTTTTTGACTTACAATGCGCACAATTAGGTTTATACATATCTGCTAGACCACATCCATAGCAGAAAACTTTACGCGGCTTTAAACAGTCATGGTATCGGTGACCTTGCTCATCACAATTCCAACATTTCAACTTATCGTTTATGCGCAGTGCACAAATCTCATCAGCATTGCCGATATCAGTGTCAGTCAACTCTTCGGTCACTTCTTCAAGCTCGAGAGAATTCACGTAACGCTTCGGAACATTTGTACGAACTAACGGTTTGGATCGTAAGCTTCGAAAGAATTCTTCATGACGATGGCACTCCTTGCGAAGTATTGCAAGATTTGGGGTGTCTACATGAAGAAGTTCGTGGATTAATTCAGGCTTTAAGTTATGCCTTACTTCTACAATAATGTCGTTCTCTAACATGGGCTCTCGAAGAGAATCAGCTATCGCTAGCACCGCATCTAGAAATTCATCAAAGCTTTCATTGGCGCCTTGCTTGCGACGTCGCATGACATTTTTGATATCTCGATCAGTTCGCTGGTCTTGATATCTTTCTCTCAAACGATTGCACAACTCAAACCATCCCATGCATCCTACAGTTCTGTGTACACGCCAATAGAATGAAAGAGCTGGGCCTTTAAAAAGTAAATTCGCAAATTGGTACAACAAATCAAAATTGTTGTTAAAATATTGAGCCGTGAGACAATTGACTCTGTAAATAAAATCTTCAATAGGGATGTCATTCGACGCACCTGAAAATTGTATCTTCCAGTTCGATATGACATTAGAAATTCTATCAGGACGATCTATAGAGTAATTGCTATTGTTAGCGTTCTCACGAGATGGAACACGCCTATCTCTTGGGAGATTTTCACGCTCAAAGCTCATTCGCCGACCACTTAGCTGGATGTCATGATCCCATTCCAGCTGAGGTTCGTCTCGAGTCTCTCTAGCAGGCGCAGTCAAATTTAAATTTTGTATTGCGGCGCTTATCTGATCAGCTACAGACGATGTGATAGTACTACGATAACTTTCTAAGGAATTCGCTATGATCTGCTGTATGCGATCCTCAGATACTACTGAATTTTCCGCAGCACCGTTACTCGTATTACGACTTAATTGCGAGGTAACCTGCTGACGCGAATTTGGATTGTTACGATTACTAGTTCTCGTAACTGGTCTACGTGGAACAGCACCTGTTTGATTGCTGACAGCGGTAGAACGAGGTCTACCCCTAGTTCCACTGGAATTGGCTCTAGGTCGAGCTGTGATATTTTCCAAGCTCTGCGATAATGTGAAACGCTGCCTACACATTGGGCATACGTTGTTATTACTTAACCATTGTGCCAAACATGCTTTATGAAAACGATGTCCACAACTGGTTTCAGTAAATACTGTTTCGGAACTAGTGTCATTGCAGATGACACATGACACTGCCTCATTGGCATTACTTGCTAAAGCCACTAAATCTTCAGTACTACGGACTACAGCCATGTTTACTCAATTCAGTCGACGGAAACAATACGATATAAGCGATATTTGCGATATTGACGGTATATGCGATAAGCGGTAAATGCGATAAACGATATTATCAATACAATAACTAAACTTGTGCTATAATCATGAAACTTGTGGGACTTATCCTTACACTTTCACATTCAAGTAATATTTATTTTCTACACCTCTTGAGTGATAAACGAATCTAAAATAATAACTGGGTATGAATATCACATTCTTAATAAACGAGGAACATGCCGAATATGTCCAACATGAGCAATCTCAAATAAATTAAGAAGGATAAGATTAGTTTATATATATTACCTGGAATAGAATCGACTTAAATCAAGACTAATAATCCAAAGAATATATATAAGCTAGTGATAACGCGAACAAAGTTAGGCGAATTAATACAACTTTTCTGTTGGTCTGACTCCGAAAATATTCAGATCGCCAGCAATTCCTAACTAGATAAGAAATATTTTCTGAAACTACTTACAAAATTTGGGATCATAATTGATTTGGGTGGAATAGGATCAAAGAAAAGGAAAGTTGATGGCAACGAGTATTTTATATTTAAACTACATCGGGCGAAACGTCATTCTTACGTAAGCCACCTCGTGGCCCCACGTTGGGCGCCATTTTATTAACTATGTAACGTGCACAACAGTAATGTTTCGGCACTTCCCTGTCTACTATACGGTTCCGGCCGTGCTCAGGGCAAATGGGGGAATCTTTTGGAAATGCCTTGACATACGCGTCACTAGAATAAAAGTCGTAGACAGATAAGGGATAAATCGGAGAACCAAAGTCAATCGACATTCACTCAAGAGATATGTAGAGTTAGAAGAACTTAGGTGGAGATGTTCTTCTGTCTATACCCTCCCTACCTGTAGAATCTTATAGATCTGCGTGATTCTACCCTATAATGCTTGTTTGTGACAAGCGATCAGGTGCCCATTAAATAACACGTTAAATCATCTCAGATCTCAACAAGTTTAATTCAAATAAATTCAAGGACGCCTTCATGGCTGAATAATACTAACTTCATTACAGATTCTAACAAAACGAATTTAAGCAAATATTATTTATATAAAAAGTAATTAAAGACTACGGTTGATGATCTAACTTAAACTGGACTTTAAATGGGCGATGCGTATTTTGTTGTAAGTAAATTTGCTTTTGTTGGCTTATATAAACATACACCCTCACATATTTATGATCTTTTAATCATTTGTTTATACCTTTTTTTTTTGTTTTATCGGCTAGGCCGTACTCACGAAAATATACCAGTTCCATCGATGTCAGCAGGCCTGATGACGAAGAGGTGTCTGTAGAGCTTTAGGTTATTTGTATTATAGATGTGTTGTAGTGTATGTAATAAAGTTTACAACAAAACGCGCATAGCTTTAAAATAAGTCGAGGAAATTATAAGCATAAAAATTCAAAATTTTAATTTTAACTAAATTCAAACTTATTCCTTTTCGATACAAGAACCATGGTTCGGTGCACAGTGGTGCAAATAACACAACTTCGCTTAATCGTCAGCTTCAGTAGTGGTCTCAAAAGCACTACGAAGCGCTGGTGGGAATCGCACAACCCAGGGTGTGGTTATGTTGAGGCGGTAGCGTGTCGTGGCTTAACGCATGGTCCCGCAAGCACTATCTCCCTTCAGAAAGCGTTGGGTTGAGCCTTCGCGGCTTTTGCGGCTTTTGATCGCTACTTTAGGCTGGTCAATATGCGCTCAGCTTATTCTTGCATTCGCAAGTCCAGATCGGAAGACTACGGCGCAGTCCCTCAGCTTCTCAAAACAGTGCGACACGCGGCACAAGCGACTTTTTAAAGCACGGGCGGCGACATTGGTCGGTGCCAATCCTCAATATTTGGGGGGGCGTGCACACCAAGCCACCGCAAGATTCACTCGTCTTCAGTTTAGGCAAGCATCAGGGTATTTTCCCCAAAGACGCAAAAATATTTGCAGCGGCGGGCGCGGCTTGTGTTGCCGGTACGGCGAGATGCAAATTTTATCGCTTACTTAGCAGTTTTACGTTAGATGCATGGGGATTTAAATATCCTTCTGCCTTTTTATTTTTATTTTTGCAAGAAGTCGCTGTTCTCTTCTGGTCTTGAGGCCGGAACAAAGTGAAGTTGGCCGTCCACCAAAAATGTGACGCTACCAATCAAATTGCAATACAGAGTTGCTAATTATATTCTAACATAGCCTTAACAGTGGCGATCCGACCCACTTGCATCTACGATCAGCTGATGCTGTTTGGGGTTGCCAGGCTGTTAACAGGGGCGGTGCTGCTAATTGGCTGCAAACTGCAACGACAGTTGCTTATTTAAAAACAACTATAGTTGTTATAATTTGAAATTGTACCAACTAAGTCGCACCATTACAGCTTGCATCTCAGCTTGGAGTGGAAAAAAGCTATTCAAAAATTTAGTTTTAAAAGCTGTCAATAGATGGCGTACTATCGAAATTAGTTAGGTTTTTGCCTCTATTTTGCTCAAAACCGAGGTAAATGATAATAGAATTCACTTTTTTTATATTTATTTGGTACAAATTAACGAATATATAACAATAAAATCATTGTTAAATGAAAAAAAAAAACGTTAATTTTTGCGCCATTGCAAATGTGTTAGCTGAGTTCGAATCAGCTGATTGCATTGTTCACGCTGACATTGTAAACTATCAGCGTACATTTCAGATTTTTAAAAGCTTCAATCCAAGCTAAGCTGACATTGTAAACCTTCCTTAAATGATGAGCTCGACGACCCAAACAAAAATTGCGCCTCCATCTTAGCGTCGTTCTCCAAAATAGATAATAAAACCGAATCCATATATAGCTCACTTAAGGCAGCGTTTACAATGTCAGCTTAGCTTGGATTGAAGCTTTTAAAAATCTGAAATCCGCGCTGGTAGTTTACAATGTCAGCGTGAACAATGCAATCAGCTGATTCGACCTCAGCTAACACATTTGCAATGGCGCGAAAATTAAACGATTTGCTTTTCTTACAAACCAATGATTTTATTGTTATATATGCGTTAATATGTAATAAATAAATATTAAATAGTGAATTATATTAACATTTACCTCTGTATTGAGTAAAATAGTGGTAAAAACATTGGAGCTTACGAAGATGCGACATCTATTGACAGCCATTTTGAGTAAAATAGAGGTAAGATTTTTGGTGCTTTCAAGCACATGTTTCTAATTTCGAAAATGCGACACCTATTGACAGCTTTTAAAACTCAATTTTTGAATAGCTTTTTTTCTCCAAGCTGAGATGCAAGCGAGACCGGTTACAGATTGGAAATGAGGGAGACAAACTTATGTGAAAAATATGTGTGTCAGACAGGAACAAAACATTTTCCAATCTCACGCTGACATTGTAACCGCTGCCTTATAATTGTAAACTGTCAACAAGATGCAGATGCTGATGTTGTGTTGTGCTCTCCGTCTTGTTATCGATAATTGCTGTAAATTGTGATGTTAAGTGCTAGTGAGGAAACCACATTAATATGACTTTTAATATATCGTGCTATCTGTTCCAAAACTCGATTGAAAAAAATTTTCGACTAAATTGTTCGAACGAACTCGAAAACACTTGTTGCAGTTTTCTGATTCGTACTTAATTTTAGCACGCCTTTTTTCAATCAGTGTACTGGTGCGTGCAATAAGTTCACTATTAATGTATACAAATTCATAATTAATAAACTTGATCTGCACGTTTTTGCTCGTTTTTGATATATTTAGTGTTATATGAATTCAGCCGTGCAGAGTTCCTTGATATATGGGTCAAAGGCAATCGATGTAATGCCTCCGTAAATTATTTTAAAATGAAAAAATAGGCAATAAATATATAATAAAATAGCGGCCCGGTATATGCATCGCTACGTATAAAGTGAAATTATACAAAAATTGTTGTATAAATGGAGCGTTCTCTCAACCAATCATGATTTCTGTAATTCTGAAGAATATTCGGAAAAACACATTCAATCAATTCATCTATCGATTGCGCAGTTGTATAAAAATTGTTCGGTACAGCGATCAATCCGCTGGTACTGTCGATTTGTATTTTGCCATCACCAATTTATTTATTTTTTTTGTTATTGTCAACTAAGATCAGCTGACATAAAATCCAAATTAATTAAAATAAAAATTAAATTAGAAATCTAAATTAAAATTAAGTAAAAAATAGAATTATATATAAATCTGAAGTAAATTTAGGTAAAAAATTTATAAAGTTAACGTTAAAGCTCTGGGAAATTCAACAATAAAATTAGTGGTCCAACATTTGATGCGTGGATTGGGAAAAACCCAGAAAAACCCAATCAGACCAGCGTTAGATACTTAGTTAGTGGTTACGATTAGATAAAGAAATAAATATCAATCGTTTTAGTGCAGGAATTGAGGTTTCCAAGGAGATAAGAGAATAAAGCTTGTTATAGTCAGAACATAAAACACGAAATGGTTCATGTATTAAATAGTTGCTCGAGCAACGATCAAGGCTTAGGGGTAAAAAGTTACGAGTAGCTCTAATCGGAACAGTTAATTTAATTCGATATAAAAGAACTGATGAGTCAATTTCGTCATTTAGTAGATTAGTGATAAATAATACTCCATGCATAGTTCTACGGCTTAACAGGGAGGGAAGATTTATTAAAAGGAGTCTACTTGAATACGGGGGTGAGTCAACTCCAGGAACCCAGTTAAAACTTCTACGGACAAATAGAAGAAAGTTCTTCTCCAGAGATTCAACTCTGTCCTGGTGAATCGAGTCTTGTGGGGACCACATACAAGATCCATACTCCAGGATGGGACGAGCTAAGGATGTATAAAGCGTTTTAGAGGTGTAGGGATTGTTAAACTCTTTCGACCACCGCTTGATGAAGCCAAAGCCATTAATGGCCTTATTGACCATGGACGAAATATGAGAGTCAAATTTTAATTTAGGATCAAGAATAAAGCCTAAATCTTTAATTTCAAACACGCGGTTAAGTGGTGAAGCATCAAGCAAGTAGTGAGCAGTATGAGGTGTACTTCTACAAAAAGACATGACTTTACATTTAGAACAATTTAAATTCAGTAAGTTAAAACGTCATAAGGCCGACAATGCACCCAAATCCGACTGTAGCAAGTTACAAAGAGAAGCATCATTATAGGTGAAACATAGTTTTACATTCAGCAAACATATATACATAAGAGTTAGTAATAACAGCTGGAAGATCGTTAATAAACAGATTAAATAGCATAGGTCCAAGATGACTACCCTGGGAAACACCAGAGGTAACAAAAATAAGTTTAGATACAGACGATTTAAAAACTACTTTTTGTGTTCGGCCACACAAGTACTCCGAAAGCCACAATAAGAGTTTTGATGGAAATCCAATAATATTTAATTTTTGAAGCAACAGAGAATGACTAACAGAATCAAATGCCTTACTAAAATCGGTGTAAACAACGTCAGTTTGCATTTTTCTTGAAACCCTTTGATAACAAGCGAAGTGAATTCAAGAAGGTTAGTGCATAGACGAAGAATACCTATAGACTGGACAACTCTCTCTTGAGTGAAACTCGTCTGAAAAATATATGCGGGCAACATTGGGTGCGCAAACGAGAATTGACTTTGCAAAAGCACGATGGCAAAGCGGAACGATACACAAAGCAATGTTCGATGTTTCTTACTCGTTGTCGTGCAGCTGTGTTTCTGCTCGCCAAGACCCGGCCAGCTGATGAAGGCAGAATAATGAAATAGAACAAAAATGTATACTTGCATGATTTGGCAAATTTATTTCTTCAATTTTTGTATTTTGCTTGATTTTTGATTTTTGTTTCGGCTAGCTCCTATAAGCATGTGTGTGTGTCCCTGTCTCTATGCATGTCCATATTTTAATGTATGCGTACCACTTGCCAGGCAAATTCATTGACCTTTCTCAACAAATATGAATTTCGGCAAACGCTTAACAGACAATATTTGACTAAATTTTTATTATTTGCCTACAAAAGCCTAAGAAAATCCAGACAAACAATACTTCCAAGGCAATTTTGGTGCTCGTCGAACATTTGCTGACCAGGCACACATCACAAAAAACAAGCCTCTAGCAAAATAGGCAATTGTCAGTTTTGCATTGCTAAAGCAGAAGCAACACAAGAAAACGCTCTGCATAGCCAAACTAACAAGTGCAGAAGTACCAAATTTGGTAAGAAGATAGCTACTAGCAACCCCCAAAAAACTGCATCAAAGTTTTGGAGCCACGCCCACCCATTGCGCCCCCAGCCCCACCGCATTTTGAAATCAGAAATGGCTATATCTCCCACAGTTTTTGAGCTTGAGCCACCAAATTTGGTGCCAAGATAGGTGATGATGACCCCCGAAAAACTGCATCAAAAGTTTGGATGCCACGCCCACCAATACTGCCCTAGCCGCCCCCATCCACCCCAACGCTTCGTCAAAAACGGCAATGCGTGTATCTTCCAGAGTTGTGGAGCTAGAGCCACCAAATTTGGTAGGAAGATAGCTGGCAACGACTCCCAAAAATCTGCATCAAAGTTTTGGAGCCACGCCCTCCATTTCGCCCCCCTTTCCCCACTTTTTACAATTTTCGAGCTAGAGTCACCAAATTTGGTATGAAGATAGCATTTGACATTTCAGAAAGATCTGCATCAAAAATTTGGATTCCACGCCCACCCATACCGCCCCCAGCCCCCCTTTTCCCCACTTATTACAAATTTCGAGCTAGAGTCACCAAATTTGGTATGAAGATAGCAATTGACATTTTACAAAGATATGCATCAAAAATTTTGATGCCACGCCCACCCTTACCGCCCTCAGCCCCCCTTTCCCCATCTTTTTAAACTTCGAGCTAGAGTCACCAAATTTGGTATATAGATAGCAATTGACATTCCACAAAGATCTGCATCAAAAATTTGGATGTCACGCCCACCCATACCGCCCCCAGCCCCCCTTTCCCCACTTATTACAAATTTCGAGCTAGAGTCACCAAATTTGGTATGAAGATAGCAATTGACATTCCACAAAGATCTGCATCACAAATTTTGAAGTCACGCCCACCCTTACCGGCCCCAGCCCCCCTTTCCCCACTAAATACAATTTTCAAGCTAGAGTCACCAAATTTGGTATGAAGATAACAATTGACATTCCACAAAGATCTGCATCAAAAATTTGGATGACACGCCCACCCAAACCGCCCCCAGCCCCCCCTTTCCCCACCTTTTACAAATTTTTAGCTAGAGTCACCAAATTTGGTATGAAGATAGCCGGTGGCATCCCCATCTGCATCGGAGAATCTTTAAGGCAGCTTAAACCCCTGCCGCATCCGTACCCCTTTGCATTCAGGCCTCTTTTTACCGGTTTTAATTCTGGTATCGAGTATGCCGCAGTCGGTTGCGTCCGACTGCAACGTTTCCACTTGTTATACTCGTTACCGAAGGTAAAGAGCATATTGGTTTTGTGCAATGTCCGTCATGGTGTCCGTCCGTCTGTCCGTCTGTATGTTCGCAACTTTTTTCCACACCCTTCAAGCTAGAGACTTGAAACTTTCCAATTCTCTTTATCTATGGGATAGTAAATTAAAGTGTCAAGATGGGGGTTCTACGATAACTGGGGGGCTGGCAAATCGATAAATTCGATAACTCAAAACCGATAAATCCACATATTTCGCACATCCTTACAGCTAGAAGTACCAAATTTGGTAAGAAGATAGCTATTAGCAACCCCCCAAAAAACTGCGTCAAAAATTTTGGAGCCACGCCCCCATTCTGCCCCCAGCCCCCCGCATTTTAAAGTCAAAAAATACTATATCTCCCACAGTTTTTGAGCTATAGCCACCAAATTTGGTGCCAAGATAGGTGATGATGACCCCCTAAAAACTGCATAAAAAGTTTGGATGCCACGCCTACCGATGCTGCCCTAGCCGCCCCCATCCACCCCAACGCTTCGTCAAAAACGGGAATGCGTGTATCTTCCAGAGTTGTGGAGCTAGAGCCTCCAAATTTGGGGGGAAGATAGCTGTTAACGACCCCCAAAAAACTGCATATAAGTTTTGGAGCCACGCCCTCCATTTCGCCCCCCTTTCCCCACTTTTTACAATTTTCGAGCTAGAGTCACAAAATTTGGTATGAAGATAGCAATTGACATTCCACAAAGATCTGCATCACAAATTTGGATGCCACGCCCACCCATACCACCCCCAGCCCCCCTTTCACCACTTTTTACAAACTTTGAGCTAGGGTCACCAAATTTGGTATGAAGATAGCAATTGACATTCCACAAAGATCTGCATCAAAAATTTGGACGCCACCACCACCCATACCGCCCCCAGCCCCCCTTTCCCCACTTTTTACAAACTTTGAGCTAGAGTCACCAAATTTGGTATGAAGATAGCAATTGACATTTCACACAGATCTGCATCAAAAATTTTGATGCCACAACTACCCATACCGCCCCCCCTTTCCCCACCTTTTACAAACTTTGAGCTAGAGTCACAAAATTTTGCAACGAAGACAGCTGGTGGCATCCCCATCTGCATCGGAGAATCTTTAAGGCAGCGTACACCCCTGCCGCAGTCAGGCCTCTTTTTACCGGTTTTAGTACTGGTATCGAGTATGCCGCAGTCGGTTGCGTCCGACTGCAACGTTTCCACTTGTTTAAATCAGTTTTTTTGAATTTGTTCATCAAATAAGATTAACACTTTGACATTGTTTCAATCTTTTGAGTAACTATCACTACATCATCCACCTACAATAGTACATATATATTTAAAGAAATATCTCCTTTATCTTTAATATAAATGCATCGGTCAACTCCTAGATAACAAAACAAATTTCTCTTAAGACATTTTCATAATCTTCAAACCAGCACCTGGCTGCTTGTTTTTACCCCCAAAAATCTTCATTTAATTTACAGACTTTTCCCTCATTTGCTAATGCCAGAATAAATCGAAAGCTAAAAATTCGTGCAACTGGTGCAAATGTTTCTTTGCGTAAAGCCTCGCGCTACAAGTTTGCTTAATATTGGACTAAGTTGCCGAATTCATCTTGTGTAATAGTAAACACCAATTTACAATCAATTATATTTTTGTTTTGAGACCTTTGTACCAAAGACCATGCATTGTTTTGAGAATGGGAATCTAATTCATCTTGAATTGCCTTTTTCCAATTAATTTTAATTTCTTCAAAACAATTTGGAAAATTATTAAAGTAAGTATAAGAATTCATTAAACATTTTTCTAATAATCTATAAGAAATTTTTGGTTTTGTCTTTTAATCTCTCACTGCGTCTGATTTGTGGAATTTTCACGAGGCTGTATAATTATTTTTGAACTGTCATTTAAAGTTTCAATAGTTTCTATTTCTGGCAATGGAAAGCAAGACTCTACGTTTTCAGTGTTTGCATCCTGAAATTCGACTTCCTGTTTTTCGCTTTCATTTTCCAAACAAGAATCTTCTAATTGTTCCAGTCTGTCATTTTGGAACATTGAGTCTTGTGTGTAAAGCACAGTCTTCTACCGACCTTGCATTCAACATATTTGTTTCGTCAACCACAACATCTCTAGCTGTAATAAACCTCCGTGATTCTTTAGTTGAGCTTTATTTTTCGAGCTTATTAATCCAGCTGATCGATGACAGACCTGGCACCTGCAAATTTGCTGGAATTATTTGACAACTTGTGATTGGCTTAAAAATAGTTCAATTTGGGTGAATATAAACTATAATAAATATGGAAACTAAAGATCGAGGCATGTAGAATCAAAAACAAAACTCATTCGTGATGTCTTCGTAAGTGGATTTTGGCTGTCAATTGTTTTGTGCACTTCAAGCATGCACAAACTTGTCTTTCAGTCTTCCACCCTCTAACACTTCCCCCTCTAACACTTTCCTCCTCTAACACTTTCTCCCTCTTGCACCTTTTCCCTCTAACACTTTTCCCCTCTTACACCTTCTCACTCTAACACCTTCTCCCTCTAACTCCTTATAATCTTAATCTACTATTGTTTAAAAACAATGTGTTGATCTTGCTACCATCCTTGCACACACAGTAATTCCTATCCTTTTCAAGTTCAAACGTCAAATTGCATATATGTCCCAGTAATTACTGAGTCTACGATCCTGAGTGAATTTAACTCGTATCAAACCTGGCTACTTGCCTGGTCCTGATGGAGTGCCAGGTTGTATTCTTAGATACAGCGCGGATTCTCTTTGTAAACCCTTAAATAAATTATTTAATTTGTCTGTTAACTAAACTATGTTTCCTGATATACGGAAGGAATCCTTTATAATTCCACTCCATAAAAATTGTTCTAAGTCAAACGTTATAAATTAAAGGGGTATATCCAAGTTGTCTGCCATTCCAAAAGTCTTTGAAAAAATTATATGTTCTCAACTGCAACACACATGTAGTTCAATTATATCGCCCTATCAACACGGTTTTGTTAGGCGTAGATCTACTACCACTAACCTTCTTGAATTCACTTCGCTTGTTATCAAAGGGTTTCAAGAAAAAATGCAAACTGACGTTGTTTACACCGATTTTAGTAAGGCATTTGATTCTGTTAGTCATTCTCTGTTGCTTCAAAAATTAAATATTATTGGATTTCCATCAAAACTCTTATTGTGGCTTTCGGAGTACTTGTGTGGCCGAACACAAAAAGTAGTTTTTAAATCGTCTGTATCTAAACTTAATTTTGTTACCTCTGGTGTTTCCCAGGGTAGTCATCTTGGACCTATGCTATTTAATCTGTTTATTAACGATCTTCCAGCTGTTATTACTAACTCTTATGTATATATGTTTGCTGAATGTAAAACTATGTTTCACCTATAATGATGCTTCTCTTTGTAACTTGCTACAGTCGGATTTGGGTGCATTGTCGGCCTTATGTCGTTTTAACTTACTGAATTTAAATTGTTCTAAATGTAAAGTCATGTCTTTTTGTAGAAGTACACCTCATACTGCTCACTACTTGCTTGATGCTTCACCACTTAACCGCGTGTTTGAAATTAAAGATTTAGGCTTTATTCTTGATCCTAAATTAAAATTTGACTCTCATATTTCGTCCATGGTCAATAAGGCCATTAATGGCTTTGGCTTCATCAAGCGGTGGTCGAAAGAGTTTAACGATCCCTACACCTCTAAAACGCTTTATACATCCTTAGCTCGTCCCATCCTGGAGTATGGATCTTGTATGTGGTCCCCACAAGACTCGATTCACCAGGACAGAGTTGAATCTCTGGAGAAGAACTTTCTTCTATTTGTCCGTAGAAGTTTTAACTGGGTTCCTGGAGTTGACTCACCCCCCGTATTCAAGTAGACTCCTTTTAATAAATCTTCCCTCCCTGTTAAGCCGTAGAACTATGCATGGAGTATTATTTATCACTAATCTACTAAATGACGAAATTGACTCATCAGTTCTTTTATATCGAATTAAATTAACTGTTCCGATTAGAGCTACTCGTAACTTTTTACCCCTAAGTCTTGATCGTTGCTCGAGCAACTATTTAATACATGACCCCCTAAAAACTGCATAAAAAGTTTGGATGCCACGCCCACCGATGCTGCCCTAGCCGCCCCCATCCACCCCAACGCTTCGTCAAAAACGGGAATGCGTGTATCTTCCAGAGTTGTGGAGCTAGAGCCTCCAAATTTGGTGGGAAGATAGCTGTTAACGACCCCCAAAAAACTGCATATAAGTTTTGGAGCCACGCCCTCCATTTCGCCCCCCTTTCCCAACTTTTTACAATTTTCGAGCTAGAGTCACCAAATTTGGTATGAAGATAGCATTTGACATTTCAGAAAGATCTGCATCAAAAATTTGGATTCCACGCCCACCCATACCGCCCCCAGCCCCCCTTTTCCCCACTTATTACAAATTTCGAGCTAGAGTCACCAAATTTGGTATGAAGATAGCAATTGACATTTTACAAAGATATGCATCAAAAATTTTGATGCCACGCCCACCCTTACCGCCCTCAGCCCCCCTTTCCCCCTCTGTTTTAAACTTCGAGCTAGAGTCACCAAATTTGGTATATAGATAGCAATTGACATTCCACAAAGATCTGCATCAAAAATTTGGATGTCACGCCCACCCATACCGCCCCCAGCCCCCCCTTTCCCCACTTATTACAAATTTCGAGCTAGAGTCACCAAATTTGGTATGAAGATAGCAATTGACATTCCACAAAGATCTGCATCACAAATTTTGAAGTCACGCCCACCCTTACCGGCCCCAGCCCCCTTTCCCCACTAAATACAATTTTCGAGCTAGAGTCACCAAATTTGGTATGAAGATAACAATTGACATTCCACAAAGATCTGCATCAAAAATTTGGATGACATGCCCACCCAAACCGCCCCCAGCCCCCCCTTTCCCCACCTTTTACAAATTTTTAGCTAGAGTCACCAAATTTGGTATGAAGATAGCCGGTGGCATCCCCATCTGCATCGGAGAATCTTTAAGGCAGCTTAAACCCCTGCCGCATCCGTACCCCTTGCATTCAGGCCTCTTTTTACCGGTTTTAATTCTGGTATCGAGTATGCCGCAGTCGGTTGCGTCCGACTGCAACGTTTCCACTTGTTATACTCGTTACCGAAGGTAAAGAGCATATTGGTTTTGTGCAATGTCCGTCATGGTGTCCGTCCGTCTGTCCGTCTGTATGTTCGCAACTTTTTCCACACCCTTCAAGCTAGAGACTTGAAACTTTCCAATTCTCTTTATCTATGGGATAGTAAATTAAAGTGTCAAGATGGGGGTTCTACGATAACTGGGGGCTGGCAAATCGATAAATTCGATAACTCAAAACCGATAAATCCACATATTTCGCACATCCTTACAGCTAGAAGTACCAAATTTGGTAAGAAGATAGCTATTAGCAACCCCCAAAAAACTGCGTCAAAAATTTTGGAGCCACGCCCCCATTCTGCCCCCAGCCCCCGCATTTTAAAGTCAAAAAATACTATATCTCCCACAGTTTTTGAGCTATAGCCACCAAATTTGGTGCCAAGATAGGTGATGATGACCCCCTAAAAACTGCATAAAAAGTTTGGATGCCACGCCCACCGATGCTGCCCTAGCCGCCCCCATCCACCCCAACGCTTCGTCAAAAACGGGAATGCGTGTATCTTCCAGAGTTGTGGAGCTAGAGCCTCCAAATTTGGTGGGAAGATAGCTGTTAACGACCCCCAAAAAACTGCATATAAGTTTTGGAGCCACGCCCTCCATTTCGCCCCCCTTTCCCCACTTTTTACAATTTTCGAGCTAGAGTCACAAAATTTGGTATGAAGATAGCAATTGACATTCCACAAAGATCTGCATCACAAATTTGGATGCCACGCCCACCCATACCACCCCCAGCCCCCCTTTCACCACTTTTTACAAACTTTGAGCTAGGGTCACCAAATTTGGTATGAAGATAGCAATTGACATTCCACAAAGATCTGCATCAAAAATTTGGACGCCACCACCACCCATACCGCCCCCAGCCCCCTCTTTCCCCACTTTTTACAAACTTTGAGCTAGGGTCACCAAATTTGGTATGAAGATAGCAATTGACATTCCACAAAGATCTGCATCAAAAATTTGGACGCCACCACCACCCATACCGCCCCCAGCCCCCTTTCCCCACTTTTTACAAACTTTGAGCTAGGGTCACCAAATTTGGTATGAAAATAGCAATTGACATTTCACACAGATCTGCATCAAAAATTTTGATGCCACAACTACCCATACCGCCCCCCCTTTCCCCACCTTTTACAAACTTTGAGCTAGAGTCACAAAATTTTGCAACGAAGACAGCTGGTGGCATCCCCATCTGCATCGGAGAATCTTTAAGGCAGCGTACACCCCTGCCGCAGTCAGGCCTCTTTTTACCGGTTTTAGTACTGGTATCGAGTATGCCGCAGTCGGTTGCGTCCGACTGCAACGTTTCCACTTGTTTAAATCAGTTTTTTTGAATTTGTTCATCAAATAAGATTAACACTTTGACATTGTTTCAATCTTTTGAGTAACTATCACTACATCATCCACCTACAATAGTACATATATATTTAAAGAAATATCTCCTTTATCTTTAATATAAATGCATCGGTCAACTCCTAGATAACAAAACAAATTTCTCTTAAGACATTTTCATAATCTTCAAACCAGCACCTGGCTGCTTGTTTTTACCCCCAAAAATCTTCATTTAATTTACAGACTTTTCCCTCATTTGCTAATGCCAGAATAAATCGAAAGCTAAAAATTCGTGCAACTGGTGCAAATGTTTCTTTGCGTAAAGCCTCGCGCTACAAGTTTGCTTAATATTGGACTAAGTTGCCGAATTCATCTTGTGTAATAGTAAACACCAATTTACAATCAATTATATTTTTGTTTTGAGACCTTTGTACCAAAGACCATGCATTGTTTTGAGAATGGGAATCTAATTCATCTTGAATTGCCTTTTTCCAATTAATTTTAATTTCTTCAAAACAATTTGGAAAATTATTAAAGTAAGTATAAGAATTCATTAAACATTTTTCTAATAATCTATAAGAAATTTTTGGTTTTGTCTTTTAATCTCTCACTGCGTCTGATTTGTGGAATTTTCACGAGGCTGTATAATTATTTTTGAACTGTCATTTAAAGTTTCAATAGTTTCTATTTCTGGCAATGGAAAGCAAGACTCTACGTTTTCAGTGTTTGCATCCTGAAATTCGACTTCCTGTTTTTCGCTTTCATTTTCCAAACAAGAATCTTCTAATTGTTCCAGTCTGTCATTTTGGAACATTGAGTCTTGTGTGTAAAGCACAGTCTTCTACCGACCTTGCATTCAACATATTTGTTTCGTCAACCACAACATCTCTAGCTGTAATAAACCTCCGTGATTCTTTAGTTGAGCTTTATTTTTCGAGCTTATTAATCCAGCTGATCGATGACAGACCTGGCACCTGCAAATTTGCTGGAATTATTTGACAACTTGTGATTGGCTTAAAAATAGTTCAATTTGGGTGAATATAAACTATAATAAATATGGAAACTAAAGATCGAGGCATGTAGAATCAAAAACAAAACTCATTCGTGATGTCTTCGTAAGTGGATTTTGGCTGTCAATTGTTTTGTGCACTTCAAGCATGCACAAACTTGTCTTTCAGTCTTCCACCCTCTAACACTTCCCCCTCTAACACTTTCCTCCTCTAACACTTTCTCCCTCTTGCACCTTTCCCTCTAACACTTTTCCCCTCTTACACCTTCTCACTCTAACACCTTCTCCCTCTAACTCCTTATAATCTTAATCTACTATTGTTTAAAAACAATGTGTTGATCTTGCTACCATCCTTGCACACACAGTAATTCCTATCCTTTTCAAGTTCAAACGTCAAATTGCATATATGTCCCAGTAATTACTGAGTCTACGCTCCTGAGTGAATTTAACTCGTATCAAACCTGGCTACTTGCCTGGTCCTGATGGAGTGCCAGGTTGTATTCTTAGATACAGCGCGGATTCTCTTTGTAAACCCTTTAATAAATTATTTAATTTGTCTGTTAACTAAACTATGTTTCCTGATATACGGAAGGAATCCTTTATAATTCCACTCCATAAAAATTGTTCTAAGTCAAACGTTATAAATTAAAGGGGTATATCCAAGTTGTCTGCCATTCCAAAAGTCTTTGAAAAAATTATATGTTCTCAACTGCAACACACATGTAGTTCAATTATATCGCCCTATCAACACGGTTTTGTTAGGCGTAGATCTACTACCACTAACCTTCTTGAATTCACTTCGCTTGTTATCAAAGGGTTTCAAGAAAAAATGCAAACTGACGTTGTTTACACCGATTTTAGTAAGGCATTTGATTCTGTTAGTCATTCTCTGTTGCTTCAAAAATTAAATATTATTGGATTTCCATCAAAACTCTTATTGTGGCTTTCGGAGTACTTGTGTGGCCGAACACAAAAAGTAGTTTTTAAATCGTCTGTATCTAAACTTAATTTTGTTACCTCTGGTGTTTCCCAGGGTAGTCATCTTGGACCTATGCTATTTAATCTGTTTATTAACGATCTTCCAGCTGTTATTACTAACTCTTATGTATATATGTTTGCTGAATGTAAAACTATGTTTCACCTATAATGATGCTTCTCTTTGTAACTTGCTACAGTCGGATTTGGGTGCATTGTCGGCCTTATGTCGTTTTAACTTACTGAATTTAAATTGTTCTAAATGTAAAGTCATGTCTTTTTGTAGAAGTACACCTCATACTGCTCACTACTTGCTTGATGCTTCACCACTTAACCGCGTGTTTGAAATTAAAGATTTAGGCTTTATTCTTGATCCTAAATTAAAATTTGACTCTCATATTTCGTCCATGGTCAATAAGGCCATTAATGGCTTTGGCTTCATCAAGCGGTGGTCGAAAGAGTTTAACGATCCCTACACCTCTAAAACGCTTTATACATCCTTAGCTCGTCCCATCCTGGAGTATGGATCTTGTATGTGGTCCCCACAAGACTCGATTCACCAGGACAGAGTTGAATCTCTGGAGAAGAACTTTCTTCTATTTGCCCTTGAAGTTTTAACTGGGTTCCTGGAGTTGACTCACCCCCGTATTCAAGTAGACTCCTTTTAATAAATCTTCCCTCCCTGTTAAGCCGTAGAACTATGCATGGAGTATTATTTATCACTAATCTACTAAATGACGAAATTGACTCATCAGTTCTTTTATATCGAATTAAATTAACTGTTCCGATTAGAGCTACTCGTAACTTTTTACCCCTAAGTCTTGATCGTTGCTCGAGCAACTATTTAATACATGAACCATTTCGTGTTTTATGTTCTGACTATAACAAGCTTTATTCTCTTATCTCCTTGGAAACCTCAATTCCTGCACTAAAACGATTCATATTTATTTCTTTATCTAATCGTAACCACTAACTAAGTATCTAACGCTGGTCTGATTGGGTTTTTCTGGGTTTTTCCCAATCCACGCATCAAATGTTGGACCACTAATTTTATTGTTGAATTTCCCAGAGCTTTAACGTTAACTTTATAAATTTTTTACCTAAATTTACTTCAGATTTATATATAATTATATTTTTTACTTAATTTTAATTTAGATTTCTAATTTAATTTTTATTTTAATTAATTTGGATTTTATGTCAGCTGATCTTAGTTGACAATAAAAAAAAAATAAATAAATTGGTGATGGCAAAATACAAATCGACAGTACCAGCGGATTGATCGCTGTACCGAACAATTTTTATACAACTGCGCAATCGATAGATGAATTGATTGAATGTGTTTTTCCAAATATTCTTCAGAATTACAGAAATCATGATTGGTTGAGAGAACGCTCCATTTATACAACAATTTTTGTATAATTTCACTTTATACGTAGCGATGCATATACCGGGCCGCTAGTTTATTATATATTTATTGCCTATTTTTTCATTTCCAATCTGTAACCGGTCTCGCTTGCATCTTAGCTTGGAGTGGAAAAAAGCTATTCAAAAATTGAGTTTTAAAAGCTGTCAATAGGTGTCGCATTTTCGAAATTAGCAACATGTGCTTGAAAGCACCAAAAATCTTACCTCTGTTTTACTCAAAATGGCTGTCAATAGATGTCGCATCTTCGTAAGCTCCAATGTTTTTACCACTATTTTACTCAATACAGAGGTAAATGTTAATATAATTCACTATTTAATATTTATTTAGTACATATTAACGCATATATAACAATAAAATCATTGTTTTGTAAGAAAAGCAAATCGTTTAATTTTCGCGCCATTGCAAATGTGTTAGCTGAGGTCGAATCAGCTGATTGCATTGTTCACGCTGACATTGTAAACTACCAGCGTGGATTTCAGATTTTTAAAAGCTTCAATCCAAGCTAAGCTGACATTGTAAACGCTGCCTTAAGTGAGCTATATATGGATTAGGTTTTATTATCTATTTTGGAGAACGACGCTAAGATGGAGGCGCAATTTTTGTTTGGGTCGTCGAGCTCATCATTTAAGGAAGGTTTACAATGTCAGCTTAGCTTGGATTGAAGCTTTTAAAAATCTGAAATGTACGCTGATAGTTTACAATGTCAGCGTGAACAATGCAATCAGCTGATTCGAACTCAGCTAACACATTTGCAATGGCGCAAAATTAACGTTTTTTTTTTCATTTAACAATGATTTTTTTGTTATATATTCGTTAATTTGTACCAAATAAATATAAAAAGTGAATTCTATTATCATTTACCTCGGTTTTGAGCAAAATAGAGGCAAAAACCTAACTAATTTCGATAGTACGCCATCTATTGACAGCTTTTAAAACTATATTTTTGAATAGCTTTTTTCCACTCCAAGCTGAGATGCAAGCGAAAGCGGTTACAGATTGAGAGTGAGACGAACTTATGTGAAAAATATGTGTGGCAGACAGAAGCAAAACATTTTCCAATCTCACGCTGACATTGTAAACCTTGCTTTAATCATGATCAGAACGTTCGTAGCGTATAGAAATATGTACGTATGATAACAAGTTGTCTTTCGTTGGTGACGGTCGTGTTTTTACGTGCTCTCAAGTATTTATTGATCTTTTGTGTTTACGGTGTTTAAATTTGTTTAATCTGGTAAATAATTCTAACAGGGATTGCAAATATACGTGTACTTATTTACGTTTGCAAAAAAAAGCTTTGCCAAGTTTTTATACACTTTAATTTGCAGTTTAACTGACGCTGCAGTGCCTTACTTAAAGAAAACATACGTTCATACATATATACATATATTTGCATTTGCTTATTCTGTGTCTACTAACAACAAACAGCTTGTCAATTTTATTACTCTCGCTTTTCAGCATCAGTCCTCTCCCGCTTTCGTCCGCTCTTATCCGACGGTTCTATCTGCTCACGCTCTCTTGCTCTCTTTATTTTTTACCGTTTCAACGTACTCATTGCATTGAAACGTTTATACATACATATATTCTTGCACTCTTCATTGTTTTGTTTTAGCATTTCGATTTGCTTATTTCATTGTTTACATTTTTCAATATGTTTACCTGCTGCAGCAAGAATTGTAAAACGGTTGGTACAACCAACCAAGACTTTATTTTATGTAGATTGTGTGACAACGCGATCCATATGAAATGTGCTGGCTTTACTGCCAAAATAAGGGACTGCTTAGTTGCTGACTCTGGCCTGAAATGGTATTGTGAGTCCTGCAATGAGGTTGAGAAAGAAACTGCTCAATTCATAAGGCAGACTCACCTAAGCTTTGTATCTATGAACAAAGCGTTTAATAATCTGCATACGGCTTTCAAGGAGCTTGAGGCGAATTTTAAAAATGGCAAGATCATGACGGAATCTCCGAAGCGCAAAAAGACTTCGGGTCCTTTTCCACCTAGTGTCCCACCTGTCCTGCCAACCAAGCCACTACTGGTGCCAAGTAATAATCCCACATCGGGGCCTATTGCTGGCCCATTAATGGTTTTTAACTCGCCAGCTAGAAATCCTATTAATAACTTAACCACAGCTAACAATCCTTTACAAGTGCCCTCTGATCCTACAGCTTGTGTGCCTAGTAATCCTACTGTAGGTACAGCCGGCACTCCCAAGCCTCTTGTGGTTGTGCCTATCAACAAATTTATCTTTGTGTCTAGGCTAGCATCCGATACTTCATCGGATGATGTTAGTGCCTACATTAAAAGTTATATCGAGTCCCCACATATTAGGGTGGAAAAATTTAAATTCAAACACGCCCGAAGCATATCTTCTTTTAAGTTGAGTGTTCCGCCCGAACTTTTCACGACGATTTGTTCTGAAAAGTTTTGGCCGCCACAGCTCGTTGTAAAGGAGTTTGTGAATAGGCGTAATGATAATTTTAATAAAAATGGTATTAGGATTACTAGTGCACAGCCTGTAAGCCACCCTGTGGCCTCCACGTCGTCGGCAAAAAACTAATTAGCTTGGCCTACCAAAATGTTAGAGGCCTTAACTCTAAACTTGCCAAATTATATGTAAACAGCCTATCTTTTGATTCACAAATTGTTGCACTTACAGAAACCTGGTTAAAACCCGATATTTCTGATTATTCCGTTTTTCCTTCTAAATATAACTTGTACAGATGCGATCGCACTTCCCGCAAAGGGGTGGTGTTCTCATTGCTGTTGACTCCTGTATTTCCTCTGAACAGATTCTTTCTCAGGATCTTCCGGACATAGAGTTTTTATGTGTTAAAATATTACTAAACGGCCGTTCACTTTATGTTACTTGCTCTTATATTCCTCCTCAATCTGATATTAACATTTACTCATCCCATCTGAGTGCCCTGCAACTTGTTTCGTCATTTTTGACTGATATGGATAATCTGATAGTGGTTGGTGATTTTAATCTGCCACATGTTGCATGGTCTGTGAATGACACATCTTCGGCGGTGTTACCAGTCACTTCTGATGATTTTATCGATGGCCTACTGGAGTTAGGCCTATCGCAAGTTAACAGGGTGCATAACTGTAGTGGTAGAATGTTGGACTTAATATTTGTTTCTGACTCAGATTGCAGTAATGCTTGTAGAATACCCCCTCTAGTGCTTCCGGAAGATACCTACCATCCAACCTTAGAACTATCCATCGAAATTCTTAACCCTAGTTCAATATCTAATAATACATTAAAAACCCGTTGCTTTCGTAAAACTAATTTTACTAAATTAAATTATCTTCTTCAACATACTAATTGGTCTCGCCTTTATTCTTGTAGTGATATAGAAACTGCCATTGCCATATTTTATAGGACCTTGAATTCGCTTTTGGATATTTGTGTTCCCCTCACTTGTCCTTCAAGTGATAATAAACCACCTTGGTTTACGAGGGAACTATCGAAATTGAAAAACGCGAAGACAAGAGCATATAAAAAATTTAAAAAATCGGGAACTACCTTAGATTTATCTTCGTATTTAGTAGCAAAATCTAGTTTTCTTTCTGTTAACACATCTTGTTATAATAATTATCTTAATCGTTGTAGACTAAACTTTTCACGTGACCCTAAACAGTTTTATAAATTTGTTAACTCTAAACGTAAGTCTTCTTGCTTGCCATCCTCAGTATACCTAGATGATACAAAAGCAAGTTCTGATCAGGCAGTAGCCGATCTATTTGCTGAGTATTTTCAATCAGTATATTCAACGAATTTACATAGTTGCAGTAATTCCTATCCTTTTCGAGTTCAATCGTCAAATTGCATATATATCCCAGTTATAACTGAGTGTACGCTTCTAAGTGACCTTAACTCTATCAAACCAGGCTATCTGCCTGGTCCTGATGGAGTGCCAGGTTGTATACTTAGATACTGTGCGGATTCACTTTGTAAACCCTTACATAAATTATTTAACTTGTCGGTTGACTCAACAGTGTTTCCTGCTATATGGAAGGAATCTTTTATTATTCCACTCCATAAAAATTCTTCTAAGTCTAACGTTAAAAATTATAGAGGCATATCCAAGTTGTCCGCCATTCCTAAAGTCTTTGAAAAAATAATATGTTCTCAACTGCAACACACATGTAGTTCAATTATATCGCCTTATCAACACGGTTTTGTTAGGCGTAGATCTACTACCACTAACCTTCTTGAATTCACTTCGCTTGTTATCAAAGGGTTTCAGGAAAAAATGCAAACTGACGTTGTTTACACCGATTTTAGTAAGGCATTTGATTCTGTTAGTCATTCTCTGTTGCTTCAAAAATTAAATATTATTGGATTTCCATCAAAACTCGTATTGTGGCTTTCGGAGTACTTGTGTGGCCGAACACAAAAAGTTGTTTTTAAGTCGTCTGTATCTAAACCTATTTTAGTTACCTCTGGTGTTCCCCAAGGTAGTCACCTTGGTCCTTTGCTATTTAATTTGTTTATTAACGATCTTCCAGCTGTTATTACTAACTCTTTTGTTTATATGTTTGCTGATGATGTAAAACTATGTTTCACCTACAATGATGCTTCTCTGTGCAACTTACTACAGTCGGATTTATGTGCGCTGTCGGCCTGGTGTCGTTTTAACTTACTCAATTTAAACTGTTCAAAATGTAAAGTCATGTCTTTTTGTAGAAGTACCCCTCATACTGCTCACTACTTGCTTGATGCTTCACCACTTGACCGCGTGTTTGAAATTAAAGATTTAGGCATTATTCTTGATCCTAAGCTAAAGTTTGACTCTCATATTTCTTCTATGGTTAATAAGGCCATTAATGTCTTTGGCTTCATCAAGCGGTGGTCGAAAGAGTTTAACGATCCCTACACCACTAAAACGCTTTATACATCCCTAGTACGTCCCATCCTGGAGTATGGATCTTGTGTGTGGTCCCCACAATACTCGATTCACCAGGATAGAATTGAATCTGTGCAGAAGAAATTTCTTCTATTTGCCCTTAGAAGTTTTAACTGGGTTCCTGGAGTAGACTTACCCCCCGTATTCAAGTAGACTCCTTTTGATTAATCTTCCCTCCCTGTTAAACCGTAGAACTATGCATGGAGTATTATTTATTACTAACTTACTTAATGGTGAAATCGACTCATCAGTTCTTTTGAGTCGAATTAAATTTAATGTCCCAATTAGATCTTCACGTAACTTTTTACCCCTTAGCCTTGATCGTTGCTTCAGCAACTATTTAATTCATGAACCATTTCGTGTTATATGTTCTGACTATAACAAACTTTATTCTCTTGTCTCCTTGGAGGCCTCATCTCCAGTACTAAAAAGATCGATCCTTTTTGCTTTATCTAATCGTAACCATTGTTTTAAACAGCAAAACAATTACCTGCTCCTAAAACCGAAAAACCGGTTTTTCACAGCTAAACTGCCACCTGTTCTATATTTTCTTGGCTTACCTCTTTTCAATATTATTGAATGGGTTCTAGAATTGGAGTTGAAAGAGAAAATATTTGCCTGGGGAACGCCAGTTGGCTACCGAAAAATCACGAATTGATATTGCTGACAGATTTAAACTCTATTCAATAGCATACTTTTAAGTCCCGGTTTTTTATCGACACGACTGTGGACTTGTTCTTTCATTTGGATGTTAAATTAAAGTTATAGTACGAAACGCAGCAGTATTGCGTCAGTACATTCGTTGGCTTTTGGTGAAAAAAAAAAAAATAAATAAAATTTATAGCACTTTTTAAAAAATAGATTCGGTTCTCATACATTTTTTCGAAAAAAATCACGAATTGACATTGCTGACAGATGTAAATTACTTTGTAAGGAAGGGAAAAAAACGGAAATTAAATTTGAGCCAAGATAATTAAAAATTTAATAAAAAATCAGTAAAAGTCCGTAAAAAAGTAGCAACTTTATTGATATGTTCTTTTTAAATAAAAAAATATAAAGGGGAATTAATAATAGAATAATATGTCTCCTGCCTGTATAAACCTTCATCGTCGATGAATGATTTGGTACCTGAGAGGTCTGTTGTGCCCCCTTCTAGTTCTATAACTCTTCCATCGGACATGGACACTGTTCGAGAGCAAGTATTTTTTGATGAGTTGAGGGTTTCTTAGCCTCTAATACGGTTGATATGTTGTTCTAAGAAAAGAAACTTCGTTTCCTTGTAAAGGCTACGCATACTGCTATAATGTGAAAGGAGGATTCTCTCTCCCGATAAACATTTGTTTTGCCTGAGATCAGATGTCTTCGTTCAGCTCGCTTCCCGCTAAAGACTCTCGCATTTCGTTAGCTCCTGCCTTATTGTGCCTTTTTCTACGTCACACTTCGGCTCAAACCCTTTTAGGAGTGTCACTGCCCTCAACCTTGCTTGCGTGCTTATTTTGTCGTACCCTGCTATATTAACGTGAGTCGGGTACGATCTAGAAAATTGAATAAGTAGTGATTATCGAAAACTCAATCAAAGATACGTTTAAAAGACATTATGGAGGTAATGTTCAATCAATTGTTTAGTTAGAACAATCAGCAATATAATAGGACAGCTAAAATTACATACATAACAGTAAATCTTATAATTGTTAAAATGTTTTAAGACATTGTCTTTAGTCATATAAAAATCTTTGCAAATGATTATGTGTGTATAAGCAAACATAATATTTTAATGAGAAGGGCTGCTCACCAAACCGGAAAACTTAAACTTTTCAATAATAGAAATACAAAATAAAATCCTTATAACATACATATTGAATGACGATGAGGGTGCCGAACTTAAAAACATTTTCTAGCAAGAGAAAATTGAAAAAAAAAACAGATACGCACACACTTGGTTGAAAAAATAATAATAAGAAAAAACGGATAAATTGATAGGGGCTTTAAATGGGAACAACTCATGGAAAAATGTGTATTACGTAGTAGACTCGATATCACGATTTAATGTAAGCCATAATAACAACTTTGGGTGTTGCATTGTTCGATCAAATTTCCTCCGAATACTTTATAAATTTTTTAATAGCTCTTGGTACTTGATAGTCATTGTCTAATGTTTTTATATCCAAATAATATGTTATGTGGGCTGGTGTGTTAAAGTATGTATAGAAGTGAAGCGAAAACATAGTGGCGCATAGTTAATTTTGGCTATGCCAAGACTATGATACCCTTCACACAGCCAAATCAATGCTCCCCCCTCTTATGTTTCTGTGCAGTTGTTGGTAATTTTTCGCTAATATTTTTACTCTTGAGCGTCATTTACTTGTTCGTGTGCAACAACAAGAATTTGACATGTAGGTACTTGAAAGTGCACGACAGAGACAACAATTGATAGTACGATATGGTAAATTTGTATGGTGGCTATGTCGTAGAATGCTCCGATCGAAATGAAATTTCATAGTGAACAAACCCGACATGATCTAAGCAATCTGTGAAAGTTTCATCAAGATCGGTTCAGCAGTTTGGCTGGAAATCGTGTTGATATGGTAAATTTGTATGGTGGCTATGTCGTAGAATGCTCCGATCGGGATGAAATTTCATAGTGAACAAACCCGACATGATCTAAGCAATCTGTGAAAGTTTCATCAAGATCGGTTCAGCAGTTTGGCCGGAAATCGTGTTGATATAGTAAATTTATATGGTAGCTATATCGTAGAATGCTCCGATCGGGATGAAATTTCATAGTGAACAAACCCGACATGATCTAAGCAATCTGTGAAAGTTTCATTAATATCGGTTCAGCAGTTTGGCCGGAAATCGTGTTGAAACAGACAGACGGACAGACGGACAGACGGACGGACGGACGGAAATCAATTCCTGAGCTCGTCCTGATCATTTTGATATATAGTTTATGGGGTCTCCCATCATTCCTTTAAGGCGTTACAGATTTATGACAAAGTCAATATACCCTGATTCACATGTGAAGGGTATAAAAAGAAACATAAGAGAAAAATACTATGTGAGATGTAAAAGAAATAAATAAACAAAATAATAATTAACAACAATAATCAGCAAACAATCAGGAACATACAGCACATTCCATTAAGTAATGTTATAATCTCAAAGTGCGTGAGAATAAGCGATAGGGAAAGAAGCAACTAATAATGTATAAGAAATTCTATAAGACAGTTCCATCTTTCCCCTAATTGTTTTAACTGTATAACCTACCCAGCTCAGGCAAGCAAATTGTTCTTAAAAGCGTCAAATAGTAAACTCTTTAAAACGAAAAGATCTAATGCTCCTTAAGTGTGAAAGTTGTAACACTCATGTGTTTAAGGCAGCGATTAGATTCTGAGCAAAATTTAATCTCGATACCTAAAAGCTGATAAAATAGTTTGCATAGATACAGACACACAGATCTAGGAAGCCTACGGTGCTGATCTAAATATTGATCAAGAACAAACATACTATCTGGGATCAAGGATGCTTACGTTAATGCATTACAGAAATAAAAATACTATGTCTCTGTTCAAAAATTGAGAGGCAAAACCCTTAAATTTAAAGGCAATATATAAAGTCAAATAACATAAAAGAATAAAATTAAAAATGAAATAACAACATAATAAAAACATAAAATAATAATATTACCAGAATGGAATGACATACTACTTTTAAATCTTACTCCCTGCTGTATTCTATGCCAAGGAAAATTGACCAAGAAAATAGATTGTGGACCTAAACAAGAACAACTTTATCTCGTTCTTTTAATGTACGAATTATAACCCACAAGAATCATAATAGAAAATAGCCTAGCAAAAACTATTTACCATGAAGTCTAAACGGTCTTAAGACCATGAATCCTAAGCTAGTGAAAATTATTGTAAATGACTTGATTGCGCTCTTTTTATTAGTTTAACATACACACAAGAAGTGCTCTACAATACAACCACAAAAAAAAAAGAAGAACAAATCATACCATACAATTACCAAATCAAATCTTATTCTTTGGAGCCTCCTCCACAAACAGTATACAATAAAATCAGACCCTAATCTAAAATCAAAACACAAGATCAAGAGCTAGGGTGTATAAAACGATTAAAACAAAGAAAAAAAAAAAAAGCTGAAAATACCAATATTTAGTGGGTATAAACCAATCCGGTGATAGTAAACGTACATTATTTTATGCCCGTTATGTAAAATACCGACTTTTACGTCATCTCGAGCTTTAGTACATCACAACCTTATTTTGCCATCCAAATTCAAGATTAATTATAATAATTAAATGAAAAAATAAGACTAATAACATGGCATCTAGAACAAAAAGGTTTTGTTCTTATTAAAATTAATGAAGCACCTACAAAAAAATAAAATAAAAAATAAGTAAATAAATAAAATAAAAGAAAGAAAAAAATGGAAGTGAGATGTAACAAAATTGCAACTATCACAGTTAAGGAACAGTAGTAGTAGATACTTAACCCTTAAATTAAAACAGCTAACGATGTCATACTTTTCGAAACATTCAAAACTGCACTTCCTTATTAAATGTAATAAAAATGAGGAGAATAATGAAAGAAAATATTCCCATCCATCAATTAAAAGAAATTAATAACGAAATTTTCTTAGTTTAAGCAATGAGTTTGGAAATATAAAAATCTTACATAATCACTAAAAAAGTAGAAAGGTATATAGGTTTACAGTTAAAATATATTAAAGCAAACAATTATAAAGTGAAAAATCAATGTCCGATCGATTTCCCTGTTAAAATTAAGCTAACGTATTAAGGATAATAATACAATCTATCTCGTTTTAAGCGTAAAGTCTAGTCAAAATAGCTAACAACATAACATAAAATTTTTAAAAATCAAAAGAATACTAAGTTGATGAAAACGATTAAGTATTACACAAATTAAAATAGGGTATCAGACAACATCAATAGAAGAATTTTTGAAGTCAGTAAATGAGTACAAAACACATTCTTTATACATTTTTATCGTAAGTAGCATACTGGGAAAGAGAATAGTAAAAACCGTTTGTATAAAAAAAAAAAAACAATCCAGCTGCTTAGAACATCTTACTGTTTTCATTTTCTTTATTTTAGAAATTTAATTGATATGTGAGTTTGATGAAATAATTTAAGTCGAGTATAAGAAATAGTTTGACGGATATCTTAAATATGAAAAGTGTCATTTGACGAAAATCTTTTAGCGAGCAGACGGAAAGTTAAGGAAAAGATTATTTGTTAAGCCTAAAAGATTACCTTAAAGAATTTAAAGAATGTAAAAGCAAAATAAATTATTACTGAGATAGAACAGAAACGAATGTATGGGTATTAAAAAAAAAATAAATAAATTATAATAAATTCAATAAACGATGAAGTATAAATATTAAGATCTAAATAATTTTGTTGAAACATGATTTATTATACCAGCTACATGAACTTCTTTAAGCTTTCAAATAGTGACGTACATAAAAGCATTCTTTGATATGTATATAGTGAGTACTAGAACTTAGGCTTATAATATAGACTTAAAAAAGCGTTTTATCAAGCCGAAACAAAATCATGGAGTATGACTTGTGTGTTCTACCGGCTATAACTATATGTCATTAATATAAATGTTCGGTGTTTGTGTTTGCTTAATCCCTCAACGGAACAAGCTTAATATAATTTTCATATTTAACATACTGTAAAAATCTATGAAAAAACTAAATAAATTAAATTAAAACATACCTATAAGAAAAACAAAATTTGATAGTTTACTAACAAAGTAAAAAAATTAAAAAGTTATACTAATTAGCTCTATACAAGTAACAGAAGTCAGTGAAATAATCAAAACAGATGTATGCAAATAAAGGTTAGAAACGTAAGTAGCGAACAAGTTGGGTGTGCGTTAGAAAGAGGGACATTCAATTAACATACCACCTGCATTTCATAGACGCTCGTGTATAGAATCGCATAAAGGAGCGTGTTTTAATATAATAATATAAGCAGGATCGCTTTCCCACTATAGCACTTTCACCCTCTAACACTTACTCCCTCTAACACTAACTCTCTCTTTCTCCCTCTATCACTTTCCCCCTCTTACACCTTCCCCCTATAACATTCCAATCTAAATCTGCAAGTCTCAATACTCTTGTTTAAAAACAATGTTTTGATCTTGCTGCTGCTGCGTAGGAAAATTCCCATCCCTTGCTTACATAACCCTCACGAATGTTGTTGTTGCTTTTGATCATAAGAATCCGGCCTACGAATGTACTGCCCTTTGACAAGCGTACTTCAAACAAGCACAATCTTGTCTCAACCCTTTTATCCTTTGGATCACTGGTTTTCACAACCATAAACATTCATTGTTTATGTTTTGCCTGCAGGTGTGCAAGGCAACGCACCTCAAACAGGCGCCCTCTCGACTCTCTCATGTCTACTTAACCGTAGTTAAAAAACCTGCGCACAGTTGACTCTCTCTCTCATATCTACTAACTTGTAGCTAAGAAACCTTAATAGTTTCAAAGGCAATATGTACTTGGCTCACTGATCCTCACGGACGGTGATATCTATATCATAAGCCAACAAATGTACTTGACCTTTGACTAGTGCACTTCAAGCATGCACAAGCTTGTCTCTAAGTCTTCCTCCCTCTAACACTTTCCCCCTCTAACTCTTTCCCCCTCTTACACACATACTCCTTCTAACACTTTCCCCCTCTAACTCTTTCCTCCTCTAACATATTTTAATCTTAATCTACAAGTATCAATACTCTTGTTTAAAAACAATGTGTTGATCTTGCTGCTGCTGCTGTTGCTGCGTAGGAAAATTTCCATCCCTTGCTTACATAACCCCCACGAATTTTGTTGTTGTTGTTGCTGTTGACCATAGAAATGCAACGTACATCGAACAAGCGCTCGCTTTTCTTTATTCTCTATCCTTTCTTCCTTTGCACACTGCTCCTCATAACCATAAGCATTAATTGTTTATGTTTTTCCTACAGGTGTGCAAGGCAACGCACGTCAAACAGGCGCCCTCTCGACTCTCTCTTATCTACTTATTCGTAGCTAAGAAACCTGCACACAGTTGACTCTCTCTCTCTCTCTCTTATCTACTAACTTGTAGCTAAGAAACCTTAATAGTTTCAAAGGCAATGTACTTCGCTCACTGATCCTTTCGGACGGTGATATCTATAACACATTAGTCAACTAATGTACTTGACCTTTGACTAGCGCACTTCAAGCATGCACAAACTTGTCTCTAAGTCTTCTAACACTTTCCCCCTCTAACACTTTCCGCCTCTAACACTTTCCGCCTCTAACACTTTCTCCCTCTAACACTTTCTCCCTCTATCCTTTCCTCCTCTAACATATTTAAATCTTAATCTACAAGTATCAATACTCTTGTTTAAAAACAATGTGTTGATCTTGCTGCTGCTGCTGTTGCTGCGTAGGAAAATTTCCATCCCTTGCTTACATAACCCCCCACGAAGGTTGTAGTTGTTGACAATAACAATGCACGTGTGCAGAGCAACGTATTTAAAAACAGGAGCACACTTGACTCTAACAATAATTGGTTAAATAGCCAAAACTGATTTTCCCAATAATTATTATCCATGTTTATGGCTTGCTCGTTTAACAGGCGCATCCTTGACACCAGATCCTATGATCATATAACCCACTTGAATGTTTTTAAGTTGCTGCTTTTGGCAAAAAACAATGCATACTGTTGCCTTCTTGTATGTGTGCAAGGCAATGCACTTAAAACAGGAACACACTTGAAACCAGATCCTATGATCACTGATTCGCAAGTGGGTAATAAAAGTGTAAAAAAGGGATCGCTGATTCTCAAGTGGGGTAATAAATTATGATTGGGGGTAATAAAAGTGACAGCTACTTCCTGACCGGCAGTTCCCTACTACTTTAATGGTTTGGGTACTGCGTTGAATACCTACATATAGATTGTTAATTTTTATAAAAACAAAATTTCCAATTATTATAATATAACCTTTAAGTAGGTTGATCAATATTATAATAAAAAATGAAATAAAAAAATAAAAAACAATGTTTTTAATCATGCAATTTGAATTACAGCAAGGTGTCTGCAAGATTTACCATGAGCCAGAATATCAAATGGTTGGCGGAAAGAACAAAAAAAAGAATGAGGATGAGTAAGCTCAACAAGAAAATTTGATATAATTAGTATTTCTCAGCTATTTTTTGTGTATTACTTTACAGCTTACCGTATCCAACAAAGGTTACCCAATGCTACTATCTTGGCATAGCCTATGCATCATCTTTAGGTGGCTGTGGAACCATTATAGGTACGGCCACAAATCTAACATTCAAGGGCCTGTATGATACTACATTCCCTGATGCTACTGAGAAAATGGATTTTGCCACATTCATGTTCTATTCGGTGCCCTCAATGCTGATCTATACATTACTTACATATGTGTTTCTGCAATGGCATTTCATGGGCCTTTGGCGGCCAAAGAGCAAGGAGGCCCAGGAGGTGCAGGTGGGCAATGATAATGCTCATGTGGCCAAAAAAGTTATTGATCAGCGCTACAAGGAGCTAGGTCCTATGAATATGCATGAAATTCAAGTTATGATACTTTTCATAATAATGGTTCTCATGTACTTTACACGCAAACCGGGTATCTTTACCGGCTGGGCAGAACTGCTGCCTGCAAAGTAAGTACATTGTTTATCTGGAACTTAGCTTTAGTTACATAAAACCTAAAATAATACATAAACAGAAAAGACCCATACTGAACAAAGTAATCCCAGCAAGCAATTGGAAGATTGTTTTGATCAGAAACCCCATTACGAGTCTAATTCGAGTCAATTTGATGATTTAAAAAGATTAATCGCTTGTGCGATTAAAGCGCGACTTAAATGTGATGAATCGCCCAAAATTTGAAGCAATCAAAAATTTAGCATGCCAGCGATTGAAATATGCTTACTTTGTCGTGACGTCGGCATGAACGATTACTTTGAACAAAATGAAAGAACAGCAGGTAATTGAAATATACTTTGTATCATAAATAGAACTTATGGGCAATTAGGCTATGCTATGACGCCTGATGGTCGTGCTGCCTAAGACGCCGCACACAACGAAAGTCCCCAGTTCAAACCCTCGTTCGGTAAAAAACGAAGTTAAAAAAAGATTGCGTAATTTATAGTAAGCACTTACATTAACATTAACTGTTAACATTAACGTTTAAACTATTATAATACATAAAGGGTAAAAATAGTAAAAAAAATAAACAAAAATTTTGTAACCAGCTTTAAAAGAAAATGGTTGTCTGTAAAGTCGGTTTACTGACGATAGTTGAACGTGACAACGTCTCAAGAAAATACTGATGGAATGGTAGCATTTTTCAAAAGAAAATTTTAATTTCATTGTCTCTCATTTCAGACACTTAATTTTGTCAATTATAGCATAACCTACAATCGCTACACTAGCGGACCGATGCTATTCATTTTAATGATGAAAGCACGAGTATTCGACAATATATCACTTAATATATAATTAATATCGAAAGAATCATTACCTTTATCGCTTTAATTATCGTTGCTATAAACAATTGACACCACATTCACTTTTCACTGCACTTGATGCTCGATCAAAACATGTAAATGTACTATAGAATTCTGAAATGTTGGTCTGTTAGTGTGTGCGTGTGTGTGTGAAGCAAAACATAGTTGGACTTGACGAATGATGAATGATGAAGTTGGATACCCTAACCAGCTTATTTTCCATATTAATAAATTAATTATTTAATATTATTAAACTATTTTAGTAACTTCTCATGTGTTTGCTATGCGCCAACTTATACATATCAAAATATGCAACTATTTCAAATATATTATGGAGCTACATATCCACAATAGCACTTATATTTTAATAGGGTGTACAACATCATCATTCTTGTTGTTAAACAGCAGAGCTGTGTGGCTCGACCGACCGCTTCTCTGCCACTGCACCAATACTCATTTGCAGGCAGAGATATTGTTGTACAACAACAACATATTATTTCAATATAAGAACGCCGTTCTACTGTCTGTGGAATACACCGACAGAGATTAACAGGTTTGCATGTCAGAGTGTTGTGGTTCGCTCAACCCGCGTCTATAGATGTTTACACATACAAACAAAACACTTGCACCAATACACTCTCATATAGCTCACACCCATAGCGTATTGCTCTGCAAGCATTTGCACCAATACACTCTCATAGAGCTCACACCGCGCCATAGAGCGAGGTAACGACGCATGAGTCATGTTTTTTCGTGCGTGCAGCTGGCTCTATCGAATTATAAGACGTTGTCACGTCAAAATACGATTCGAAGAAGACTCGCTTTTGATTCGAAATACGACTCGAAAATGCGTTGAAACTGCGGTCACAAGAGACCCCTCAAGAAGAGTCGCGTTCGGGAACCGTTTTCTCCCGAAGAGAGTGACCTAGAGCCACCAAATTAGGTATGAAGATAACTGGTAACGACCCCCAAAGAGGTGCATTACTGCCCCCAGCCCCCCTTCTCCCACCTTTTACAAACTTTGAGCTAGAGTCACCAATATTGGAATTAAGATAGCTGGTGGCATGCCACAAAGATCTGTACAAAAATTTTGATGCCACGCCCAATCTAACCACAGCCCCCCTTCCCCTACTTTTTACAAACTTTAAGCTAGAGTCACCGAATTTGGATGGAAGATAGCAATGGACATCCCACAAAGATCTACATCAAAAATTTGGATGCCACTCCCATCCACACCACCCCCATCCCCCCTTTCTCACTCAATTTACTTTGAGCTAGAGTCACCAAACTTTTGGAAGGAAGATAGCTGGTGCATCCCCATCTGCATCAGACAATCTTTGAGACAGCATACACACCTGATGCATCCGTACCCCTTTGCTATTAGGCCTCTTTCTTTTACATGTTTTAATACAGATATGTGTACTCGATAGTAGGTTGCGTCCGACTTCAACGCTTCCACTTTTTATTTTGCTAAAAAAGCTTAAACGTATATTTAAGTTTCTTAAATCCTAGGGCACCTTGTTGTAAGTAATTCAATTAAATTTTCTTACTTTGTATTCATATATGCAGGGTAATACAGAACTCAATGCCAACCATATTTGTGGTGATCATGTGCTTCATGCTGCCAGCCAACTATGCATTCCTGCGATATTGCACCCAACGAGGACCCGTGCTTAATGCGACAACATCATCTCTGATTACCTGGAAGTTCATACAATCTAGGGTGCCATGGGGTCTGGTGTTTCTGCTTGGTGGTGGCTTTGCCTTGGCTGCGGGCAGCAAACAGAGTGGAATGGCCTCGTTGATTGGCAGCTCGATGAGTGGTTTGAAGGTACTACCAAACTCAGCTCTATTGTTGGTTGTCATTTTAGTAGCCGTATTTATGACCGCATTCAGCTCAAACGTGGCTGTTGCCAATATTCTTGTACCTGTTCTAAACGAAATGGTAAGTGTTGCATGTCTATAAGGTTGGACAACCTAAAGTAACCTGTATTTATTCTGCTTATAGTCGCTGGCATTAAAGATCCATCCGCTGTACTTGGTGTTTCCTGCAGGTCTAGCCTGCAGCATGGCCTTCCATCTACCAGTAAGCACGCCGCCGAATGCTTTGGTCGCTGGTTATGCAAACATACGAAGCAAGGACATGGCGATCGCTGGAATTGGACCAACGATTATTACTGTAATAACGCTGTTTATTTTCTGCCAAACATGGGCTATGGTGATTTATCCCAATTTGGACACGTTCCCGGAGTGGGCGGACATTGTCGCCCAAAAAGCAAATAAAAACCGTGTTTTAGCTGAGCTTGCTGCCAACAAAGAAAACATTACTGAGTTGGCTGCAAATGCCACGCGCCTTTTAATAAACAATACCGAATTGATAACAGATTTGACTACAAACAGCTCAAATTTAGTGGGCAACCTTGTTGCTAATAGCACACTGTCGTTATCTCAGTTAGCTGTTAATGGAACACGCTTGCTAACTGATCTGGCCTCTAATTAGTTTAATAATTGCGTTATTGCTCATTCAAACCATTAATTGAGGAGTTGAAACAAAAAACTAGGAAAATAAAGCAAGCACATTGTTTACAATACGATAAGATTGATAACGAAACGCAGTCATTTATGCCGAACGCATTTACTAACGGCCTTTTAATATAGTTGTTAACTTTGTGCGAATGTATCGTATGTCATTTTGTTTTTGAGTTAAGTTTAAGCAACTTAATTCTACTTCGCATCAACTGGTAAAACACATGAGCTGATATCATTTATTTATGCCAACAATTTTATTATCCTTTGAATATCGCACCGAAAATACTCTCCTGTTAAATTGGTTTAATTGACCTACGATACTTTTGCGGTAATGTATGTTTATTTATAATTGAATGACTAAGCTTGTGTGTATATGCGTACTAAGATACTTAATTGTTGCATTTAGGAAATATCAAATGTTATTCTTCAATGTGAAATTGCATATAAAACAGTAAAATTTACAATATTTTGTATCATCTAATTTAGACAACAACTTGTAAAAACCAAATAAACAACAATTACCCAAGATTGAATGGGAATTTAAATGAGCACACAATAAGAAAAAGTTTAAATCTAAAATGATAATTATTTAATTTTCAAGCTATTTTTTCTAAATGTAAGGTTAGGTTTTAGCGTTAGTTAAGAGTTGTATCCAAATTGTCATAGGCCATTTCCCTGGTTGCTGAGTGAAGTAAGACTGTGAGACAGAACTTAGCTCCAACCCGAGGCCTGCATAAGAGATATCTCTAAGGTCACAGGGCGGGACAGTTGCAGAAATGGAGGAAAAATATTTCTTCCTTTTCCTTATCCGTGCAGTCTCTACAAAAATCTTAAAAAAAAAAGCCAATGGGAGTCCGATCACACGGGAAATTTATAAACATCTAGAAATAAATTATTTTTATAATCGTAACCGAAGGTCAAGAGTATATTGGGTTTGTGCAATGTCCGTCATGGTGTCCGTCCGTCCGTCCGTCTGACCGTCTGTATGTTCGCAACTTTTTTCCACACCCTTCAAGCTAGAGACTTCAACCTTTCCAATTCTCTTTATCTATGGGAAAGTAAATCAAAGTGTCAAGATGGGGGTTCTACTATTACTGGGGGGCTGGCAAATCGATAAATTCGATAACTCAAAACCGATAAATCCACATATTTCGCACATCCAGCTAAAACTACCACATTTGGTAAGAAGATAGCTACTAGCACCTCCAAAAAACTGCATTAAAGTTTTGGATGCCCCAGCCCCCCCACATTTAAAGTCAAAGAAGCCTATATCTTCCACAGTTTTTGAGCTTTAGCCACCAAATTTGGTGCCAAGATAGGTGATGACAAGCCCCCAAAACCTGCGTCCCCATCCGCCCCAACGCTCCGTCCAGAGTTGTGGAGCTAGAGCCACCAAATTTGGTAGAAAGATAGCTGGCAATTACCTTCAAAAATCTGCCCCAAAGTTTCAACCCCCCTTTCCATACCTTTTACAAACTTTGAGTTAGAGTCACCAAATACCCCTTTGCAATCAGGCCTCTTTTTACCGGTTTTAATACTGGTAACGAGTATACCGCAGTCGGTTGCGTCCGACTGCAACATTACCACTTGTTTATAGTTGCAAGTTTTCAATATTTTCTTTACAATTGAAAATACCTAAATTTCCAACATTGGAGATAAAGAAAACTAATTTTTATTTGATTTAAAATTGGTTTTATTTATTGTGTTGATTGCAAATGGTTAGAATGGGCTTATGGTAACAAAAATAAGAAATAGAAATTTTGGAGTCTAAACTATTTAAAAATCTATGGAAAACTGCATTTATTTGAGTGGAATTGTTAGTGATAGGGGTATCTGGATTATTGCTCATATGTAATTTAAAAACATCGATATTTTCGTATAGCAACTTCCTGTTGTTGTTGTTGTTGCTGTTGTGGCAATTGTTCTTGTTGTTCATGCTGTTGCTGTGGTAGTTGTTCTTGTTGTTCTGTTGCTTTTGTGCGGTCGTTGCATTGGCTCGATTTTGGCGATTTTTGGCTCTATAGGCCCACTCAAGGCATACTTAACAAGGTAGCCTAACTCGCTCGCTCACGTTGCCTTTAAAAATGAGTACAAAAAAGAGCGAAAGCGAGAGAGAAATGCATTTGTCGGAATATGGAGACATAACGATAATCTCGTACAAAAGTGTAAACAGAACCAAAACAATTCGTGCGCGGAGATGCGTCGCACACAACGTTCGGCTCGAGACTGAGCCGAAAGGCAACAGTAAGGCAGCGTTTACAACATGATGAAAGCGAAGAGTGGGAAGGCCACATGGGATTCCTACAAATCTGCTTTAACGCTCTACAATAAAGAGATGAGAAGGTCAAAACGGGCTACGTGGCGCCAACACTGCGGGCAGATTTCAAATCTCCCGGAAGCTACCAGGTTACAAAAAGCCCTTTCCAAGGACCACTTAAACGGCATCTGTACGTTGAAAAAGCCAGATGGAACACACACAAACGACCCAAAGGAAACGAGTAGGCTACTCCTGGCTACCCACTTTCCTGGGTGCGTGGAGCAGCCCATCTCAGAGAGTGAGGCACCAACCTACCTCTCTGGGATTGGAGAAAGCCCACACCTGCGTGTGGCTATGGTGGCAGACTCCAATGGTGCTGAGGGAAGGGAACCCCCCTATCACTCAGAACGTGTTGGAAACTTGCCCTAGAATTTCCGCTGGTACAAAATTAGTAAGAAGCATATAAATTTGTTGGTTTTATATTAAATAAAATTATTTATTAAGGCAGCATAATTTTTTTTTAAATTTAAAATTCATTGGATTTCGTATTGTTTTTTTTGATCACGCGTTTTTTTTGTAGCTGCATCGCCTTTCGCAGCTCCGGCTCCGGCGGGCCAGCTTGGCACTTAGAGATTGCGTCTGTAAAGTAAAATATTGTTTTAGTTTAATATCAATTAAACTTTTTATTACTTTTTACTTTTACCTATTAAAGAGCGAAAGAAGAAGCTTAATTTCTTCAGCGATTCCTTGCCCAAAACACCATCGACGTTGTAATGCATGGATAGCTCGTCCGTCAAAATATACTTTAAATTAGTTTTTGGCCCTGAAGGCCCAAGAAGCACTGCCATTGTTTCAACCTGAAATTGTCATAAATGATTAATAAAAAGAAATATAATATAATTAAAATTGTCGTATCTACTTACATATTTATTTTTATCACCCAGCTCAATAGATTTATTTAACTTTACGAGGTCCTCCTTCGACGTAATAGGAAAGCCCTCGCGTATATCGTCTGTTTGCGTCTTCTCCCTGAGCAGTTGCTGTATCAAAACCTTTTGCTCGGCCACCTCGTTTAAAACGACTTGGAATTGAGCGCTCAAGGTTGCCAATTCCTTTTAAAAAAATCTGTAGATATCGAAAAAACACTATGTTAAAATCTCTTTTAAATTATATTCGTATTAAAACGTACCTTTTAAATCCTCATGATTTATGCAGGATGAGCATTTTGATGTAGAACTATTGTTATTATTTGTTGGCGTCATGTCATTTTTGTTGTTTTTATAATTGATTTTTACAATTTTTCGTGGTGTAGTGTTTTGTTCCATTGTGTTTATTGTGAGAAAAATTTATTTTGAAGATTGCGGTTGTAATTTGTTATATTTTTTTTTGTCACCTCCATTATAAAAGTAAAAGTAAGTCAACCGCTTAACCTTCTAAATAGTCAATTAAAACACTGAACAAATAAAAACAATCACAACAAAAACATAAACATAAAAAGCTATTTGCTTACAAAAATTACGCAAGTCTTCTCTCGATTTAGCACAAGACAGTACTGACTGTACCGAAAAATTTGCTGGCGACCGAAAACAAGACCGCACAATCGAAGACAAAAATTGACAAAAATCTGGTTATAACTAGTTAATACGCCGTTAACTTAACCATGCACTCTTCATCTTCTACTGTTGCTTCTGTCACTTTTATGACCTTTGCTGTTTTTCGTTTCATTTATCTATGCATAACTGCATCATAGGACAGTTAAGTTTTGTTTTTCGTTTTATTTACCTAACGCCCTCTGCATTACTAGTGCCTAACGATTTAGCTAGCGACTAGTGATGCATCATAGGACAGTTAAGTTTTGTTTTTCGTTTTATTTACCTAACGCCTTCTGTATTACTAGTGCCTAACGATTTGTCTAGCGACTAGTGATGCATAATAGGGCTGTTTTTTTTGATTTTAGATTTATTTTCCTAACGCTCTCTGCATTACTCGAAGCTAACGATTTAGCTAGCTACTAGTGATGCATCACAGGACTAGAATTTAGTATGACTTGACACCAGCCGTACCACAGGGTATGTCATCATCTTTCGCTACACCAGCAAAACATATGCGCGCATTAGGCAGCGTTTACAATGTCAGCGTGAGATTGGAAAATGTTTTGTTCCTGTCTGACACACATATTTTTCACATAAGTTAGTCTCCCTCATTTCCAATCTGTAACCGGTCTCGCTTGCATCTCAGCTTGGAGTGGAAAAAAGCTATTCAAAAATTGAGTTTTAAAAGCTGTCAATAGGTGTCGCATTTTCGAAATTAGCAACATGTGCTTGAAAGCACCAAAGCTCTAACCTCTATTTTACTCAAAATGGCTGTCAATAGGTGTCGCATCTTCGTAAGCTCCAATGTTTTTACCACTATTTTACTCAATACAGAGGTAAATGTTAATATAATTCACTATTTAATATTTATTAAGTACATATTAACGCATATATAACAATAAAATCATTGTTTTGTAAGAAAAGCAAATCGTTTAATTTTCGCGCCATTTCACATGTGTTAGCTGAGTTCGAATCAGCTGATTGCATTGTTCACGCTGACATTGTAAACTACCAGCGTGGATTTCAGATTTTTAAAAGCTTCAATCCAAGCTAAGCTGACATTGTAAACGCTGCCTAAGGCTCATGATACAATTTATAATTGTATCATGGTAAGGCTGATGTCAGAGTGCGGGCGAGAAGCGATTCGATAATATTGGGCGATATACAGGCAATCGCTTAAAAGCTGTCAGAATGAGAGCGAAGCGAAGTCTTTTTACGCCCAGCGCTATGGGACCAAAACAAGCAATCCAACACGTTCACATTAATAACTAAAAGAGAGCAAAGCAACTCGCTTCTCGCAAAGCTCTCACTCTGACATCTTCTCGCTTTGCTCTTCGCTTCGCTTCCTGCGCTCACTCTGACATCAGCCTAAAGAGGGCGATAGAGCGATTAAGGCTATCTTGTTAAGTATACCTTGGGCCAGCTCAATGTATGCTAAATTATGCTGCATTTACACTAGTTGATAAACAAGTCAACGTTGATATCAACTTTATCAATCCTAGTGTGAACAGCTGTCAACTTGATCAACTGTTGCGTTGACAGTAGATTGACAATGCGAAAATCATCAATTGTTGCTCTGAGTGTAAACATAGTGTAAACATCTACATATTAGAGGTGGCAGCACTTCGCTTCGCCATCCGTTTTTATTAATGTTGTCTGCTTTTTCAACTGTGCAGTCTATAAATAACAAAAATTAGTAATAAAAAGCTATTTAAAAATACAATTTTATTTATTTTTATGCATATTTATTGAACCATATTTTAAAGACGAGGTTTCAAATAAATGGAACTTGTTGCGCCAGCAATTCCGTGCAAGTAAAAATAATTTTCTTTGCATTTAATTATTTATATTTTATTAAGGGCAATGTCGTTTATTTTAGAATGCACATAGCAAGGTCCAATCGACCAAAAGTGGTCAAGCTGCTGCTGATCGGAAGCCGCCAAATAAATTTTATAGCGCAAATGATCGGAAAAAACCACTTTCCTCTCGATCCAAATAGAGTTCTTGAACCCACATTGCTCGCTTGCGTTTTTTTAGATCTTGCTCTTCCTCGTCCTCAAGAGCAAGAACCAAAACCACTGCTGCCGCTATTTTGCTCTTCTTAACAAAACAACACAATATCGATTAAAATCAGTTTCGATACATTCACAATATCGACGTCAACGAAAAATGCTTAGCAACGTGAATGTCAACGAATGTGGATATCAACTGGTGTAAATTACTCTCAACTTCAATATCAACGTGTTGGCATCTTGCGCGTTGCTCAACTCGAAAATTATTTGGCAACCCGGCTTTTTTGTCAACTCAATCAACTAATGTAAACACAACAAATGCGTTGACGTTGGATATCAATTGTTGATATAGCTAGAATTGACGCTGCATCAACTAGTATAAATGCACCATAACTCTTTTGTTTATATGTTTGCTGATGATGTGAAGCTATGTTTCACCTATAATGATGCTTCTCTGTGCAACTTACTACAGTCGGATTTGTGTGCGCTGTCGGCCTGGTGTCGTTTTAATTTACTCAATTTAAATTGTTCTAAATGTAAAGTCAGTTCTTTTTGTAGAAATACCCCTCATACTGCTCACTACTTGCTTGATGATTCCCCACTTGACTGCGTGTTTGAAATTAAAGATTTAGGTATTATTCTTGATCCTAAATTAAAGTTTGACTCTCATATTTCGTCCATGGTCAATAAGGCCATTAATTCATTAATTCATCAAGCGGTGGTCGAAAGAGTTTAATGATCCCTACACCACTAAAACGCATCCCGAGTACGTTTCATCCTGGAGTATGGATCTTGTGTGTGGTCCCCACAATACTCGATTCACCAGGATAGAATTGAATCTGTGCAGAAGAAATTTCTTCTATTTGCCCGTAGAAGTTTTAACTGGGTTCCTGGAGTTGACTTACCCCCATATTCAAGTAGACTCCTTTTAATAAATCTTCCCTCCCTGTTAAACCGTAGAACCATGCATGGAGTATTATTTATTACCAACTTACTTAATGGTGAAATCGACTCATCAGTTCTTTTAAGTCGAATTAAATTAACTGTTCCGATTAGAGCTACTCGTAACTTTTTACCTTTTAGCCTTGATCGTTGCTCGAGCAACTATTTAATTCATGAACCATTCCGTGTTATATGTTCTGACTATAACAAATTTTATTCTCTTCTCTCCTTGTAGACCTCAATTCCAGTACTAAAACGATCGATCCTTTTTTCTTTATCTAATCGTAACCACTAACTCCTAATCTAACGCTGGTCTGATTGGGTTTTTCCCAATCCTTACAACAAATGTTGGACTACTCAATTTTTTATTGAATTTCCCAGAGCTTTAACGTTAACTTTTAAATTTTTACTTCAATTTATTTTCAGATATATATATTATTCTATATTTTACTTAATTAACTTATTTTAACTATTTTTAATGTAAATTAAATTTGATTCATTTTAATGTCAGCTGCTCTTAGCTGACAATAAATAAATAAGAAATAAAAAATAATAATAAATAAATAAATAATAATTTGCGATACTTCATAAAAACTAATCCGCCAAAGAACTTTCGTGCAACTAACACATTTAATGGTGTTTAATTGATTAGTGAAAAATAAGTGCAACAATAAAAATTTGCAATACTTAATAAAAGCTAATCGTGCAACTAACACAATTAATGGTGTTTAAATAATTTAAGAAAACCAAAAACCATACAATCAACAACAAATCAACCAAAAACAATACAATCAACCAAAAACCATATAATCAACAAAAACAAATAGTCAAATCAACATGGTAGTCGTTTTAAGTGATGTAGAACTTAACCAGGCATTGTCACAAATCCGACAAGTGCCCCAGTTCTCGGGAAACAAACAGGAGCTAAGTGCCTTCATCAGGAGGACAGAATTCTTACTACAATTATAACCTACTACAAACCAAAGGCAACAAACCATAATATACGGTGCGATCGAACTACAAGTCATCGGAGGAGCGCAAAGGATTTCGCAGCTATCACATGCCAACAATTGGGGAGAATTAAAACGAGCACTCATCCAGGAATATACCACCCAGACTCCAGTGGAAGAATTATTACGACAACTTTACAACACCAGCTATCAAGGAAGTCTCCGTAAGTTCATAGAAGAAGTAGAGCACAAATCATTTATTATAACCAATAAGCTAACACTAGCTAATAATCCAACCAATACAATGGTTTATACAAATGTTATGAATAACACAGTTAAAGATGTAATTAAAAGAAAAATTCCAGATAGAATTTTCATGATTCTAGCTAGGTATGACATTACCACTAGCCATCTGTTAAAAGTAGCAGCTCAAAAGGAGGGTTTATTTGAAAATAGTGTGGTTGAAAAACCCAAAGATAATAAATACAACAATTTAAATAAAAACAATTCTGTTAAAAGGTATCTGGATAAATTTTAACCAAAGTATACATATAACCCCACTAACCAAGCACAACATAATCATAACTACCAAACAAATTACAACACAACTAACTCGCATAAGAATCAACAAGAATATAGGCAGACATATGCCGAATTTCAGCAAACGTTGCAACAAGGCAGACAACAGAATCCCATGAACTATTCACAGAATAGAAACTATAATGCACAAGCATCACCTTATAATAACCAACCTCAAAAGCGACAAAGAGAAAATAACAGCGGTGTGTCGAAAATGGACACATCCGAAAATTTTCAAGCAATTGCCTCGGAACAGGAAGAAACAATAACCCATTCATAATTGTTATTATGAATGATAACCCGCTTATGTGTGTAATAGACACTGGGTCAACAATAAATTTAATGAATAAAAATTTCCTAAAATTTCTAATTAAAAACACTCAACTTAACGTTCATACCATTAACGGTAACATTAAATTAACATCAAGCATAACAATAGGAGCATGTAAATCATGTCCATCCAAACAGGAGTTCTTTATACATGAATTTTCAAATCTATACGATTTATTGTTAGGGATAAATTATTAAGAAGCTTGTAAGGCAAAAATAAATTACGAAGAAGGAGCCGTAACTTTAGGAGAATATACATTCTTATTTAAGTACGACACCAATATAAATGTAGAAGAAGAAACGGCACCAGAGTGTCTAGACCCACCTTCGTCGGAAGACTTAGAATTCAATTTCGTGATAAACGAAGAATTAAAAAAGTCCATCGAATTTCGCTTAGATCATCGTAACGATGAAGAGAAAAGGTGTGTGTCAAAAATTCTTCACAAATATCCAGACATACAGTACAATGAAGGTGACAAATTGACTTTCACTAGAACTGTTAAACATTCGATAATTACAAAACATGAGGACTCAATTTACAAGAGACCCTACAAGTATTCCCAAATTCAACACGACGAAATAGACAGACAAGTTAAAGAAATGTTAGAGCAAGGGCGCAACAGCGAATCCAACAACAACTGCACCGATACCTACTTCCCGCTCAACAAGCACAACGACTGCTGCGCCGTCAGCAAATCAAACTGCAAACAGCAAATATGTTAAGCCGGCTACGCAGACTGGTATGGATCGCCACATTTATATCAAAAGAAAGCTAAGTCCGCAAAATTCTACGAATAAACCAAAAATTACCCGTAGCAATTTAAATATACCCTCGAATGATACTACATACAATAGCAATAGATTTCACGTCTTGGCAGAAAACACTGATGATCTGCCTTCTGAAGCCGTTGGGGTTGTCACGAAAAAGCCAAAGCCACCCCCAATATATATACGTGAGAAAGCTCCAGCGCTTTTGTTAACAAAGTTATCGAGCTCATAGGCTAAGATAATTTCTACATAGCTCCTCTCGTACAGGGTAAAATTCAAAAAATTAAAGTCCAGACAAAGTCGGAAGATAATTACAGAGTTCTGATAAAGCATATAAAAAAAAAAAAAAGAGTTATTATACGTATCAGTTAAAAAGCTGCAAGGGTCTGCAAGTCGTAATAAAAGGCATAGAACCTGATGTAACACCAGGAGAAATAAAACAGGCGCTGCAGGAGAAAAGGATTTCGAGCAAAAACAGTCATTAACATCTTAAACAGGAACAGGATGCCGCAACCACTTTTTAAAATAGAACTTGAACCAGAAACGAAGATGCTTAAAAAAAACGAGGTGCACCCAATATACAAACTTCAGCTTTTACTTCACCGAAGAATCACCGTAGAAGAACCGCACAAACGAAATGGTCCGGTACAATGTATGAACTGCCAAGAGTACGGCCATACAAAAGCCTACTGTACACTGCGCTTGGTATGCGTATACTGTGGGGAACTGCATAGCTCCGCAAGTTGCTCAGCAAGTAAAAAAGACTCTAACAAAAAATTCTGCAACAACTGCGAAGGCAAGCGAACTGCCAACTACAGAGGCTGCCATGTCTACAAGGAACTTAAAAACCGTATCCATCAGCGCGTTACCACTGTACGCTCGCAACACGCACCGATTACCTTCACTCCATCGAGACACAACCCAGACGTCTTTTTTTCGTCTACAGCCAGATCCTCACTTGGCCCCGAATTCTCAACCAATAACGCAACTTATGTAAGCGCCCTAAGATCTGGACTGGCTCTTCCTGCCTCTAACACACCGTAATTACAGCCAAAACAAGTGAGCACAAACGCTGCACAGGAACAGCAACAAAGCAACCTCGAAGCACTCATATGTACCCTGCAGCAGAGCATGAACGAGTTTATGTCATTCATGAAAACAACTACGCAATAACTAATGCGTAATCAAAATCTCTTGATACAAATGCTTGTATCACAACAGTCAAAATAATAAATGGCTGCGATACGAATATCTACGTGGAACGCTAATGGCGTCTCACAGCATAAACTTGAATTAGCTCAATTCCTACTCGATAAGCACATCGACGTAATGCTACTTTCCGAAACACACCTTACAAAAAAATATAACTTTAACATAAGTGGATACTTATTCTACGGTACAAATCATCCCGATGGCAAGGCACACGGTGGTACTGGTATTTTGATCAGAAGCCGCCTCAAGCACCACTACTATAAAGAGTTTGCTGAAAACTTTCTACAGGCCACATCTCTAAAAATACATTTGGACAGTGGGAACCAACTTACTCTAGCCGCTGTATACTGCCCCCCGCGTTATACCATATCTGAAGACCAATTTATGGAATATTTTAACTCACTAGGAGAATGCTTTATAGCAGCAGGAGACTACAATGCCAAGCACACACACTGGGGATCTCGTCTCGTGAATCCAAAAGGAAAGCAGCTCTACAATGCAATTATAAAAGCTAACAACAAGCTCGACCCCGTTTCTCCTGGCAGACCAACATACTGGCCGACAGATCCCAAAAAACTACCCGATTTGATTGACTTTGCAGTTACCAAAAACATTTCGCGTAGACTGATAAGTGCAGAGTGCCTTTCGGATCTTTCATCCGATCACTCGCCAGTCCTAATAAATCTGCTACGACACCCTAAACTGATAAATCGACCCAGTAAACTAACTTCACATAAAACTAACTGGCTCAGATACAAAAAATATATAAGCTCACACATTGAGCTTAAGCCACGTCTAGTAGATGAAGCTGACATTGATAGTTTTGTTAACACTCTGGAGACGGTCTTCGTCGCCGCAGCTCGCACCGCTACGCCTCAAACACCAAATACAATACACAACCAAAGGATAACAAATCTACAAATTGAACAGCTCGTTCTTGAAAAGCGGCGCTTACGACGTGACTGGCAATCGAACAGATCGCCATCGGCAAAGCAAAAACTAAAAGACGCCACACGTAAACTCACCAAAGCGTTAAAAATCGAGGACGAGCGCGCTCAACGCCGTTACATCGAGCAATTATCAACCACCAGTACGAAAAACTCATTGTGGAGAGCTCACCCAACTCTAAGCTCACCAACAGAAACAGTAATGCCTATAAGAAACTTCGCAGGTGGCTGGGCCCGCAGCGATGAAGAAAGAGCTAACACATTTGCTACTCATCTTCAAAAAGTGTTCCAACCTAACCCTGTGTAGTATACACATATATCCATATATATTCAAATATAATAAACAGCAACACTTTGTTGTTGTCTAAACATAAAATCGAGCAACGACACTTTGTCGTTGCATAAACAATAAGCCAAGCACCCAGTGCTGGTAACATGATCGCGTAAGAATGCTACGCGCACAACGATGCCGCGTCAGCGTTCTCACGCTTAGACCATTTACTATACATATGTGTATGCTCTCGCTCTCTTTTAAATATATACAAAACTATGTACGGCTCTCGCGCTGACTTCTCTGCCGAAGCAGTGGCCAGCCTTAAGTTTAGAATTAATATTCAAGATTCATTCAATAAAGTGCCTTTTGGTCATGCAGTCAAAGTGTTGAAATGTAATTATTTCACTATCAATGTCGAGGATACTTTTCATCATATTTCATGGCGACCGTGACCGCGATCTTACTACTGCTATAAATAAAATAAAATAAATAAAACTAACAAAAATTGGCAGAGTGCAAAGTTGAAAAAAAAAAACGAACTAAGCAAAACAAACGATAGCAGCATTTTAAGTGATAAACAAAAATTTGGAAGTTTTGGCCGAAATATATACATATATAGTACATATATGAAGGCATACATAGGAAAAGAAAACGAAGAGAAACGATAGAAAACGTTAAAGAAAATAACCTCATTGTGATACAGTTACAAAATAAAAAAAAAAAAAAAAAAAAAAACATAAAAGGAATGTTTAGAAATGCGTAGATACATACGTTAAATGTTAACATTGCTCGTATAAACAACATGAATAAGTACGCATACATACATTGGAAATGCTGTTTTGAAGAGTGCACCTAAATGTCTTCCAGAATTAATGGTCCTAAAGTTTTCGTATTCTTAAACATTTTAATTTTGAGTTATACAAAACAGAGAATCGAGAAAACAATGAGCCCAACAACACCAGCCGGCCAACACTAAACAGCTTGTGTGAAGACCAGAATTAATTAAAAGTGCGAAAGGCATAGGACCGCATTTTGCGCCAACGGTGGAACTCTGTGAACGATTTTTCACATATGAGCCGCCTACAGCAGCAGCAGCAATCGCAGAGCGACAACAACGATTTCATTAACGCTGCTCCCGTTGAGCAAAGGGACGCACCGACGCTGAAAGAGGCGCTTGAGGTGTGTCCAAACGATGGACCACGGCCACTCACATTAGATGAGTATAAGGCCCGGAACACAAAGAACCCCCAAAGAAAACAAAAAGGAGCGGACAAAGGATCAAACTGCTACAACAGAGAAGGATGGTAAAGGATTTCATCAGGATAGCGACAACGCAGGAAGAAAAAGAGAAGCACATAAAGGATCTCAATACAATCGAGAAACAACTTCGCACTGGTGCGAAACAACTAAATACGGGCTACAGTAATGCCAATGCCTAAATTGCCTTTAACAATAAATACAAACACAAGCCGATGCGCGAAAGCGCAGCATGTAAAAACACACACTAACCTGTCCCAAATAACTTACACTCATTATCAACAAACACTTTATGGTGTAAATTTATCTTATACGTAAACTATTGTAAAATTGCCATTGCCGCATGTAAACCACAAAGTGTTCCCCTGTTGAAAATACACCAAATTCACAAATTCATTCAAAAAAAAAAAAGGAAAACTTTTTATACTTATACAAAACAGATAGAAATTTTTGAAGATCAAACACAAAATTTCATGAAAGTTCTCAATAATTCCACGCTAGACTTATTCAGCAGCAGTTATACAAATACGTTTGCACTACCGACTGCTTCAAACGGCTCTCAGCTTCAACATGATCCAATCAAGTTTCGCCCGAAGGAAATCGTTAGAATCATTTAAGAGCAACTGAACCCAAAAAAATCTCCAGGAGGTGACCAAATAACCCCAAAGATGATTATTGAGCTTCCTTACTGTGCGATCTGCATAATTGCCCAGCTCTTCAATACTATCAACAAACTTGGACACTATCCAGACAGATGGAAAAAGTCAATCATCATTATGATACCAAAGCCTGGAAAAGATCACACAGCTCCCACGTCGTATAGACCTATAAGCTTATTATCGTGTCTATCAAAACTTTTTGAAAAATGTTTGCTGTCCCGGATAAATCCATTCCTGAATCTTCATAACATAATCCCATCACACCAATTTGGCTTTCGTGAAAAGCACGGAACAATTGAGCAGGTTAACAGAATTACATCAGAGATACGAAGCGCGTTCGAAAATAGAGAATACTGCACTGCAATATTTCTGGATGTTTCTCAGGCATTCGACAAAGTTTGGTTGGAAGGTCTGATGCATAAGATCAAAACAATGCTCCCAAACAACACACATAAGCTGCTTAAGTCGTACCTCTACGACAGGAAGTTCGCAGTAAGATGTAACACTGAAATGTCTGACGAACACAGTATTGAAGCTGGAGTTCCACAGGGCAGCGTACTTGGACCAACACTGTACGTGCTATTCACAGCAGACATCCCAATAAGTAGCCGATTGACAACATCTACCTTTGCTGATGATACAGCTTTTCTCAGCCGCTCCAGATGCCCAATACAAGCAACAGCGCAACTAGCCCTTCATCTGGTCAACGTGGAAAAATGGTTATCAGATGGGCGAATTAAGGTAAACGAACAAAAATGTAAGCAAGTAACTTTCACCCTTAACAGGCAAGATTGTCAACCGCTCACGTTAAACAACACCACACTTAGACAGAAGACTTACATGGCGGCGACACATTGAAGCTAAAAGAACACATCTCAAACTGAAAGCCAATAGCCTCCATTGGCTCATCAACGCTCACTCTTCCCTTAGTTTGGACTACAAGGTCCTGCTTTACAACTCCGTTCTAAAACCAATCTGGACCTCTGGTTCCCAGTTATGGGGGAACGCTTGCAACAGCAGCATTGACATTGTCCAGAGAGCCCAGTCAAAAATCTTGAGAACCATCACCGGGGCACCGTGGTATGTTTGGAACGAAAACATTCATAAAGACTTAAACATCTTTACAGTCAAGGAGGAAATAGCGGAACAAAAAGTAAAATATTTCAGCAAGCTCTCATCACACACAAAATTATCTCGCGAGAGGTCTCAAAAGGCTGCGCAGCCGATCCCGTCTTCGTCGTAACGACTTACCAACCCAGCGATGATTTTTTAGGGACGCGCACTCAGAATACAGTCAAAAAAAAGAAAATGTACTGTTAGCTAAGATTTATTAATATGATTTGTATACTTATTGCTAGTTTTCTAATTCACTAGAAAAGATTCAATAAATAAACCCAGCAATCTAAAAAAAAAAAAAAAAAAGCAAAAAAGAGCAAGGGATAATAAGGAAATCTCAGTCTCCATATAATTCGCCTGTTTTAGTAATCCCAAAGAAGTTGGATGCATCAGGAAAACAAAAATATAGAGTAGTAATAGACTACAGATTTCTAAACGAAATCACTATTGATGACAAATTTCCTATTCCAATAATGGATGAAATTTTAGATAAACTTGGCCGATGCCAATATTTCACAACTCTTGATTTAGCAAAAGGCTATCACCAGATCCATATGGATCCGAAATCAATACCTACAGCATTTTCCACTAAACATGGCCACTACGAATATACACGTATGCCGTTTGGTCTAAAAAATGCACCAGCAACGTTTCAACGCTGCATGAACAATTTATTGGAAGATTTAATCTACAAAGATTGTTTAGTCTACTTAGATGACATAATAGTGTTCTCCACTTCATTGGAAGAACACATTTTGTCACTGAATAAGGTATTTGACAAACTTAGGGAAGCCAACTTAAAATTGCAACTAGACAAGTGTGAATTTCTAAAAAAGGAAACAGAATTTCTAGGACACATAGTGACAACAGAAGGATTAAAACCAAATCCAAATAAAATTGAAGCAGTAATGAAATATCCTATTCCAAAAACTCCAAAAGAGATAAAGAAATTTTTAGGTTTGTGTGGATTTTATAGAAAATTCATTCCAAATTTCGCAAACATCGTCAAACCCATGACACTTAAGTTAAAGAAAGGAACAAAAGTAGACATAAAGGATACATCATATATCTCAGCATTCGAGAAATTAAAACTACTGATAACTTCTGATCCAATTCTTACTCATCCAGATTATGACAAACCATTTTGTCTCACAACAGATGCAAGTAATGTAGCTCTAGGAGCGGTATTGACACAAAATCACAAGCCTATTGGTTTTGCCAGCAGAACTCTAAACAAACATGAAATAAATTATTCAGCTATAGAGAAAGAACTATTAGCAGTAGTTTGGGCAACAAAAAGTTATAGAAGCTATATACAGTGACTCACACCTTAAATGATGCAGTGTCAAATAAAAAGTTTAAGGTGCTATGTATTTTAAACTAGAGGAAAAACAAAAAATGTTTAAACGCCAATTTGTTTTATGTTATATCACATTTAAAAAAGGAACTTTATTTGTTTCTAAAATATTGCTAAGTTTTATATATACACTAAAAACTAAAAATACATCTAAAATATAGGTCACAGCTTAAAAGATGCAGACACAAACCAGTTATATTTTTGCCGAATAAAAGGTTAAATAAGGATTTTAGTACTTAGTATGTAATCCCTTAACCTTTACAACAGCCCTTAACCTATTATTCATCGAAGAGACCAGCTTCCGAGTGGTTTCCGGGCATATTTTGCTCCATTCCTCCAGCAGAGCATTTTTAAGGTCCTATTTGCTGGAAATCCGATGATTCCGGATGTTGTTCTCCAGCATAGTCCACAAATTTTCAATAACATTTAAATCTGGAGACTGAGCCGGAGGAGTCATGACGTGGGGGCAGGTCCAGGTAAGCCAGGACTGCACTATTCCGGACGTATGTTTGGGGTCGTTGTCGTGGTAGAACCGGAAATCACGTCGGATTCCTAACTTTTCGGCGCTTTGGAGCAAATTTTCTTTAAGAATATTGAGGTACATTGTCTTATCTATCGTCGACTCAAAAAACGCCAAGTTTCCGACGCCGGCTGCCGATATACATGCCCATACCATCACACTTCCTCCGCCATGCTTAACTGTCGCTTTAACATTTTTTGGATCCAGCTCAGTGTTGGGCTATATTTTAGATGTATTTTTAGTTTTTAGTGTATATATAAAACTTAGCAATATTTTAGAAACAAATAAAGTTCCTTTTTTAAATGTGATATAACATAAAACAAATTGGCGTTTAAACATTTTTTGTTTTTCCTCTAGCTTAAAATATATAGCACCTTAAACTTTTTATTTGACACTGCATCATTTAAGGTGTGAGTCACTGTATATGGTAGAAAATTCGAAATACTAAGCGATCACAAACCATTAGTATGGTTAAACAATATAAAAGAACAATATAAAGAACAATCTATTATTGTGAATTACAAATCAACGAAATATCAATATCAAATTCAAGACTAGATTTTACACAATACATTTATGTCAGTAGTAACGTAACAAAATTCGAACCATTGTCATATATTCAAACTAAGAGATTAATTTTGGAACATACAAAATATTATAATACATTTGGGGTGTTCAACAGCTCCGTTTCATCGTTTCATGTTTCAAAGTTGAAACGATTAACTCGTGAACGGCATTTTGGGTGTCAATGCGTTTCAAGTTTGTGCAGTCAGCTATTGTTTGTTTATATTCTTATTCTTCAATTTTTGTCACTGTTGCTGTTTACCGCGGTTATGCTTTATTTATAAAAAATGCTTTTAAAAAGTGCTAAAGATATGCTATGCGATGCTTTTGCAATGCAAGTTATTATAGAAATAGAGGATATTGAAAATGAGAAGAGCTCGTTGTTTGAATTAGTTGCTCAATTACATGCTTTTAACATTTGGCGGCCATTAATCATATGTGTTCATACTTTTTTGCACAAAAATACACCAAATATACTAAAAAGTACTGAACATCGATAGCAAATATCGACTAAATATCGTTCTCATCTTCTCTTCTCATCTTTACTTTGTTGAAACTTGAAACACTTTTTGTATACATAGGCTGGGGTGTTTCAACGTTTCAAGAAATTTTCTATGTATGTTGTTGTTGCGAGACGTTTCAGCTTTGAAACGTGAAACGATGAAACGAGCTGTTGAACACCCCAATTTCAAATAATAACATTGACATCATTAACCATTACCATATTAAGCATATTATTGTACTTAATTTATAAGTTCAAAAGTTTACCCAAAACACTTATTGTTAAGTATAGAAAACCTAAAGAACAAGAAATAAGCAACGATAAAATAGAATTACCAATAGCTGAACAAGATCAACCCGCACTGTATCCCAAGATAGGAGCAGTCTAATACCCAATTCACACTAGGGCACATCACTGGGAACGATGAGAAGATGTGAAATTCGTGTTCACATTGCAACATCTAACATCAAGCTTCTTCTTCTTCAATTGTAAAAGTGACGCGTATTTCAGCACAAATTTTTTTCTCTTTTAAAAAGTAAATATTTGTTTAAAAAATGGATACAAGAGACTAAGCTATATTTATAGCCACTCAACAGCAGAGTATGCTTATTGATCTTGTTGGAATTTTGGAAGAAGCCTGTAAAGATGATGATTTCGAAGCTGAGCAACTTGATGCACTTGTTGCAATGCCTCGGAGGATTTGGGCGCATGTGAGTGAAAATAAATATTAATAAAAAATAAAAAGGAAATAATCGAAAACTTTTAGAAGCGGTTTGGACAGTTTTGGGAAAAGGATATTCCTGAAAATAATGAAGCCTTCTTTAAAGAAAGTTTTCGTTTGGAAGAGGCGTCATTTTCGTTACTGGTGCAGAGGTTGGGAGTTTTGAGGAAAAAAAACACGCCGTTCCGATATGCAATTGAATACGAAAAGCGCATATCCAACGCTCTGTACACTTTGGGGAGTGCAGCTGAATATCGGACTGTGGCAAGGCTGTTTGGTGTTTTGCCAAATAGTGTTTGCAATATCCTGCATGAGTTTTGCCGAGCAGTTGTTGCGGAATTTGCCGACGATTATCTGCCAAAAGAATTTTTAATTATCGGTAATATATTTATGTTTTTCTTTAATTTTTAATTCTGAAATTGAGCATAGTTACAGATTTATATACGTGAACGTTGGAAGTCCGGGACGCTGCAGCGATTCAACAATATACAGAACCTCGGACTTAAAACAAATTGTAGAGTCATCACCCTTAATTCAAAGCAAATCAAGAGTAATATGCGGCACCAATGTTCCTCTGCTTCTGATTGGTGATTCAGCCTTTAAATTTTCGCGGACGGCTATGAAACCATATCCGTTTTCAATAGCAGCCTTGGAGTCGCAAAAGACACATTATTATCATTTGTCAAAGGCCAGGCGCGTTGTTGAAAATGCATTTGGGCATTTAAAGGCGAGATTTCGTCGCATCGGCAAAGGGCTAGACAGCCGCCCAAGACACAATGCGGTTTTAGTAATGTGCTGCTGCATTTTACATAATATTTTAAACATTCACAACAGCGAAATAAATGCAAATTGGCACGATGCTGCGATTATTAATAGCCGAATTCAGCCGGATCAAACCAACCTTGCCTCTGATTTTGAATCACCTCCGGAGCAAATTAGATCAGCCATTGCTAGATCAATGACTGACAATTAAAAACGAAAAATTAATTAAATAAATAAATACCATACCGATTTCAAATTTTTAACTATTTATTTTTTAAAACTAACAATGCTAACATAACTAACTAACTTATTTATTATTTTTCTCCATCAACTCCAACATTCCATTTTGGAACGCAATGCTGTTTGCCGTAAATTTCTCAATGCTTTCTTGAATTTTTTTTTGGGTAGCATTCCGTTCCCTTAGAAGTTGGATTATCTCCTGTTGGTCCTGCTTTTGCCGCTTTGCAGGTGTCGCCTCTTCCAATGGCTGCATCTCTTCGGGGTCCAACTCAATAATATTGGCTGTGGTCGATTGAATTTGCCGATCCTGCACGTTGTTTATGGAAAAAGTGCCCAAAAACTAGTGGAGTTTTAAAAAAAGTGGCCATGACGAAGCGGCACCTCCACTAGGGCCAATTATTTCCTTCTTTTTTCTTACTAAATTCAGAAATATTATTAAAAAGTAACGTTAATAATTTGCATTTGACTTACCGTTTTCGTTGCCCGCCATGATTTATTTGCCATTCATTCGTTGTGAATGACATTTTTTTAGTGGTGGGATCAAAAATATCGAAACTAACTAAAAACACTTGAAACAGGAACATTTCCAGAGGATGTTGGAATATTTTGAAAAATTTTGGCTTCATACGTAACATCATTGATGTTAGATTTTAGTGAATTGGGTATAACGTAACGCACATTTTTATACTCGTTACCGAAGGTCAAGAGTATATTCAGTTTAAGCAATGTCTGTCTGTCTGTCCGTCTGTCTGTCCGTATGTGTGGAAGTTTTTTCCACACCCTTCAAGCTAGAGACTTGAAACTTTTCAATTCTCTTTGTCTATGGGATAGGAAATTAAAGTGTCAAGATGGGTGTTCTACGATAACTGGGGGGCTGGAAAATCGATAAATTCGATAACTCAAAACCGATAAATCCACATATTTCGCACATCCTTACAGCTAGAACTACCAAATTTGGTGAGAAGATAGCTACTAGTAACCCCCAAAAAACTGTATCAAAAATTTTGAAGCTATGCCCACCCATTCCGCCCCCTAGCCTAGCCGCCACCATCCGCATCAACCCTTCGTCAAAAACGGGAATGCGTCTATCTTCCAGAGTTGTGGAGCAAGAGCCACCAAATTTGGTAGGAAGATAGCTAGCAACGACCCCCAAAAATCTGCATCAAAGTTTTGGAGCAACGCCTTCCATTCCGCCCCCCCATTCCCCACCATTTACAAACTTTGTGCTAGAGTCACCAAATTTGGTATGAAGATAGCAATTGACATTCTACAAAGATCTGCATCAAATATTTGGATGCCACACCCACCCATACCGCCCCCAGACCCCATTTCCAAACCTTTTACAAACTTTGAGCTAGAGTCACCAAATTTGGTATGAAGATAGCAATTGACATTCCCAAAAGATCTGAGTAGTAGGAGAATGGCGGTTCTAACTCAATTTATGACTTTTTATTTTTGACAGTTTTATTACCCCCATCAAATTTTATGACCCTTTTTTTTGACACTTTTATTACCCCCCAATACTATAATTTATGACCCTTTTTTTCCCATGATCGTGCCCGCGTTAATTAGACTAGGTATTAAGGACAAAGGCATGACATTCCTAGGCCGCATTGTTATGGTTGCGAGAATCAGTGATCATAGAATCTGGTGTCAAGTGTACATCTGTTTGCACGTGCGTTGTCTTTTACCCCCTGCAAGCAAGCCACGACATGCATTGTTATTGTCAAGAGCAACATCAACAACAGCATCCTTGAGAATCAGTGATCATTGGATCGGGTGTCAAGTGTGCTCCTGTTTTAAGTGCGTTGCCTTGAACACGTGCAAGCAAGCCACAGCATACATTGTTTTTGCCAACAACAACAACAACAACATTCATGTGGGTTTGTGAGCAAGGGATCGGGTGTCAAGTTGTGAAAATCAGTGTTCACACTATCAATTTTGGCTATGTAACCAATTTGTATTAGAGTCAAGTGTGCTCCTGTTTGACAAGCAGGCCATAAACATTGATCTTTATGGTTGTGATAATGACAGGATCAGTTTTAGCTATTTAACCATTTAGTGCTAGAGTCAAGCGTGCTTCAGTTTTAAATACGTTGCTCTGCACACGTGCATTGTTATTGTCAACAACTACAACCTTCGTGGGGGGTTATGTAAGCAAGGGATGGAAATTTTCCTACGCAGCAACAGCAGCAGCAGCAAGATCATCACATTGTTTTTAAACAAGAGTATTGATACTTGTAGATTAAGATTAAAATATGTTAGAGGAGGAAAGGATAGAGGGAGAAGGTGTTAGAGGGAGAAAGTGTTAGAGGCGAAAAGCGTTAGAGGGGGAAAGTGTTAGAAGACTTAGAGACAAGTTTGTGCATGCTTGAAGTGCGCTAGTCAAAGGTCAAGTACATTAGTTGACTAATGTGTTATAGATATCACCGTCCGAAAGGATCAGTGAGCCAAGTACATTGCCTTTGAAACTATTAAGGTTTCTTAGCTTCATATAGTAGATAAGAGAGAGAGAGTCAACTGTGCGCAGGTTTCTTAGCTACGAATAAGTAGATATGAGAGAGTCGAGAGGGCGCCTGTTTGACGTGCGTTGCCTTGCACACCTGTAGGAAAAACATAAACAATTAATGCTTATGGTTATAAGGAGCAGTGTGCAAAGGAAGAAAGGATAGAGAATAAAGAAAAGCGAGCGCTTGTTCGATGTACGTTGCATTGTTATGGTCAACAGCAACAACAACAACAAAATTCGTGGGGGGTTATGTAAGCAAGGGATGGAAATTTTCCTACGCAGCAACAGCAGCAGCAAGATCAACACATTGTTTTTAAACAAGAGTATTGATACTTGTAGATTAAGATTAAAATATGTTAGAGGAGGAAAGAGTAAGAGGGGGAAAGTGTTAGAAGGAGTATGTGTGTAAGAGGGGGAAAGAGTTAGAGGGGGAAAGTGTTAGAGGGAGGAAGACTTAGAGACAAGCTTGTGCATGCTTGAAGTGCACTAGTCAAAGGTCAAGTACATTAGTTGGCTAATATGTTATAGATATCACCGTCCGTGAGGATCAGTGAGCCAAGTACATTGCCTTTGGAACTATTAAGGTTTCTTAGCTACAAGTTAGTAGATAAGACAGAGAGAGTCAACTGTGCGCAGGTTTTTTAACTACGAATAAGTAGATAAGAGAGAGTCGAGAGGGCGCCTGTTTGAGGTGCGTTGCCTTGCACACCTGCAGGCAAAACATAAACAATGAATGTTTATGGTTGTGAAAACCAGTGATGCAAAGGATAAAAGGGTTGAGACAAGATTGTGCTTGTTTGAAGTACACTTGTCAAAGGGCAGTACATTCGTAGGCCGGATTCTTATGATCAAAAGCAACAACAACATTCGTGAGGGTTATGTAAGCAAGGGATGGGAATTATCCTACGCAGCAGCAGCAAGATCAAAACATTGTTTTTAAACAAGTGTATTGAGACTTGCAGATTTAGATTGGAATGTTATAGGGGGAAGGTGTAAGAGGGGGAAAGTGTTAGAGGGAGAAAGAGAGAGGGGGAAAGCGATCCTGCTTATATTATTATATTAAAACACGCTCCTTTATGCGATTCTGTACACGAGCGTCTATGAAATGCAGGTGGTATGTTAATTGAATGTCCCTCTTTCTAACGCATACCCAACTTGTTCGCTACTTACGTTTCTAACCTTTATTTGCATACATCTGTTTTGATTATTTCACTGACTTCTGTTACTTGTTTAGAGCTAATTAGTATAACTTTTTAATTTTTTTTACTTTGTTAGTAAACTATCAAATTATGTTTTTCTTATAGGTATGTTTTAATTTAATTTATTTAGTTTTTTTTTTCATAGATTTTTACAGTATGTTAAATTTGAGAATTATATTAAGCTTGTTCCGTTGAGGGATTAAGCAAACACAAACACCGAACATTTATATTAATGACATATAATTATAGCAGGTAGACCACACAAGTCATACTCCATGATTTTGTTTCGGCTTGATAAAAAGCTTTTTTAAGTCTATATTATAAGTCTAAGTTCTAGTACTCACGATATACATATCTAAGAATGCTTTTATGTATGTCACTATTTTGAAAGCTTAAAGAAGTTTATGTAGCTGGTATAATAAATCATGTTTCAACAAAATTATTTAGATCTTAATATTTATACTTCATCGTTTATTGAATTTATTATTATTTATTTTTTTTTTTTTTAATACCCATATATTCGATTCTGTTCTATCTCAGTAATAATTTATTTTGCTTTTACATTCTTTAAATTCTTTAAGGTAATCTTTTAGGCTTAACAAATAATCTTTTCCTTAAAAAATTTGTCGCTCGCTAAAAGATTTTCGTCAAATGACACTTTTCATATTTAAGATATCCGTCAAACTATTTCTTATACTCGACTTAAATTATTTCATCAAACTCACATATCAATTAAATTTCTAAAATAAAGAAAATGAAAACAGTAAGATGTTCTAAGCAGAATGTGTTTTGTACTCATTTACTGACTTCAAAAATTCTTCTATTGATGTTGTCTGATACCCTATCTTAATTTGTGTAATACTTAATCGTTTTCATCAACTTAGTATTCTTTTGATTTTTAAAAATTTTATGTTATGTTGTTAGCTATTTTAACTTATTTATTTTGACTTTATTGTCCTTAATACGTAAACTTTATTTTAACAGGGAAATCGATCGGACATTGATTTTTCACTTTATAATTGATTGCTTTAATATATTTTAACCTTTCTACTTTTTTAGTGATTATGTAAGATTTTTATATTTCCAAACTCATTGCCTAAACTAAGAAAATTTCGTTATTAATTTCTTTTAATTGATGGATGGGAATATTTTATTTCATTATTCTCCTCATTTTTATTACATTTAATAAGGAAGTGCATTGAACTAGCTTAACAGTTCGAGATATGAGTCTTACACTGTTTCGAAAAGTATGACTTCGTTAGCTGTTTTAATTTAAGGGTTAAGTAACTACTACTACTGTTCCTTAACTGTGATAGTTGCAGTTTTGTTACATCTCACTTCCATTTTTTTCTTTCTTTTATTTTATTTATTTATTTAATTTTTATTTTTTTTGTAGGTGCTTTATTAATTTTAATAAGAACAAAGCCTTTTTGTTCTAGATGCCATGTTATTAGGTCTTATTTTTTCATTTAAATATTATAATTATTTCTTAAAGAGATTCATTTTCTTTAGTGCTCAAAACTTATTGTCGCTAAAGGATTTGTTTTTCATTGATCTGAGATATTTCGTAAATTCATGAAACCATTGAAATGAGCTCTATTCTTCTTGAACCTTGCATTAATCTTGAATTTGGATGGCAAAATAAGGTTGTGATGTACTAAAGCTCGAGATGACGTAAAAGTCGGTATTTAACATAACGGGCATAAAATAATGTACGTTTACTATCACCGGATTGGTTTATACCCACTAAATATTGGTATTTTCAGTTTTTTTTTTTCTTTCTTTGTTTTAATCGTTTTATACACCCTAGCTCTTGATCTTGTGTTTTGATTTTAGATTAGGGTCTGATTTTATTGTATACTGTTTGTGGAGGAGGCTCCAAAGAATAAGATTTGATTTGGTAATTGTATGGTATGATTTGTTCTTCTTTTTTTTTTGTGGTTGTATTGTAGAGCACTTCTTGTGTGTATGTTAAACTAATAAAAGAGCGCAATCAAGTCATTTACAATAATTTTCACTAGCTTAGGATTCATGGTCTTAAGACCGTTTAGACTTCATGGTAAAAAGTTTTTGCTAGGCTATTTTCTATTATGATTCTTGTGGGTTATAATTCGTACATTAAAAGAACGAGATAAAGTTGTTCTTGTTTAGGTCCACAATCTATTTTCTTGGTCCATTTTCCTTAGCATATAATACAGCAGGGAGTAAGATTTAAAAGTAGTATGTCATTCCATTCTGGTAATATTATTATTTTGTTTTTATTATGTTGTTATATCATTTTTAATTTTATTCTTTTATGTTATTTGACTTTATATATTGCCTTTAAATTTAAGGGTTTTGCCTCTCAATTTTTGAACCGAGACATAGTATTTTTATTTCTGTAATGCATAAACGTAAGCATCCTTGATCCCAGATAGTATGTTTATTCTTGATCAATATTTAGATCAGCACCGTAGGCTTCCTAGATCTGTGTGTCTGTATCTATGCAAACTATTTTGTCAGCTTTTAGGTATCGAGATTAAATTTTGCTCAGAATCTAATCGCATGCCTTAAACACATGAGTGTTACAACTTTCACACTTAAGGAGCATTAGATCTTTTCGTTTTAAAGAGTTTACTATTTGACGCTTTTAAGAACAATTTGCTTGCCTGAGCTTGGTAGGTTATACAGTTAAAACAATTAGTGGAAAGATGGAACTGTCTTATAGAATTTCTTATACATTATTCGTTGCTTCTTTCCCTATCGCTTTTTCTCACGCACTTTGAGATTATAACATTACTTAATGGAATGTGCTGTATGTTCCTGATAGTTTGCTGATTATTTTTGTTAATTATTATTTTGTTTATTTATTTCTTTTACATCTCATATAGTATTTTTCTCTTATGTTTCTTTTTTCGCTTCACTTCTATACTTACTTTAATAATTTATCATATGTTTCCTCTAATTTATATTCAATCGCCCTTTAATTGACAAAAACTGGGTGGCGGTAAGCTGTTAAGAACGGAAGGCAATTAATCTATAAAACTGATGGAACGGAACAGTTGTGATTATTTTTCATTTAAAAATAGAAGTAGGCTGTTAAAATAAATATTTACTTATATTAAATTAAAATTTGAATTGATTTTTAGTAAACCGGATTTTTTTTTTCGAAAATGTAGCTTTTAAAAGAATATATTAAGCTCATATCATATTTATTTAGATTTTCACATTGAGGTAACATCAGCCCAAGTCCCTCGATAGTGAGCTGCCGTTTACAGACGGTGAAGTTAATGGGATGCCGCTTTGTCGTTTCTCATAATCACAATTAAGCTGCCCGACGATGAAAATGAGTTCCTTTACGATTTACGTACTGTCACTGTTTGCAGCGGCCTGGCGTCCTCCAAAGAGTCAAACACTCATCATCATCATTTGCCCCCTACGGCGAAGCGATCCTCACCTGAACCATCACTCGTACACACATAAGTAAATTTTACCTAGATTAGGTACGGTTTGCGTCTAGTCGTCTTATTTGAATAGTTCTGTTCTACTCTACACCGATTTTGGATCCCCTGATTTCTATTATTCCCAGCTACTTTCCTAGGCTCACACCTTTAACTTCTAACACACCAGCCCACATAACATATTATTTGGATATAAAAACATTAGACAATGACTATCAAGTACCAAGAGCTATTAAAAAAATTTATAAAGTATTCGGGGGAAATTTGATCGAACAATGCAACACCAAAAACTGTTATTATGGTTTACATTAAATCGTGAAGTCGAGTCTACTACGTACTACACATTTTTCCATGAGTTGTTCCCATTTAAAGCACCTATCAATTTATCCGTTTTTTCTTATTATTATTTTTTCAACCAAGTGTGTGCGTACCTGTTTTTTTTTTTTTCAATTTTCTCTTTCTAGAAAATGTCTTTAAGTTCGGCACCCTCATCGTCGTTCAATATGTATGTTATAGGGATTTTTTTTTGTATTTCTATTATTGAAAAGTTTAAGTTTTCCGGTTTGGTAAGCAGCCCTTCTCATTAAAATATTATGTTTGCTTATACACACATAATCATTTGCAAAGATTTTTATATGACTAAAGACAATGTCTTAAAACATTTTAACAATTATAAGATTTACTTTTATGTATGTAATTTTAGCTGTCCTATTATATTGCTGATTGTTCTAACTAAACAATTGATTGAATATTACCTCCATAATGTCTTTTAAACGTATCTTTGATTGAGTTTTCGATAATCACTACTTATTCAATTTTCTAGATCGTACCCGAGTCACGTTAATATAGCAGGGTACGACAAAATAAGCACGCAAGCAAGGTTGAGGGCAGTGACACTCCTAAAAGGGTTTGAGCCGAAGTGTGACGTAGAAAAAAGCACAATAAGGTAGGAGCTAACGAAAAGCGAATGTCTTTAGTGGGAAGCGAGCTGAACGAAGACATCTGATCTCAGGCAAGACAAATGTTTATCGGGAGAGAGAATCCTCCTTTCACATTATAGCAGTATGCGTAGCCTTTACAAGGAAACGAAGTTTCTTTTCTTAGATCAACATATCAAAAGTATTAAAGGCTAAGAAACCCTCAACTCATCAAAAAATACTTGCTCTCGTACAGTGTCCATGTCCGATGGAAGAGTTATAAAACTAGAAGGGGCACAACAGACCTCTCAGGTACCAAATCATTCATCGACGATGAAGGTTAATACAGGCAGGAGACATATTATTCTATTATTAATTCCCCTTTATATTTTTTTATTTAAAAAGAACATATCAATAAAGTTGTTACTTTTTACGGACTTTTACTGATTTTTTATTAAATTTTTTATTATATTGGCTCAAATTTAATTTCCGTTTTTTTTTCCTTACAAAGTAATTTACATCTGTCAGCAATGTCAATTCGTGATTTTTTTCGAAAAAATGTATGAGAACCGAATCTATTTTTTTAAAAGTGCTATAAATTTTATCTATTTTGTTTTTTCACCAAAAGCCAACGAATGTACTGACGCAATACTGCTGCGTTTCGTACTATAACTTTAATTTAACATCCAAATGAAAGAACAAGTCCACAGTCGTGTCGATAAAAAACCGGGACTTAAATGTACGCTATTGAATAGAGTTTAAATCAGTCAGCAATATCAATTCGTGATTTTTCGGTAGCCAACTGGCGTTCCCCAGTCAAATATTTTCTCTTTCAATTCCAATTCTAGAACCCATCCAATAATATTGAAAAGAGGTAAGCCAAGAAAACATAGAACAGGTGGCAGTTTAGCTGTGAAAAACCGGTTTTTCGGTTTTAGGAACAGGTAATTGTTTTGCTGTTTAAAACAGGGATCTGTTATTTTTTTGTGGTTGTCAAAAAACAGGTTGCTGTTTAGCTGTTAAAAACAGGTTTTTTCGGTATTAGAAACCGGTTGTTGTTTAACTGTTTAAAACAGGGAGCTAAGCCACAGCATGCATTGTTTTTTGTCAAAAGCAGCAACATAAAAACATTCAAGTGGGTTATATGATCATAGGATCTGGTGTCAAGGATGCGCCTGTTAAACGAGCAAGCCATAAACATGGATAATAATTATTGGGAAAATCAGTTTTGGCTATTTAACCAATTATTGTTAGAGTCAAGTGTGCTCCTGTTTTTAAATACGTTGCTCTGCACACGTGCATTGTTATTGTCAACAACTACAACCTTCGTGGGGGGTTATGTAAGCAAGGGATGGAAATTTTCCTACGCAGCAACAGCAGCAGCAGCAAGATCAACACATTGTTTTTAAACAAGAGTATTGATACTTGTAGATTAAGATTAAAATATGTTAGAGGAGGAAAGAGTTAGAGGGGGAAAGTGTTAGAAGGAGTATGTGTGTAAGAGGGGGAAAGAGTTAGAGGGGGAAAGTGTTAGAGGGAGGAAGACTTAGAGACAAGCTTGTGCATGCTTGAAGTGCACTAGTCAAAGTGCGGATCAGTGAGCCAAGTACATTGCCTTTGAAACTATTAAGGTTTCTTAGCTACAAGTTAGTAGATAAGAGAGAGAGAGAGAGAGTCAACTGTGTGCAGGTTTCTTAGCTACGAATAAGTAGATAAGAGAGAGTCGAGAGGGCGCCTGTTTGACGTGCGTTGCCTTGCACACCTGTAGGAAAAACATAAACAATTAATGCTTATGGTTATGAGGAGCAGTGTGCAAAGGAAGAAAGGATAGAGAATAAAGAAAAGCGAGCGCTTGTTCGATGTACGTTGCATTTCTATGGTCAACAGCAACAACAACAACAAAATTCGTGGGGGTTATGTAAGCAAGGGATGGAAATTTTCCTACGCAGCAACAGCAGCAGCAGCAAGATCAACACATTGTTTTTAAACAAGAGTATTGATACTTGTAGATTAAGATTAAAATATGTTAGAGGAGGAAAGAGTTAGAGGGGGAAAGTGTTAGAAGGAGTATGTGTGTAAGAGGGGGAAAGAGTTAGAGGGGGAAAGTGTTAGAGGGAGGAAGACTTAGAGACAAGCTTGTGCATGCTTGAAGTGCACTAGTCAAAGTGCGGATCAGTGAGCCAAGTACATTGCCTTTGAAACTATTAAGGTTTCTTAGCTACAAGTTAGTAGATAAGAGAGAGAGAGAGTCAACTGTGCGCAGGTTTCTTAGCTACGAATAAGTAGATAAGAGAGAGTCGAGAGGGCGCCTGTTTGACGTGCGTTGCCTTGCACACCTGCAGGAAAAACATAAACAATTAATGCTTATGGTTATGAGGAGCAGTGTGCAAAGGAAGAAAGGATAGAGAATAAAGAAAAGCGAGCGCTTGTTCGATGTACGTTGCATTTCTATGGTCAACAGCAACAACAACAACAAAATTCGTGGGGGTTATGTAAGCAAGGGATGGAAATTTTCCTACGCAGCAACAGCAGCAGCAGCAAGATCAACACATTGTTTTTAAACAAGAGTATTGATACTTGTAGATTAAGATTAAAATATGTTAGAGGAGGAAAGAGTTAGAGGGGGAAAGTGTTAGAAGGAGTATGTGTGTAAGAGGGGGAAAGAGTTAGAGGGGGAAAGTGTTAGAGGGAGGAAGACTTAGAGACAAGCTTGTGCATGCTTGAAGTGCACTAGTCAAAGGTCAAGTACATTTGTTGGCTTATGATATAGATATCACCGTCCGTGAGGATCAGTGAGCCAAGTACATATTGCCTTTGAAACTATTAAGGTTTCTTAGCTACAAGTTAGTAGATATGAGAGAGAGAGTCAACTGTGCGCAGGTTTTTTAACTACGGTTAAGTAGACATGAGAGAGTCGAGAGGGCGCCTGTTTGAGGTGCGTTGCCTTGCACACCTGCAGGCAAAACATAAACAATGAATGTTTATGGTTGTGAAAACCAGTGATCCAAAGGATAAAAGGGTTGAGACAAGATTGTGCTTGTTTGAAGTACGCTTGTCAAAGGGCAGTACATTCGTAGGCCGCATTCTTATGATCAAAAGCAACAACAACATTCGTGAGGGTTATGTAAGCAAGGGATGGGAATTTTCCTACGCAGCAGCAGCAAGATCAAAACATTGTTTTTAAACAAGAGTATTGAGACTTGCAGATTTAGATTGGAATGTTATAGGGGGAAGGTGTAAGAGGGGGAAAGTGATAGAGGGAGAAAGAGAGAGTTAGTGTTAGAGGGAGTAAGTGTTAGAGGGTGAAAGTGCTATAGTGGGAAAGCGATCCTGCTTATATTATTATATTAAAACACGCTCCTTTATGCGATTCTATACACGAGCGTCTATGAAATGCAGGTGGTATGTTAATTGAATGTCCCTCTTTCTAACGCACACCCAACTTGTTCGCTACTTACGTTTCTAACCTTTATTTGCATACATCTGTTTTGATTATTTCACTGACTTCTGTTACTTGTATAGAGCTAATTAGTATAACTTTTTAATTTTTTTTACTTTGTTAGTAAACTATCAAATTTTGTTTTTCTTATAGGTATGTTTTAATTTAATTTATTTAGTTTTTTCATAGATTTTTACAGTATGTTAAATATGAAAATTATATTAAGCTTGTTCCGTTGAGGGATTAAGCAAACACAAACACCGAACATTTATATTAATGACATATAGTTATAGCCGGTAGAAGACACAAGTCATACTCCATGATTTTGTTTCGGCTTGATAAAACGCTTTTTTAAGTCTATATTATAAGCCTAAGTTCTAGTACTCACTATATACATATCAAAGAATGCTTTTATGTATGTCACTATTTGAAAGCTTAAAGAAGTTCATGTAGCTGGTATAATAAATCATGTTTCAACAAAATTATTTAGATCTTAATATTTATACTTCATCGTTTATTGAATTTATTATTATTTATTTATTTTTTTTTTTAATACCCATACATTCGTTTCTGTTCTATCTCAGTAATAATTTATTTTGCTTTTACATTCTTTAAATTCTTTAAGGTAAACTTTTAGGCTTAACAAATAATCTTTTCCTTAACTTTCCGTCTGCTCGCTAAAAGATTTTCGTCAAATGACACTTTTCATATTTAAGATATCCGTCAAACTATTTCTTATACTCGACTTAAATTATTTCATCAAACTCACATATCAATTAAATTTCTAAAATAAAGAAAATGAAAACAGTAAGATGTTCTAAGCAGCTGGATTGTTTTTTTTTTTTATACAAACGGTTTTTACTATTCTCTTTCCCAGTATGCTACTTACGATAAAAATGTATAAAGAATGTGTTTTGTACTCATTTACTGACTTTAAAAATTCTTCTATTGATGTTGTCTGATACCCTATCTTAATTTGTGTAATACTTAATCGTTTTCATCAACTTAGTATTCTTTTGATTTTTAAAAATTTTATGTTATGTTGTTAACTATTTTGACTAGACTTTACGCTTAAAACGAGATAGATTGTATTATTATCCTTAATACGTTAGCTTAATTTTAACAAGGAAAACGATCGGACATTGATTTTTCACTTTATAATTGTTTGCTTTAATATATTTTAACTGTAAACCTATATACCTTTCTACTTTTTTAGTGATTATGTAAGATTTTTATATTTCCAAACTCATTGCTTAAACTAAGAAAATTTCGTTATTAATTTCTTTTAATTGATGGATGGGAATATTTTCTTTCATTATTCTCCTCATTTTTATTACATTTAATAAGGAAGTGCATTGAACTAGCTTAACAGTTCGAGATATGAGTCTTACACTGTTTCGAAAAGTATGACTTCGTTAGCTGTTTTAATTTAAGGGTTAAGTATCTACTACTACTGTTCCTTAACTGTGATAGTTGCAATTTTGTTACATCTCACTTCCATTTTTTTCTTTCTTTTATTTTATTTATTTACTTATTTTTTTTTTTTTTTTTTGTAGGTGCTTTATTAATTTTAATAAGAACAAAACCTTTTTGTTCTAGATGCCATGTTATTAGTCTTATTTTTTCATTTAATTATTATAATTATTTCTTAAAGGGATTCATTTTCTTTAGTGCTCAAAACTTATTGTCGCTAAAGGATTTGTTTTTCATTGATCTGAGATATTTCGTAAATTCATGAAACCATTGAAATGTGCTCTATTCTTCTTGAACCTTGCATTAATCTTGAATTTGGATGGCAAAATAAGGTTGTGATGTATTTAACATAACGGGCATAAAATAATGTACGTTTACTATCACCGGATTGGTTTATACCCACTAAATATTGGTATTTTCAGCTTTTCTTTTTTTCTTTCTTTGTTTTAATCGTTTTATACACCCTAGCTCTTGATCTTGTGTTTTGATTTTATATTAGGGTCTGATTTTATTGTATACTGTTTGTGGAGGAGGCTCCAAAGAATAAGATTTGATTTGGTAATTGTATGGTATAATTTGTTCTTCTTTTTTTTTTGTGGTTGTATTGTAGAGCACTTCTTGTGTGTATGTTAAACTAATAAAAAGAGCGCAATCAAGTCATTTACAATAATTTTCACTAGCTTAGGATTCATGGTCTTAAGACCGTTTAGACTTCATGGTAAATAGTTTTTGCTAGGCTATTTTCTATTATGATTCTTGTGGGTTATAATTCGTACATTAAAAGAACGAGATAAAGTTGTTCTTGTTTAGGTCCACAATCTATTTTCTTGGTCAATTTTCCTTGGCATAGAATACAGCAGGGAGTAAGATTTAAAAGTAGTATGTCATTCCATTCTGGTAATATTATTATTTTGTTTTTATTATGTTGTTATTTCATTTTTAATTTTATTCTTTTATGTTATTTGACTTTATATATTGCCTTTAAATTTAAGGGTTTTGCCTCTCAATTTTTGAACCGAGACATAGTATTTTTATTTCTGTAATGCATTAACGTAAGCATCCTTGATCCCAGATAGTATGTTTGTTCTTGATCAATATTTAGATCAGCACCGTAAGCTTCCTAGATCTGTGTGTCTGTATCTATGCAAACTATTTTATCAGCTTTTAGGTATCGAGATTAAATTTTGCTCAGAATCTAATCGCTGCCTTAAACACATGAGTGTTACAACTTTCACACTTAAGGAGCATTAGATCTTTTCGTTTTAAAGAGTTTACTATTTGACGCTTTTAAGAACAATTTGCTTGCCTGAGCTGGGTAGGTTATACAGTTAAAACAATTAGGGGAAAGATGGAACTGTCTTATAGAATTTCTTATACATTATTAGTTGCTTCTTTCCCTATCGCTTATTCTCACGCACTTTGAGATTATAACATTACTTAATGGAATGTGCTGTATGTTCCTGATTGTTTGCTGATTATTGTTGTTAATTATTATTTTGTTTATTTATTTCTTTTACATCTCACATAGTATTTTTCTCTTATGTTTCTTTTTATACCCTTCACATGTGAATCAGGGTATATTGACTTTGTCATAAATCTGTAACGCCTTAAAGGAATGATGGGAGACCCCATAAACTATATATCAAAATGATCAGGACGAGCTCAGGAATTGATTTCCGTCCGTCCGTCCGTCTGTCCGTCTGTCCGTCTGTCTGTTTCAACACGATTTCCGGCCAAACTGCTGAACCGATCTTGATGAAACTTTCACAGATTGCTTAGATCATGTCGGGTTTGTTCACTATGAAATTTCATCCCGATCGGAGCATTCTACGATATAGCCACCATATAAATTTACTATATCAACACGATTTCCGGCCAAACTGCTGAACCGATCTTGATGAAACTTTCACAGATTGCTTAGATCATGTCGGGTTGGTTCACTATGAAATTTCAATCAGGACGAGCTCAGGAATTGATTTCCGTCCGTCCGTCCGTCTGTCCGTCTGTCCGTCTGTCTGTTTCAACACGATTTCCGGCCAAACTGCTGAACCGATCTTGATGAAACTTTCACAGATTGCTTAGATCATGTCGGGTTTGTTCACTATGAAATTTCATCCCGATCGGAGCATTCTACGACATAGCCACCATACAAATTTACCATATCGTACTATCAATTGTTGTTGTTGCACACGAACAAGTAAATGACGCTCAAGAGTAAAAATATTAGCGAAAAATTACCAACAACTGCACAGAAACATAAGAGGGGGGAGCATTGATTTGGCTGTGTGAAGCAAAGAGAATGGAACTTATATAGAGTCGTCATGAGGCCAAATTCTGACTGCCAGTTGGAATATGGAATCGTGGCGACACCTCTCTCTTTCGCTGCTTTTTTCTCTGCCAGCGCATTTCGTGCCCGAATATCAAGCCATTCGGCTGGTCGACTGTGCTACGCTTATTTTCTCTCATAGCACAGCCAGCCAGCCATTCTCTGTGTATACGCCCATAGCCAGCGATTTTGCAGCGCACAGCTGCTTGTTATATTGCCTGTGTATGCATATGAGCGTCATATGATCATATGGTTTGCCTATTCCTTATCGCTTTTGCGACGTTGCCATAGTGAAGCTATGAACTATACCCACATACATATATGTTTGCAGTTTTGCTGGAATATATGTAGGCTTTCTACACATTTTGCTATTTTGTTTGGGCTGGCTAGTGTTAGTGTGTTAGTGATTTTGTATTTCTACATGACATATTTAATTGTATGCGTAGCATTTTTTAGGCAATTCATTGACCTTTCTCTACTATATTATCAATTCAATTTGGTGCAGAATTTGTATTTTGCCTACAAAAACTTAAAACCAAGACCTTCCAAGCAAGTAAAATATCATATTTTGTGCTGATCGACCATTTGCATTATCAGGCAAACAGCAAAAGAAACAAGCGTCTAGTAAAATAAGCAGGCAAATATCAGTTTTGCATTGCTGATCTTTCATACTCTATCATGTTTTCAGCTCTATGACCATTTTCAGCAATTTTGCCATCGCAACTACCATACACTTATGCAGCGATGCGCACAAACTGCGAAAGTGTATTTAGTTGTGCATATGTCCATTTCATTTGCCGAAAACTCGGAATATAAGAAAATAAAGAATGAAAGAAAATAAACTAAGAACTAAAATAAAGGGTCGGCCAATGTTTCACATACATTCACATAGTCATATATGTATATACATATTGATAAGTTCATGTGTTTTGTTATTTTACAGCTAGGACAACCAAAAGCGAAAAAGAAGCAAAATAAAAACAAATGATTTGCCTGCTTATTTTACTAGACGCTTTTTTCTTTTGCTGTTTGCCTGATAATGCAAATGGTCGATCAGCACAAAATATGATATTTTACTTGCTTGGAAGGTCTTGGTTTTAAGTTTTTGTAGGCAAAATACAAATTCTGCACCAAATTGAATTGATAATATAGTAGAGAAAGGTCAATGAATTGCCTAAAAAATGCTACGCATACAATTAAATATGTCATGTAGAAATACAAAATCACTAACACACTAACACTAGCCAGCCCAAACAAAATAGCAAAATGTGTAGAAAGCCTACATATATTCCAGCAAAACTGCAAACATATATGTATGTGGGTATAGTTCATAGCTTCACTATGGCAACGTCGCAAAAAGCGATAAGGAATAGGCAAACCATATGATCATATGACGCTCATATGCATACACAGGCAATATAACAAGCAGCTGTGCGCTGCAAAATCGCTGGCTATGGGCGTATACACAGAGAATGGCTGGCTCAAGGCGTATTTAACAAGGTGGCAGCGACGTCGACGTCGCCCTCTTTGCTGTTGCCTTACGCAAGGCACATTTAGCAGCAAAAAAGAAAAATGCATATGTGTGTGTGTATACATGTGCGTGCGAGAACAAATTTCGTTTTCGTAAGGCAACGCGACGTCGACGTCGCTGCCACCTTGTTAAATACGCCTTGGGCTGGCTGGCTGTGCTATGAGAGAAAATAAGCGTAGCACAGTCGACCAGCCGAATGGCTTGATATTCGGGCACGAAATGCGCTGGCAGAGAAAAAAGCAGCGAAAGAGAGAGGTGTCGCCACGATTCCATATTCCAACTGGCAGTCAGAATTTGGCCTCATGACGACTCTATATAAGTTCCATTCTCTTTGGTGTGAAGGGTATCATAGTCTTGGCATAGCCTAAATTAACTATGCGCCACTATGTTTTTTTTTTTGTGGTTGTCAAAAAACAGGTTGCTGTTTAGCTGTTAACAGAGAGGTTAATCAGGTTGTTGATATATGTTTAAACGGAGAGCTGTTATGTGTGCAATATGCAGATATAACAGCCCACCAGTTTAACATCTATCAACAACCTGTTTTAAAACAGGTTGCTGTTTAGCTGTTATTTTTAAATAACAGTCAAACATCAACCTGTTTTTAAACCTGAAAAATCCCTGTTTTTAACATCAAAACTGACACCCCCTCCCCCCAAACTGTTTTTAAACCGGAAAAAATAACAGTCAAACAACAACCTGTTTTTTGACACCCACAAAAAAAATAACAGCTTAACAGACCCGGTATTTAAAACCAGAAAAAATAACAGCTCCCTGTTTTAAACAGTTAAACAACAACCGGTTTCTAATACCGAAAAAACCTGTTTTTAACAGCTAAACAGCAACCTGTTTTTTGACAACCACAAAAAAATAACAGATCCCTGTTTTAAACAGCAAAACAATTACCTGTTCCTAAAACCGAAAAACCGGTTTTTCACAGCTAAACTGCCACCTGTTCTATGTTTTCTTGGCTTACCTCTTTTCAATATTATTGGATGGGTTCTAGAATTGGAATTGAAAGAGAAAATATTTGACTGGGGAACGCCAGTTGGCTACCGAAAAATCACGAATTGATATTGCTGACTGATTTAAACTCTATTCAATAGCGTACATTTAAGTCCCGGTTTTTTATCGACACGACTGTGGACTTGTTCTTTCATTTGGATGTTAAATTAAAGTTATAGTACGAAACGCAGCAGTATTGCGTCAGTACATTCGTTGGCTTTTGGTGAAAAAACAAAATAGATAAAATTTATAGCACTTTTAAAAAAATAGATTCGGTTCTCATACATTTATTCGAAAAAAAATCACGAATTGACATTGCTGACAGATGTAAATTACTTTGTAAGGAAAAAAAAAACGGAAATTAAATTTGAGCCAATATAATAGAAAATTTAATAAAAAATCAGTAAAAGTCCGTAAAAAGTAACAACTTTATTGATATGTTCTTTTTAAATAAAAAAATATAAAGGGGAATTAATAATAGAATAATATGTCTCCTGCCTGTATTAACCTTCATCGTCGATGAATGATTTGGTACCTGAGAGGTCTGTTGTGCCCCTTCTAGTTTTATAACTCTTCCATCGGACATGGACACTGTACGAGAGCAAGTATTTTTTGATGAGTTGAGGGTTTCTTAGCCTTTAATACTTTTGATATGTTGATCTAAGAAAAGAAACTTCGTTTCCTTGTAAAGGCTACGCATACTGCTATAATGTGAAAGGAGGATTCTCTCTCCCGATAAACATTTGTCTTGCCTGAGATCAGATGTCTTCGTTCAGCTCGCTTCCCACGCTTCACACTTCGGCTCAAACCCTTTTAGGAGTGTCACTGCCCTCAACCTTGCTTGCGTGCTTATTTTGTCGTACCCTGCTATATTAACGTGACTCGGGTACGATCTAGAAAATTGAATAAGTAGTGATTATCGAAAACTCAATCAAAGATACGTTTAAAAGACATTATGGAGGTAATATTCAATCAATTGTTTAGTTAGAACAATCAGCAATATAATAGGACAGCTAAAATTACATACATAAAAGTAAATCTTATAATTGTTAAAATGTTTTAAGACATTGTCTTTAGTCATATAAAAATCTTTGCAAATGATTATGTGTGTATAAGCAAACATAATATTTTAATGAGAAGGGCTGCTTACCAAACCGGAAAACTTAAACTTTTCAATAATAGAAATACAAAAAAAAATCCCTATAACATACATATTGAACGACGATGAGGGTGCCGAACTTAAAAACATTTTCTAGAAAGAGAAAATTGAAAAAAAAAAAACAGGTACGCACACACTTGGTTGAAAAAATAATAATAAGAAAAAACGGATAAATTGATAGGTGCTTTAAATGGGAACAACTCATGGAAAAATGTGTAGTACGTAGTAGACTCGACTTCACGATTTAATGTAAGCCATAATAACAGTTTTTGGTGTTGCATTGTTCGATCAAATTTCCCCCGAATACTTTATAAATTTTTTTAATAGCTCTTGGTACTTGATAGTCATTGTCTAATGTTTTTATATCCAAATAATATGTTATGTGGGCTGGTGTGTTAGAAGTTAAAGGTGTGAGCCTAGGAAAGTAGCTGGGAATAATAGAAATCAGGGGATCCGAAATCGGTGTAGAGTAGAACAGAACTATTCAAATAAGACGACTAGACGCAAACCGTACCTAATCTAGGTAAAATTTACTTATGTGTGTACGAGTGATGGTTCAGGTGAGGATCGCTTCGCCGTAGGGGGCAAATGATGATGATGAGTGTTTGACTCTTTGGAGGACGCCAGGCCGCTGCAAACCAACAAGAATGGAACTTATATAGAGTCGTCATGAGGCCAAATTCTGACTGCCAGTTGGAATATGGAATCGTGGCGACACCTCTCTCTTTCGCTGCTTTTTTCTCTGCCAGCGCATTTCGTGCCCGATTATTAAGTCACTCGGCTTGTCGACTGTGCTACGCTTATTTTCCCTCATAGCACAGCCAGCCAGCCATTCTCTGTGTATATGCCCATAGCCAGCGATTTTGCAGCGCGTAGTCGCTTCTTCGCTTGCTGTTCGCCCTTCTTTTCCTTGTATAAGCATATGAGCGTGTATACGTCACACGATCATATGTTATGTTTATTTCTTATCACTTTTTGCGACGTTGCTATAGTGAAGCTATGCACTATACCCACATACATATATGTTTGCAGTTTTGCTGGAATATATGTAGGCTTTCTACTAATTTTGCTATTTTGTTTGGGCTGGCTAGTGTTAGTGTGTTAGTGATTTTGTATTTCTACATGACATATTTAATTGTATGCGTAGCATTTGCCATGGCAATTCATTGACCTTTCTCTACTATATTATCAATTCAATTTGGTGCAGAATTTGTATTTTGCCTATAAAAACTTAAAACCAAGACCTTCCAAGCAAGTAAAATATCATTTTTGCTGCTGGTCCAGCATTTGAGTAACAGGCGAACAGCAAAATGAACAAGCGTCAATGTAAGCTTATTCATATGAGCGTATTTCTTTATACGTCTTCATTTGTTTTTATTTTGCTTCTTTTTCGCTTTTGGTTGTCCTAGCTGTAAAATAACAAAACACATGAACTTATCAATATCAACATACATATAAAAATATATAAGTATATATGAATATGCGTTCGCCTATGCTATGCCTGTATAAGAAAATAAAGAATGAAAGAAAATAAACTAAGAACTAAAATAAAGGGTCGGCCAATGTTTCACATACATTCACATAGTCATATATGTATATACATTTTGCTGCATACACTCATATCATTTTGCTGCTTATCGCCAATGTTCACCAAAAACCTAGACTTAGTGTCTATTCTACATTTTGCTGCTGATCGGCAAGAAAATTTTGTTTGACGCTTCTTTATTTTGCTGTGCGCCTGTTGCTGCAAGTCTTTGGAAGTCTTTATTTTGTCTCTTGGCGAACGCTGGCGAACGCTGGCGATCTATGGCGATCGGTAACGATCGGTGGCGATCGATGGCGATCGGCTATGCAGCAACAGCGTCTGCTGAGCAAAGCGAGAAGTCTTTGCTAATATTTTCCTGGCGTCCTCGCATCTCCCACTACAGAAAACATAAACAAAATTTTTAATTTTTTCAAACAATGTAACATAAGCCATAAAATCTAATAAAAGAAAAAATTCCAATGTAAACATAACAGTCATAAACTTAACACAATTAGAGTCGAAGGCCTTATTAGTTGCTAGCACTCTCAAATAAATCATAGTTCCTTTTTAGATTTAATATTCTATACTAGATCTAATGCCATGTTCACACTATGAAAAATTAATCTCGTAATTACGATAATCTACCAGCGATAATCTTATGCGTTCACACAACAATCAGCTGATTCTCATAAGATTAAGTTTGACATTTGTTTGTTTACATTTATAAATGAACAAAATTAAATAGCAAACAGCAGAAAAAATTGAAATTAACCATTAGTGAATAAATATTAACCATTAGTGAAAAATGCCGCCAAATATTATTAAAATTATTTTTGTTATGATAAAAATGCTGGATATGGCGAAAATAATGGAGGATCTATTCAATACTTCAAGAGCACAAAAAAATCTTGTGCGAATGAAATATGAAATGCACCTCACGTTATGTGCAGCCATATCTGAGGCATCTGTGATGAAAAAGTGCTGGAGAAAAGTATGTATTAACTTATTATTATGTGTATATATGTACATATGTATATTCAGTGTCAATACTTTTGCAGCCATTCAATATTTAGTGCACAGCAGCATAGTGCTTCCACAAAGATGGCGCACCCCCAGACGGGCCAATTTTTGTCTTCTCCTGTCTGTGAATACAATTTTAAATAAATTTATCATATTTATAAGTGTTTTTACATATAAAAAATTTTACATACCTGTATCTATTTGTAAAATTGTGCACTTTAACTTTTATTTCTGCGCCCGTGAAGTGAAAGCCAAAGTTCCGCATCTCTACCGCCATTTCCTCATAGATATGGGAGTTTTTCCTAGCAGATCGCAGTTGTTGCAATCTGCTCTGCCATATCTCGATGAGGCAGATTTCTGCCCCATCGCACCAATTTATTCTTTTCTTTTTTGCTGCCATATTTTCTTACAAATTGCAAATAAAACAACAATAACAAATAACAGCTTTTCTCATATGCAAAAAACAGCGCCATCTGTCGTTAATGTTAGACAAAAACAGGGTTGCATTGACGCTAATCAACTAGATTAGTAGGTAATCTCGTCAATGAGAGGATTACGTTTGACAGTTTTTGTATGAGTTAATCGCGCGATTATATGTAGATTAGTGCTTTAATCTCGTTAATGAACCTAATCGCGCGATTTAGTGCTATATCAGAACATGGCATAAGCTTATAAAATAAAAATAAAAAAAATAAATAAATCCTTTAGCGACAATAAGTTTTGAGCACTAAAGAAAATGAATCTCTTTAAGAAATAATTATAATATTTAAATGAAAAAAAAAAACCCAAAAACAAGGGCTCTCAAAAAAAAAGCTTTGTTCTTTTTAAAATTAATAAAGCACCTACCAAAAAAAAAAAAAAAAAAAAAAAAAAAAAAAAAAAAAAAAAAAAAAAAAAAAAAAAAGAAATAACAAAACTACAATTAACAAAAAAAAGAAAAAGTAGTAAAAAAAATTTAACCCTTAAAATAAAAAAACTAAAAAAAATATTTTTTTAAAAAAATTTAAAACTCTTTTTTTAAAATTTTTAATTTATTTTAATTCCCTTTTTTTTTAAATGTAATAAAAATGAGGAGAATAATGAAATAAAATATTCCCATCCATCAATTAAAAGAAATTAATAACGAAATTTTCTTTGGTTTGGGTGGGTGCGGCATCAAAATTTTTGTTGCAGATCTTTGTGGAATTTCAATTGCTATCTATATACCAAATTTGGTGACTCTAGCTCGAAGTTTGTAAAAGATGGGGAAAGGGGGCTGGGGGCGGTAAGGGTGGGCGTGGCATCAAAATTTTTGTTGCAGATCTTTGTGGAATGTCAATTAATATCTTCATCCCGAATTTGGTGACTCTAGCTCGAAGTTTGTAAAAGGTATGGAAAGGGGGGCTGGGGGCGGTTTGGGTGGGTGCGGCATCAAAATTTTTGTTGCAGATCTTTGTGGAATTTCAATTGCTATCTATATACCAAATTTGGTGACTCTAGCTCGAAGTTTGTAAAAGATGGGGAAAGGGGGGCTGGGGGCGGTATGGGTGGGCGTGGCATCAAAATTTTTGATGCAAATCTTTGTGGAATGTCAATTAATATCTTCATACCGAATTTGGTGACTCTAGCTCGAAGTTTGTAAAAGGTGTGGCAAGGGGGGCTGGGGCGGTTTGGGTGGGTGCGGCATCAAAATTTTTGTTGCAGATCTTTGTGGAATTTCAATTGCTATCTATATACCAAATTTGGTGACTCTAGCTCGAAGTTTGTAAAAGATGGGGAAAGGGGGGCTGGGGGCGGTAAGGGTGGGCGTGGCATCCAAATTTTTGATGCAGATCTTTGTAAAATGTCAATTGCTATCTATATACCAAATTTGGTGACTCTTGCTCGAAGTTTGTAAAAGATGAGGAAAGGGGGGCGGGGGGCGGTATGGGTGGGCGTGGAATCCAAATTTTTGATGCAGATCTTTCTGAAATGTCAATTGCTATCTTCATACCAAATTTGGTGGCTCTAGCTCGAAAATTGTAAAAATTAGGGTAAGGGGGGCGAAATGGAATGCGTGGCTCCAAAACTTGGATGCACATTTTTGGGGGTCGTTGCCAGCTATCTTCCTACCAAATTTGGTGGCTCTAGCTCCACAACTCTGGAAGATACACGCATTCCCGTTTTTGACGAAGCGTTGGGGTGGATGGGGGCGGCTAGGGCAGTATTGGTGGGCGTGCCATCCAAACTTTTGATGCAGTTTTTAGGGGGTCATCATCACCTATCTTGGCACCAAATTTGGTGGCTCTAGCTCAAAGACTGTGGGAGATATAGCCATTTCTGATTTCAAAATGCGGGGGGGGCTTGGGGCGGAATGGGTGGGCGTGGCTCCAAAACTTTGATGCACATTTTTGGGGGTCGTTGCCAGCTATCTTCCTACCAAATTTGGTGGCTCTAGCTCCACAACTCTGGAAGATACACGCATTCCCGTTTTTGACGAAGCGTTAGGGTGGATGGGGGCGGCTAAGGCAGTATGGGTGGGCGTGGCTCCAGAGGCGCAGAAACAGGAGCCGTGGACAGCGGAGTTATTGCTTGGACGGCAGACAGCGTGGTGGCAGCCGGAGCAGTTGACAGCAACAGAGGATCTGCAACATCAGACAGCGAGGCGGCAGCAGCAGTAGTGTTTGACAGCGGGGTCGCTGTTGGAACGGCAGGCAGCGAATCAGCATCCACGACAGTTGACGGCAGGGTTTCTGGTGGCGCAGCAGACAATGGGGCGGCAGCGGAAGATGTTGACGGCAGCGTTGACACTTGGGTAGGAGACGGGGTCACCGCTGGGGCAGCAGGTGGCGAGGCCGCAGCAGGTTTTGTCACCTCTGCTAGCAATTTGCGTATATGCACCAGCGTCGCTTGCGGCGGCACTGCAACGTTATTTGCCTTCAGCAAGTTGACCATCTCTTCCTTAGTTAAGCCCATCTTTCGTGATTGGGCGTTAAATATATGTTGGGCGTCGGGCGTATCCCACTTCTGAGTTGTAATGGCTATAATTATTTATTTAAATATGCGCGATGGCTTTTCTTATTATCGATTCTTTTCGGCGGTGTTTGCATATGCATGTGTTGAGCGTCAGGATAACCGGAAAAGAGACAGACGCAAGATCAGTGTGGCCGAACCACACTTTCTGATAAATCTTAATACTAACATCGATACCATAATACTAGCTTACGATATATCGGTATACACGAACATAACATAACATAAGCGTTCGATAGAAATTACATATGAATACTTTACACAATAAATACTTTACAGTAACTGTATTATTGGTTTAGCACGTTTTCTTGAACAAAAAAATATTTGATTGAATTTAGGTTTACCTTTTGAATTTGGGCTCATCATTCCTCAGTTCATTCTCTTATTAAAGAAGTCCGCTATGTTAACTTAAGCATCGATATTTTGCCATCACTAGCACTCATAAACAGTAGTTTATGTACACGTCACACTTGCTAGTCATTGTCATGAGCGAACTCGAACTCGTTCACACATTTACGAGTTGCTTCACTCATTTTAAGTTCGGTTGACGTGATTAAAACTATTGTTCGATTCGATTCTCATGTCGTTAGCGAGTGTCGAACGCTCACTACTCGAAGCTGTTTAATCACAAACGAGTTCGAGTTCACACTCGAGTGTGATAAAAAATTTGACACTCGATGCAGTTCTCTGGTACGATTCTAGAATATCATTCTTGATTTAAGTATGGAATGCTTGAAATGAGTACACAAATACTTGATTTAAGTATGGAATACTTGAAATGAGTACACAAATACTTAAATCAAGAATGAAATACTTGAAATGAGTTTAAAAATACTTAAATCAAGTACAAAGGTTCCTAAAATAAGAATAAGAGAACTTGAATCAAATATAATCTAAGGAATACTGAAATCGAGTACGAAATTCTTTATTCAAGTACGAGTTTCTGGTTCAAATAGCGGCGGAATTAAAATTTTTTTTTTTTTTTGATTGTAAAAACGGGTTACATGTGAATAGTTTACTTTTGCTCTTTTTTTTCAAAAGTCAATGAAGTGAATGGAATTGGCTCAACAGCTAAGGGACTCGATGCAGTATCACAAGATCTACGGTTCAAATATCATCACGGTAAGCAAAAACAGAAAATTTTGTAATGGTTATTTCTAATTTCTTTCATGTCTAGCTTAGGGAGCATTCAAGTATTACGTAACGCAATTTAGTGTGGAGGGGGGTCTTGTAGAACGTTACGATGCGTTAAAGGGTATTTCTTACAAGACGTTACGTAACATTTTTATTTTTTTAAATAAAAATTTAGGAAATTAAAACTAAAAATGGTTAGAGAGGTGGAGAAGGGTACAGAAAAACGTTACGGTGCGTTACAAGGGGGGGGGGGGAGTCTAAAATCTTCAAAAATTGCGTTACGTAATACTTGAATGCTCCCTTAATCCCGAGAATGATAGGCAGTTTTCAAAAGCTCTAGCTGCGCTATGTATCTATATAAAACTTTTAGGAATTAATAAAATCAAGTATTATCATACTTGGATCAAGTACGCAAATTCTTGGAACAATAATGCAAGTATGTACTTATTTTAAAAAGTTTATGATTTATCATTTTCAGTACTCAAAAACTTAAATCTAGTTCTGAAAGAACTTAATTCCAGTTAAAAGAGAACTCAAATCAAAACAAGTGGAAACGTTGCAGTCGGACGCAACCGACTGCGGCATACTCGAAACCAGAATTAAAACCGGTAAAAAGAGGCCTGAATGCAAAGGGGTACGGATGCGGCAGGGGTTTACGCTGCCTTAAAGATTCTCCGATGCAGATGGGGATGCCACCGGCTATCTTCATACCAAATTTGGTGACTCTAGCTCAAAGTTTGTAAAAGGTAGGGAAAGGGGGGGGGCTGGGGCGGTATGGGTAGTTGTGGCATCAAAATTTTTGTTGCAGATCTTTCTGAAATGTCAATTGCTACCTTCATACCAAATTTGGTGACTCTAGCTCAAAATTTGTAAAAGGTGGGGAAAGGGGGGCTGGGGGCGGTTTGGGTGGGCGTGGCATCCAAATTTTTGATGCAGATCTTTGTGGAATGTCAATTGTTATCTTCATACCAAATTTGGTGACTCTAGCTCGAAGTTTGTAAAAGGTGGGGAAAGGGGGGCTGGGGCCGGTAAGGGTGGGCGTGACATCCAAATTTGTGATGCAAATCTTTGTGGAATGTCAATTAATATCTTCATACCAAATTTGGTGACTCTAACTCGAAGTTTGTAAAAGGTGTGGAAAGGGGGGCTGGGGGCGGTTTGGGTGGGTGCGGCATCAAAATTTTTGTTGCAGATCTTTGTGGAATTTCAATTGCTATCTATATACCAAATTTGGTGACTCTAGCTCGAAGTTTGTAAAAGATGGGGAAAGGGGGGCTGGGGGCGGTAAGGGTGGGCGTGGCATCCAAATTTTTGATGCAGATCTTTGTAAAATGTCAATTGCTATCTATATACCAAATTTGGTGACTCTTGCTCGAAGTTTGTAAAAGATGAGGAAAGGGGGGCGGGGGGCGGTATGGGTGGGCGTGGAATCCAAATTTTTGATGCAGATCTTTCTGAAATGTCAATTGCTATCTTCATACCAAATTTGGTGACTCTAGCTTGAAAATTGTAAAAATAAGGGTAAGGGGGGCGAAATGGAATGCGTGGCTCCAAAACTTTGATGCACATTTTTGGGGGTCGTTGCCAGCTATCTTCCTACCAAATTTGGTGGCTCTAGCTCCACAACTCTGGAAGATACACGCATTCCCGTTTTTGACGAAGCGTTGGGGTGGATGGGGGCGGCTAGGACAGTATTGGTGGGCGTGCTATCCAAACTTTTGATGCAGTTTTTAGAGGGTCATCATCACCTATCTTGGCACCAAATTTGGTGGCTCTAGCTCAAAGACTGTGGGAGATATAGCCATTTCTGATTTCAAAATGCGGGGGGGGGCTTGGGGCGGAATGGGTGGGCGTGGCTCCAAAACTTTGATGCACATTTTTGGGGGTCGTTGCCAGCTATCTTCCTACCAAATTTGGTGGCTCTAGCTCCACAACTCTGGAAGATACACGCATTCCCGTTTTTGACGAAGCGTTAGGGTGGATGGGGGCGGCTAAGGCAGTATGGGTGGGCGTGGCTCCAGAGGCGCAGAAACAGGAGCCGTGGACAGCGGAGTTATTGCTTGGACGGCAGACAGCGTGGTGGCAGCCGGAGCAGTTGACAGCAACAGAGGATCTGCAACATCAGACAGCGAGGCGGCAGCAGCAGTGTTTGACAGCGGGGTCGCTGTTGGAACGGCAGGCAGCGAATCAGCATCCACGACAGTTGACGGCAGGGTTTCTGGTGGCGCAGCAGACAATGGGGCGGCAGCGGAAGATGTTGACGGCAGCGTTGACACTTGGGTAGGAGACGGGGTCACCGCTGGGGCAGCAGGTGGCGAGGCAGCAGCAGGTTTTGTCACCTCTGCTAGCAATTTGCGTATATGCACCAGCGTCGCTTGCGGCGGCACTGCAACGTTATTTGCCTTCAGCAAGTTGACCATCTCTTCCTTAGTTAAGCCCATCTTTCGTGATTGGGCGTTAAATATATGTTGGGCGTCGGGCGTATCCCACTTCTGAGTTGTAATGGCTATAATTATTTATTTAAATATGCGCGATGGCTTTTCTTATTATCGATTCTTTTCGGCGGTGTTTGCATATGCATGTGTTGAGCGTCAGTGTAACCGGAAAAGAGACAGACGCAAGATCAGTGTGGCCGAACCACACTTTCTGATAAATCTTAATACTAACATCGATACCTTAATACTAGCTTACGATATATCGGTATACACGAACATAACATAACATAAGCGTTCGATAGAAATTACATATGAATACTTTACACAATAAATACTTTACAGTAACTGTATTATTGGTTTAGCACGTTTTCTTGAACAAAAAAATATTTGATTGAATTTAGGTTTACTTTTTGAATTTGGGCTCATCATTCCTCAGTTCATTCTCTTATTAAAGAAGTCCGTTATGTTAACTTAAGCATCGATATTTTGCCATCACTAGCACGCATAAACAGTAGTTTATGTACACGTCACACTTGCTAGTCATTGTCATGAGCGAACTCGAACTCGTTCACACATTTACGAGTTGCTTCACTCATTTTAAGTTCGGTTGACGTGATTAAAACTATTGTTCGATTCGATTCTCATGTCGTTAGCGAGTGTCGAACGCTCACTACTCGAAGCTGTTTAATCACAAACGAGTTCGAGTTCACACTCGAGTGTGATAAAAAATTTGACACTCGATGCAGTTCTCTGGTACGATTCTAGAATATCATTCTTGATTTAAGTATGGAATGCTTGAAATGAGTACACAAATACTTGATTTAAGTATGGAATACTTGAAATGAGTACACAAATACTTAAATCAAGAATGAAATACTTGAAATGAGTTTAAAAATACTTAAATCAAGTACAAAGGTTCCTAAAATAAGAATAAGAGAACTTGAATCAAATATAATCTAAGGAATACTGAAATCGAGTACGAAATTCTTTATTCAAGTACGAGTTTCTGGTTCAAATAGCGGCGGAATTAAAATTTTTTTTTTTTTGGATTGTAAAAACGGGTTACATGTGAATAGTTTACTTTTGCTCTTTTTTTTCAAAAGTCAATGAAGTGAATGGAATTGGCTCAACAGCTAAGGGACTCGACGCAGTATCACAAGATCTACGGTTCAAATATCTTCACGGTAAGCAAAAACAGAAAATTTTGTAATGGTTATTTCTAATTTCTTTCATGTCTAGCTTAGGGAGCATTCAAGTATTACGTAACGCAATTTAGTGTGGAGGGGGGTCTTGTAGAACGTTACGATGCGTTAAAGGGTATTTCTTACAAGACGTTACGTAACATTTTTATTTTTTTAAATAAAAATTTAGGAAATTAAAACTAAAAATGGTTAGAGAGGTGGAGAAGGGTACAGAAAAACGTTACGGTGCGTTACAAGGGGGGGAGGGGGAGTCTAAAATCTTCAAAAATTGCGTTACGTAATACTTGAATGCTCCCTTAATCCCGAGAATGATAGGCAGTTTTCAAAAGCTCTAGCTGCGCTATGTATCTATATAAAACTTTTAGGAATTAATAAAATCAAGTATTATCATACTTGGATCAAGTACGCAAATTCTTGGAACAATAATGCAAGTATGTACTTATTTTAAAAAGTTTATGATTTATCATTTTCAGTACTCAAAAACTTAAATCTAGTTCTGAAAAAACTTAATTCCAGTTAAAAGAGAACTCAAATCAAAACAAGTGGAAACGTTGCAGTCGGACGCAACCGACTGCGGCATACTCGAAACCAGAATTAAAACCGGTAAAAAGAGGCCTGAATGCAAAGGGGTACGGATGCGGCAGGGGTTTACGCTGCCTTAAAGATTCTCCGATGCAGATGGGGATGCCACCGGCTATCTTCATACCAAATTTGGTGACTCTAGCTCAAAGTTTGTAAAAGGTAGGGAAAGGGGGGGGCTGGGGGCGGTATGGGTAGTTGTGGCATCAAAATTTTTGTTGCAGATCTTTCTGAAATGTCAATTGCTACCTTCATACCAAATTTGGTGACTCTAGCTCAAAATTTGTAAAAGGTGGGGAAAGGGGGGCTGGGGCTGGTTTGGGTGGGCGTGGCATCCAAATTTTTGATGCAGATCTTTGTGGAATGTCAATTGTTATCTTCATACCAAATTTGGTGACTCTAGCTCGAAGTTTGTAAAAGGTGGGGAAAGGGGGGCTGGGGCCGGTTAAGGGTGGGCGTGACATCCAAATTTTTGATGCAAATCTTTGTGGAATTTCAATTAATATCTTCATACCAAATTTGGTGACTCTAGCTCGAAGTTTGTAAAAGATGGGGAAAGGGGGGCTGGGGGCGGTAAGGGTGGGCGTTGCATCAAAATTTTTGATGCAGATCTTTGTGGAATGTCAATTAATATCTTCATACCGAATTTGGTGACTCTAGCTTGAAGTTTGTAAAAGGTGTGGAAAGGGGGGCTGGGGGCGGTTTGGGTGGGTGCGGCATCAAAATTTTTGTTCCAGATCTTTGTGGAATTTCAATTGCTATCTATATACAAAATTTGGTGACTCTAGCTCGAAGTTCGTAAAAGATGGGGAAAGGGGGGCTGGGGGCGGTAAGGGTGGGCGTGGCATCCAAATTTTGATGCAGATCTTTGTAAAATGTCAATTGCTATCTATATACCAAATTTGGTGACTCTTGCTCAAAGTTTGTAAAAGATGAGGAAAGGGGGGCGGGGGGCGGTATGGGTGGGCGTGGAATCCAAATTTTTGATGCAGATCTTTCTGAAATGTCAATTGCTATCTTCATACCAAATTTGGTGACTCTAGCTCGAAAATTGTAAAAATTAGGGTAAGGGGGGCGAAATGGAATGCGTGGCTCCAAAACTTTGATGCACATTTTTGGGGGTCGTTGCCAGCTATCTTCCTACTAAATTTGGTGGCTCTAGCTCCACAACTCTGGAAGATACACGCATTCCCGTTTTTGACGAAGCGTTGGGGTGGATGGGGGCGGCTAGGGCAGTATTGGTGGGCGTGCCATCCAAACTTTTGATGCAGTTTTTAGGGGGTCATCATCACCTATCTTGGCACCAAATTTGGTGGCTCTAGCTCAAAGACTGTGGGAGATATAGCCATTTCTGATTTCAAAATGCGGGGGGGGCTTGGGGCGGAATGGGTGGGCGTGTCTCCAAAACTTTGATGCACATTTTTGGGGGTCGTTGCCAGCTATCTTCCTACCAAATTTGGTGGCTCTAGCTCCACAACTCTGGAAGATACACGCATTCCCGTTTTTGACGATGCGTTGCTAGGGCAGTATAGGTCGGCGTGCCATCCAAACTTTTGATGCAGTTTTTAGGGGGTCATCATCACCTATCTTGGCACCAAATTTGGTGGCTCTAGCTCAAAGACTGTGGGAGATATAGCCATTTCTGATTTCAAAATGCGGGGGGGTGGCTTGGGGCGGAATGGGTGGGCGTGGCTCCAAAACTTTGATGCACATTTTTGGGGGTCGTTGCCAGCTATCTTCCTACCAAATTTGGTGGCTCAAGCTCCACAACTCTGGAAGATACACGCATTCCCGTTTTTGACGAAGCGTTGGGGCACATGGGGGTGGCTAGGCCGGTATTGGTGGGCGTGGCATCCAATCTTTTGATGCAGTTTTTGAGGGGTCATCATCACCTATATTGGTACCAAAGATATAGGAGATATAGGAGATATAGGCTTTTTTGACTTTAAAATTCGGGGGACTGGGGGCGGAATGGGGGGCGTGGCTCCAAAATTTTTGATTCAGTTTTTTGGGGGTTGCTAGTAGCTATCTTCTTACCAAATTTGGTACTTCTAGCTGTAAGGATGTGCGAAATATGTGGATTTATCGGTTTTGAGTTATCGAATTTATCGATTTGCCAGCCCCCCAGTTATCGTAGAACCCCCATCTTGACACTTTAATTTACTATCCCATAGATAAAGAGAATTGGAAAGTATTACGTAACGCAATTTAGTGTGGAGGGGGGTCTTGTAGAACGTTACGATGCGTTAAAGGGTATTTCTTACAAGACGTTACGTATTATTTTTATTTTTATACTCGTTACCGAAGGTCAAGAGTATATTGGGTTTGTGCAATGTCCGTCATGGTGTCCGTCCGTCCGTCCGTCCGTCCGTCCGTCCGTCCGTCCGTCCATTGTATGTTCGCAAGTTTTTTCCACACCCTTCAAGCTAGAGACTTGAAACTTTCCAATTCTCTTTATCTATGAGATAGTAAATTAAAGTGTCAAGATGGGGGCTCTACGATAACTGGGGGGCTGGCAAATCGATAAATTCGATAACTCAAAACCGATAAATCCACATATTTCGCACACCCTTACAGCTAGAACTACCAAATTTAGTAAGCAGATAGCTACTAGCAACCCCCAAAAACTGCATAAAAAATTTTGGAGCCACGCCCCCATTCCGCCCCCCAGCCTCCCGCAAATTAAAGTAAAAAGAGCCTATATCTTCCACAGTTTTTGAGCTTTAGCCACCAAATTTGTTGCCAAGATAGGTGATGATGACCCCCCAAAAACAGCATCAAAAGTTTGGATGCCACGCCCACCAATAATGCCCTAGCAGCCCCCATCCGCCCCAACGCTTCGTCAAAAACGGGAATGCTTGTATCTTCCAGAGTTGTGGAGATAGAGCCACCAAACTTGGTAGGAAGATAGCTGGCAGCGACCCCAAAAAATCTGCATCAAAGTTTTGGAGCCACACCAACCCATTCCGCCCCCCTTTCCCCACTTTTTACAAACTTCGAGCTAGAGTCACCAAATTTAGTATGAAGATAGCAATTGAAATTCCACAAAGATCTACAGAAAAAATGTGGATGCCACACCCACCCATACCACCCCCAGCCCCCCATTCCCCACCTTTTACAATTTTTGATCTAGAGTCACCAAATTTGGTATGAAGATAGCAATTGACATTTCACATAGATCTGCATCAAAAACTTGGATGCCACGTCCACCCATACCACCCCAGCCCCCCTTGCCAAACCTTTTACAAACTTTGAGCTAGAGTCATCAAGTTTGGAATGAAGATAGCAATTGACATTGCACAAAGATCTGCAGCAAATATTTGGATGCCACACCCACCCAATCCGCCCCCAGCCCCCCTTTCCACACTTTTACATACTTTGAGCTAGAGTCATCAAATTTGGAAGGAAGATAGCTGGTGGCATCCCCATTTGCATCGGAGAATCTTTAAGGTACAGCGTACACCCCTGCCGCATCCGTACACCTTTGCAATCAGGCCTGTTTTTACCGGTTTTAATACTGGTAACGAGTATACCGCAGTCGGTTGCGTCCGAGTGCAACGTTTCCACTTGTTTTAAATAAAAATTTAGGAAATTAAAACTAAAAATGGTTAGAGAGGTGGAGAAGGGTACAGAAAAACGTTACGGTGCGTTACAAGGGGGGGGAGGGGGAGTCTAAAATCTTCAAAAATTGCGTTACGTAATACTTGAATGCTCCCTTAATCCCGAGAATGATAGGCAGTTTTCAAAAGCTCTAGCTGCGCTATGTATCTATATAAAACTTTTAGGAATTAATAAAATCAAGTATTATCATACTTGGATCAAGTTCGCAAATTCTTGGAACAATAATGCAAGTATATACTTATTTTAAAAAGTTTATGATTTATCATTTTCAGTACTCAAAAACTTAAATCTAGTTCTGAAAGAACTTAATTCCAGTTAAAAGAGAACTCAAATCAAAACAAGTGGAAACGTTGCAGTCGGACGCAACCGACTGCGGCATACTCGAAACCAGAATTAAAACCGGTAAAAAGAGGCCTGAATGCAAAGGGGTACGGATGCGGCAGGGGTTTACGCTGCCTTAAAGATTCTCCGATGCAGATAGGGATGCCACCGGCTATCTTCATACCAAATTTGGTGACTCTAGCTCAAAGTTTGTAAAAGGTAGGGAAAGGGGGGGATGGGGCTGGTAAGTATGGGTAGTTGTGGCATCAAAATTTTTGTTGCAGATCTTTCTGAAATGTCAATTGCTACCTTCATACCAAATTTGGTGACTCTAGCTCGAAGTTTGTAAAAGGTGGGGAAAGGGGGGCTGGGGCCGGTAAGGGTGGGCGTGACATCCAAATTTGTGATGCAAATCTTTGTGGAATCTCAATTAATATCTTCATACCAAATTTGGTGACTCTAACTCGAAGTTTGTAAAAGGTGTGGAAAGGGGGGCTGGGGGCGGTTTGGGTGGGTGCGGCATCAAAATTTTTGTTGCAGATCTTTGTGGAATTTCAATTGCTATCTATATACCAAATTTGGTGACTCTAGCTCGAAGTTTGTAAAAGATGGGGAAAGGGGGCTGGGGGCGGTAAGGGTGGGCGTGGCATTAAATTTTTGTTGCAGATCTTTTGAAATGTCAATTGCTATCTTCATACCAAATTTGGTGACTCTAGCTCAAAGTTTGTAAAAGGTAGGGAAAGGGGGGGGGGGTATGGGTAGTTGTGGCATCAAATTTTGTTGATTTTCTGAATGTCAATTGCACCTCAACCAAATTTGGTGACTCTAGCTAAATTTGTAAAAGGTGGGGAAAGGGGGCTGGGGGCGGTTTGGGTGGGCGTGGCATCCAAATTTTTGATGCAGATCTTTGTGGAATGTCAATTGTTATCTTCATACCAAATTTGGTGACTCTAGCTCGAAGTTTGTAAAAGGAGGGGAAAGGGGGGCTGGGGACGGTAAGGGTGGGCGTGACATCCAAATTTGTGATGCAAATCTTTGTGGAATCTCAATTAATATCTTCATACCAAATTTGGTGACTCTAACTCGAAGTTTGTAAAAGGTGTGGAAAGGGGGGCTGGGGGCGGTTTGGGTGGGTGCGGCATCAAATTTTTTGTTGCAGATCTTTGTGGAATTTCAATTGCTATCTATATACCAAATTTGGTGACTCTAGCTCGAAGTTTGTAAAAGATGGGGAAAGGGGGGCTGGGGGCGGTAAGGGTGGGCGTGGCATCAAAATTTTTGTTGCAGATCTTTGTGGAATGTCAATTGCTATCTATATACCAAATTTGGTGATTCTAGCTCGAAGTTTGTAAAAGGTGTGGAAAGGGGGGCTGGGGGCGGTTTGGGTGGGTGCGGCATCAAAATTTTTGTTGCAGATCTTTGTGGAATTTCAATTGCTATCTATATACCAAATTTGGTGACTCTAGCTCGAAGTTTGTAAAAGATGGGGAAAGGGGGGCTGGGGGCGGTAAGGGTGGGCGTGGCATCAAAATTTTTGATGCAGATCTTTGTGGAATGTCGATTAATATCTTCATACCGAATTTGGTGACTCTAGCTCGAAGTTTGTAAAAGGTGTGGCAAGGGGGGCTGGGGGCGGTTTGGGTGGGTGCGGCATCAAAATTTTTGTTGCAGATCTTTGTGGAATTTCAATTGCTATCTATATACCAAATTTGGTGACTCTAGCTCGAAGTTTGTAAAAGATGGGGAAAGGGGGGCTGGGGGCGGTAAGGGTGGGCGTGGCATCCAAATTTTTGATGCAGATCTTTGTAAAATGTCAATTGCTATCTATATACCAAATTTGGTGACTCTTGCTCGAAGTTTGTAAAAGATGAGGAAAGGGGGGCGGGGGGCGGTAAGGGTGGGCGTGGCATCAAAATTTTTGTTGCAGATCTTTGTGCAATGTCAATGATTATCTTCATACCGAATTTGGTGACTCTAGCTCGAAGTTTGTAAAAGGTGTGGAAAGGGGGGCTGGGGGCGGTTTGGGTGGGTGCGGCATCAAAATTTTTGTTGCAGATCTTTGTGGAATTTCAATTGCTATCTATATACCAAATTTGGTGACTCTTGCTCGAAGTTTGTAAAAGATGAGGAAAGGGGGGCGGGGGGCGGTAAGGGTGGGCGTGGCATCAAAATTTTTGTTGCAGATCTTTGTGCAATGTCAATGATTATCTTCATACCGAATTTGGTGACTCTAGCTCGAAGTTTGTAAAAGGTGTGGAAAGGGGGGCTGGGGCGGTTTGGGTGGGTGCGGCATCAAAATTTTTGTTGCAGATCTTTGTGGAATTTCAATTGCTATCTATATACCAAATTTGGTGACTCTAGCTCGAAGTTTGTAAAAGATGGGGAAAGGGGGGCTGGGGGCGGTAAGGGTGGGCGTGGCATCCAAATTTTTGATGCAGATCTTTGTAAAATGTCAATTGCTATCTATATACCAAATTTGGTGACTCTTGCTCGAAGTTTGTAAAAGATGAGGAAAGGGGGGCGGGGGGCGGTATGGGTGGGCGTGGAATCCAAATTTTTGATGCAGATCTTTCTGAAATGTCAATTGCTATCTTCATACCAAATTTGGTGACTCTAGCTCGAAAATTGTAAAAATTAGGGTAAGGGGGGCGAAATGGAATGCGTGGCTCCAAAACTTTGATGCACATTTTTGGGGGTCGTTGCCAGCTATCTTCCTACTAAATTTGGTGGCTCTAGCTCCACAACTCTGGAAGATACACGCATTCCCGTTTTTGACGAAGCGTTGGGGCACATGGGGGTGGCTAGGCCGGTATTGGTGGGCGTGGCATCCAATCTTTTGATGCAGTTTTTGAGGGGTCATCATCACCTATATTGGTACCAAAGATATAGGAGATATAGGAGATATAGGCTTTTTTGACTTTAAAATTCGGGGGGACTGGGGGCGGAATGGGGGGCGTGGCTCCAAAATTTTTGATTCAGTTTTTTGGGGGTTGCTAGTAGCTATCTTCTTACCAAATTTGGTACTTCTAGCTGTAAGGATGTGCGAAATATGTGGATTTATCGGTTTTGAGTTATCGAATTTATCGATTTGCCAGCCCCCCAGTTATCGTAGAACCCCCATCTTGACACTTTAATTTACTATCCCATAGATAAAGAGAATTTGAAAGTTTCAAGTCTCTAGCTTGAAGGGTGTGGAAAAAACTTGCGTTCATACAGACGGACAGACGAACAGACACCATGACGGACATTGCACAAACTCAATATACTCTTTACCTTCGGTATCGAGTATAAACAAACGAACTTAAAAAAACGTACTTGAATCAAGCACGACATTCTCGGATTCAGTAATTCCGTACTTAGTGAGAAATCAAGTTCGAAATGTAGGGTTTTGGGTACGAAATACTTGATTATTTCTATCAATATAAGCGTCGTGAAAGAAATAATCTACACTTCAAAACTAGTTTTGTTAGACATTCTTGCTAAGTAGACACACACAAAACAATTGACAGCCAAAATCCACTTACAAAGATATCACGAATGAGTTTTGTTTTTGATTCTACATCCCAGCAAGGAATATGTTTGTTTTCTGATAGTCTTATGACCCTTTTTATGAGCATTTACCATCATAATGTGTACGAAAAAGACTCCGGAACGAATGTTTTTTTCTATGAAACTGGTATTCCTTATAAGTGCATAATTTCTGAGTCTAATCTGACTCTTTTCTGACACAGACATAAGTGCTTTCACCCTCCTATTGAAGAACAGAAAATGCTCCTAAAATCCCTTTTTCAGACGCTGATTGGAGTGCAGATTTAGTTGCAGAAAGAGCACTTATCTGTGGAGTTTTGGGAGTCTAAAAGGAGTCTTAATAAAAATTTATTTGAATATTTTTATTTTAATTTTTTTATTATGAAATTGAAATTTATACATGTTTATATATACATTTATACATGTTGATTTGATTTTTTGTAATATTTAATTCTGTCGTTTGCTGTCTGGAACCATTTACTGTTTATGGTTGCAAATAAATTTTCGTCAACCTTAAATTTTTGATTGAAAGCGCCTAGAAAGGTGAAATAGAAATATAAATTAAAAATTTTGTTAAAACTTTAAAAGGTTTGTGAAACTTACTTCGTAGTGCAGTTTTTACTGCCAGGCTGAGAACACTCTTTAGTGTGGGTTCCCTTACACGAATAATTAACAGCTGCTTCGTCGATCAAAATTTTGCGCCAAATCGTTTTTAAAAATTTTGCTGAATCCGAAATATGGTAGTTTAACATTTCTGCTTCCTGCAAATAAAATAAAGTTGCAACAATTCATTATTATTCGTATGGTTTTGAAAGTGAAGTTAGTCTTACCAGTTAGTTGTTCAGAAAATTCTGCGGAATTATTAATTTCAGCCTCGAACTATTCAAAGTCTTCAGTTTTGCTGAACGACTTTGATGGTAGCAACAAACGTGGCTTATTTCCATATAATAATATGTAATTCCATAATATTGATTGGAAATCACCTTAAAAAAAGTGATAATTTCATACCTTCAATTTCCATAAGTAGCACTTCTCCATTTTTATTTAATTTAATTTAACCGACCACTTTATTTATATTTAATAAATTTTAACAACCACGCCTTTCACGTTAAATGAACAACTGAATTGAATGAATGTGAAAATTTTCCATCGTTTTTGCATATCGCAGGAAACTTGCATTCCGTTATTTTCAGCAAAACGACTACCCGAACCTAGGTTCGGTGGTTATACATACACACAAAAAACCGAACATTCTGTTTTGGGTAGTCGTTTTGCTGAAAATAACGGAATGCAAGTTTCATGCGATATGCAAGAAAAAAAACAATGATCATTATATTTTTGCCTACATCCGAAAATGCTCAGATTTAAGTGCCTCTTATGAGCCTTTGCTTGGAGAACACTAAATCTGCTGCGAAAACCCTCAAATTTATGTGTTAACTCTTAAAACGCTCATAATCTAGGCTCTTTCCAGACACATAATTTGGAGGGCTCCGAAATTGGACTGCTGGGATGCCTCTATCTTTATTTTCCATATTTATTATAGTTTATATTTACCCAAATTGAACTATTTTTAAGCCAATCACAAGTTGTCAAATAATTCCAGCAAATTTGCATGTGTCAGGTCTGTCATCGATCAGCTGGATTAATAAGCTCGAATAATTACCAGGTCCGCAATAAAGCTCAACTAAAGAATCAAGGAGGTTTATTACAGCTAGAGATGTTGTGGTTGACGAAACAAATATGTTGAATGCAAGGTCGGTAGAAGACTGTGCTTTACACACAAGACTCAATGTTCCAAAATGACAGACTGGAACAATTAGAAGATTCTTGTTTGGAAAATGAAAGCGAAAAACAGGAAGTAGATTTTCAGGATGCAAACACTGAAAACGTAGAGTCTTGCTTTCCATTTCTAGAAATAGAAACTATTGAAACTTTTAATGACAGTTCAAAAATAATTATACAGCCTTGTGAAAATTCCACAAATCTAAAGAATACCGATCCAGTCGTAGTTACTGGTGAGAACGAAGAAATCAGACGCAGTGAGAGATTAAAAGACAAACCTAAAAATTTCTTATAGATTATTAGAAAAATGTTTAATGAATTCTTATACTTACTTTAATAATTTTCCAAATTGTTTTGAAGAAATTAAAATTAATTGGAAAAAGGCAATTCAAGATGAATTAGATTCCCATTCTCAAAACAATGCATGGTCTTTGGTACAAAGGTCTCAAAACAAAAATATAATTGATTGTAAATTGGTGTTTACTATTACACAAGATGAATTCGGCAACTTAGTCCAATATTAAGCAAACTTGTAGCGCGAGACTTTACGCAAAGAAACATTTGCACCAGTTGCACGAATTTTTATACTCGTTACCGAAGGTAAAGAGCATATTGGTTATGTGCAATGTCCATCATGGTGTCCGTCCGTCTGTCCGTCCGTATGGTTGCAAGTATTTTCCACACCCTTCAAGCTAGAGACTTGAAACTTCCAATTCTCTTTATCTATGGGATAGTAAATTAAAGTGTCAAGATTGGGGCTCTACGATAACTGGGGGGCTGGCAAATCGATAAATTCGATAACTCAAAATCGATAATACCACATATTTCGCACATCCTTACAACTAGAACTTCCAAATTTGGTAAGAAGATAGCTACTAGCAACCCTCAAAAAACTGCATTACAAATTTTGAAGCCACGCCCCCCATTCCGCCCCCCCGCATTTGAATGTCACAAAAGCCTATATCTCCCACAGTTTTTGAGCTATAGCCACCAAATTTAGTGTCAAGATAGGTGACGATGACCCCCAAAACTGCATCAAAAGTTTGGATGCCACGCCCACCAATAATGCCCTAGCTGCCCCCATTCGCCCCAACGCTTCGTCAAAAACGGGAATGCGTGTATCTTCAAAAGTTGTGGAGCTAGAGCCACCAAATTTGGTAGGAAGATAGCTGGCAGCAACCCCCAAAAGTCTGCATCAAAGTTTTGGAGCCACGCCCACCCATTCCGTCCCCCTTTCCCCACTTTTTTCAAACTTGGAGCTATTGGTATGAAGATAGCAATTGACATTCCACAAAGATCTGCAGCAAATATTTGGATGCCACACCCACCCAATCCGCCCCCAGCCTTCTTTTCCCACTTTTGACAAACTTTATGCTAGAGTCACCAAATTTGGAAGGAAGATAGCTGGTGGCATCCCCATCTGCATCGGTGAATCTTTAAGGCAGCGTACATACCTGCCACATCCGTAGCCCTTTGCAATCAGGCCTCTTTTTACCGGGTTTGATACTGGTTAGAAGTATACCGCAATCGGTTGCGTCCGACTGCAACGTTTCCACTTGTAAGCTTTCGATTTATTCTGGCATTAGCAAATGATCTGAGCAATCTTATTTGATGAACAAATTTAAAAAAACTGAATTAAAAGACATCCGACATTTTATTGGCATAAAAATAGATAGGCATAAGGATCAACTACATCTCAGTCAGTCAGCTTATATAAACAATCTTTTAAGAAAATTTAATACGGAAAATTGTAATCCAGTTAATACACCACTACCCAGCAAACTTAACCATAAAGCCTTAGAATCAGAAGGGACACATGATGCACCATGTCGTAACTAAATTGGATGCTTGATGTAAACCATGTAATGTACTCGCTCAAATTTAAGTACATCATTAATTAGGTACACCAATAATAATAATAAAGAATTATGGCAATGTGTGAAAAGAGTATTACGATATCCAAAAGGCACAGTTAATTTAAAATTATCTTTCACAAAGAATGTTAATTCTGGAAATATTATTATTGGTTATGCCAATTCTGATTGGGCGGGAAACGAAACAGACAGACGAAGTACAACAGGATACTTATTTAAAATGTTTGCAAAATGTCTTATTTAATGGAGTACCATGAAACAGAAATAACTTGCTGCTTCATCTACTGAAGCGGCTTTATTTGAAAGTGTTAGAGAAGCCTTATGGTTAAAATCCTTTATTAATGAAATAAAGCTCGAGTTAAATGAACCAATAACTATATTTGAGGACAACCAGGGTTGCATAAGTATACCTTATAATCCAACCATCCACAACAGAACTAAGCACATAGGTATTAAATATCATTTCACTCGAGAACAAATTGAGAAAACTTATTTCTATCAAGTATCTTTATACCAAAGAGAATGGAACTTATATAGAGTCGTCATGAGGCCAAATTCTGACTGCCAGTTGGAATATGGAATCGTGGCGACACCTCTCTCTTTCGCTGCTTTTTCTCTGCCAGCGCATTTCGTGCCCGAATCTCAAGCCATTCGGCTGGTCGACTGTGCTACGCTTATTTTCTCTCATAGCACAGCCAGCCAGCCATTCTCTGTGTATACGCCCATAGCCAGCGATTTTGCAGCGCACAGCTGCTTGTTATATTGCCTGTGTATGCATATGAGCGTCATATGATCATATGGTTTGCCTATTCCTTATCGCTTTTTGCGACGTTGCCATAGTGAAGCTATGAACTATACCCACATACATATATGTTTGCAGTTTTGCTGGAATATATGTAGGCTTTCTACACATTTTGTATTTTGTTTGGGCTGGCTAGTGTTAGTGTGTTAGTGATTTTGTATTTCTACATGACATATTTAATTGTATGCGTAGCATTTTTAGGCAATTCATTGACCTTTCTCTACTATATTATCAATTCAATTTGGTGCAGAATTTGTATTTTGCCTACAAAAACTTAAAACCAAGACCTTCCAAGCAAGTAAAATATCATATTTTGTGCTGATCGACCATTTGCATTATCAGGCAAACAGCAAAAGAAACAAGCGTCTAGTAAAATAAGCAGGCAAATCATCAGTTTTGTATTTTGCTGCTTTTTCTACTCTTTCGTTGTTTTAGCTCTAATGACACATTTTCAACATATTTTGCCATCCAACTATCACTGCATTATGCAGATGTGCGTAAGTGTATTTTAGTTCTTAGTTTATTGTCATTTCATTTGCCGTAAATTCGGAATATAAGAAAATAAAGAATGAAATGGAAATAAGCTAAGAACTAAAATAAAGGTCGGCCAATGTTTCACATACATTTACATGGTCATATATGTATATACATTGTGCATAAATTCATGAATTTGGTCATTATGAGCTGAAAAAACTGATAGAGTATGAAAGAAGCAAAATAAAAACAAATATTTGCCTGCTTATTTTACTAGACGCTTGTTTCTTTTGCTGTTTGCCTGATAATGCAAATGGTCGATCAGCACAAAATATGATATTTTACTTGCTTGGAAGGTCTTGGTTTTAAGTTTTTGTAGGCAAAATACAAATTCTGCACCAAATTGAATTGATAATATAGTAGAGAAAGGTCAATGAATTGCCTAAAAAATGCTACGCATACAATTAAATATGTCATGTAGAAATACAAAATCACTAACACACTAACACTAGCCAGCCCAAACAAAATAGCAAAATGTGTAGAAAGCCTACATATATTCCAGCAAAACTGCAAACATATATGTATGTGGGTATAGTTCATAGCTTCACTATGGCAACGTCGCAAAAAGCGATAAGGAATAGGCAAACCATATGATCATATGACGCTCATATGCATACACAGGCAATATAACAAGCAGCTGTGCGCTGCAAAATCGCTGGCTATGGGCGTATACACAGAGAATGGCTGGCTGGCTGTGCTATGAGAGAAAATAAGCGTAGCACAGTCGACCAGCCGAATGGCTTGATATTCGGGCACGAAATGCGCTGGCAGAGAAAAAAGCAGCGAAAGAGAGAGGTGTCGCCACGATTCCATATTCCAACTGGCAGTCAGAATTTGGCCTCATGACGACTCTATATAAGTTCCATTCTCTTTGAGCCGAATGGCTTGATATTCGGGCACGAAATGCGCTGGCAGAGAAAAAAGCAGCGAAAGAGAGAGGTGTCGCCACGATTCCATATTCCAACTGGCAGTCAGAATTTGGCCTCATGACGACTCTATATAAGTTCCATTCTCTTTGATAGAGACAGGGACACACACACATGCTTATGGTAGCTAGCCGAAACAAAAATCAAAACTCATTACAATGCACTATGGGAAATTTTGCCAAAAAACTGGCATTAATTAATAACTCGAGAACCACGCAAGATATTTTGGTTTGGTTTTTTGCGTTAAGTTTTTAAGTACGAAAGGAAAATGTTTTTCATAAAATGGGCGTGTCACCGCCCCTTTTAAAAAAAATAGGTTACGTATTTTTTTTGTTTTATAGCATATCAAGTCCAAATCTGGGAGTTAAACTTGTTTTTATAATACTAATATTGTTGCAAAATATGATCGCCATTGGTCAATCACATAATATAGTTCCCATAGAAAAAATCGGTAAAAATGTGATTTCTCGTATTAACGCAAGCGCCTCCTCTGTGGGACATCGTATGGGCTTTTGGTATGTATTTGTTAACACGTTTCTAAGGGCTTTGGCTTTTCTGGGATTAAGGGATAAGGTTTTAAGCACAGCAGCAAGATCCACAAGTCCACGCTTACGGGCACCCATGCTGCGATTTGGCCAGATCGCCTGCTTTCTTTCTTTGCCCTCTTGCGCCTTTTAATTGATGATTTTACTTTTGAAGGGCTTTTTATACTTTTTGCATTGAAGGCTAAGCACAGTTTACCTTCCAGCCAGTTCTTATGCTTGCTAACAAACAATTTTGTATTTCTTTTACATTTAACCCAGTTTGTTAATAAATTTCTGCAAAACATTCGGACTCTTTCATTCGAAAAGCTTTCATTACTTTCCATAATGCTTTTATTAACATATCCACTTATATAGTTAAATACCGCCTTATTTTTATTCAAACGGCACTTCATGCGTTGCCACACTACAAACAAGTCCGCATGGGGAATCGCGAGGTTGGTCCCTATAAAATCAAATATCTTGAAAAGTGCGCAAAAGTGCACATTGAGACTACACGCATTGGATTTATTAATTAATTAATCTTTAAAACGACATCAAACTTACAGCAAATACTCGCAAACATTTTTGTTAAAGTCTATGCAAAGTTAGATTTAGTTTCTAAAAATTGCCGATCGACACCACCTGCTAATAACACATTAAACAACAACGACACGCACAAAATCATAAAACAAATGATGCAAAACATATAGTAAATACCTGTACTATTAATATCCATCGTCAATTTTAATATTAAACGTAATTAACTTTAATATTTGTGTAGTTTACTTTCAATTTGAAATTTGCAATTCAACAGCGCCAGTGTTGTTTGGTGCAAACAGCTGACTTTAAGTGTAAATAACATAACACAGGTCTGTTAACTTAACATTTTCTTTTGAGAACATAAAAGTTCAATGTTTTAAGAACATAATTACATTAACAAAATGTTAAAGTAAGTATATGTAAAAAATGAATAAATGCCAGTTTTTTGGCAAAATTTCCCATAGTGCAATGTCTGTAGCCCACCAAAACAGCATATACTTATATATATATATTTATTTATATATATATATATATATATATATATATATATATATATATATGTATGTTGTTATTAATTCGCTCATTTGTATTGCTGGTGCTAGGTCGACGCAATAGGATAAATAAGCAATAAAATAAGCGCACATAAGGAAAACAAGGAAAACATTGCGGTCGGACGCAACCGAAATTTGGTGACTCTAGCTCGAAGTTTGAAAAAGGTGGAGAAAGGGGGTCTAAGTGGCGGTATGGGTGGGCGTGGCATCCAAATTTTTGATGCAGATCTTTGTGGAATGTCAATTAATATCTTCATACCGAATTTGGTGACTCTAGCTCAAAGTTTGTAAAAGATGGGGAAAATGGGCGGAATGTGTGGGAGTGGCTTCAAAATTTTTGATACAGTTTTTTGGGGGTTGCTAGTAGCTATCTTCTCACCAAATTTGGTAGTTCTAGCTGTAAGGATGTGCGAAATATGTGGACTTATCGTTATTGAGTTATCGAATTTATCGATTTGCCAGCCCCCCAGTTATCGTAGAACCCCAATCTTGACACTTTAATTTACTATGCCATGGATAAAGAGAATTGAAAAGTTTCAAGTCTCTAGCTTGAAGGGTGTGGAAGAAACTTGCAACCATACGGACGGACAGACGGTCAGACGTACAGACACCATGACGGACATTGCACAAAACCAATATACTCTTAACCTTCGGTAACGAGTATAAAAAAGACTCAAAAATGTACGAGAAAACGATACTGAAGAAATAACGGAACTAGCCGGACATTCCAGTTGCATCATATACACATTTTTGCTCTTTACTTCTCTCCTTAGTTTTAGTTCTTTCTAAGCGACGAGTGCGTGCAGACGAAAAGACAAATTAAATAAACACACAGCATATATAAAAATATAAATCACCAAAGTCTTATTATTTGAAATTATTGTCTACTGCATAATCTAATAATACTGGTCAAGCCCAATCATTTGAAACCCATACTAAATAAGTAGTGATTAAATATGTAGACCGTCATTTTGAAGCGGCTACCATCTTGGATTTACAATGATACTTAATGAAATAAATTTTATTGACAGCAGATCTTAAGATGAGAACTAAATTTTCGATCAATCCGTCAACAGGAAGATGGTCAAATTTTGACTTTATGATTTGACCCAATAAAAACAGGGCAAGCTAAACAAGCTAAAAAAATAAATCCATTTAAAAACGTTTTTGGTTTTTTAAATTTACAAATATATGAATCACTAGGAGGTCCCCCCCTGCTCGCTTCGCTCACCAACCCCCCTCACGCTACGCGCTCGATTTTGCAATACAAGCAATTATAACGTTTGAAAATAATCGTGTGTTGAAACCCCTGTGTATTCACTTCCACATCTGATGAAATCATACAATTTCCGTATATACGACATAGTAAGTGCCCCGCTTACTTCGCTGCGCGGATAGTTCATATAAATTTTAGCAATAGAAGATAGATATAAAATAAATAAATAAGAAAATATTTAACAACAAATTAAAACAAAGTATTTAATATTCTATTTTCCACAACACCATTGAGGTAGAGAATCAGGCGCGTTATTATACTCGATACCGAAGGTAAAGAGTATATTGAGTTTGTGCAATGTCCGTCATGGTGTCTGTCCGTCTGTCCATCCGTCCGTATGTTCGCAACTTTTTTCCACACCCTTCAAGCTAGAGACTTGAAACTTTCCAATTCTGTTCATCTATGGGATAGTAAATTAAAGTGTCAAGATGGGGGTTCTACGATAACTGGGGGGCTGGCAAATCGATAAGTTCGATAACCCAAAACCGATAAATCCACATATTTCGCACATCCTTACAGCTAGAACTACCAAATTCGGTAAGCAACCCCCAAAAAACTGCATTAAAAATTTTGGAGCCGCGCCACCCCATTCCGCCCCCAGCCCCACCGCAATTTGAAATCAGAAATGGCTATATCTCCCACAGTTTTTGAGCTAGAGCCACCAAATTTTGTGCCAAGATAGGTGGTGATGACCCCCCAAAAACTGCATCAAAAGTTTGGATGCCACGCCCACAGATACTGCCCAAGCCGCCCCCATCCACCCCAACGCTTCGTCAAAAATGGGAATGCGTGTATCTTCCAGAGTAGTAGAGCTAGAGCCACCAAATTTGGTATGAAGATAGCAATTGACATTCCACAAAGATCTACATCACAAATTTGGATGCCACGCCCACCCATACCGCCCCCAGCCCTCAGCCCCCCTTTCCCCACATATTACAAACTTTGAGCTAGAGTCACCAAATTTTGTATGAAGATAGCAATTGACATTTTACAAAGATGTGCATCAAAAATTTGGATGCCACGCCCACCCATACCGCCCCCAGCCCCTTTTTCCCACTTTTTACAAACTTCGAGCTAGAGTCACCAAATTTGGTATGAAGATAGCAATTGACATTCCACAAAGATCTGCATCACAAATCTGGATGCCACGCCCACCCATACCGCCCCCAGCCCCCCTTTCCCTTCAAACTTACAAACTTTGAGCTAGAGTCATCAAATTTGTAAGGAAGATAGCTTGTGGCATCCCCATCTGCATCGGAAAATCTTTTAGGCAGTGTACACCTCTGCCGCATCCGTACCCCTCTGCACTCAGGCCTCTTTTTACCGATTTTAATACTGGTATCGAGTATGCCGCAGTCGGTTGCGTCCGACTGCAACGTTTCCACTTCTTTTTTTTATTGTGGTTTACCCAGTAGGCCTTATCCACTTGTTGAATTTAATTAGCAATTATTAACAACTTTTAAGAGCTTCTTTATAAACGACATTGGTTGTTTTTCCGTCAGGTGCTAATACAAATAAACTTTTTAGTGAACTGACTCTTGAGCAGGCTACATAAAATTGACCATGAGAAAAACAATCGTGTCTTAAGTCTAGTCCGGCTAATTTAAGAGTTTGTCCCTGTGATTTATTCATTGTTATGGCAAAGCAAACTTTTAAAGGAAATTGCAATCTTTTAAATTGAAATGGCAATTCAGAATCAGAAGGTATTAATGGAATTCTCGGTATAAAAACCGTTTCCCCTTTATCATTGCCAGTAAAGACCATTGCTTTGACAACATTCTTATGAGGGACTTTAATTTGCAAACTTGTACCATTGCACAATTTTGGCGGTTTCAAGTTGCGAATCAACATTACAGGTGAACCAATCTTTATAGTTAATTTATGTTGAGGCAGGCCAGCCGGATTTAATGAATTAAGAAACTCGACGGGGTAATGAACTGCATCTTCGATTTCAGTCACAGAATCAATAGAGTTATATGTCATTTCTTCACTTTGAAATGATTTTAATAAAAAATTCGTTTATTTCCAATGCATTGTCATTTCTCGCAGTCAAAATAGCACGTTCTGAAAACCATTCGAGTGATTTTTGAGAGATATTTGTAATAACCGGAAATATTTTTAGAGTTAGCTCTTCAATACTTTTCACAACATGACACAAAATTGATGGTAAAGTTATTTTGCCATCATGGGTTGGAAATAATCCATTTCCTATTTGAAGAAGCATTTCTGCAAATTCACCAGCAATGCTATCACATTTTAAGTGCACTCGCATATTTTTCGTAAATGCAATTTTCTGTATTTTGGGCCACAAAATTGAAGACTTTAAGCACGCATTTATTTCATCTGCTCTTGTTCCTCTGGGGATCACTGGAAGAGTTTGTCGAAAATCACCAGCTAAGAGAACAGTTATGCCACCCATTAGGTATTCACTATCTCGAATGTCTTTCAAAGATCGATCTACAGCTTCAAAAGCACCTTAATGGGCCATAGTACACTCATCCCAAACAATAAGCTTGCAATCTTTGAGCACAACAGCCATATTAGATTGCTTTGAAATTAAGCAATGGTGTGCTTCTAAATGAAACAAATTAAATGGAATCTTTAGAGCAAAATGCGCTGTGCGACCACCATTTAGTATAGTGGCTGCGATACCGGAAGAAGCAACGGTCAATGCAATTTTTTTACTTTGCCAATAATAAATTTAAAAGAAACGCTTTACCTGTTCCACCAGGTGCATCTAAAAAATAGATTTCTCCTTTTTCTGCTTCAACGCTATGTAGTATCTTTTCGTATACTTGTTTTTGCTCAGCAGTAGGGAGTAGATTTAATAACAAAATTAATGCAATTTTCATAATATGTTTCTCTATGATATTCATTATTTTGAACAATTTCCTCGGATCTGATTGATAGTGGAAGTCCATAGTAAGTCAAGTTTTGACCACCAATAGACAGTACAATATATTCAATGTAAATAAGACATTTATTTAATACATTATTCACAATACTTTTATCAATATTTCTGTCTTGTGGAAAATGAAAGGCTCTTAAAATATCTTCTGAGAAACTCTCTTTATAAGTATTCCAAAGTTTAAGAGCATCTGAAATTTGACCAAATACTAACATTATTGCAAAAAGTTCTCTCAGTTTTGTAGGATCTTGACATATGACAGCTTCGGCTATAGTTGAATCCCAGTGCTTATCATCTTCTAGTAATCCTAGAGATTTACACGCCAATTGAAATGATGCGTATGCTATACCATTAACGGTTTTTAAATTTAAAAATGAAGTTGGGCCCCTTACAAAATGTAACAAAAGTCTTAAATAAAAACATTCTGTATTATTGGGATGAATAGTGTAAACTCTTCCCAAAGTTGAATCTCTTTTAACTCCAGGAAAATTTGGCACATCATGCCCTCGTTTTCTTCTTTGAAATTCTTTATAGTTCCATGTAAAATACGATGGAACTTCACAATATAGAAGCGTTCTTGCAAACTCATCACGTGTGCATAGCTCAAAGAAGGCTAGCAAAGTGGTTTTGGGTGTAATGCTTAATCTGTCAAGTAATTGTTGCGGATTATTGGGGTTAAAATATATCCGTTGACCATTTTCTAAATGAACAGCTAAGTGTGTAATAGCCGGAAAACGTTCATGTATGGGAAATGCAAGGATTCTCCATACCGCTTCTGAGCTACTTATATAACGGCCACTTTCGTACATATTAATTTCATTACGTTGGTCTTCAAGAGTAAATGATGCTTGAACACTGCCCTTGTTAACATATTTACAAATGTATTTAATAGACTTTACAGAACTACAATACTCAACATTTATGTGGGCTTCAAATGTTCTCAATAGTACACAGTTGTAAGGCACAACCCAACGATTATCTATGCAATTACCATTTATATTAATTGCATTACCACCATATTTTATCGCTCTTCTACGATATAGAGAGTAACTATCTTTTCCAGTCACAGTTTCTTTAAGTAATTGTCGAGGAAACCTTTTGGTACAATTTCCATTTTTCATGCATGGCGATTTATTATTAAATGCACCGCAAGGACCATGAATCATATTTGACTTAACAATGTTAAATAACAAAGGATCCTCATCTGCGTTTGGTCTTTCGGCACAGATAATCTTATCGATTTTATCTGGTCTTATTTTATTTTCTAACCAAAGTCGAATATTTATATGCGGTAAACCCCGCTTTTGCCATTCCACAGAGTACATGAAACATTGCACGCTTCCAAACAAAGAACCTTTTATCATTAGTGACATTAAAGCTTTAACTTTTAAATGAAAAACTCGAGCTATAATATCGTGACGATCATGCGGTTTTTGACCCGGTAATAAAACACTTTTGATGTCATTCCATTGTGGATTGCATTTGAATGTTATGCAAAGATCTGGTCGCTCATAATGGCGAACATATGTCATAGCATCTTGAGTCTTTTCATGCATATATCGTGCAGAGCTTGTAAAAGAAGACGGTAAAATTACCATCTGACCAAGTTGAGCTGCGACAACATCTTGTTGGCCTATTGCATCTTGTAGATGTATATAACTATCTGCTCTGAGTTTCGTTTGATTGTAGCGAATATAATTTAATCTTTCTGTTTCAATTTTAGCATACATATCAACTAAAAATTGACTAAAAAGGGAACGACAATAAATTAAATGATTTAATTTAGATTGACGAATCATTATTTTATAACTGTAAAAGCTTAACGCAGATATCTTTTTTTTTGGTTCCTCCTTTTTTAATAATGAATTCCGTTCTTGTATATCCACTGAATAGCCATTTTCGCCATAAGGAAATAGCAAAGGGTACTGTAAGGCATCGTATGATCGATGCACCTCACTTATACGATGTTATTTATTATTATGGCTTTCAATAATAATATCGCGCTTTTCAAATTGCTGACCAACAATAACTAAAGCTGCTTCGCTTGATAGAGGTGCATTGTAAAGCCCTTTGTGAGCACCAGCGGGTGTTCGATCAGCATGTATAATCAATTTATAGTCTTTAGTACTTGTTGGTATTTTATTTATGAACGCAACTTTTTTCCACACCCTTCAAGCTAGAGACTTGAAACTTTCCAATTCTGTTCATCTATGGCAAAGTAAATTAAAGTGTCAAGATGGGGGGTTCTACGATAACTGGGGGCTGGCAAATCGATAAATTCGATAACTCAAAACCGATAAATCCACATATTTCGCACATCCTTACAGTTAGAACTACCAAATTTGGTGAGAAGATAGCTACTAGCAACCCCCAAAAAACTGCATCAAAAATTTTGGAGCCACGTGCTTCCAATCCGAAGCCAGCCCCCCCGCAATTTAAAGTAAAAAAAGACTATATCTCCCACAGTTTTTGAGCTATAGCCACCAAATTTGGTGTCAAGATAGGTGGTGATGCCCCCCAAAAACTGCATCAAATGTTAGGATGCCACGCCTACCGATAATGCCCTTGCCGCCCCCATCCACCCCAACGCTTCGTCAAAAACGGGAATGCGTGTATCTTCCAGAGTTGTGGAGCTAGAGCCTCCAAATTTGGTAGGAAGATTCGCTCATTCGCTTTGCATCGCAACGGACGTGTTTTTTTATGCGCTTCGCTTTTTGTACTATTGTGCGTTTTATTTTTGCTATTAATTTCGCGTCTTTGTGTAAACTAATAGTTTTGTGACTTTGTGTTTTGTCGGTTTGCCTAAACCCAAAGTGGACAGTAAATTAACAATTTAATTTGCATTTGTTTTAAAGTGATTCCAAACACAACAACAAACTGCAGTCCAGCATACTGAAAAATTTGCTCAACTTGCTGCCGCCTGCGTTTGTTTTGTTTTTGTGTTTTTACGCTCACTCTCTCTCTCTCTTTTTTTCAAGCGCTTCGCTCCCGGTGCATTAAACCGTTTCTTGATCGTTTACTCTAACGCGCTCTTTTGTGTTGGTGTTGGTCGCGGTCAAACTTTTCTCCGTTGCTTGTTGCTTTCGGTGGTCGCGCTCGCGCCGTTTTTGTTTGTGAAGCTGTGAAGTAAGTTTTGTTTGTAGCTTTACTATTTGCACATTAGGGTGGACCTGTATTTTAATCATAACAATTTTCTGCAGCGATATTTTTTTTATTTTTTATTTGTATTTTTCTTTTCTTTTAATAAATTAAATAAAAATGTCTGTCTGCTGCTATGCGAATTGTCAAGTCCGCGCAAACTCTAAAATGGGTTTTGTCTGCTGCTGGATGTGCACAAATGTTGCTCATGAGCAATGTGCTGGCATTAATGGCCGTATCTCCGACCTCATGAAGGTTACTAATTTAGAGTGGCCGTGTTGGTCATGTTTGGAGAAAAAAAAGACATTGCAAGCTTTATAGAAACTCAACTTGGCTTAGAGGGCGTTTTCTGCCAGTTGAATAAACTGTGTGAAAAATTCTCATCGGTTCAAAGAAACCTTAACGAGAAAAATCTCGTAATGGATTCTCCAAAGCGTAAAAAGGCCAACGTTGGGCAGTTATCGGGCTCTGTGATGTCCGAAAATACTCCAAACGCTCCGATACCACAGTGTAAAGTAAATAAAGTAAATAAAAATCTTCACGTCCCTCCTACTAAAATTATCGAGAACTTAGATGATATACCAATAACTCCCATGGATATTGTGTTATCTGATCCCGATCCTTCGGTTCCTTTGGTGGTTAGTAGTGTTGATGTTAATCAACAAAAAAACTCTATCAAACTGAAAGAGCCAAATATTCAATTATCCGAGACTGAGTCTTCCAAACCAGCCTCAGTGGAGGATATAATTAAAAAATTTATTGCTGTTCCACCTAAAAAACAAATATTTGTTTCAAGGCTTCCCCCTGATTTAACATCAGATGATGTCAAGGTCTATATAAAGGCCAAATCGAATGCCAATTTAACGGTGGAGAAATTCAAATTTGCTTATGATCGGAACATTTCGTCTTTTAAAATCAGTGTTTCGAATCAAGATTTTTGCACTATATGCTGCAAAGAATTTTGGCCAGAACACATAATTGTGAAAGAGTATACTGCAAGGAAGAAAAAAATCGGCCCCCGATTGTATCTACCCTTCCGGTGGTTGGATCTAAGGTAACTCTGCCAATTACTGATAGTTCAAAAAACTAACATCCTCCTTCTTACTTGGCTATCAGAATGTAAGAGGTCTTTGTAGTAAACTCACTAGTTTATACCTTAATAGTCTTTCTTTCGCTTTCCATGTCATTGCCTTTACTGAAACGTGGTTAAGGCAAGACATTCTCAATTCCGAAATTCTATGTAGTACATATTCTATTTACAGAAAAGACCGTACTCTTCGGCGTGGTGGTGGAGTGCTTATTGCTGTGAATGTAGACTTTCCTTCTGAAACTGTCGAATTAGATAGTTCTTTTGATATAGAGTTTATTGCTGTAAAGCTTAATATTTACGGTATTAACATTTTTATCACTTGTTCGTATATACCTCCTTCCTCTGATCTCTCTATCTATGAGACACATCTATCTGCTATCCATTCTGTCTCTGCCTTGCTTTCTGATCGCGATTTTCTTGTAGTTCTTGGTGATTTCAACATTGCTGGAGCTACTTGGATTTCTTCTCCTGACTCTGGTGCCCTGACTCCCGCGGCCCCGAATGAATTTTTAATCGACCTACTTGGGATGTCATTGAGTCAAATTAATGCTATCCCAAATTCTCTTAATAAAATGCTTGATCTGATTTTTGTTTTGGATTCATCATCTTCATCCGTTTCCCGTTCCCGGCCTATATCTTATCCCGAAGACTTATACCATCCTACGTTGGAGCTATTGATTAACTTACCTTCCCGGACGCGTTGCAATATCAAGATGCCTTTGAGTCGAGTTCGTCAATTTCGGAATACTGATTTTGAGGGACTCGCTCTGCTTTTATCCCAAACTGACTGGTCTCCCCTCTACGAGTCTGACGACTTGGACGTGGCAATCAGTATTTTTTATAATACCTTACATTCTTTATTTGATTTATGTGTCCCGGTTGGTAAGCTAAACAGGTCTAACAAACCTGTGTGGTTTACCCGAGAGTTGACAATTCTCAAAAATCGTAAATCTAAACTCTACAAGAGATTTAGAAAAAACGGCTCATCGGTAGCCTATTCTGCATACTTGATTGCTCGTGCCAGTTTTGATATCTTAAATAACCAATGTTATAAGAATTACCTGACTCGGTGTAGATTACAGTTTCAGCAGGATCCAAAGCGGTTTTTTGATTTTGTTAATGCGAAACGTAGGTCATCGACACTCCCAACGGAAGTATTCTTTGAGGAAACGAAGGCCAATTCTGATCAGGAGATTGCAAATATATTTGCCCAATTTTTTCAAACGACTTATAGCTCATTTCAATCTCAAGTCGATTTGCCTTACCCTTATCGGGTTAATGGCTCGAATCGCATCTTTGGACTGAAAATCACTGAAAACTCACTTTTAAATAATCTACATGGTTTGAAACCTATATTTTCCCCAGGACCTGACGGAGTGCCAAGCTGCGTGCTTAGACACTGTGCTCATGGTCTTTTAAAGCCGTTGCTTAAAATGTTTAACTTGTCCCTGGAGTTAGGCTCCTTTCCAAAAATTTGGAAAGAGTCATTTATTATTCCTCTCCATAAAAAAGGAAACAAATCTAATGTTCAAAATTATAGGGGTATCTCCAAGTTGTCTGCTATTCCTAAGATTTTTGAAAAATTAATAACCTCCCATCTTCAACACCTTTGCAAATCTATTATTTCACCGTGCCAGCACGGATTTATGAAACAAAGATCTACTACCACTAACTTGTTAGAATTTACTTCATTTGTTATCAAGGGTTTTCAGGACAAATTGCAGACTGATGTTATTTATACTGATTTTAGTAAGGCTTTCGACTCTGTAGATCATCGTCTTCTTATACATAAACTAGAACTCTTGGGCTTTTCAAATATTCTAGTTCTTTGGATTAAAGACTACCTAACTCTTAGAACTCAGAGGGTTTTATTTAAAGGGTCCGTTTCCAAGACGGTTCAGGTCACTTCAGGCGTTCCACAGGGTAGTCATCTTGGTCCTTTGTTATTTATTTTGTTTATAAACGATCTTCCATCAGTTATAAAGTTCTCTCGGGTTTTGATGTACGCTGATGATGTAAAATTATGCACGTCGGCTGCAACTCCCCTTGCTGCTCAACAGCTTCAAAGAGATTTAGACAACTTTCAAATGTGGTGTAAAGTAAATTTTTTAAATCTTAATTGCAGTAAATGTAAAGTAATGTCATTTTTTAGATATTTGCCCTTTTTTAATATATATTTTCTTGACAACAAACCACTAGATAGAATTGAATGGGTTGACGATTTGGGCATCGTTATGGACCCAAAGCTTAAGTTTGACAAGCATATTTCTTCAATTTCCAATCGAGCATCTGGTGTCTTGGGGTTCATTAAGCGCTGGTCGAAGGAGTTTAACGATCCCTACTTAACAAAAACTCTGTATACTTCTCTTGTTCGACCGATTCTGGAATATGGATCTTGTATATGGTTTCCGAAATACGAAATTCATCAGAATAAAATAGAATCGGTACAAAAACAATTTCTGCTCTTCGCACTTAGAGGTCTCAACTGGGACACTAACAATAATTTGCCGTCTTATCGTAGTAGACTTTTACTAATAGATCTTCCTTCTCTGAGTGATCGTAGAATAATGCTATCATTTTCCTTTTTTCACAAATTAATTAATGGTGAAATTGATTCTTCTGAATTAATTAACCAAATTAACTTTGCTGTTCCTATTAGAAATACTAGAAATTTTGTACCTATATCTCTTCAAACTTGTAATTCTAATTATGCCCTTCATAACCCTTTTCGTATTCTGTGTTCTATTTATAACGATCTTTCCCACTTAATACACAGTGCCACTCCTACTTGCTCTATTAAAAAGTTAGTTTTGTGTCATTTGTCTACATGTTCGCGATCATCGTAACCGCACGATAAGCGGAGCGCCCCTCGGTCGGATGGGCGGGAGGTGGGTCGCTTTGTGCGTGGGTCCGCGCGTTAACAAGCCGGTGCTTGGTATCGTTGGGCCACTTGACTGTACTGTTCGTTAGTACATCTACGTCCAATAATATGTAAAAAAGATAGCTGGCAACGACCCCCAAAAAAAAGTTTTGGAGCCACGCCCAACCATTCCGCCCCCCTTTCCCCACCTTTTACAAACTTTGAGCTAGAGTCACCAAATTTTGTATGAAAATAGCAATTGACATTCCACAAAGATCTGAATCAAAAATTTGGGCGCCACTACCACCCATAGCACCCCCAGCCCCCGCTTTCCCCACTTTTACAAACTTTGAGCTAGAATCACCAAATTTGGTATGAAGATAGCAATTGACATTCCACATACATCTGCATCAAAAATTTAGATGCCACGCCCTCCCATACCGCCCCCAGCCCCCTTTTCCCCACATTTTACAAACTTTGAGCTAGAGTCACCAAATTTGAAACGAAGACAGCTGGTGGCATCCCCATCTGCATCGGAGAATCTTTAAGGCAGCGTACACCCCTGCCGCATCCGTATCCCTTTGCAATCAGGCCTCTTTTTACCGGTTTTAATACTGGTATCGAGTATACCGCAGTCGGTTGCGTCCGACTGCAACGTTTCCACTTGTTTATTTCTAATTTCATTGCTTCAAATTTATTTTTATTTGCAATTCAATTTGTTTTTTTATCATGGTATTCAAACATTTATTTAATTTGCAAACTTGGCTGTGCAGCTTTTTCACGTTTTGTCGCAGCTTTAAATTCATTTGTTGTTGTTGTTTCCGACGCTGATGCTGCCACTGGTGAGGCTGAAACTGCTGCTGCTGGTGTGGCTGAAACTGCTGCTGCTGCTGCGGCTGAAAATGCTGTTGTAGCTGCTGCTGGTAGAGCTGCTGGTGTAGCTGAAATGGTTGCTGCTGTGGCTGAAACTGTTGCTGCTGTTGCTGCATATACAGCTGATAATGCTGCAATGGGGCCACCACAGGCAAAGCACCCCAATAATTCTGTCCGTTCATGTTGCACTTTTAAGATGAATTGAAGCAATACGCAAATGGCACATTAAAAAAAAAATTTAAAATTCCCTGAGAGCTGAAAGATTTACAGTTATTTATGTGAATTGATCTCATCTACAGAACAATATCAAATTTTCATGCTCTTAAGCCAATCGCATTGCTCTTAGTCATCCTTTGTTGTTGCAATCGCACCGAAACCAATTTCGTGCGTGCATACCGCGATTTACGATAAGCCGAAAGCGATAGACAAAAACAGCAACAACAAATTTTTTGCATTCACAGTTATTTTAATACCCGGAAATGAGTAAAAAAGGGTATAATGATTTTATGCAAAAGTATGTAACAGGCAGAAAGAAGCATCTCCGACCCCATAAATCAGCTTCAACAGCCGAGTCCACATAGCCATGTCTGTTATTTAGAAAATGTAAAAATAGGAGTTAAATGTATGGATAACTTTATAGCTTCTGTGAAAATTAATAATCCAAATCGGTTAAGAAACACAGGAGACTTCTGCAAGTAATTTTAATACACGGGTTCAGGGTATCTTTTAGTCGGGATTTCTCGACTAAAGCCTTCTTACTTGTTTTCAGATTTGCTCATTCTCGTGTTGTGCTGACAGTCGGCAATTCAACACCTGCATCATGAATTGAGCGCTGTTGGTCCCAAACCCAAAGAGGCAGCTTAAAACTTGAAAACGCTCGCGCATCGCTCTTCATGTTCGGCGCTAGATGACAAATTATTTTTAAATCTCGCTCCGATCATGCGCCTTCGTTGTTGGCTATTTCGGCTAACTCTCTTATGTGTGCGCGCGCTCTGCAAGTCAAACAAAGAGCGTAGTATCGCTACATTCTTCGCACGCACTGAAAAAACATATCTAAGAGGCTGCAGTTAAGTGAATTGCAAATTGCCTTTAGCTTTAATTAAGTGTGTGACGAGTCACATTTTCATGTATATATTTTTCTTAGTAATTAGGGTCATGAAGACAGATGTATATATTTTCGTAGTAATTAGGGTCATGAAGACAGATGTGTATATTTTCTTAGCAGTAAGGGTCATGAAGACATTTGTATATATTTTCTTGTTCTAGGTCTAGGGGTTATGGAGACTTACAATTTTGACATATCATTAGTAGAATTAATTAGTAGTAGCTGTTTAAGTTAAGCTAAGTTACCGACGGCAGCGGAGCAGCAGAGAGAGCACGAGCCAACAGCAGAGAGAAAAAAAACAACAGCGGCCGAAGCTTGGCGCGCATATCAAACGCCGGCAGCAGAAAAGAAAACAACAACAAAACAGCAGAGAAAACACCGGCAGCAGAGAAGAATAATAAGAACAGCAGCAGAGGCCTGGCGCGCATGCCAAACGCCGGCAGCAGAGGAGAATAACAACAGCAGCAGAGGCCTGGCGCATATAAAACGCCGGCAGCAGAGAAGGACAATAGTAGCAGAGGCTTGGCACGAGCCGAGCCAACGCCGCAGCAGAGGCCTGGCACGAGCCGAAAGCGTGGGCAGCGCCGCCCGCAACTGCCAGCGCAGCCGAGAGCGAAGTGCAGCGAAGGGCTACGATCGCCTCAACGAGCAAACGCCGAATTTAGTTACGCTGGGGCCAAGCAAGGGTCAAGTCGCGATCGCTGCAAAAAGAGAAGAAATTTAAAAATGCGCAATTGGCAACGAGCAGAGGAACCCAGAACATAGCGCCAGGCAAGGACAAAACACCAACGCAGCCAAGGATTCCCTCGACGACAAACACACAGGCCGCCAAGGAAACAACACAACAAATTTTGCAACACGAGGAGTCAGGGTAAGCGTAAGACTAGTTTGGTGCGAGTAGGCAGGTTACATAGGGTAGCATTCGTAAGCAATAAAAGAAAATAACATTATAACGAAATGAAAGTGGAACGAGGTGCTATTAATTGGTGAACTGAGAGTTACAAAGATTCCGGAAATCAGTGCAAAGTGCGAACGGTACGTGTGGTAACCCACCGTTTGAGACTCCTTTGGCAGGTCGCTTGGTTAATACCGCGCCGGCCCGCGCACTCTCAAACGGCGCATGCCTGTCTCCGAACTTCTATGTTTTTGTCTGCTGTCGTTTTGGGTTATGCAGCTGCACACGCCGGCACGTAGGTACAGTTTTAAGTATTACGCATTTACATACAGCGTGCGCAGTTTCGGTTTCTTGTCGAGTTTTGGTTTTGTTGGTTACATGCACACATGTGTATTAGGTTTTTAAATGCAGGCACATGGGCACAGTTTTGTAAACACTGATTTACCCACAGACGCATGTGTACAGTTTGACAAGCATTGGTCCAGGTTTTGTTTTGCACGCTGGTGCATGCATTTTTTTTCAGACTGCCCAGCTTTTCAGGCGCAGATAAATATCGGCACATGGGCACAGTTTTGCAAACACTGATGTACCCACAGACGCATGTGTACAGTTTGACAAGCATTGGTCCAGGTTTTGTTTTGCATGCTAGTGCATGCACTTTTTGCAGATTACCCAGCTTTTCAGGCGCAGATAAATACTCAAACACGTGGACACAGTTTGAGAGGCATTTCTCGAAAATTTTGTTCGTTTCCGGTTTGCACAAGGGGCTAGGTTGCACAGGCAATTTTTTTCAGAGTAAAGGGTAGAGGCACGCAGGAGTGAAACACGAGGTTTTCTAGGGTTCGCAGGGTCTACAGAGTACCAAGTTCAGGGGGGAGTTACGACGAGGAGCAGAGAGAGCGAGCAGGAGAGAGGTTTTGTGGGCATCGCATCCACGAATGTCGAGCGAGAGAGAGGCGGGCAGCGCAGCGCTCGTGAACTCTCGGCTACGATCGTCGGCAGAACATAAATTGAGCTGCACGACGCAACCAGAGCGCAGTCGACCCAGAGTCATCCAACAGTGAACATCGTGTAATAAATATTATTCCGAGATTTATTAACAACAGGGGGAGTCAGGAACCAGACACAGGATACCACTAGTATACAACAAGGATACTAGTACACTAGGACAAGGCACAGGATACCACTAGTATAGAACAAGGATACTAGTACACTAGGACAAGGCACAGGATACCACTAGTATAGAACAAGGATACTAGTACACCAGGAACCAGACACAGGATACCACTAGTATAGAACAAGGATACTAGAACACTAGGACAAGGCACAGGATACCACTAGTATACAACAAGGATACTAGAACACTAGGACAAGGCACAGGATACCACTAGTATACAACAAGGACACTAGCAAACCAGGACAAGGCACAGGATATCCCTAGTATATAACAAGCAAAGCATAGGATTCAGGACACGAAGAAAAGGCTACGTATAGAATCATGGTTGGAGTAGCGTGGATCTCGTACCGGCGCAAGGCAGAGCTGGAAGCTTTTGCTGACGAGTTCGGGTTTGAACGTGAAGGCACCGTGGAGGAACTCCGAGGCCGCATGTCTGCCTTTGTGAGTCGCGGGGGTCACTCGACTACCATCCAGGCTCGCTTAGAAGAACTGGAGGCCACTTTTGGAAGAGCACGAACGCCCGACCCTAAGTCAGAGGCCCAACAGCGATCGCGGAGCCCATCGCCTACTATGAGTGGAAACGAAGACCAAGCAGAGGGACTCACACCAGGAGACCCAGCTAGCCCAGGTATGCAGTACCTAAGCATACCGGTGCCTGGCCAACAGCAGCGCGGGTCACGAGCAAACGAAAGGGGCATGCTACAGAACCAACGCGACGTCTCCGCAGCTAGGGGCGTAGAGCGTATGCAACGCTGGGGCGTCACTTTCGACGGCGCTACCGATCCCTTGCGATTCATCGAGCGGTTGGAGGAAAGAGCAGTATCACACCGAGTTGACACCCGAAGCTTGGCCCAAGGAGTACCAGAACTGTTGAAGGGTACCGCCGAGGACTGGTTCCGGACGAGTCACCTGCAGGGTGAGCCATGGAGCGTGTTCCGTAGGGAATTCTTGGATTTCTTCCTACCTCCGCGGTACTACCAGAGACTGGAGGACGAGATCAGGATGCGCTACCAGAGGCAAGATGAGGGATACAAGCAGTATCTCGTGGATATCCGCCTCATGATGAACCGCGCCGGGTACTCGGAAGCACAGGAATTAGAGCGAGTGTACGAAAACCTTCTTCCAGAATACCAGTTGTACGTGCGACGCATGGATTTCCGCACCTTCAAGCAACTAACGCAGCTGGTGATCAACTTCGAAGTCACCGGGGAACGAGAGCAGCAACGTCAGGCTAGGAACCAGACTGGATCAGAAGCCGGGCCAAAGCGGGAAACTGGAGCAACAAACCCCAAGCCTGGCGTCCAGTGGACAGCATCGCAGTCGACAGTGGTCCCAAACGAGGGAAATAATGGAGGTAAGCAAAACAATGCTAGCAACGAGCAACCGGTGGACACGCGCAACGCGTGCCGCAACTGCGGAGTACATGGACACTTTGCACGAGAATGTCGTGGAACTCGCATTCTATTCTGCTGGAAGTGTGGTCGCCGAGGAGTGAAACCATCGACTGTTGCCAGGCCAAGGAAACGGGAAACGCCCAGCGCCCTTCATCAAACACAGGACAGATGGGAGGGCAGACGAGCGAGTCCTGGGACTAGCGGGTGTCAATCGTCCGTGGGATGGCCGGCTTGTCGCCGAGACAAGCATCGAAGCTGAGGTGATGGTAGCTACGCTGGACACGGGAGCCACGCGTAGTTTCCTCAGCGAGCAGAAGGCGCGGCTCATTGAGACCCCGACTAACAGAAGAACAGTAAGGACAATAATAGCTCTGGCAAATGGGACAAGGATGCAACTAACACGAGCAATTCAAGCAGAAGTACAACTCGGTCAATCACGGGCTAGCATTCTGATGCTAGTATTACCATCGGCGCTCGACGATGTGTTGCTCGGCTTGGATTTCTTTGGCGCCATAGATGCCAAGCTACAGGTAGGTGATCTGCTCATCCCTTTGAGCAGATCAAATTCCAAAGCTACGGAGTATCATCGTCCGACTGACCGAAGACCCGAGAATACCATCAGCCGGGACTCAGGCAATGGCAATCCAAGAGGAAGCGATGTCGCTCAGCGGGCGGCGCAGCAAGCTATTGGCCCAACGAAAACCACCAAGGACAACGCCTGCATCCGCGAGGCGGTTGTCACAACAGCAGAGGAAACAAAGACGAGCAAGACCGGCGCCTGCATCCGCGAGGCGACCGACAAACAGGGAACAACAGAGGCAACGAAAACAACCCAGGACAACGCCTGCATCCGCGAGGCGGTTGTCACAACAGCAGAGGAAACAAAGACGAGCAAGATCGGCGCCTGCATCCGCGAGGCGACCGACAAACAGAGAACAACAGAGGCAACGAAGACTAGCAAGGGCGACGGTTACATCCGCAAGGCGGTTGTCACACCAACAAAGACAACAAGGCTAAGCAAGAACGGCACCTGCATCCGCGAGGCGACCAACACTACGACAGACGAGCCAGCCACGACAAACCAGACTCGAGATGATACCAGCACCAGCAACTACGTGATAACCGGCGGGTCACCGAGACCAGCAGCACGAGACAAGACTTGGGGAGGCGTTCTTGGCCCAGCAGTACCGAGAGCTACCCAAAGGAACCCGTTTCGCAGCGAATCAGGGGACCAGAAGACCGAGGCGGAACTAGGATCACCTGCGATACTAGCCAGCGTCACAGACGCAACTTTAGCAGAAGGAAGTGCAAGCCCAGCAGAGCCAATAGCACCATGGGTACAGGAATTTCTGGACAAAGAACTGGCAAAATTCGACGGAATGACCGGCGTGTCCAACATCACGGAGCATGTGATAGTGATGCGCGACGATCGCCCGATCAAACAGCGATACTATCCGCGAAATCCAGCAATGCAAGCAATAATCCATGCGCAAGTGGACGAGTTGTTAAGGGATAGATGCATGGAGCCTTCCAAAAGCCCGCACAGTGCCCCGATTGTGTTGGTGGGCAAGAAGAATGGAGAAACTCGCATATGTGTGGACTTTCGCCAACTCAACGCAAGATCAGTACCGGATGCATAACCCCTGCCGAGGATAAATTCCATCTTAGAGAGGTTGCGGAACGCTAAGTATATTAGCACACTGGACTTAAAAAGCGGGTATTGGCAGATACCCATGGCCAAGGCAAGTCGGGAATGCACCGTGTTCACCGTACCAGGACGAGGTCTTTTCCAATGGCGAGTCATGCCATTTGGACTCCACTCGGCGCCCGCCACATTCCAGCGAGCACTCGACAGTGTCATCGGTGTGGACATGGAGCCACACGCATTCGCATATCTCGATGATATCATCATCATCGGGACGTCACTGGAGGAACACGTCGAGAACCTCAGAGAAGTATTGAAACGCTTAAGACAAGCGAACCTCAGACTCAACCGGACGAAATGCCTGTTCTTCAAGCGCAGACTGGTGTACCTGGGACACGTCGTTAGCGAGGAAGGGATCCATACCGATCCGGAGAAGGTAGCCGCAGTACAGCAGCTCGCAGATCCAGCCTGTGCACGAGAACTTAGAAGATGCCTGGGTCTCGCCTCTTGGTACCGGCGATTTGTTCCAAATTTCGCAACCGTTGTACAACCGATGTCGCAGCTACTTCGAAAAGGCAGAAAATGGGCGTGGGAACTGCAACAACACCAGGCGTTTACAAGACTCAAGGAGCTACTAACTGAGGCACCCGTCCTCGCGTGCCCAGATTTTACTCGTAAGTTTTCTTTACAGACTGACGCTAGTGATTTTGGGCTCGGAGGAGTACTAACCCAGCAGAAAACCGACGGCGAGAGGGTCATTGCTTACGTGAGTCGGAGACTATCGAGGGCCGAGGAGAATTACTCCGCCACTGAAAAAGAATGCTTAGCGATCATCTGGGCTATCAGGAAACTACGTTGCTACTTGGAAGGATACAGGTTTGACGTCGTGACAGACCACTTAGCCCTCAAGTGGCTCAACACTATTGAAAACCCCACGGGACGAATCGCACGATGGGCACTGGAACTCCAACAGTTCCAATTCGACGTTCACTACCGGAAAGGGCGACAAAACGTTGTCGCAGACGCTTTGTCACGACAGCCGCTCGAGAGCTTACAAACAGTCATCGAGGAACAGAACACATGCGCATGGATACGACGACGCACACAGGAGATACAAGAACAACCAGAGAAGTACCCCGATTATACCTTGGAGAACGGGCAATTGTATCGGAACTTAGGGCAACGACCCCTGGAGGAAGATTTCATACCATGGAAACTATGTGTAGGCAAGGAACAGCGGCAACGGGTGTTACAAGAAGGCCACGACCAACCCAGCGCGGGACACCTGGGAATACGCAAAACAACGACGAGAGTGTGCCAAATCTTCAGAGACGTAGCACGCTATGTAAGGAAATGTGCTGCGTGCCAAAAATTCAAGGCACAACAAGCTAAACCAGCAGGGAAGATGCTAACACGACAGGCAAGCGAGCCTTTCGCTACCATCTGCGCCGATTTGGTTGGGCCTTTGCCGAGGTCCAAACAAGGTAACACAGTCTTACTCGTTTTCTTAGATATGTTTTCCAAGTGGGTGGAACTGATACCTCTACGCCGGGCCACTGCAACATACTTGGAAAAGGCTTTTCGAGACAGGATTCTCAGCCGATTTGGGATACCACGAAAGTTCGTCTGCGACAACGGGACTCAATTTACAAGTCGGTCATTTAAGGCGTTTTGTAAACGGGCTGGTATGGTACTGGAGCACACTGCGCCATACAATCCACAACAAAACCCGACGGAAAGAGCGAACCGGACGATCAAGACGATGATTGCCCAATACATCGAGGGGTCACATAGCACCTGGGACACCCTACTACCAGAGATCTCATTGGTCATCAACAGCAGCGTGTCCGATACAACAGGATTCAGTCCGGCGTTCTTGGTTCAAGGACGGGAACCGAGACTGCCAGGAGCGTTGTACGATGAAGTTACCCCAGGATCTGGAACAATCGCTACCGATCCCGAAACAAAGGCGAAGCAGCTATGCGATATCTTCCAGGCAGCAAGGGATAACACACAGCGAGCATCGGTAGAACAGGGTCGTCATTACAACTTGCGACGACGCGATTGGAGACCAGCCATCGGTGATTTGGTACTGGTAAAGCAGCATGTGCTATCAAAAGCTAACGACGGATTTGCCGCCAAGCTAGCCCCACGCTACGAGGGCCCATATAAGGTAACTAAGTTCACTTCTCCTAACATAGTCAGGGTTCGCCACACGGAGACCGGCCAACGGCGCACCGCTGGAGTAGCCGATCTGAAAGCTTTCCAGCAACACGACGACGATTAACAGCAGGACAACGAAGACGGCGAGCATCCGCTCGACCCAGCACAGACAACCAGCAAGGAATAACAAGTTAACTAAGGGCCGCTCACAAGGCGGATTAGTCTAACATAGTTTATAAGATTTGTTAGTAGCAATTATACGTTTAATTATTTCCAAGTTTAAAATCGCACCAGACTATTGTCCTGTAGAGCATAGTTTGTTTATAGTCCCAGGGATATAACCTCGTTTATATCCCGCAGCCCTTAGTAAGCCATGGACGACCACGTCGTAGAGGAAGACGAGCCAGAAGAGCCGCGGCGACAGTGGGCAGCAGAACGTCAAAATGATTGGGGCTGGGTTCCCCAATATCAACGGCGGTTCGAGAGATTCGAAGAAGAGGGGAACGAGGCCGAACCCGCCCGAGGTTTGGCGCAGTTCGACGACGCCAGCACAGAGCTGTGGCCGGATACATTTAGTGCAATGCAAATGCACCTATTCCCTGAACCAGATTCATGGCTGATGCCGGAACTCGGCGAGAGAGTAGAGAGTTTGGCCCGAGTGGCGGTGGTCAGTGACGAGCTAGGACTGTCGACCACACAAACAGCTGTGGCGCCGAACAATGCAGCCTGTGTGCCCGTAGGACAGCCAACACAAGAGGAAAGCGAGGAGCTCAATTTGTCATTTGGAAGCAGCGATATCCAAAACCTGCTAGGACCAGACGTGGACGTCAAAGCCCTGACGGCGGCGGTACTACAGGAGGAGGAAAAGTGGGTCGTAGCACCGATCGAATGGCGAGCGGATACACCACTCCGGCTCATTCCCCAGACGCTTCTGGAGATGATTAATACCAGCCAGCGGCAAGGCAGATGGCGACGACGATTTGCTATGGAGCTCACAGAAGGCCTCTTCCGGGTCACCATCGCCCCGGCCGGAGGAGTTTCCATACGCTTTCGCCCCGGGAAGTAAGGGGGGGGTGTGACGAGTCACATTTTCATGTATATATTTTTCTTAGTAATTAGGGTCATGAAGACAGATGTATATATTTTCGTAGTAATTAGGGTCATGAAGACAGATGTGTATATTTTCTTAGCAGTAAGGGTCATGAAGACATTTGTATATATTTTCTTGTTCTAGGTCTAGGGGTCATGGAGACTTACAATTTTGACATATCATTAGTAGAATTAATTAGTAGTAGCTGTTTAAGTTAAGCTAAGTTACCGACGGCAGCGGAGCAGCAGAGAGGGCACGAGCCAACAGCAGAGAGAGAAAAAAAACAACAGCGGCCGAAGCTTGGCGCGCATATCAAACGCCGGCAGCAGAAAAGAAAACAACAACAAAACAGCAGAGAAAACACCGGCAGCAGAGAAGAATAATAAGAACAGCAGCAGAGGCCTGGCGCGCATACCAAACGCCGGCAGCAGAGGAGAATAACAACAGCAGCAGAGGCCTGGCGCATATAAAACGCCGGCAGCAGAGAAGGACAATAGTAGCAGAGGCTTGGCACGAGCCGAGCCAACGCCGCAGCAGAGGCCTGGCACGAGCCGAAAGCGTGGGCAGCGCCGCCCGCAACTGCCAGCGCAGCCGAGAGCGAAGTGCAGCGAAGGGCTACGATCGCCTCAACGAGCAAACGCCGAATTTAGTTACGCTGGGGCCAAGCAAGGGTCAAGTCGCGATCGCTGCAAAAAGAGAAGAAATTTAAAAATGCGCAATTGGCAACGAGCAGAGGAACCCAGAACATAGCGCCAGGCAAGGACAAAACACCAACGCAGCCAAGGATTCCCTCGACGACAAACACACAGGCCGCCAAGGAAACAACACAACAAATTTTGCAACACGAGGAGTCAGGGTAAGCGACGCTGCGGTGGCCAAAGATTCTTTTGGTAAGACTAGTTTGGTGCGAGTAGGCAGGTTACATAGGGTAGCATTCGTAAGCAATAAAAGAAAATATCATTATAACGAAATGAAAGTGGAACGAGGTGCTATTAATTGGTGAACTGAGAGTTACAAAGATTCCGGAAATCAGTGCAAAGTGCGAACGGTACGTGTGGTAACCCACCGTTTGAGACTCCGTTGGCAGGTCGCTTGGTTAATACCGCGCCGGCCCGCGCACTCTCAAACGGCGCATGCCTGTCTCCGAACTTGGTGCAGCCTAGGTAATGCCAGGGGCATTCGAGCCGGAGCAGACAGGGGTTGTTACACTGCCAGAAGGCGTTGTCACTCACCACCGGAAGAACCGGTGTCGTTTTCAGGTTTGTCCCATTCTACGAAACAAGCCAAGACTTTTCTAAACGCGGCGTTTTCTTATATCCACAATCCAACCGTCCCGGCACTATCCAAATTTCTTTTAGGGTGGCCCTGGAGGGGCTGAGCTACCTCAGCCTTTGAAAAGCTACCTTACAAGTGTGTGCGGAGGAGGTAGGAATATTAAACTTTATGTTTGACATGTAAAGCGCGAGTTACAAGTCGTGGGCCGTAAATGCTGTGTTCCTGTATATGAGTAGGAAGATTGCGGGATCCTTGTGCGTCGCTGGATTTATATGTGTATATGTATTTTATGTAGAGTTGAAAAATAAAACAGACATCCGTCTTCTTTGAGAGTAGCTCTTATAGCTCTAACGAAACCTAAGTACAATATGTGGTGTGAGAGGGAAAATGTATATATGTGCAACAATGTATATATATATTATATGACAGCCGCCTACTGCAAGAAGTGCTGACTCCGCTTGAGGCCGGATGCTCGTGGCGAGAAATCGGTCGTTCTTGTGTTGCAATAAAGTATGTTGGTCAGTTTAATGACATCTGGCTTACATATGTCCGGAATGTCCAGCGTAGCTACAGGGTGGTCTGAGCTGAAGTGCTGTTGTGACATATGCGTTTCATATGTTGGTGCGGGGCGGTTTGAGTGGAGGGGCTAGGTAGGATACCGATAGATCGGTAACTCCTCCCCCCCCCCAGTCTGAATCGAAGGCCACAATGATGGAATCGGTGGCACGACGATTGGAACAAACTGGTCTTGTTGTGCGTGGAAGACATGCTTTTCTTGGCGAATTGACCAGATTAGTATTGCTGCTAATGTCAATAAGATGCATATGATGTACAAGGTTCTTGTGTGTTGTGATTTGTTGGATGTTTCCAGTGTTTCCAGGTGAAAGCTTTCCTGGCTTAATACTTTTATGGTTGCATTCTTGACGAGTTTTTTTATCGGTGGTAGGAAGTAGTCGAAATGTTCTTCCATCACATTTAATGTATTGTCGTAGGTTATATCATTTATTTTTATAGAGCAGTTACTGTATTTTATTATGGCCGATCCATTGACCATGGACTGTTATATTTACTGCGTTGAAGATGAAAATGTGTCCCTTCTCAGGTTCGAAGACGTCGGTTGTTGGGCCGGTTTCTTTTAAGTTGCAAGAGCTTGTTTTGTTTAGCAGTATGTTGCCTAGGCAGCTGTCGTTATTTAGTGTAATTAGGGAGTTTTGGTCACAGAAATATTTGTTGTCTATAATTGTGCATTTTTGCATATTGGTTAAGTTATCGCTATTGTTATTTGTATAGACTAAGTACTTAGGGGTAATTATAAACTGTGTCATGTTAATTGGCAGAGGAATTAATCTTGCTGTTTTGAAATTTGATTTTTTTAACAATGGAATCTCTATGTTAAATACAATGTTTTCTTTGTGACTTATTGTGCTCATTTTGAGTAGGTTGTACATTTGTTGTTCTGTTTTGATAGGAAATTTTTAGTTTTCAAAGATAGATTTAATTTTAGTTATTTCTCTCTTGTTTAAGATAAGTTTTGGAATTACATTAAGTTTTGCCAGGAGTGTACTTTCTATTATATCGTTTAAATGATTGGTCAATAATTCTATATTATAGTTAAGTCTATTTAAATATTGTAACTTTTTTAGTTGTTTGTCATTTTCATTGATTTCCTTATAAATACTGTTTTGTGAGTTTTCGAAAAAACGGCTAATTAAAAATTGCTCATTGTTAATATGTTTAGTTATGTTTTGGAATCTAATCAGGATTTCATTGTTAAAAATGTCTTGGTTTTTAAATATTGTCGAAATTGTTTTTGATTTGTTTTTTAATTTTTCTATTTCCGAGTCGATGTTTGCTGCGTCGGTGGCATCCATGTTGCCAGTGACGACTTTTAATAAGCTGCCTAGGCCATTAATGAGGCCTCTTTTATGTCTTTCTAGTGGTGTGAGTGTATCTAGTTTAGATTGTGCTTGTGAAAGTTTTTCATTTAACACGAAAGTAGAGTCTTTTAGGTACTCGTCATATTCCAGATTTGCAATGGTATTATTGAGGTTTTGGATACAGGTAGTATATTCGTTTAGGTTAATTACATGGATAATTTTTTTGTAATTTTCTATTACAAATGTTTCTCCTAATTCAATGTTTGCTATTGGTTTAGTGCCATCTAATTTATGGATGGATGTGGTTTGTTGTGCCCCGTGGGCAAATCTGGAATTATTGGGAAAAGGTGTGTGTCAGTTCGGTGTTTTGATTATTCTCCGAATTTTTGACTTGTGTAGTTTTTGGTTCTTAACTGTAAGTACTGTACAACCGCGGTCTCTTAGGACTCTGTGTATTGAAAATCGTGGGGTTCTTTTGTTTCTCCTATTTTCTTTTCTGAATATTTTGGTGTTTGGTTCTAATGTCTCTGGTTCTATTCTGTCTTTGTTTAATTTCTGTGTTCTTTGTTTTGTATTTTTGGATAAAATCTCTTTTATTTTGGGATATAATGTGTTTCTAAATGAATTTAGCTTATCCAAAAAGTCATGTTCATTATTAAATTCAAAATCTTGATTGAAAGAATGGGTTCTGCCATGGAATAACTCAAATGGTGTGTGTTTAGTAGTTGAATGGATTGCGTTATTGTATGTAATCATAGTTTCTGAAATTGTTTCGTCATGTTCTGTAGGTAGTTTAAGCTGTTTCTTTGTTTCTAGAATGATTCTATAAATTTCCGTAAGTATTGAATGTAAGCGTTCTACTGGGGAGTTGCTTGAAGACTGTTGGAATGATGTTACGTGTAGGGAGATTTTAAATTGTGAACAGAAATTGCGGAATAGCTCGCTTTTGAATTCGACTCCTTGGTCGTAAACTATTGATTTGGGTATTCCGAATTGACAGAAGAAATGTTTTAATGATTTGATGCAGCTAACTGTGTTCCTGTTTGGAATTGGGTATGCAGCTGCGAATTTAGAGAACTTGTCGATGATAGTAAGATTGAAATTGTTATTAATTGTATAAATGTCGATATGAATTATATCGTGAGGTTTTCCTGGTGTCTCCGGAATTTGGAATGGGATTTTTTGAGGTTGTCTGTCGTATTTCATTTTTAAACATGTTTCGCAGTTTTTTATAAGTTGTGAAATTTTTTCTTTCATATGAGGGAAGTACTGTTCACGTTTTAGGTGTAATAATGTTTCGTCAATTCCTCTATGGTTACTGTTTATGTGATATTCTTTTATTAATTTCGAAAAAAAAAAAGAAGAATTTTCTTTGTCCTTTAACTGCGATTGTTAAAGTACATGTGTGTGAAAACGTCGTGCAATGCACAAATCAAATTCCTAATTTTTATATGCATCAATACAATAGTAACATAGTGCACATTAAAACTAATGTCAATTATCAGCGAAACGCTATTATAATACCCAAAATCAAAGCAATTGTTAAGCAAATTATACGTTGGTGACGAGTGTAATACTTATGTATGGCGAATCATATACGACATACCCCAATACAATTTGTCAGTGTACTATGTGTTAAATGAAATCAACTTGATTCACAGTTACACAAGTTCACGCAGACAAAAACAAATATTAAACAATTACATGAAGTAGTGTTATTGGATATACTTGTGTGGAATCTATTTGCTGATAATCACTGCCAAAACTTAATGTTAGGCCAAGTATCATAACACACATCATGTCATACATTAGATAAATACAAACAATCAAATACAACATACACCAATACAATTTGTCAGTGTACTATGTGTTAAATGAAATCAACGCGATTCACATTTACACAAGCTCACGCACACAAGTATCATTACGCACACCATGTCCTACATTGGATAAATACATACAATCAAATACAACATACACCAATACAATTTGTCAGTGTACTATGTGTTAAATGAAATCAACGCGATTCACATTTGCACAAGTTCACGCAGACAAAAACAAATATTAAACAACTACATGAAGTAGTGTTATTGAATAAACTTGAGTGCAATCTATTGTTGATAATCACTGCCAAAACTTAAAGTGAGGCCAAGTATCATAACACACATCATGTCCTACATTAGACAAACATATACAACCATATACAATATACCCCACTAACAATTGTCAGTGTACTACACTACTTGTAAATGAAATCAATGCGATTTATATTTGCACAAGTGCAAACAGACAAAAAAAAAAAAAAAAATATATATATATATATATAAATAACAACAACAAGAAATCACTCAAGTCACAAGCGAAACTTGAAGCACAACAGAAACTGCTCAATTGCAAAGAGAAACAAGTGGAAACGTTGCAGTCGGACGCAACCGACTGCGGCATACTCGATTCCAGAATTAAAACCGGTAAAAAGAGGCCTGAATGCAAAGGGGTACGGATGCGGCAGGGGTTTACGCTGCCTTAAAGATTCTCCGATGCAGATGGGGATGCCACCGGCTATCTTCATACCAAATTTGGTGACTCTAGCTCAAAGTTTGTAAAAGGTGGGGATAGGGGGGGCTGGGGTGGTATGGGTAGTTGTGGCATCAAAATTTTTGTTGCAGATCTTTCTGAAATGTCAATTGCTATCTTCATACCAAATTTGGTGACTCAAGCTCAAAATTTGTAAAATGTAGGGAAAGGGGGGCTGGGGGTGGTTTGGGTGGGCGTGGCATCCAAATTTTTGATGCAGATCTTTGTGGAATGTCAATTGTTATCTTCATACCAAATTTGGTGACTCTAGCTCGAAGTTTGTAAAAGGTAGGGAATGGGGGGCTGGGGCCGGTAAGGGTGGGCGTGACATCCAAATTTGTGATGCAGATCTTTGTGGAATGTCAAATAATATCTTCATACCAAATTTGGTGACTAACTCGAAATTTGTAATAAGTGGGGAAAGGGGGGCTGGGGGCGGTATGGGTGGCCGTGGCATCAAAATTTTTGATGCAGATCTTTGTGGAATGTCAATTGCTATCTATATACCAAATTTGGTGACTCTTGCTCAAAATTTGTAAAAGGTGGGGAAAGGGGGGCTGGGGGCGGTTTGGGTGGGCGTGGCATCAAAATTTTTGATGCAGATCTTTGTGGAATGTCAATTGTTATCTTCATACCAAATTTGGTGACTCTAGCTCGAAAATTGTAAAAATTGGGGAAAGGGGGGCGAAATGAAAGGCGTGGCTCCAAAACTTTGATGCACATTTTTGGGGGTCGTTTCCAGCTATCTTCCTACCAAATTTGGAGGATACACGCATTCCCGTTTTTGACGAAGCGTTGGGGTGGATGGGGGCGGCTAGGGCAGTATTGGTGGGCGTGGCATCCAATCTTTTGATGCAGTTTTTGAGGGGTCATCATCACCTATCTTGGCACCAAATTTGGTGGATATAGCTCAAAAACTGTGGGAGATATAGGCTTTTTTGACTTTAAAATTCGGGTGGGCTGGGGGCGGAATGGGGGGCGTGGCTCCAAAATTTTTGATGCAGTTTTTTGGGGGTTGCTAGTAGCTATCTTCTTACCAAATTTGGTACTTCTAGCTGTAAGGATGTGCGAAATATGTGGATTTATCGGTTTTGAGCTATCGAATTTATCGATTTGCCAGCCCCCCAGTTATCGTAGAACCCCCATCCTGACACTTTAATTTACTATCCCATAGATAAAGAGATTTGGAAAGTTTCAAGTCTCTAGCTTGAAGGGTGTGGAAAAAAGTTGCGTTCATACAGACGGACAGACGGACAGACACCATGACGGACATTGCACAAACTCAATATACTCTTTACCTTCGGTATCGAGTATAAAAATATATATAAATTTACTCACATGCTTTTTTAATTTAAAAAAAAAAAAAAAAAAAAAAAACAGATACGCATATACATATATTTTGCACTTTGCATACAAATGAAATACATTTAAATTTACATACAAACACTAATATCCTTATATTGCAGAATTCGCAACATAAGAAATTAAAACACAAAATTGAACACCTGAAAACAACAATATAAACAAATACAAAAATATAAAAACAACAAATACTCACATACAATATATACATACTTATGTAAGATAAAAAGATTGTTAATTCGTTAGCTTTTTTCTCTTTTCTATTAATTTGATGTCAAAAAAGTTTACACAAACCATAAAAAAGACTACACGTTCTGTATTAGGAGTTCAGGCACCCCCCCAAAGAACAACACGATCAAACAGTAGATTGACTACCCTTACCCCAATTATAGAGATAACCTTCCTTCTCCACGCAAACCATTATGATGGACTCAGGAAATCCTACCGGCTGCGCCAGTTACAAGTCGTGGGCCGTAAATGCTGTGTTCCTGTATATGAGTAGGAAGATTGCGGGATCCTTGTGCGTCGCTGGATTTATATGTGTATATGTATTTTATGTAGAGTTGAAAAATAAAACAGACATCCTTCTTCTTTGAGAGTAGCTCTTATAGCTCTAACGAAACCTAAGTACAATATGTAGTGTGAGAGGGAAAATGTATATATGTGCAACAATGTATATATATATTATATGACAGCCGCCTACTGCAAGAAGTGCTGACTCCGCTTGAGGCCGGATGCTCGTGGCGAGATATCGGTCGTTCTTGTGTTGCAATAAAGTATGTTGGTCAGTTTAATGACATCTGGCATACATATTGCGGAATGTCCAGCGTAGCTACAGGGTGGTCTGAGCTGAAGTGCTGTTGTGACATATGCGTTTCATATGTGGGTGCGGGGCGGTTTGAGTGGAGGGGCTAGGTAGGATACCGATAGATCGGTAACTCGCGCACATAAGATAGAGAGTGAACGCAAATGAGCAACAACAAAGGAGCATGAGCGCAGCGAGATTTCAAATTATCTGATTATCATAAGTGCAACACGCGCGCATATGTGAACTTCTTTTGCTTGTTCGAAATTGTATATCAATAATATATCAATAATGTAAGTGTGTTACGTTTTGTCTAAGTTATATAAGCAGCAAGTAGGCGAATCCACCCCCATAACATATCCTGGTTTGGGAAATTTTTCTAGACGCACCAAGTTTTGTTATGTTGTTGTTGTTATACTCGATACCGAAGGTTAAGAGTATATTGAGTTTGTGCAATGTCCGTCATGGTGTCTGTCCGTCTGTCCGTCTGTATGAACGCAACTTTTTTCCACACCCTTCAAGCTAGAGACTTGAAACTTTCCAAATCTCTTTATCTATGGGATAGTAAATTAAAGTGTCAAGATGGGGGTTCTACGATAACTGGGGGGCTGGCAAATCAATAGATTCGATAACTCAAAACCGATAAATCCACATATTTCGCACATCCTTACAGCTAGAAGTACCAAATTTGGTAAGAAGATAGCTACTAGCAACCCCCAAAAAACTGCATCAAAAATTTTGGAGCCACGCCCCCCATTCCGCCCCCAGCCCCACCGAATTTTAAAGTCAAAAAAGCCTATATCTCCCACAGTTTTTGAGCTATAGCAACCAAATTTGGTGCCAAGATAGGTGATGATGACCCCTCAAAAACTGCATCAAAAGATTGGATGCCACGCCCACCAATACCGCCCTAGCCACCCCCATCCACCCCAACGCTTCGTCAAAAACGGGAATGCGTGTATCTTCCAGAGTTGTGGAGCTAGAGCCACCAAATTTGGTAGGAAGATAGCTGGCAACGACCCCCAAAAATGTGCATCAAAGTTTTGGAGCCACGCCCTCCATTTCGCCCCCCTTTCCCCATTTTTTACAATTTTCGAGCTAGAGTCACCAAATTTGGTATGAAGATAGCAATTGACATTTCAGAAAGATCTGCATCAAAAATTTGGATTCCACGCCCACCCATACCGCCCCCAGCCCCCCTGTCCCCACTTATTTCAAATTTCGAGCTAGAGTCACCAAATTTGGTATGAAGATAGCAATTGACATTTTACAAAGATCTGCATCAAAAATTTGGATGCCACGCCCACCCTTACCGCCCCCAGCCCCCTTTCCCCACTTATTACAAATTTCGAGCTAGAGTCACCAAATTTGGTATGAAGATAGCAATTGACATTTCAGAAAGATCTGCAACAAAAATTTGGATGACACGCCCAGCCAAACCGCCCCCAGCCCCCCCTTTCCACACCTTTTACAAATTTTGAGCTAGAGTCACCAAATTTGGTATGAAGATAACAATTGACATTCCACAAAGATCTGCATCAAAAATTTGGATGCCACGCCCACCCCTTTCCACCTTTTAAATTTTGAGCTGGTCACAAATTTGGTAGAAAAAATTTTGATGCCACAACTACCCATACCGACCCAGCCCCCCCTATCCCCACCTTTTACAAATTTTGAGGTAGAGTCACCAAATTTGGAAGGAATATAGCCGGTGGCATCCCCATCTGCATCGGAAAATCTTTAAGGCAGCGTAAACCCCTGCCGCATCCGTACCCCTTTGCATTCAGGCCTCTTTTTACCGGTTTTAATTCTGGTATCGAGTATGCCGCAGTCGGTTGCGTCCGACTGCAACGTTTCCACTTGTTTTTTTAAATCAATGACACCAACAAAAAGTAGCAGTGCGGGCCCAACAACAACACTGACAACAACAACAAACGCTACTTGGGTCGTAAATTAATTGTCAAAGGCACACAAATTTGAAAAAAAAACAAGTGGAAACGTTGCAGTCGGACGCAACCGACTGCGGCATACTCGATACCAGTATTAAAACCGGTAAAAAGAGGCCTGATTGCAAAGGGTTACGGATGCGGCAGGGGTGTACGCTGCCTTAAAGATTCTCCGATGCAGATGGGGATGCCACCAGCTATATTCCTTACAAATTTGGTGACTCTAGCTCAAAGTTTGTAAAATGTAGGGAAAGGGGAGGGGGGGCTGGGGGCGGTATGGGTAGTTGTGGCATCAAAATTTTTGTTGCAGATCTTTGTGAAATGTCAATTGCTATCTTCATACCAAATTTGGTGGCTCTAGCTCAAATTTGTAATAAGTGGGGAAAGGGGGCTGGGGGCGGTATGGGTGGGCGAGGCATCCAAATTTTTGATGCAGATCTATGTGGAATGTCAATTGCTATCTACATACCAAATTTGGTGACTCTAGCTCGAAGTTTGTAAAAAGTGGGGCAAGGGGGGCTGGGTCGGTATAGGTGGGCGTGGCATCAAAATTTTTGATGCAGATCTTTGTGAAATATCAATTGCTATCTTCATAAAAAAATTTGGTGACTCTAGCTCGAAATTTGTAAAAAGTGGGGAAAGGGGGGCTGGGGGCGGTATGGGTGGGCGTGGCATCCAAATTTGTGATGCAGATCTTTGTGGAATGTCAATTCCTATCTTCATACCAAATTTGGTGACTCTAGCTCGAAAATTGTAAAAAGTGGGGAAAGGGGGCGAAATAGAGGGCGTGGCTCCAAAACTTTGATGCAAATTTTTGGGGGTCGTTGCCAGATATCTTCCTACCAAATTTGGTGGCTCTAGCTCCACAACTCTGGAAGATACACTCATTCCCGTTTTTGACGAAGCGTTGGGGTGGATGGGGGCGGCTAGGGCAGTATCGGTGGGCGTGGCATCCAAACTTTTAGTGCAGTTTTTAGGGGGTCATCATCACCTATCTTGGCACCAAATTTGGTGGCTATAGCTCAAAAACTGTGGGAGATATAGTCTTTTTTGATTTAAAATAGGGGGGCTGGGGGCGTAATGGGGGGGCGTGGCTCCAAAATTATTGATGCAGTTTTTTGGGGGTTGCTAATAGCTATCTTCTTACCAAATTTGGTACTTCTAGCTGTAAGGATGTGCGAAATATGTGGATTTATCGGTATTGGGTTATCGAATTTATCGATTTGCCAGCCCCCCAGTTATCGTAGAACCCCCATCTTGACACTTTAATTTACTATCCCATAGATAAAAAGAATTGGAAAGTTTCAAGTCTCTAGCTTGAAGGGTGTGGAAAAAACTTGCACACATACGGACGGACAGACGGACAGACGGACAGACACCATGACGGACATTGCACAAAACCAATATACTCTTTACCTTCGGTATCGAGTATAAAAATGTGCACTGTGCGAAGTGAAACATGTATGTACATAAAATTATGAAATTTAAATTTTCAAGCCCATTGTTCACTTATTTGTGTATGCACTTATTCATTAAGAAGCTGAAATTCGTTTCGTTTTTGCAAGGGTACGAATCTTTGTTTTTATGACTTTGCTTGTGCGCTGCGAAGGCGTCGCTGCGCATTTGTTTTGTTTTTGTATTCTCGCTCGCGATCAAACTTTCAGCTTGTGCGACAATCAGGCGACAGTAGTGGAATGGGTACTTGTTGTAATTGTAATTTGTTTTTTTAAATGGGTAAAAAGTGCTCCAAATCGTATGGGAGGTACTTGAAGGAGTTGTCCAAATAAAAATTCCCTTCTTAGTGCTCACTTACTACCTGCATGGAAAATTGTGTGAAAATTTCAGCCTTCTAGCTCTTTTCGTTTAGGCTGTGGCGATTCGGACAATCAGGACAAACTCTTTTATATAAGTTAACACGCGCAAGCTTGAGTTTGCTGACAACGCTGTTGCGCCGGATGCCGTCGCGACAAAGTTGCAGCCGAAATCCGAAACTTGCACGCGCAAGCAGCCTGATCGCCCGCTGGAGATGCCGACTCAGCATTCAGCTGGCATTCCAGCCGGCAGCGGCGGCTCATGGTTCGATGCAGCTTGCCCTAGAGTTTAGTTTAGAATTTGTTCTCTTAAAGTCCTAACGGACATGAAGTAAAAACGAATTATAATCTATATATATAAAAGAGTTCGTCCGCGTTAAAATGGATCAGCCACAGCCTAAACGAAAAGAGCTAGAAGGCTGAAATTTTCACACAATTTTCCATGCAGGTAGTAAGTGAGCACTAAGAAGGGAATTTTTATTTGGACAACTCCTTCAAGTACCTCCCATACGATTTGGAGCACTTTTTACCCATTTTAAAAAACAAATTACAATTACAACAAGTACCCATTCCACTACTGTCGCCTGATTGTCGCACGAGCTGAAAGTTTGATCGCGAGCGAGAATACAAAAACAAAACAAATGCGCAGTGACGCCTTCGCGTCGCACAAGCAAAGTCATAAAAAAAGGTTCGACACTTGCAAAAACGAAACGGATTTCTGCTTCCTAATGAATAAGTGCATACACAATTAAGTGAACAATGCGCTTGAAAATAATTTTCATAATTTTATGTACATGTATCACTTCGCACAGTGCACATTTTTTTTTCAAATTTGTGTGCCTTTGACAATTGATTTACGACCCATGTAGCTTTTGTTGTTGTTGTAAGTGTTGTTGTTGGGCCCGCACTGCTACTTTTTGTTGGTGTCATTGATTTAAAAAAAAAACAACAACAACATAACAAAACTTGGTGCGTCTAGAAAAATTTCCCACACCAGAATATGTTATGGGGGTGGATTCGCATGCTTGCTGCTTATATAACTTAGACAAAACGTAACACACTAACATTATTGATATATTATTGATATACAATTTCGAACAAGCAAAGGGCGTTCACATAATGATAATCAGATAATTTGAAATCTCGCTCCGATCATGCTCCTTTGTTGTTGCTCATTTACGTTCACTCTCTATCTTATGTGCGCGCTTTGCATGTCAATTGTAAGGTTTAATATCCCTACCTCCTCCGCGCACACTAAATTAAAGCTAAAGGCAATATGCAATTCACTTAATTGCAGCCTCTTAGATATGTTTTGCGTTGATTCAGTGCGTGCGAAGAAGGTAGCGATACTACGCTCTTTGTCTAACTTGCAGAGCGCGCGCATACATAAGAGAGTTAGCCGAAATAGCCAACAACGAAGGCGCATGATCGGAGCGAGATTTAAAAATAATTTGTCATGTAGTGCCGAACATGAAGAGCGATGCGTGAGCGTGTTCAAGTTTTAGGGGGAAATAATTTATAAAAAAAAAAAAATAAAAATATTTTTTTTTTATATTAAAAATATAATTTTTTTAATTTTTTTAAAAAAAAAAAAAAAAAAATTTTTTTTAAATAAAAAAAAAAATAAAAAAAAAAAAAAAAAAAAAAAAAAAAAAAAAAAAAAAAAAAAAAAAAAAAAAAAAAAAAAAATAAAAATTAAAAAAAAAAATAAAATTTAAAAAAAAAATAAAAAAAAAAAAAAAAAAAAAAAAAAAAAAAAAAAAAAAAAAAAAAAAAAAAAAAAAAAAAATAAAATAAAAAAAAAAAAAAAAAAAAAAAAAAAAAAAAAAAAAAAAAAAAAAAAAAAAAAAAAAAAAAAAAAAAAAAAAAAAAAAAAAAAAAAAAAAAAAAAAAAAAAAAAAAAAGTTTTAAGCTGTCTCTTTGGGTTTGGGACCAGCAGCGCTCAATTCATGATGCAGGTGTTGAATTGCCGACTGTCAGCACAACACGAGAATGAGCGAATCTGAAAACAAGTAAGAAGGCTTTAGTCGAGAAATCCCGACTAAAAGATACCCTGAACCCGTGTATTAAAATGACTTGCAGAAGTGAGTTTTTCTTGACTTCATTTTAATATATCAATGGGGTTAAGCGCATAGAAGCATCAAAAAGATTTCAGGTTTATAATTCTGAAGCTCATAGAGTTGCAGTGAGAAGACATCAGGCTAATAATCCTGATGCACGTCAAGAAAGGCGTTTGCGTGCATGGAGTGTTAAAGCCATGTCTGGCTTAAACTATGATTTTGAAATAACTTACAAGTCAGATAAAGTTACTCATCTTGGTAGTATGAATTTTATATGCAAACATTGTAATGCTTTAAAATGGAAAAATGAGCCCCTGGGTATCTGTTACAAGGCAAAAAAAAGTTCAGCTTTCCCAAAATGAAAGTTTGCCTGATCCACTTAAAAGCTTAATAATTTGTGGACATCCCAAGCATGATCATTTCTTTGATCGTGTAAGAAAGTATGCTTTCAAATGAATTCTTTTGGAAGTACAAAAATTATAAATGAAAGTTGGTCAACCTTTAAAGTCCAAGGACAAGTGTATCACTTAATTGGTAGTGTACGACCTTTGCCAAATGAAGAAATGCAGTTTCTTCAAAATTATTATGTTGGTGATGATGAAAAGGAAGCTCAACTACGTTGCAAAAATATTTCAAATGTTGATTGTAGCGTAGTAAAGAATCTTCAATGTATGTTTCATCAGCATAATCGTTATGTTAAAGATCTAAAAATGGCTCCCAATAAAATACCAACAAGTACTAAAGACTATAAATTGATTATACATGCTGATCGAACACCCGCTGGTGCTCACAAAGGGCTTTACAATGCACCTCTATCAAGCGAAGCAGCTTTAGTTATTGTTGGTCAGCGATTTGAAAAGCGCGATATCATTATTGAAAGCCATAATAATAAATAACATCGTATAAGTGAGGTGCATCGATCATACGATGCCTTACAGTACCCTTTGCTATTTCCTTATGGCGAAAATGGCTATTCACTGGATATACAAGAATGGAATTCATTATTAACAAGTGGAAACGTTGCAGTCGGACGCAACCGACTGCGGCATACTCGATACCAGTATTAAAACCGGTAAAAAAAAGGAGGGGTACGGATGCGGCAGGGGTGTACGCTGCCTTAAAGATTTTCCGATGCAGATGGGGATGCCACAGGCTATCTTCCTTACAAATTTGGTGACTCTAGCTCAAAGTTTGTAAAAAGTGGGGAAAAGGGGGCTGGGGGTGGTATGGGTGGGCGTGGCATCCAAATTTTTGATGCAGATCTTTGTGGAATGCCCATTGCTATCTTCATACCAAATTTGGTGACCCTAGCTCAAAGTTTGTAAAAAGTGGGGAAAGGGGGGCTGGGGGCAGTATGGGCGGGCGTGGCATCCCAATTTTTGATGCAGATCTTTGTGGAATGTCAATTGCTATCTTCATACCAAATTTGGTGACCCTAGCTCAAAGTTTGTATAAGGTGGGGAAGGGGGGGCTGGGGGTGGTATGGGTGGGCGTGGCATCCAAATTTTTGATGCAGATCTTTGTGGAATGTCAATTGCTATCTTCATACCAAATTTGGTGACCCTAGCTCAAAGTTTGTAAAAAAAATGGGGAAAGGGGGGCTGGGGCGGTATGGGTGGGCGTGGCATCCAAATTTTTGATGCAGATCTTTGTGGAATGTCAATTGCTATCTTCATACCAAATTTGGTGACCCTAGCTCAAAGTTTGTAAAAGGTGTGGAAAGGGGGGCGAAATGGGTAGGCAGATTTTTGGGGGTTGCTGCCAGCTATCTTCCTACCAAATTTGGTGGCTCTAGCTCCACAACTCTGGAAGATACACGCATTCCCGTTTTTGCCGAAGCGTTGGGGCGGATGGGGGCGGCTAGGGCAGTATCGGTGGGCGTGGCATCCAAACTTTTGATGCAGTTTTTGGGGAGTCATCATCACCTATCTTGGCACCAAATTTGGTGGCTCTAGCTCAAAAACTGTGGGCGATGTAGCCATTTCTGATTTCTAAATGCGGGGGAGCTGGGGACGGAATGGGTGGGCGTGGCTCCAAAACTTTAATGCAGATTTTTGGGGGTCGTTGCCAGCTATCTTCCTACCAAATTTGGTGGCCTTAGCTCCACAATTCTGGAAGATACACGCATTCCCGTTTTTGACGAAGCGTTGGGGTGGATGGGGGCGGCTAGGGCAATATTGGTGGGCGTGGCATCCAAACTTTTGATGCAGTTTTTGGGGGGTTATCATCACCTATCTTGGCACCAAATTTGGTGGCTCTAGCTCTTAAACTGAGGGAGATATAGCCATTTCTGATTTCAAAATGCGGAGGCGCTTGGGGCGGAATGGGTGGGCGTGGCTCCAAAACTTTGATGCAGATTTTTGGGGGTCGTTGCCAGCTATCTTCCCACCAAATTTGGTGGCTCTAGCTCCACAACTCTGGAAGATACACGCATTCCCGTTTTTGACGAAGCGTTGGGGTGAATGGGGGCGGCTAGGGCAGTATCGGTAGGCGTGGCATCCAAACTTTTGATGCAGTTTTTGGGGGGTCATCATCACCTATCTTGGGACCAAATTTGGTGGCTATAGCTCAAAAACTGAGGGAGATATAGGCTTTTTTGACTTTTAAATGCGGTGGGGTTGGGGGCGGAAAGGGGGGGCGTGGCTCCAAAATTTTTGATGCAGTTTTTCGGGGGTTGCTAGTAGCTATCTTCTTACCAAATTTGGTACTTCTAGCTGTAGGGATGTGCGATATATGTGGATTTATCGGTTTTGAGTTATCGAATTTATCGATTTTCTAGCCCAGTTATCGTAGAACCCCCATCTTGACACTTTAATTTACTATCCCATAGATAAAGAGAATTGGAAAGTTTCAAGTCTCTAGCTTGAAGGGTGTGGAAAAAACTTGCATACATACGGACGGACAGACGGACAGACGGACAGACACCATGACGGACATTGCACAAACCTTCGGTATCGAGTATAAAAAAGGAGGAACCAAAAAAAAAAAGATATCTGCGTTAAGCTTTTACAGTTATAAAATAATGATTCGTCAATCTGAGTTAAATCATTTAATTTATTGTCGTTCCTTTTTAGTCAGTATTTGGTTGATATGTATGCTAAAATTGAAACAGAAAGGTTAAATTATATTCGCTACAATCAAGCGAAACTCAGTGCACCAAGAGTCGCGATATTAAACAATAAGGTGAATGTTATAACAACAAAATCAACAGTGAATAAAACACACAAACTCAACAAAAACGAATTTTGTGACTTAAACAGCAACAAACAAAACAAAAACGCAGTGAAAAACACACAGCAATAAATTAAGTGTTACAACAAAGACAACAAAAACAGTGGACAAATAAAAAATACACACACACAACAAAACAGTAACAAAACGAAGTGACTAAAGCACCACAAAACATAAAACAAACAAGTGGAAACGTTGCAGTCGGACGCAACCGACTGCGGCATACTCGATACCAGAATTAAAACCGGTAAAAAGAGGCCTGAATGCAAAGGGGTACGGATGCGAAAGGGGTTTAAGCTGCCTTATAGATTCTCCGATGCAGATGGGGATGCCACCGGCTATCTTCATACCAAATTTGGTGACTCTAGCTAAAAATTTGTAAAAGGTGGGGAAAGGGGGGGGCTGGGGGCGGTTTGGGTGGGCGTGTCATCCAAATTTTTGATGCAGATCTTTGTGGAATGTCAATTGTTATCTTCATACTAAATTTGGTGACTCTAGCTCGAAATTTGTAATAAGTGGGGAAAGGGGGGCTGGGGGCGGTATGGGTGGGCGTGACATCCAAATTTGTGATGCAGATCTTTGTGGAATGTCAATTGCTATCTTCATACCAAATTTGGTGACTCTAGCTCGAAATTTGTAATAAGTGGGGAAAGGGGGGCTGGGGGCGGTATGGGTGGGCGTGACATCCAAATTTTTTATGCAGATCTTTGTGAAATGTCAATTGCTATCTATATACCAAATTTGGTGACTCTAGCTCGAAGTTTAAAAAAGATGGGGAAAGGGGGCTGAGGGCGGTAAGGGTGGGCGTGGCATCCAAATTTTTGATGCATATCTTTGTAAAATGTCAATTGCTATCTTCATACCAAATTTGGTGACTCTAGCTCGAAATTTGTAATAAGTGGGGAAAAGGGGGGCTGGGGGCGGTATGGGTGGGCGTGGAATCCAAATTTTTGATGCAGATCTTTCTGAAATGTCAAATGCTATCTTCATACCAAATTTGGTGACTCTAGCTCGAAAAAGGTAAAAAGTGGGGAAAGGGGGGCGAAATGAAGGGCGTGGCTCCAAAACTTTGATGCATACTTTTTTTGGGGGTCGTTACCAACTATCTTCCCACCAAATTTGGAGGCTCTAGCTCCACAACTCTGGAAGATACACGCATTCCCGTTTTTGACGAAGCGTTGGGGCACATGGGGGTGGCTGGGGCGGTATTGGTGGGCGTGGCATCCAATCTTTTGATGCAGTTTTTGAGGGGTCATCATCACCTATCTTGGCACCAAATTTGGTGGCTATAGCTCAAAAACTGTGGGAGATATAGGCTTTTTTATCTTTAAAATTCGGGGGGCTGGGGGCGGAATGGGGGCGTGGCTCCAAAATTTTTAATGCAGTTTTTTGGGGGTTGCTAGTAGCTATCTTCTTACCAAATTTGGTACTTCAAGCTGTAAGGATGTGCGAAATATGTGGATTTATCGGTTTTGAGTTATCGAATTTATCGATTTGCCAGCCCCCCAGTTATCGTAGAACCCCCATCTTGACACTTTAATTTACTATCCCATAGATAAAGAGATTTGGAAAGTTTCAAGTCTCTAGCTTGAAGGGTGTGGAAAAAAGTTGCGAACATACGGACGGACAGACGGACAGACGGACGGACACCATGACGGACATTGCACAAAGTCAATATACTCTTTACCTTCGGTATCGAGTATAAAAATAAAACCCCAGCTAAGAGAGCTGAGAGAATTACTAAAACAAATCAACAAATACGAGCGGCCGGCGGAGTTCAACTGGAAAATAGCATACCGCAGCGGCCACCACGCCATTTAATTGAAGCTCATATTCCATATTTCAAAATGTAAGTGAGATGTTCATTTGTTTACAATTCGAATAAATTTAATAAAATATACTCAGAGTTGTTTAGTGTGAGATTTCATTGTTTACAAAACAAACTTAAACAAAATTCTGCCTGTTGCAATAAAGTGTTAAAGAACCTTTATAAGTCAAAATTAATATTAATTCCGAAACGGTCTGATTATACTCGATACCGAAGGTAAAGAGTATATTGGTTTTGTGCAATGTCCGTCATGGTGTCTGTCCGTCTGTCCGTCCGTATGTATGCAAGTTTTTTCCACACCCTTCAAGCTAGAGACTTGAAACTTTCCAATTCTCTTTATCTATGGGATAGTAAATTAAAGTGTCAAGATGGGGGTTCTACGATAACTGGGGGGCTGGCAAATCGATAAATTCGATAACCCAAAACCGATAAATCCACATATTTCGCACATCCTTACAGCTAGAAGTACCAAATTTGGTAAGAAGATAGCTATTAACAACCTCCAAAAAACTGCATCAAAAATTTTGGAGCCACGCCCCCCCATTCCGCCCCCAGCCCCCCGCATTTTAAAGTCAAAAAAGATTATATCTCCCACAGTTTTTGAGCTATAGCCACCAAATTTGGTGCCAAGATAGGTGATGATGACCCCCTAAAAACTGCACCAAAATTTGGATGCCACGCCCACCGATACTGCCCTAGCCGCCCCCATCCACCCCAACGCTTCGTCAAAAACGGGAATGCGTGTATCTTCCAGAGTTGTGGAGCTAGAGCCTCCAAACTTGGTGGGAAGATAGATGCTAACGACCCCCAAAAAACTGCATCAAAAATTTTGGAGCCACGCCCCCCCATTACGCCCCCAGCCGTCCCGCATTTTGAAATCAGAAATGGCTATATCTCCCACAGTTTTTGAGCTATAGCCACCAAATTTGGTGCCAAGACAGGTGATGATGACCCCCTGAAAACTGCATCAAAAGTTTGGATGCCACGCCCACCGATACTGCCCTATCCGCCCCCATCCACCCCAACGCTTCGTCAAAAACGGGAATGCGTGTATCTTCCAGAGTTGTGGAGCTAGAGCCACCAAATTTGGTAGGAAGATAGCTGGCAACGACCCCCAAAAATCTGCATCAAAGTATTGGAGCCACGCCCTCCATTTCGCCCCCCTTTCCCCAATTTTTACAATTTTCGAGCTAGAGTCACTGAATTTGGTATGAAGATAGCAATTGACATTTCAGAAAGATCTGCATCACAAATTCCGATGCCACGCCCACCCATACCGCCCCAGCCCCTCTTTCACCACTTATTACAAATTTCGAGCTAGAGTCACCAAATTTGGTATGAAGATAGCAATTGACATTTCACAAAGATCTGCATGAAAAATTGGGATGCCACGCCCACCCATACCGCCCCCAGCCCCCCTATCCCCAATTTTTACAAACTTCGAGCTAGAGTCACCAAATTTGGTATGAAGATAGCAATTGACATTTCACAAAGATTTGCAGCAAAAATTTGGATGCCATGCTCACCCATACCGCCCCCAGCCCCCCCCCCTTTCCCTACATTTTACAATTTTTGAGCTAGAGTCACCAAATTTGGAAGGAATATAGCTGGTGGCATCCCCATCTGCATCGGAGAATCTTTAAGGCAGCGTACACCCCTGCCGCATCCGTACCCCTTTGCAATCATGCCTCTTTTTACCGGTTTTAATACTGGTATCGAGTATGCCGCAGTCGGTTGCGTCCGACTGCAACGTTTCCACTTGTTTTTTATGCGCCCAGTGCAATACCAAACCAAAGCGGACGTTAGTAGTCGCGACGAACTGATAACTTTGTACTTAGAGCAGCAGTCTTTGCGAGAAACAAAAAAAATGAATGCGGAACAAGTTGCCCAGATAGAGGCAAAGATTCAGGCAGCCCTTGACCAACAAGCCCTCTTATTTGAAGAAAAGATAGCCTCTCTGACAAACCAGCTTAATACAACAAGAGTTTCTACACCACAGATAGAAATTTTCCACGAAATAGTAATCGTGCCAGGGGCCCATTGCGACGAGCCCCTAGATATTATAAAGTCCATCCCCGAGTTCGACGGAAAAATATAAAACTATGTTTCGTGGAGGCAAGCCGCATCCGCAGCCTACAAAGTGTTCGAGCCATACAACGGCACCTCAAGACATCAGGCAGTAGCTATAATCAGATATAAAATAAGGGGATCAGCAGATGCAATGCTGGCCACATTCAACACATTGTTGAATTTTAAAGCCATTATTGCTAGGCTGGATTTTACATACGCGGACAAAACACCGGAACATGTAATCCAGCAGCAATTAAGCACGCTTCAGCAGGGCAACCAGCCACTGCTACAATATTTTGACGAGGTAGAGAAAAAACTCACCTTATTAACAAATAAAATACTAATGACGAACGACTCCGTCGCAGCGGCTGTATTAAATGAAAAGTTTAGAAGCGACGCGCTTCACGTTGTCGTCTCAGGATTAGAAAAGTCTCTGAAGTGGGCAGTCTTCCCGGCACAACCCATAGACCTCCCCTCAGCCTTAGCTTTAGCTCAAGAAGCCGAATCAAGCAATGAGAGAGGCATCTTTGCAGCAAATTTTGCAAAACACCTTGAGGAAAAACCCCAAAAGCAAAATTCGCAAAAGTCTCAGGACTGGGGTCAGAACGCCCAACAGGGAAAGGAAGACAATTCTCAAAGCAAGAATCCCTACTTCCAAAAGAATCGAAAAGACAAAAACGACCAGCAAAAACCAAATAGCACGAAACAGCGGTATAGCAACCAAAAGTCCCAAGGGCGGGGGCCCAAGCCAATGGAGGTGATTAATCCTCACGCTCCAGGCAATCCGCACAAGGCTACAGAAACAACCAAGGTTACGGGGACCAATCCATGAGGACCCAACAAAACCTAAATCATCTACCACAAGAAGAGAATAACGGTGACTACGAGTCACGGTCACAGCATGAAACGACACAAGTTGAGGACGATTTGTCCGGAGCCGAAAGCTGTAATTTTTTAGCGGAGGCTCCCTGCTTCCGTTCATAAGACGAATGGTCGCAGGGCGAATTATCAGACTTCTGATAGACACTGGGGCCTCGAAAAATTAGATAAAACCCCTTCCCGAACTGGCACATTGGGTGTTGACAGCCCTTTTCAAGTCAAATCAATTCACGGGCACACTAAAATTGAGCAGAAATGCCTCATCCACCTTTTCGACGTAAAGTCCTACTTTTTCATGCTGGAGTCACTTAATGACTTTGATGGCATAATTGGCCTTGATCTGCTAAAACAGATCAATGCCCAAATAGATTTGACAAACAACGTCATTAAACACGACCATGGGATAGAAAAAATCGAGTTCACTAAATGTCAACAGGTGAACCATATTCGGATTAATGACACAGATGTCCCTCCTGCTGTCAGATCCACCTTTGATAATATGATCAACAAAATGGTAAAAGCATTTGCGGACGTTAACGAGTCCCTACCGTACAACATAAATACAGTTGCCACTATACCAAAGGACGATGAAACAGTTTACTCAAAACTTTAGCCGTATCCAAAGGGCGTGTCTGTCTTTGTCAATACAGAGGTTAAACAACTTCTAGCAAATGGCATAATACGACCGTCAAAGTCTCCTTATAATAACCCGATATGGGTCGTCGACAAAAAAGCATCGACGAAGCGGGGCACAAACAAAAGCGTCTGGTTATTGATTTTAGGAAACTAAATCTTTAAACAACCGATGACAAATACCCTATCCCATCCATTTCGACGATATTGTCAAACTTGGGCGAGACCCAGTACTTCACTACGCTGGATCTCAAGTCAGGGTTTCACCAAATTGAATTAGCTGAAAGAGACAGGAAAAAGACAGCGTTCTCTGTCAACAACGGGAAGTATGAGTTTTGTAGACTCCCTTTCGGGCTGAAAAATGCACCAAGTATCTTCCAACGAGCCATTGATGATGTGCTCCGCGAACAAATTGGTAGGATATGTTATGTTTACGTAGATGACGTAATAATATTCTCCAAGTCCAAAGAAGCCCATATCAGAGACATTGAGTGGGTCTTGAAAAACCTTAGGGACGCAGGCATGCGAGTGTCTCAAGAAAAATCCAAGTTTTTCAAAAAAAGCGTAGAATATTTGGGATTTACAGTGTGCAGAGGCGGGATTCAGTCCTCGCCCGATAAAGTGAAAGCTATTAAGGACTTTCCCCCACCGAAAACTCTATTCGTTCTTAGGTCATTTTTAGGTCTAGCACGCTACTATAGCTGCTTCATAACGGGTTTTGCCAGCATCGCAAGGCCCCTAACAGATATCTTGAAAGGCGAAAATGGCAAATTGTCACCGGAGCAAAATGAAGCCTTCGATAGGCTTAAAAATATACTGGCCTCTGAAGATGTAATGTTGTCCTACCCAAATTACGAAAATCCTTTTGACCTCACAACAGACGCGTCTGGCTATGGACTGGGAGCGGTACTGTCTCAAAGCGGCCGCCCGATAACAATGATCTCGCGAACATTGCGAGGTAACGAGGTAAATTTTGCCACAAATGAGCGTGAGCTCCTCGCCATTGTATGGGCACTCAAAAACCTCAAAAATAACTTGTATGGTGTTAAGAATCTTAACATTCATACAGACCACCAGCCATTAACCTTTTCGGTATCGGATAAAAACCCGAATGCCAAAATAAAGCGTTGGAAAACCTTCATTGATGAGCACAACGCAAACATAATTTATAAACCCGGAAAAGAGAATTTGGTAGCAGACGCTTTGTCTCGCCAAAATGTCAATGCATTAGAGGATTCAGCAGACTTGGATGCTCCCACTATCCACAGTGAATAATCCTTTACATATACCATTGAAGGCGCAGACAAACCGGTGAATTGCTTTCGGAACTAGATTATTCTGGAAGAAGGGACTATCCCTTAGCAAAAGACGTATTTTTTGTTCAAGACAAAAACCCGTCACATAATTAATTTTTCCGATCGCAGTACATTATTGCAAAGCATTAAAGATGCAGTAAACACTGACGTAGCCAACGCAATTCATTGCGAGCTACCCATACTGGCTTTCATTCAACACTGACTAGTTGAGGCATTCCCTTCTACCACCTTTAGATATTGCAAAAACTTGGTTACAGATATTGTAAACCCAACGGAACAGAGGGAAATTGCGACAGCTGAACATAATCGCGCACACAGAGCAGCGCAAGAAAATGCGAAACAGATACTTAGGGACTATTTTTTTTCCAAAAATAGGTCGCTTAACGTCGGAAATAGCTGCAAACTGTAGAATTTGTGTTATGAGTAAACATGATCGGCACCCAAAAAAACAAAAAATAGGAAAAACCCCGATACCATCGCATGCAGGAGAAATGTTGCATATAGATGTTTACTCCACTGCCAGTAAATATTTTCTAACTTGCATCGACAAGTTTTCCAAGTTTGCAGTAGCACAGTCTATGCGGTCTCGCGCAATCGTGGATATAAAAGCTCCACTTTTGCAACTTCTGAACATGTTTCCCAAAACAAAAGCGATTTACTGCGACAACGAGAAATCCCTGAACTCAGAAACCATTAAATCAATGCTCAGCAATAGCTTTGGCATTGAGATTTCAAACGCTCCACCCTTGCATAGCTTCTCTAATGGACAAGTCGAGCGGTTCCATGGCACTCTTGGGGATATAGCACGCTCTTATAAGTTGGAAACACAGGTAGAGGACACTGTCGAAAACATTCTCCTTGCAACCATAAAGTACAACAGGTCAATCCATTCGGTGAGAAACGAGAGACCCAAAGACACTACAGTGCAGATTAGGGAAAAAATCGCATCAGCACAGCAAAAGACACTTGACCAAATGAATAAAAAAAGGGTCTATAAGTCGTATTTGGTAGGCGATAGGGATCGGATAAAAAACAATAAGAGATTAGGAAATAAACTATCACCCCTTTTCACAGAAGCTATAGTAGAAGCAGACCTAGGTACGACGGTTCTTATTAAAGGGAGGGTGTTCCATAAGGACAATCTTAAGTAGGTTTTTGACATTTGAAAAATCATGCTAGGTTAAGATATCTTTTCAGCTTAACAATAGCAACCATGACCTTGACCGAAGCGACATTGAGAATCAACGACTACTCCCACGCGGACTACATACCTATAGTTGACGGTGACGTAACAATCTGGTACTCGTACACTTACATGGGACACACGACGAACTTGACATCTTTTGAAACTTACATCGACGAGACATGGAAATTGATAGATAAACTACCCAAGGACCACATGAAACAGGTACTGAAAACTGACGTACAACACATAGCCACCTTGATAGCTTCCTTGACCGTTCACCACCGACAGGCACGTAGCATTAACATGATAGGTAGTGCCCTTAAGGCAATTGCAGGAACCCCAGATTTCGATGACTGGGAACAAATAAAATTCAAACAAAGTCAGTTAATAGAATCCGAGAGCAAGCAGATAGAGATCAACAGTAAATTCCAGGCAAGACTTAATGACGTTTCAAGGGCCCTCAATGAAATTTTGAAACCAGATGCAGAGGTCGAACATTTTTATGCAACAATTTTGGCAAAGAATAGAATGATAATTACAAACCTTGAGGACCTAATCCTCACTGTTACACTTGCTAAAATAAATTTAATCAGCCCCCTTATACTAGACAGCATCGACATAAAAGAATTATTAAATGAACAACTCACTAATACTAGTATAACCGACCTTTTAGAAGTCTCTCATATAAAAGCTTTTCAAAATTCTGAATTATTGTACTTTCTGATCAAATATCCCAAACCCTTGTTAAATTGTAAAAAAATAGATATTCTTCCTGTTCAGCATTATAACATAATATTAGATCTAGAAGAAGGTAATACGGTGGCCGACTGCGGAACAAAGACCTTCGCGTACGTGACTGCGCAGCTACTGTGAGCACTACTTTTTGCAGAAGACTACAAAATACTTCATGCGCGCAACAACTGGTATCTGGAACCGTCGATGCGCCACGCGCCCCGGACACCTGGCCTCGTGATAGTAATCGGCGAGGGCATTGCAGTAATAAACAGCGCGACCATGAATGTAGTGGATAGCACTGGGAACAGCCAGATAGTCGCGGGAACCTTCCTCGCGACTTACGACGATCACGTCTCACTAAATGGCACTCGTTACGTGAACCAACGAGGCATTCTGAAGAAGAAACCTGCTGTATCCACGTCAGCCGTGGTCAACGTCACCCTCTTCAGAGAACATCTGAGCCTACCCTTCTTACATGACCTAACCATGAAGAATCTCCGCCATATCGGGGATCTTAAATCGGGATTATCTTCACGATCATATGGCTGCTTGACACTCATCGCCCTATATATACCAGCGCAGAATGAAAAAGAAGAAACCCGAGGACGTGTTTTAACCTAGTAGGGGAGGAGTTAACACGCGCAAGCTTGAGTTTGCTGACAACGCTGTTGCGCCCGATGACGTCGCGACAAAGTTGCAGCCGAAATCCGAAACTTGCACGCGCAAGCAGCCTGATCGCCCGCTGGAGATGTCGACTCAGCATTCAGCCGGCATTCCAGGCGGCAGCGGCGGCTCATGGTTCGATGCAGCTTGCCCTAGAGTTAAGTTTAGAATTTGTTCTCCTATAGTCCAATCTTTACCCGTACCCGATGGCAATAAAAAATATCATACCCGAACCCAACCCGCCCGAGTTACCTACTCGGTACCCTACACAATTACCCCCTTCTAAAATACCAACTACGCCGCCACTGAAGTTGTTGCCGCCGCGAGACATTTCAACATCTCGCATAAATGCAGAATATCGCTACATACAATACTCTGGCGGCGACGGCCAGTACAGCGATTGCGCCCAGCCAAATTCTTAGAATCAACGGCTTGTCGATTCTAAGGCATAAATGAACTCTCGTGCCAACGGCTATGCAGCGACTTCTAACCGCCGACGCGACAAACTACAATTCTTAGAATCGACGGCTTGGCGATTCTAAGGCTACTTGGCTACTTGCATACTCAATGTATGATCATTCCAAATTTACTCTTCAAATTGAGCAGTTGATAAATAAAATATATTAAAATTAAGATAAACTCCAGGACTTTCACTTCTCCTTTGGCTACAACTATAACTGGCGCAGCCGCATTCCGGACTAAAAAAGGACTCCCAGCTTCATCAAATACAACAAACTATAATAGGATTAATACTATTGTAAGTTAAGTGAAATAATTAAAATACATAAGGATGAAAAGATTATTATTAAAAAAAAAAAAAAAAAAAAAAAAAATAAATAAATAAAATTTTAATAATAAATAAAATAATATAGTAAACAATTAAAAGAAAAGAAAACTAAGATTATGTATGGAAAGTGAAGTGAGACAATTAGTGAGACAAACCAGAACAATTTAATAAATAACGTGCTATAAAATTCTAATATCCAAACTATGTTTTGTTTTGTGATAACTGCAGTGCGCAGTTACACAAATGAAAGACAACTGCAGTGCGCAGAATAGAATGGATATATGAATATATATATGTACATACAATTAATACTCATCGAATCCAACGGCTGAAACAGTGTATCATTTCGTGTTATATGCAGTGCGCATCGACATGAAAAATGACTGCAGTACGCAGTATGGAATTCGTTGAGTAAACAAAGAACAAAAATAAAACCACCACATAATACGTATCGATTCTATGTTCCGAGCCTAATTATGTTTCATTTCGCTTTAGCTGCAGTGCGCACTAACGTGAGGGGACACCTACAGGACACAATAACGTTGAGGAAATTCTCTTATTTATTAGGGGAACTGAACAAACTCCGTACGAACAATTTCTACTTAGGTCCATTAGAAACAAAATAGAAGGAAAAGCAAACGATGCCCTACATGCATCTGGAGCCAACCTTAACTGGGACGAAATAAAAGACGCTCTTATGTTACACTGCTCGGACAAACGAGACGAGCCAACTCTAATGTATGAGCTCCACGAACTAATACAAAGACAGTTATCTCTAAAAGATTTTTACGAAAAGGTGACCGAAATCAAAATCGCGCTTTTCAAGCTTACCGAAACCAAAGAATCTGACCCACTTGTTATCAGAACCAAGAAAGAACTCTTTGCCAATACTTGTTTAAATATATTTTTAAGTGGTATGAGAGGTCCACTAGGGGCAACAATAAGAGCTATGAGACCGAAAGACCTCAAGGAAGTTTACGAATGGGCTACCAAGGAAAGACAAATATATTTTCAACAAAATAAGCGTAGTGCAGACGGTAGTAACTCTGGACACAATCCAGAAAAGAGACAGAGAATCGAAAACAAAGGTAACAACTCATATAATAACAATCGATACAACGGAAACAACCAATACAAAAACCCACAGAACAATTCACGAAATAATTCTAACCAAACCAACAATTATAAACAAGACATGAATTCTCGCTCTGTCCCAGCAATAATGCCTAAGCCCGACAAAAATTACAGTAATGAGCAAAACAGACAAAGGTACGATAACACTCAGAGGAACAAACCTTCGTTCCACAATATTCAAGAAAATTCTGAGCAAAACCAACAAGCTTCACTACACAACATAGACGAAGATGCAAATTTTTACACTGCAGCCTCGACAAACCAACGGGTTACATAAATAAAGCCAATCACGGTTCGTCACTACCATTTGTACTCCTAGAACTACAACTGGGAAATCCTCTAAAATTCTTAGTCGATACAGGTTCAACCTTTTCCTTTATCAGACCACACTTAATAAACCAAACGGACCAAATTAACCTCGAAAACCCAGTTTCTATTAAGACAGTACTTAACGTACATATTCTGCATACGAAAACCAACGTCAAGCTATTTAAGCAATTTAATGATAACAGAGATTTTCCCTTATTGTTATTCCAATTCCATTCGTACTTTGACGGACTTATAGGAATGGATATTTTAAAGCAATCACAAGCTAACGTAAACTTCAAAGATTTCTCCTTAGAGACCCCAAATTTTCAAACACAGATATATTCTGAAAATAACCACGCAACACAAGTATTCACTATAGAAGAAGCAGCAAAAGTAATAATACCGTTACCAGTTAAGCTGCAAAACGGTCCTTTTCTTTGCAACACAATGCGAATTCAGGAAGACCTGATTATTTCTGGCGGTCTTTATAACGCTCATAACAACTTAAGTTACATGGAAATCACCAACTTTTCTACAGACGAACAAAAATTCTGCCTAGACTCTCAGCTTGAAGTAGAACCATTTAACGAAGACGACCACATTGAAATCAACGTTATGTCAAAAACAAATAAAGAAAATAAGACTTTAAAAACCAACCTTAATACAAGACTACGAAACGAACATCTTAATTCAAAAGAGAAAAATGCACTACAAGATTTGTTCCAAAAATTCCCTGGAATTTTCTATGACAAGACAGAAAAACTTACATTTACTAATCTAGTTAAACATAAAATAAAGACCACAGACGAAATACCAATTTATAAACGACCATTCAGATACAGCCACGTTGAAGGAAAAGAAATCCAACAACAAATATCCAGAATGCTGGATCAAGACATAATTAGACATAGTCACTCTCCATGGAGTGCTCCGGTATTCTTAGTTTCTAAGAAACTGGACGCTTCAAAAGAAAAAAAATGGCGACTGGTAGTAGACTACAGAAAACTAAATGAAAAAACCATCAAAGACAAATACCCTATGCCGAACATAAATGAAGTACTCGACAAAGTAGGACGGGCAAAATACTTTTCAGCATTAGACTTAGCTAGTGGATATCATCAAATTGAAATGGACCCCAAAGACATAGAAAAGACCGCATTCTCAGCAGAAGGTGGCCATTTTGAATTCGTTAGAATGCCGTTTGGACAGCATATTGGCCGACCTAAATGGCAAAAGTTGCCTCATCTACTTAGACGATATTATCGTATTTTCACCCTCACTGCAAGAACATATTAACGACCTAAAAACAATTTTTAAGAAAATAAATTCAGCTAACCTCAAGTTACAACCCGAAAAATCCAAATTCCTCAGGAAGGAGATCGAATACTTAGGACATGTAGTTTCAGAACAAGGTATCAAACCTAATCCAAAAAAACTAGAGACAATCAAAGCCTTCCCCATCCCTAAGACTAAAAAACAAATCAAATCATTCTTGGGTCTATTGGGCTATTATAGAAAGTTCATCAGAGATTTCGCTTAAATCACAAAACCACTGACCCAACAATTAAAAAGCAACGCTTCAGAAATAATGAACGAAGAATACATAAATGCTTTTAACACTTGTAAAACACTATTATGCAACGAACCAATTTTACAATATCCCGAATTTTCAAAACCATTTATCCTAACAACTGATGCTAGCAATGTAGCAATTGGCGCAGTACTCTCTCAAGGAAACTTGGGTGCCGACCGACCAGTAGCATTTGCAAGTAGAACTCTCTCAGATACGGAACAAAACTACTCAACAGTAGAAAAAGAAATGCTAGCAATTGTTTGGGCAACTAAACACTTTAGACCATAAATCTTCGGTCAAAAATTCAAACTTGTAACAGATCATAGACCCCTTACATGGCTAATGAATTTTAAAGAGCCAAATTCAAAACTAGTTCGCTGGAAACTCAAACTCCTAGAATACGATTACGAAGTAGTCTATACTAAAGGATCACAAAATGTAGTGGCCGATGCGCTTAGTCGTATATCAGCAGACATTAACGTTAATGATCTTCACAACACATCACAAATTAATCACGCCATAAAAATTTCCGATAAACCAATCAACGAATTTAATATACAAATCATTTTTCAAGTTCAATCACCACAAAGAATAGAACCACTCACTCCTTTCACTCACAAGATAAGAAAAATCGTCTCAGAAGAAACATATAATAAAGAGAATACAATAATAGTACTCAAAAAAATACTAAAACCTCACAAAACCCTCGCCATATTAGCACCAGACAATATATTCACAGTTATTAACGCAACATATGAAGAATTTTTTCAAAACACAGGATTATATAAGATCATAAGATGCAACCACTTAATAGAAGACCTTAATGATGACGAAACGTTAAGACCCATTTGGAAAACTATCATACCAAGAACAACCATAGAGGAATCGAAGAAACCTTTAAACATCTTAAACGGACAATTTATAACCCAAACCTTAAACAAAAAATAACCCAATTCATCAACAACTGCAGCACTTGCCAAAGACTAAAATACGACAGACAACCACAAAAAACCATGTTTCAAGAAACAGAAACCCCAGAAAAACCCATGGACATAGTACACGTAGACATATATACAATAAACGGAAAAAACATCCTTACAATCATAGACAAGTTTTCAAGATTCGCATCAGCATACACCGTGACAGCTAGAGACAGTTTCAACATCGTAAAATATATGAGACAATTTTTGAGTATTCACGGAATACCCAAAAAACTCATATGCGATCAAGGATCAGAATTTGCAGGTAAAATTTTTACCGACTTTTGCGCACAGTACGACATACAAAAACATACGACATCGTTTCAACAATCTTCAAGTAACTCCCCGGTGGAGAGATTACATTCTTCCTTAACGGAAATTTACAGAATAATTTACGAATCAAGAAAAAAGAAAAGCTTGCATGCGATCACGATGATATACTTTGGGAAACATTAACCACATACAACAACGCTATTCATTCTGCAACTAATTTCACACCATTCGAACTATTTTCGGGTAAAACCCACATATTCGAGAAATCAGCCAAATTTAATAACGAACACGAGTACCTACAAACATTAAACACGTACCAGGAGAAATTATACCCAGAAATTAAAGACAGACTACTAAACATGAAACAAAATAGAACGTCAAAACTAAACAAAGACAGAGTTCAACCCCTAAACTTAGAAGCTGACACAATAGTTTTTCGAAAAGAAAATAGAAGAAATAAATTAACTCCACGCTTTTCTGAACATCAAGTTTTAAAAGATAACGGTCCTACAATAATATCAACGAAACGGCAGAAAATACACAAATCAAAATTAAAACGCAGAATCAAGACCACCAACCTTAATGATCTCACTCAACGTTCTACGACTTAATCATCACGACTTGTAGAATATTATAAAAACAAAATAATTAATAATCTTAGAACACAAGAACACAATAAGATCCACAGGCTTCAATATCTAAATAGAATATATATATATTATAAAATCGATGTACTACACAATTATCTAAACAGTATACTATTAACTAAACTAAGTTTATTTCCAAAATTCATCCTTTTCATCCAAAGAAATTGCTAATCAAACAAATCTTGTTAAAACAAACTTTGTCAATCAAAACAAACGAACATCTGTACAATCTGCTTAAAATGGCCACTTCGGTCAATGAAACCAATCATGTTAAATTTTAAATCATGTTAAAGTTCCAACTTTTGAACAAACAATTTATAACCTTGCAAGCATTAATACCGTGCCACAAAAATGTTCCTTAATTTATAGCTTATAAGAACACAAATAATGTAAACATTTATGTAGTTATAAGCGTACATTTCTATATAACGAGTACATATGCAAACCACAAGATGTAGAGGGCGCTACGTGGGATAACAACTGCCTAAAAAATCTGATCACGTACAGCAACTGCGTGGTAAAACAAAACAATAGAAGAAAATAACCTGGAGAAACTACAACTGGACAATAAACACAGCCGAAAAAAGACTAATAACCAATCATCTCTTAGCAGTCTACTTACTGCTATTTATTATGGCAGTACTTATCTTCCTAACGTTCCAATTGGGAAAGAGAAGCATCATCTTTACTCCTGAGCCACTGCCGACAACCTTCGTTCAGGTCATTCCATCGTTATGGCCCTCACTCCATTCCGGGGGGGGGAGGAGTTACCTACTCGGTACCCGTCACAATTACCCCCTTCTAAAATACCAACTACGCCGCCACTGAAGTTGTTGCCGCCGCGACACATTTCAACATCTCGCATAAATGCAGAATATCGCTACATACAATACTCTGGCGGCGACGGCCAGTACAGCGATTGCGAGGCCACTGGCGCTGCACCGGCGCCCAGCCAAATTCTTAGAATCAACGGCTTGTCGATTCTAAGGCATAAATGAACTCTCGTGCCAACGGCTATGCAGCGACTTCTAACCGCCGACGCGACAAACTACAATTCTTAGAATCGACGGCTTGGCGATTCTAAGGCTACTTGGCTACTTGCATACTCAATGTATGATCATTCCAAATTTACTCTTCAAATTGAGCAGTTGATAAATAAAATATATTAAAATTAAGATAAACTCCAGGACTTTCACTTCTCTTTTGGCTACAACTATAACTCGCGCGTTGGTCGTGAATCATTATTTTCAATTCAAGTGTACAAAACACAGCTGCATTTCCGATTTATTTGGAGAAAGTTATTAGCTTGCCGCTACAATATGTAATTTTTTCAACAATTTTTGTTACGGTCGTAAAACTCATGTATACTGTACGGGAGCTGTACGGGGCTCATGCGTACAGGCCTTTAACCTATGCGCCCGTGTGTCTAACACAGGCTGTTTTATATTGTTTTATAATTATTTTATGAAGTTATTATGTTGCAAACTAAAAAAAAAAAGGCTCATGTATAAACTTTCGACATTATGAACCAGTGCTGTCGCTAAAGACTCTGATCATAAGTTGCAAAAATCACGGCCGTAAAGACGAACTTACTTATGCTCAGAACTATCGATAGTTTATTTCCCGGTAGTTTATATGATTTTTTTAAATATTAATTGTTTTGGTGCAAAACCATTATTTAATTTGCAACAAAAATAATTTAACATTCAAAAAATTTCAAAAACATGCACTCAAATTTCCTGAATTTATAAAATTGGGGATGAAAATATTTTATTGTAATATAATTATACCCTGAACCCATAAAATGGATAAAAAGGGTATAATAGTTTTGTGCAAAAGTATGTAACAGGCAGAAGGAAGCATCTACGACCCCATAAAGAATATATATTCTTGATCAGCATCAACAGCCGAGTCGATATAGCCATGTCCGTCTGTCCGTCCGTCTGTCCGTCTGACCGTCTGTCCGTCTGTATGAACACGTCGATCTCAGAGACTACAGATTTTGAATATAAGTTCTCGTATACCATAAGCAGAAAAAGTTTGTTTCGAATTATCGATAACTATACTGGTTTCCGATATACACATGGAATCGATTACAAAATAATATCGAATTTGGAAATGGTGGAAATAATGGGTAACGATAAAACTTTTCTGAAATTTCGTCCAAATCGGTTATGAAACACCGGATATATCAAATTTAATCGATTGAATTTAAGTCAATATACCAAAGTTTTGTATAAATTTATTATATTTATTGTAACTGGGTTCAGGGTATCTTCTAGTTGGGCTCTCCCGACTAGAGCCTTCTTACTTGTTTTTGTTTGGAAATGACGCTCAAGCTGAACTTGTTCATGTACACTCCTGGCACGGAAGAATTTATGTAATTGATGAATTTTTGAGATTGCTAGAGCAATTTAAAGCCTTCGAGCGTTAGCTGTACTTAAACACAAAAGTAGCGCACGTTGGTCGTGAATCATTATTTTCAATTCAAGTGTACAAAACACAGCTGCATTTCCGATTTATTTGGAGAAAGTTATTAGCTTGCCGCTACAATATGTGCTTTTTTCAACAATTTTAATTACGGTCGTAAAACTCATGTATACTGTGATGGAGCTTTTAGGGGCTCATGCGTACAGGCCTTTAACCTATGCGCCCGTGTGTCTAACACCAAATTTGGTGGCTCTAGCTCAAAAAATTGGGAGATATAGCCATTTCTGATTTCAAAATGCAGGGGGCTGGGGGCGGAATGGGTGGGCGTGGCTCCAAAACTTTGATGCAGATTTTTGGGGGTCGTTAACAGCTATCTTCCCACCAAATTTGGAGGTCTTGCTCCACAACTCTGGAAGATACACGCATTCCCGTTTTGGCGGAGGGTTGGGGCACATGGGGGTGGCTAGGGCGATATTGGTGGGCGTGGCATCCAATCTTATGATGCAGTTTTTGAGGGGTCATCATCACCTATCTTGGCACCAAATTTGGTGGCTATAGCTCAAAAACTGTGGGAGATATTGGCTTTTTTGACTTTAAAATTGGGGGGCTGTGGGCGGAATGGGGGGCGTGGCTCCAAAATTTTTGATGTTTTTTTTGGTGGTAGCTGACTTGTTCAGTAGCTCTGCGGAAGAATCTTACCAAATATTGGTAGAGCAATTTAAAGCCTGTAAGGATGAGTGAAATATGTGGATTTATCGGTTTTGAGTTATCGAATTTATCGATTTGCCAGCCCCCAGTTATCGTAGAACACCCATCTTGACACTTTAATTTACTATCCCATAGATAAAGAGATTTGGAAAGCTTTCAGGTCTCTAGCTTGAAGGGTGTGGAAAAAGTTGCCGTGTCTAATACAGACGGACAGACGGACAGACGGACAGACGGACAGACGGACGTCAACATTTTGACGGGACATTGCACAAACTCAATATACTCTTTACCTTCGGTATCGAGTATAAAAAGGCTCATGTATAAACTTTCGACATTATGAACCAGTGCTGTCGCTAAAGACTCTGATCATAAGTTGCAAAAATCACGGCCGTAAAGACGAACTTACTTATGCTCAGAACTATCGATAGTTTATTTCCCGGTAGTTTATATGATTTTTTTAAATATTAATTGTTTTGGTGCAAAACCATTATTTAATTTGCAACAAAAACAATTTAACACGGTTTCAAAAACATGCACTCAAATTTCCTGAATTTATAAAATTGGGGATGAAAATATTTTATTGTAATACTAGTAAGTGGCCCGCTTACTTCGCTGCGCTGATAGTTTATATAAATTTTAGCAACAGAAGATAGATACAAAATAAATAAATTAGAAAATATTTCACAAAATATTTAAGCAAAGTATTTAGTATTCTCTTTTCCACGCCACCATTGAGGTAGAGAATATTGTGGTTTCCCCAGTAGGCCTTATCCACTTATTGAATTTAATTTGCAATTATTAACAACTTTAAGAGCTTCTTTATAAACGACATTGGTTGTTTTTCCGTCAGGTGCTAATACAAATAAACTTTTTGGTGAACTGACTCTTGAGCAGGCTACATAAAATTGGCCATGAGAAAAACAATCGTGTCTTAAGTCTAGTCCGGCTAATTTAAGAGTTTGTCCCTGTGATTTATTAATTGTTAAGGCAAAGCAAACTTTTAAAGGAAATTGCAATCTTTTAAATTGAATTGGCAATTCAGAATCAGAAGGTATTAATGGAATTCTCGGTATAAAAACCGTTTCCCCTATACCATTGCCAGTAAAGATAATTGCTTCGACAACATTCTTATGAAGGACTTTAACTTGCAATCTTTTACCATTGCACAGTATTGGCGGTTTCAAGTTGCGAATCAACATTACAGGTGAACCAATCTTTAAAGTTAATTTATGTTGAGGCAGGCCAGCCGGATTTAATGAATTAAGAAAATCGACGGGGTAATGAACTGCATCTTCGATTTCAGTCACAGAATCAATAGAGTTATATGTCATTTCTTCACTTTGAAATGATTTTAATAAAAACTCGTTTATTTCCAATGCATTTTCATTTCTCGCAGTCAAAACAGCACGTTCTGAAAACCATTCGAGTGATTTTTGAGAGATATTTGTAATATCCGGAAATATTTTTAGAGTTAGCTCTTCAATACTTTTCACAACATGACACAAAGTGGATGGTAAAGTTATTTTGCCATTGTTCAGGGCAGCAGCTGATGCCGTCTGAGTGCATTGCACTCGCTATTAAGCTACGAGCGCTTAAAGTTGCGCTGCTCTCTTTTAAGTTATCTCGCCGCTCATCTATAGCTGTAATTCTTTTCTGTTGCTTCTTGCCTACCTAACTAAGCCGAACGCGCATGCATCTCATTTTATTGTTTGATTGTTAGTCATCTGATTCAGTTTTCGTTTTTCAAGCAAACAGAGCAATAAAACATTGTTAAGTACAAATCAACAGAAATCAATTATTAAAATATAAAGAAACGCATCACACCCCTCGTGAAAATAAATGTCAGGCGATCTGCATAATAAACGATTAAAAACATAAAGACATTGTGCCGTTCTTCTTAATCTTTTTATTGTGCAAATCAAAGTTGCCGAAAAAGCTCGGCAGCTCCCAACATTTTGGTGACCCCGACGTGATACGCGTTTCTTGTTGCGTTTTTGTGCATAATTATCAAGCATTTATTGTACATACATACATATTTGCATTTGGTCGTGTTCAAAAACATTTCTGTTTGAAAGTTATAATTTCGCTGTTGCTTCGGTGAAAAGAGTGCATGCATACAAACATATAAGTGTGCGAACATTCACACGCACTGCCCCGCCGTTAGTTGTTTTCGTTTTCGCCTTTGGCTTGCAATTCTTTTACAGTGCTAGAGAGAAGTAAGCTCATCGTGTGCATTACAGCTGCATTTTTTTTCGTAGCTCCAGTGCTGCTTGCTGTACTTTTTTTTCGTATTCTACTTTGTGAACAATACATACAAGCACACCGCAATAGACAAAAGCATATTTTTTAGTGCAATTTGTTCGCCGTGCTTAACCTCAACACAGCAAAGACTCGCAAAATCATGGTTGATGAGAACTGCAGTACTGAGGCTGCTCAATCTATCCCTCCAACAAACATGAATGCTTCAACTAGTGCTAACAGTCAACGCAGTAAATTTTTGATCGATTGGAAGGTGTGTGCCAGGATATAGATGCCAATAAGTTAGCCGCTCTTGATGAATACGCGCTCAACGCTCTTCTGGACTTGTTAAGCAAATTGGAGACAAATTTTGATGCAGCTCATACCAGTTTGGAAGAGATATATTTTGGCGCCATTTCTAGTGAGTTGCCAGCAAAGTTTTGCTCCGCTTTGATACAGCTACGAACTACTTTACAACGTGCGCTAAGCAAAATTAGCAGTCTACCGCACAGTTCAACGTTCAAAGCAAATCTCGCCGACACGCAGTCAGTCATCATCATGCCCAGTCGTTCTCGTTTGCCACATTTAACGCTACCTAGCTTCGATGGCTCTGCCATCAGTTATGCTGATTGGAACAACTTTTATTCGCTATTCACAAGCATTATCGACAAAGAGACCGAGCTCTCGTCTATCGAAAAGCTGCAGCATCTGCGGTCATGCTTAACCGGTACCGCGTTGAATGCCATACAGTCGTTGGAAATAAATGAGGGCAACTATACTGTTGCTTGGGAAATTTTTAAAAACCGATTTTTTAATAAACGCATTATTTTACAGGCACACATCAGGGAGATACTTGGGTTTGATAAGGTTGACGCGTCTGCGGTAAAGTTACGAGAATTCACCGACAAAGTCACCTCTCATCTTTGTGCTTCGGAATCATTCGCATCAAAGGAAGAGATAGCCGACTGCATCATAGTGCAATCGCTGACACAGAAGCTGGATAAGGCATCTCAGGAAAAGTGGGAGGAAGCGTCTTCAAGCAGCGAGTTACCATCTTAGAGCAAACTAAAAGGTTTTTTGGAAAAACGATGCAGAACTCTTGAAAATATAGATTTTGCAGTGCAAACGGATCATGCTGGCAAGTCAGGAAAAACAGTGAGTACAACACAAAGAAAATCGTTCGTTGCTGCCAATGCGCCCGCTGGGTGTTCCTTTTGTGAAAACGCAAGCCATCAGATATACCAGTGTCCACGCTTCGGAAATTTATCGCCAAATTTACGACAAAAGGAAGCGAAAAAGCTTTCTCTTTGCCTAAATTGCCTTAAGATGGGGCACCAAGTTCGGGATTGTAAGTCTGGAGGCTGCCGAATATGCCGGTCAAAGCATAATTCTCTGTTGCGTTTCTCTCAAACGTCAGCTACCGGCACCCAGTCCACAACTCACGAGCCTGCAGTCAGCTCCACACCAGCGTCTGTAACCTCACATCAAGCTCTCGTATCTCACTCAACATCTGATGGCGTGCTACTCGCTACAGCTGTTGTTCTTATTAAAAATAACTTTGGCTCATTTGTTCCTTGCCGAGCACTCCTAGATTCCGGCTCACAGCTGCACTTCGTAACCAGTCGTCTCGCAAATCAATTACAACTTCGTAAAATCAAAACACAGGCTGCAGTTTCCGGCATAGGAGATGCAAACTTCAAAACAGAAGGATACTCAGTCGATCTCGTTCTGAAGTCGCGGACTTCAAACTTTGTTACAAGCCTCACTGCTGTCATCGCCCAGACAATTACTGAAAATCAGCCTGGGATGTCCGTGAGCACTTACAATTGGGACGTTCCCTCCAATATTCAACTAGCCGACCCTTCGTTTAATATACCTCAGCGTATTGATCTTCTCATCGGAGCTGGTTTGTTTTTCGAGCTGCTTTGCATTGGGCAAATACAGCTAGCGCCAAGTCTACCATTGTTGCAGAAGACACATCTGGGTTGGATTGTATCTGGTGGCGGTCATCGAACCCCAAAGCTCTCTTCGTTCGTCGTTAATCAAAAATCATCGGATGCCAGCTCTCACAGCACTCGGCTGGACGAGTTAGTGCGTCGGTTTTGGGAAGTTGACTATCAAGTCGAGCCGATTTCCAAGGCTACAAAAGAAGAGCTCGCATGCGAAGCCCACTTCCAACAGAATGTTGTTCGATTGCCTTCAGGCGAATATTCGGTTCGCCTGCCATTTAAACATGGCACAGAGTCCCTGGGTGATTCTTACATGCAAGCCCGGCGCAGGCTTGAAAACCTTGAGCGCAAATTAGTTCGAGTTCCTCTCCTTAAAACGCAATATTCGGCATTCATAAAGGAATACGTTGAGCTCAATCATATGTCACTGGTACCGAGCGCAGATTTGCACAGGTGTAAATATTTTCTACCTCATCATTGCGTGCTTAAGGAGGATAGCACAACAACAAAGCTCAGAGTTGTATTCAACGGCTCTGCAACCACAACGTCTGGATTATCCTTGAACCAGATTCTCAAGGCGGGTCCTACAATTCAAGATAAGCTGTTCAATATACTTATTAGATTTCGAACTTTTCCTATCGCCCTGACAGCTGATATTTGCAAGATGTATCGGAGCGTCCGACTCGCTACCCCCGATGACTGGTTCCAATGCATACTGTGGCGTGATTCTCCCGAAGAGGATATAAAATGCTATAAGTTGAATACCGTCACCTATGGAACTAAGCCCGCCTCTTTCCTTGCCATACGCGCTATGCATCAGCTAGCTAAGGACCAAAGCTTGGATTACCCTCTGGGCGCGCGAATCGTTCTGCAGCATTTCTACGTGGATGATATGATATCAGGAGGTAGTTCTCTTGAGTAGGTGCGCGACATCATGAACCAGTCCAGCAAGCTTTTGGCAAACGGAAACTTTCTGCTTCGGAAGTGGTGCTCGAATCGTCAAGACGTTATCAGCGACTTTCCAGATAGCGAACGGGAAAGTCTTCTCAAATTCGACGACAACGTTGACGTCACAAAGGCACTCGGACTTGTTTGGGAACCACGCGAGGATAGCTTCGTGTTCACGTTTGCTCTTCATGGAGATTACAAAAGGCACACGAAGCGTTCCGTTTTAGCGACCATAGCGAGGTGTTATGATCCACTTGGGCTAATCGGGCCCACAATGACCAGAGCCAAGATCATATTGCAAAGGATGTGGAGAGAAAAATTAGCATGGGACGAAAGCTTGCCCCAACTCCTTGCCACAGCCTGGACTGGGTTCTGTAACGATTTTGTGGAGGTGCGTCATGCAAAATTTCCTCGATACGTATTACTTCCAAGTGCGGTACTTGAGTTGCATGCATTTTGCGACGCTAGCTTGGAAGCTAATGGAGCCTGCATCTATACTGTTTCTCGGATCGGCAACCAGGTGCAGTCTCACGTTCTTTGCTCAAAGGCTCGTATCGCTCCTTTAAAAACCATCACGGTTCCAAAGCTTGAGCTATGCGCTGCTCACTTGCTTGCACAATTGGTGTGCGAAATAGTAAAGATGAAGATTTTTAAATGCAAGGTTTTCTGCTGGTCAGACTCATCAGTAGTCCTCTCTTGGTTGCTGGAAGAATCCTCCAAATTCAATGTTTTTGTCGCGAATAGAGTTTGTGCAATACAGGAACTAACGGCGGGTATGGAATGGCGATATGTGCCGACTGCAATGAATCCTGCTGATATTCTTTCCAAGGGAGCATCACCACAAAAGCTATTGCACTCAGTGCTTTGGTTGCGAGGTCCTTCATTCTTGCAGGGAAATCTGGATCAATGGCGAGCACATTGTTTACCTCAGCTCCAGTTGCCGGATATTCGAAAGAAGGTTCTCTTAGTTGCGTCTGTTGATGGTGATATGTCGCTCTCATTGAAATACATCAATTCATTCGGAATCACTCAGCGCATTTTTGGATATGTGCACAAGTTCATCAATCTGCGGACTTCTTCTAAATCGGTGCAGCTCTCGGCTGAAAACATTCGTCATGGGACATACATTCTCATTCGCATCGTTCAAAGGGCCCATTTACATGAGGAATATAATCAGCTTCTAAGGAAAAAGATTGTCAGCTCATCAAGTATCATATCATCGTTAAGCCCATTCCTAGATGACTTCGGTGTAATGCGTGTAGGTGGACGCCTTACAAATTCAACACTTGGCTTCGAGGCCCGCCACCCAATTTTACTGCCGAAGAATCATCCTTTGACATTAGCTATCATAACTTACTTTCATCGTAAGTACCATCACGCTGGTCCCCAAGCTCTTCTTGCTGCAATACGAATGCAGTATTGGCCGGTTGGCGGCCCTAAAACGGTATCTCGAGCCCTGCACAAATGCATTATTTGCTGTAGAGCACGTCCACGTCTTGTTGAGCACATCATGGCAAGTCTACCAAAGGATCGCGTTCAGAGTTCACAAGCATTTACGATCACAGGAGTTGATTACTGTGGTCCCTTTTATTACAGGTCTGAAGTTCGCAACAAGGCTCCTCACAAATGCTACATATGCGTTTTTGTTTGCTTCGCCACCAAGGCCGTTTGGTTAGAGCTCGTCAAAGATCTATCAACCGATGGTTTTCTAAGCGCTCTCAAGCGATTCGTGGCTACTCGTGGCGTACCCAATTGCATCTGGTCTGACAATGCGACTAATTTCTTTGGTGGAAAAAATGAGTTACTGGAGCTTCGGAAGTTGCTCTTAAACGGAAAGCATCTTGAGGCAATCCATGCTTACTGCTTGAGCAATGGATTCGACTGGAAGTTTATACCGCCTCGATCGCCCCACTTTGGCGGCCTATGGGAGGCCGCAGTTAAACTGGCCAAGCATCATTTATATCGCTCAATGGGCTCTTCGCTTCTTGGATTCGATGAATTGCGCACCTTGGTGTGCCAAATTCAAGCAATAATCAATTCACGTCCTCTTGTATCGCTTTCAGAAAATCCCGCAGACCTCGACGTTTTGACCCCTGGCCACTTTCTTATTGGTAGGCCACTGGTTGCACTTCCTGAGCCAGATCTTACATCGTTGAACTGCAGCCGTCTCGATCGCTGGCAGCACGTAACTTACATCCAGCAACTCTTCTGGAACAGATGGAAGGAGGAGTACCTTTCTCTTCTTCAGCAGCGTGTAAAGTGGAGGATGTCACAAACCCCTCTCAAGGTGAACGATCTCGTTTGCATCAAGGACGAAAATCTCCCTCCATTAAAGTGGCCCCTAGCGCGCGTCGAAGAGACCATACACGGCGATGATGGCGTTGTACGCGTAGTTGTCTTGCGCACCCCCACTGGAACAACACGTCGAGCTGTCAATAAGTTGGTCATTCTTCCCGTTCAGGATCCTGTTGAAAACCCTGGGTTTTTCAACGGGGGGAGGATGTTCAGGGCAGCAGCTGATGCCGTCTGAGTGCATTGCACTCGCTATTAAGCTACAAGCGCTTAAAGTTGCGCTGCTCTCTTTTAAGTTATCTCGCCGCTCATCTATAGCTGTAATTCTTTTCTGTTGCTTCTTGCCTACCTAACTAAGCCGAACGCGCATGCATCTCATTTTATTGTTTGATTGTTAGTCATCTGATTCGGTTTTCGTTTTTCAAGCAAACAGAGCAATAAAACATTGTTAAGTACAAAATAACAGAAATCAATTATTAAAATATAAAGAAACGCATCACACCCCTCGTGAAAATAAATGTCAAGCGATCTGCATAATAAACGATTAAAAACATATAGACATTGTGCCGTTCTTCTTAATCTTTTTATTGTGCAAATCAAAGTTTCCGAAAAAGCTCGGCAGCTCCCAACAGCCATCATGGGTTGGAAATAATCCATTTCCTATTTGAAGAAGCATTTCTGCAAATTCACCAGCTATGCTATCACCTTTTAAGTGCACTCGCATATTCTTCGTTAATGCAATTTTCTGTACTTTGGGCCACAAAATTGAAGACTTTAAGCACGCATTTATTTCATCTGCTCTTGTTCCTCTGGGGATCACTGGGAGAGTTTGTCGAAAATCACCAGCTAAGAGAACAGTTATGCTACCCATTAAGTATTCACTATCTCGAATGTCTTTCAAATATCGATCTACAGCTTCAAAAGCACCTTTATGGCCCATAGTGCACTCATCCCAAACAATAAGCTTGCAATCTTTGAGCACAGCAGCAAAATTAGATTGCTTTGAAATTGAGCAATGTGGTGTTTCTAAATGAATCATATTAAATGGAATCTTAAGTGTAGAATGCGCTGTGCGGCCACCATTTAGTAAAGTGGCTGCGATACCGGTAGAAGCAACGGCCAATGCAATTTTTTTACTTTGCCGTACCTTTGCCAATAATAAATTTAAAAGATACGTTTTACCTGTTCCACCAGGTGCATCTAAAAAATAGATTTATCCCTTTTCTGCTTCAACGCTATATACATAGTATCTTTTCGTATACTTGTTTTTGCTCAGCAGTAAGGAGTAGCTCATTATTAACAACAAAATTAATGCAATTTTCATAATTTGTTTCTCTATGATATTCAATATTTGGAACAATTTCCTCGGATCTAATTGGTAGTGGAAGTCCATAGTAAGTCAAGTTTTGACCACCAATAGACAGTACTATATCTTCAATGTACATAAGACGTATATTTAATACATTATTCACAATACTTTCATCAATATTTCTGTATTGTGAAAAATGAAAGGCTCTTAAAATATCTTCTGAGAAACTCTCTTTATAAGTATTCCAAAGTTTAAGAGCATCTGAAATTTGACAAAATACTAACATTATTGCAAAAAGTTCTCTCAGTTTTGTAGGATTTTGACATATGACAGCTTCGGCTATAGTTGAATCCCAGTGCTTATCATCTTCTAGTAATCCTAGAGCTTTACACGCCAATTGAAATGATGCGTATGCTATACCATTAACGGTTTTTAAATTTAAAAATTAAGTTGGGCCCCTTACAAAATGTAATAAAAGTCTTAAATAAAAACATTCTGTATTATTGGGATGAATAGTGTAAACTTTTCCCAAAGCTGAATCTCTTTTAACTCCAGGAAAATTTGGCACATCATGCCCTCGTTTTTTTCTCTGAAATTTTTTATTGTTCCATGTAAAATACGATGGAACTTAACAATATAGAAGCGTTCTTGCAAACTCATCACGTGTGCATAGCTCAAAGAAGGCTAGCAAAGTGAGTTTGGGTGTAGTGCTTAATCTGTCAAGTAATTGTTGCGGATTATTGGGTTAAAATATATCCGTTGACCATTTTCTAAATGAACAGCTAAGTGTGTAATAGCCGGAAAACGTTCATGTATGGGAAATGCAAGGATTCTCCATACCGCTTCTGAGCTACTTATATAACGGCCACTTTCGTACATATTAATTTCATTACGTTGGTCTTCAAGAGTAAATGATGCTTGATCACTGCCCTTGTTAACATATTTACAAATGTATTTAATAGACTTTACAGAACTACATTACTCCACATTTATGTGAGCTTCAAATGTTCTCAATAGTACACAGTTATAAGGCAAAACCCAACGATTATCTATGCAATTGCCATTTATATTAATTGCATTACCACCATCTTCTATCGATCTTCTATGATATAGCGGGTTACTATCTTTTCCCGTCACAATTTCTTTAAGTAATTCTCGAGGAAACCTTTTGGTACATTTTCCATTTTTCATGCATGGCGATTTATTGTTAAATGCACCGCAAGGACCATGAATCATATTTGACTTAACAATGTTAAATAACAAAGGATCCTCATCTGCGTTTGGTCTTTCGGCACAGATAATTTTATCGATTTTATCTGGTCTTATTTTATTTTCTAACCAAAGTCGAATATTTATATGCGGTAAACCCCGCTTTTGCCATTCCACAGAGTACATGAAACATTGCACGCTTCCAAACAAAGAACCTTTTATCAAAAGTGACATTAAAGCTTTAACTTTTAAATGAAAAACTCGAGCTATAATATCGTGACGATCATGCGGTTTTTGACCCGGTAATAAAACACTTTTGATGTCATTCCATTGTGGATTGCATGTGAATGTTATGCAAAGATCTGGTCGCTCATAATGGCGAACATATGTCATAGCATCTTGAGTCTTTTCATGCATATATCGTGCAGAGCTTGTAAAAGAAGACGGTAAAATTACCATCTGACCAAGTTGAGCTGCGTCAACATCTTGTTGGCCTATTGCATCTTGTAGATGTATATAGCTATCTGCTCTGAGTTTCGCTTGATTGTAGCGAATATAATTTAATCTTTCTGTTTCAATTTTAGCATACATATCAACTAAAAATTTACTATAAATTAAATGATTTATCTCAGATTGACGAATCATTATTTTATAGCTGTAAAAGCTTAACGCAGATATCTTTTTTTTTTATTCCTCTTTTTTTAATAATGGATTCCATTGTGGTATATCCACTGAATAGCCATCTTCGCCATAAGGAAATAGCAAAGGGTACTGTAAGGCATCGTATGATCGATGCACCTCACTTATACGATGTAATTTATTATTATGGCTTTCAATAATAACATTGCGCCAAAAATAAATAAAGCTACTTCGCTTGATTGAGGTGCATTGTAAAGCCCTTTATGTGCACCAGCGGGTGTTCGATCAGCATGTATAACCAATTTATAGTCTTTGGTACTTGTTTGTATTTTATTGAGAGCCATTTTTAGATCTTTTACATAACGATTATGATGATGAAACATACATTGAAGATCCTTTACTACGCTACAATCAACATTTGAAATATTTTTGCAACGTAGTTGAGCTTCCTTTTCATCATGACCAACAAAATAAATTTGAAGAAACTGCATTTCTTCATTTGGCAAAGGTCGGACACTACCAATTAAGTGATACACTTGTCCTTGGACTTTAAAGGTTGGCCAACTTTCATTTATAATTTTTGTACTTCCAAAAGAAGTCATTTGAAAGCAGCTGTTATACTTTCTTATACGATCAATGAAATGATCATGCTTGGGATGTCCACCAATTATTAAGCTTTTAAGTGGATCAGGCAAACTTTCATTTTGTGAAAGTTTAACTTTTCCTGCCTTGCAACAGATACCCAAAGGCTCATTTTTCCATTTTAAAGCATTACATTGTTTGCATATCAAATTCATATTACCAAGTTGAGTAATTTTATCTGACTTGTAAGCTATTTCAAAATCATAGTTTAAGCCAGACATGGCTTTAACACTCCATGCACGCAAACGCCTTTCTTGACGTGCATCAGGATTATTAGTCTGATCTCTTCGCACTACAACTCTAATAACATCAGGATTATTAACACGATATCTTTTTGATGTTTCTATGCGCTTACCCCTATTGATATCACTATTTTTTTCTAATGAACGTTTTTTTACATTTTTTCTTGCATTGCCGGTGAGTCGACTACGTCTTTTAACAGGATTTTTAACATTTTCAGTTATACATTCACTTGACGTATCAGAATCTTGAGTTAATACTTCCTCTAAAGGAATATAAACATCAAAATGTCCAATCATTAATGGACCGGTATAACGCAATCTTTTTACAGGATGCATATTATTTCCGAATGATTGTAATAAATTTCCATTCTGAAAAACTTGGAAATTTACACCAAAAATTTCTGCTGCTGCTTGAAGCTCACATGCAGTACCATAAGAATATGAGTATGACATAGCGCACTCATATTGTTCAGAAGAGCTATAACACTCTCCATTTAAGTTTATGCTGAAGCAAGAAAAAATTTCCCAGTTGGTTACAACATGTTCAACAATATTTTGGCGTATGGTGCCATGGAAGCCTTGCCTACCAAATAAAAGGTAGGAAATAGATCTAAAAAGGCAGGCTCCATCACCAATTATGGCAACAACTGAATGCGGCACCAAAACACCACTAATATCTAAAGCTTCAATAGACATATTTTAATTTGGCTGTGAGTCAATTGACTTCACTGTAAAACGATTGTTACAACGTTACAGTGTCAATACGTAAGTATAGAATTCAATAAAATTGAATATACCAACTTATATTAATTTAATAGAATATTCAGACTGCTTAGTTTTATTTGATTTTTAAATGCACTAAAGCAGCGTCTTTATAACTATTATATAATATGCAAAATAGAAGAATACTATATAGAATGTTGCTTCAATTATTAAGTCTAAAATCGACTTATTAATTTTGTTTAAAAAAAAAACAACAAAACAAATTAACAACTTAATTTAAAGTAAGTATTATAAATACTTCAAAATAAGTCAAAAATTGACTTCACAGCGTCTATACAAAGTATAGAATTCAATAAAATTGAATATAACAACTTATATTAATTTAATAGAATATTCAGACTGCTTAGTTTTATTTGATTTTTAAATGCACTAAAGCAGCGTCTATATAACTATTATATAATATGCAAAATTGAAGAACACTATAAATAATGTTGCTTCAATTATTAAATCGAAAATCAACTTAACTTTTTTGTGTTTAAAAAACAACAAAAGAAATTTAAATAAATTGTTCGTTATTTAAATATTTAAATCATAGCAATTAAATATTTTTTATAACTTATCATTATATACGAATTTTAAATGAACGTATATACACATACGTATTTGAAATGAATGTACATATATATAATACGAAAATCAGAATATTAACAAACTCACTGATCCAAAAAGAAACTTTCGTTGTTATTATTCTTATCCTTAATATAAACAGTATTAAAAAATTCACTGAAACGAAAAGTAACTTTCTTTGTTCACATTAAATATGAACTAAAATGCATAACCAATTCCCTTACCATTGTATGTAAAAACATAATGTTGGAAAGAGAATTACAGTTATTCCTCTAAGCAGCAGATCCCGAGCTCATACATACAACGCTTGCACTTCAGAGCTATGTATGGGTGGTATAAATTAGGCAATGCAATTCCCTTAACTGCAGCCTCTTAGTTATGGTTAGCTTAGCTTAGTGAGTGCGGAGGAGATAGGGATATTAAACTTTATGATTGACATGCAAAGCGCGCACATAAAATAGAGAGTGAACGTAAATGAGCAACATCAAAGGAGCATGATTGCATTCAAATTATGTTATATCTAGTGGCAGTCATAAGAGAGACGCGCGCGCTGATCAAGCTTTAAGCCGCTCTTTGTGTTGCAGCATATATTCGCTCAGCTGTGCATGCTGCTTGCAGTGAGTACCATTTACAGTTATATTTCTTCTTCTTTGTCCTTCTCTCTGTTATCTGTGGCTACAAAATATAAGAAAACTCATTTTTGAAAGCATGCCTAAAATATCACATTTTTTTTATACCCTGAACCCATAAAATGGGTAAAACAGGGTATAATTGATTTGTGCAAAAGTATGTAACAGGCAGAAAGAAGCATCTCCGACCACATAAATCAGCTTCAACAGCCGAGTCCACATGTCTGTTATTTAGAAAATGTAAAAATAGGAGTTAAAACAATGGATAACTTTATAAATTCTGTGAAAATTAATAATCCAAATCGATTAAGAAACACAGGAGACTTCTGCAAGTCATTTTATTACACAGGTTCAGGGTATCTCTGAGTCGGGATTTCTCGACTTAAGCCTTCTTACTTGTTTTCAGATTCGCTCATTCTCGTGTTGTGCTGACAGTCGGCAATTCAACACCTGCATCATGAATTGAGCGCTGCTGGTTCAAACCCAAAGAGGCAGCTTAAAACTTGAACACGCTCACGCATCGCTCTTCATGTTCGGCGCTAGATGACAAATTAATTTTAAATCTCGCTCCGATCATGCGCCTTCGTTGTTGGCTATTTCGGCTAACTCTCTTATGTATGCGCGCGCTCTGCAAGTTAGACAAAGTGCGTAGTATTGCTACCTTCTTCGCACGCACTGAATCAACGCAAAACATATCTAAGAGGCAGCAGTTAAGTGAATTGCATATTGCCTTTAGCTTTAATTTAGTGTGTGCGGAGGAGGTAGGGTTATTAAACCTTACGATTGACATGCAAAGCGCGCACATAAGATAGAGAGTGAACGTAAATGAGCAACAACAAAGGAGCATGATCGGAGCGAGATTTCAAATTATCTGATTATCATTATGTGAACGCCCTTTGCTTGTTCGAAATTGTATATCAATAATGTATCAATAATGTTAGTGTGATACGTTTTGTCTAAGTTATATAAGCAAGCAGGCGAATCCACCCCCATAACATATTCTGGTGTGGGAAATTTTTCTAGACGCACCAAGTTTTGTTATGTTGTTGTTGTTTTTTTTTTTAAATCAATGACACCAACAAAAAGGAGCAGTGCGGGCCCAACAACAACACTTACAACAACAACAAACGCTACTTGGGTCGTAAATCAATTGTCAAAGGCACACAAATTTGAAAAAAAAAATGTGCACTGTGCGAAGTGATACATGTACATAAAATTATGAAAATTATTTTCAAGCGCATTGTTCACTTAATTGTGTATGCACTTATTCAGTAAGAAGAGGAAATCCGTTTCTTTTTTGCTAGTGTAAGAACCTTTTTTTATGACTTTGCTTGTGCGACGCGAAGGCGTCACTGCGCATTTGTTTTGTTTTTGTATTCTCGCTCGAAATCAAACCCTCGGCTTGTGCGACAATCAGGCGACAGTAGTGGAATGGGTATTTGTTGTAATTGTAATTTGTTTTTTAAAATGGGTAAAAAGTGCTCCAAATCGTATGGGAGGTACTTGAAGGAGTTGTCCAAATAAAAATTCCCTTCTTAGTGCTCACCTCCTACCTGCATGGAAAATTGTGTGAAAATTTCAGCCTTCTAGCTCTTTTCGTTAAGGCTGTGGCTCTTCCATTATCATCAGGACAAACTCTTTTATATATATAGATAATTATACCCTGAACCCATAAAATGGATAAAAAGGGTATAATAGTTTTGTGCAAAAGTATGTAACAGGCAGAAGGAAGCATCTACGACCCCATAAAGAATATATATTCTTGATCAGCATCAACAGCCGAGTCGATATAGCCATGTCCGTCTGTCCGTCCGTCTGTCCGTCTGACCGTCTGTCCGTCTGTATGAACACGTCGATCTCAGAGACTACAGATTTTGAATATAAGTTCTCCTATACCATAAGCAGAACAAGTTTGTTTCAAATTATCGATAACTATACTGGTTTCCGATATACACATGGAATCGATTACAAAATAATATCGAATTTGGAAATGGTGGAAATAATGGGTAACGATAAAACTTTTCTGAAATTTCGTCCAAATCGGTTATGAAACACCGGATATATCAAATTTAATCGATTGAATTTAAGTCAATATACCAAAGTTTTGTATAAATTTATTATATTTATTGTAACTGGGTTCAGGGTATCTTCTAGTTGGGCTCTCCCGACTAGAGCCTTCTTACTTGTTTTTGTTTGGAAATGACGCTCAAGCTGAACTTGTTCATGTTCACTCCTGGCACGGAAGAATTTATGTAATTGATGAATTTTTGAGATTGCTAGAGCAATTTAAAGCCTTCGAAATGAAGCAAAATTATTCATATTTTTAATGGAAAATATAATCAATACATATATAAATAGAATTATTATAGTAAGTTTGAAGGCTTGGCATTAAAATTAAATTAATTTGAGGAAAATTGATCCATTAGTTCATGAGCAATAAGCGATTTTGTGAAACTCTCATATTTCAACAACAACTTTTTCAGATTGCTACCTCATTATCGAAAGGTGAGAAGTATTCTACGTCAAAAACTTTTGGTAGATCGCCCTTAACATTTAGGGGTATGACAACTAGATGTTGGCCAATTCTCAGACCAACCTGATAAGCACATAAAATTTCATCATAATCGGTTCAGCCGTTTCGGAGGAGTTTTCGACCAATCATCATCAAACAAAAATACTTTGCACATGAACACTTTGCGGGACGCTACGTGGTACTGTTGATAAGGCTGACCTAAGCTTCGGTGGTTTGTGCATTGGGCTTAGTCTCCAGCTCCAAAACCAGTGCCTGCAGCAATCACGTATTTTCGGCTGCCACATCCAGTTTGGTCTAAGCCTTTGCTGGCACCAACAAGAATGTATACAGATAGAGCGTCCAAACAGTGAAAATCTAGACTTAGTGTCTGCACAATATTTCGTTTTTTGCGTGCAGTGCGCGGCCGTTTACTTATGTCTTTTTTGCAATTGTTAAATTTGGCTATGCCGAGCGTTTTCTTGTGTTGCTTCTACACCTGTGGTGTCCAAAATCACACAATGAAAGCGTTGCGCTTGTGTGCGAAGCAGCGAGACACGAAGGCAACGTGACGTTTTACTGCTTCACACTGAAAAAATATAATGCGTGCGATCCAAGCATAAAAAAAATTATGACATCAAAGGTAAAGCGAAATGCATCGTAATGGCACAATAAACATTGAGCTTTTTACCATCCATATTCTCAATGAAAAATAATTCATTTTCCCAATTGACATCAAACATTTTTTTGCAATGCAGCATAGCGAATGACTGCGCGTTTAACTTTTGAGCTTCAGCCCATGATGAAGTAATGTAAGGTGGTCTCGTCGGCAGCAGAGGCTCGCTCATTTTGAGGGCTTATCGACAGTGCATGCTTGCTTGTCGACGCGAAAGGTTGTGTGCGCACGAATTTTTTTCTGAGCATTTAACCCTTTAGTGGACACGAAAAAATGAATTACTGTACTTTTTGCCGATAGCGTGAACCGCTTGTGAAATTTATTAATCCTCCGACATGAGCTATGAAACGAAAGTTTTGGGAACAAAGCCTGGGGTGCTGCTGATGCTCTTTATTTTAAAATTAGAATTTATTTTAGAATTAAGAACCTTAACAAAAAAATTTCCATTCAAAATCAAAAACAAAGGTTAATTGCAAATTCAAAATTATTAAAAATAAAACGATTAAAAAAAATCACTTTGTATTATAATTGGCTATTTTACAAACCACGGACCAGTCTAGGGTTAACCAACACACTGTACAGACGTTTCGCTTACACTCACTGTAAAGTGTGCGTTCCACTCGCACTCGCACTCATTGCTATGATAGATAAGCCCTCAAATTTGCCGACGAAACCACCTTATACTTATTTCATCATGCTTCAGCCGAACACATGAGTCGAGAGAGCAAATGCAGCCGAACACGCGCCTCGTAAGAGAACAAGCTGCCGAGCGTTCTATTTATAGAATACACATATTCTCTCTCTCTATACATGTGTCGGCTGCAACGCTGGCAGAATTTTTCTTGCCAACCACGCGTGGCTGCCTTTTCAAATTTTGGACACCACTGTTCTACACTTTCGCAATTTGTGGGCATCGCTGCATAACTGTATGGTAGTTGCGATGGCAAAATGATTGGGAAAGTGTCATAGAGCTGAAAACATGAAAGAGTATGTATGACCAGCAATGCAAAACTGATAATTGCCTGCCTATTTTGCTAGACGCTTGTTTTATGTTCGATGAGCACCAAAAATGCCTTGGAAGTATAGTTTTTCTGGGTTTTCTTAGGTTTTTGTAGGCAAATAATAATAATTAAAAGTATATATATTAGATAACAAAAATTTAATGAAATTGTACTAGTTTCTAATAAATTTATACTAGGATTAAGTACTCTACTTTGGACATGTCTAATCAATGTAAACTTAGAAAAGCTAATTGTGACTAGTGCATTGAGATAAAAGTAGCAACACTTGTCGCACTAGGAATATATTCAATAAATAATAATAATAATAAATAATACAATAATTCACCAAATTTAATCAAATATTGGCTGTTTAGCATAGCTCGCAAATAACTGTTGACACTTTTTCGTTGTCTGCAAATAAGTGTCTTTCACTCACACAATAAAAAAGATAGCTACAAGCAACCTGCATCAGCAAACATTATCAAATATTTTTAAGCCATGCCCACTCATTTCGTCCCCAGCCCCCGCAGTTTGAAATCAGAAATGCCTATATCTTCCAAATTTTTTGACAACAACCACAATTAAAACATCTATGTGGTTGTTGTTATTTGTTTTATTTTTGCTTTTTACGGCAACGCTGATGCAAACCGCTTCGAAAATCGTAGTGGTTCGGTACAAAACCGGTTTCTCAAATATTTAGTTTTAAGATCTATTTTTTCATAAAATTTTTTAAATTCTATGCATTCTATACACTATACAATAACAAAATACATTTCAGCTTTTTGATATGTTTAATATATTTAAATATCAAATCATATAAATACTACATAGTATATTCACTTTCATAATTTTTGTTGCACAAGGACAGACGTATTCTACGGTTAAGGCCTATACGCAGAAGCCCGTACAGCGCCCGTACAGTAAAAACTTCATATAAAACAAGTAAGAAGGCTCTAGTCGGGAGAGCCCGACTAGAAGATACCCTGAACCCAGTTGCAACGAACAATCGATTAAGCTCGATATCTCCGGTGTTTCTTAACCGATTTGGATGAAATTTTCAGAAAAGATTTATCGTTACCCATTCTTTCAACCCTCATTTTTAATTTTCCAAATTCGTATTTTTTTTTATTGTCATGTGTATATCGAAACCAGAATAGTTATCGATAATTTGAAGCAAACTTGTTCTGCTCATGGTATAGGAGAACTTATATCCAAATCTGAAGTCTCTAGCTCTTGTAGTCTCTGAGATCCACGCGTTCATACAGACGGACAGACGGACAGACGGACAGACGGACGGACAGACGGACGGACAGACGGACATGGCTAAATCGACTCGGCTATTGATGCTGATCAAGAATATATATACTTTATAGGGTCGGGAAGCTTCCTTCTGCCTGTTACATACTTTTGACAAAACCATTATACCTTAATTACATTTTATGGGTTAAGGGTATAAAAAAATGGTCTCGTACAGCGTCAGTACCGTACTAACATTTTCGGTATGCAGTTCTGTTCGCTACTGGACGTACGGTAGTGTTGAACAATGAAAATGTTAAAATATTATGTTAAAATGTTACGGCAGTAAATAGCTTTCAGCAGCTATTTACGGTCGTAAAAAAAGCAACAACATGTCGGGCAAAAGCCGGCATATGCATTTTTCGGATAATATTAACAAAGTTGACCTAATTCAGGCTCTAATGGAGCCATACTTATTGTTTTGGCAGTCAATGCTGCGCAACAAGTATTGAATAAAAATATATTAATTAATTAATAAAGTACAATTTAAAATAACATATAAACTGGATTGTACTGCCACTGATCTATTACAAGGTATAGATCAGTAAGATGAATTTGCTTTGAGTCTTTTGAGTGGTTTCAGTTATGTTTAGCATAATCTTTGGTAATCTCAGCTCTGCCCATCAAATATGGGTTCACTAAAATGCTTTTTGCAGCCTGCCTTTTTTTTAACAACCGCCAGCAGCAGGGCGTTAGCTGTACTTAAACACAAAAGTAGCGCGCGTTGGTCGTGAATCATTATTTTCAATTCAAGTGTACAAAACACAGCTGCATTTCCCATTTATTTGGAGAAAGTTATAAGCTTGCCGCTACAATATGTGCTTTTTTCAACAATTTTTGTTACGGTCGTAAAACTCATGTATACTGTACGGGAGCTGTACGGGGCTCATGCGTACAGGCCTTTAACCTATGCGCCCGTGTGTCTAACACAGGCCAAAAGCTCAAAGACGAGGCAAAGTCGAGGACGCAGAACGTCAATATTTTCACAGGCGGCATTGTTTTATAATTATTTTATGAAGTTATTATGTTGCAAACTAAAAAAAAAAAACGGCTCATGTATAAACTTTCGACATTATGAAACAGTGCTGTCGCTAAAGACTCTGATCATAAGTTGCAAAAATCACGGCCGTAAAGACGAACTTACTTATGCTCAGAACTATCGGTAGTTTATTTCCCGGTAGTTTATATGATTTTTTTAAATATTAATTGTTTTGGTGCAAAACCATTATTTAATTTGCAACAAAAACAATTTAACATGGTTTCAAAAACATGCACTCAAATTTCCTGAATTTATAAAATTGGGGATGAAAATATTTTATTGTAATATAATTATACCCTGAACCCATAAAATGGATAAAAAGGGTATAATAGTTTTGTGCAAAAGTATGTAACAGGCAGAAGGAAGCATCTACGACCCCATAAAGAATATATATTCTTGATCAGCATCAACAGCCGAGTCGATATAGCCAATTCCGTCTGTCCGTCCGTCTGACCGTCTGTCCGTCTGTACGAACACGTCGATCTCAGAGACTACAGGAGCTAGAGACTTCAGATTTTGAATATAAGTTCTCCTATACCATAAGCAGAACAAGTTTGTTTCGAATTATCGATAACTATACTGGTTTCCGATATACACATGGAATCGATTACAAAATAATATCGAATTTGGAAATGGTGGAAATAATGGGTAACGATAAAACTTTTCTGAAATTTCGTCCAAATCGGTTATGAACACCGGATATATCAAATTTAATCGATTGAATTTAAGTCAATATACCAAAGTTTTGTATAAATTTATTATATTTATTGTAACTGGGTTCAGGGTATCTTCTAGTTGGACTCTCCCGACTAGAGCCTTCTTACTTGTTTTTGTTTGGAAATGACGCTCAAGCTGAACTTGTTCATGTAAACTCCTGGCACGGTAGAATTTATGTAATTGATGAATTTTTGAGATTGCTAGAGCAATTTAAAGCCTTCGAGCGTTAGCTGTACTTAAACACAAAAGTAGCGCACGTTGGTCGTGAATCATTATTTTCAATTCAAGTAGCTTGCCGCTACAATATGTGCTTTTTTCAACAATTTTAATTACGGTCGTAAAACTCATGTATACTGTACGGGAGCTGTACGGGGCTCATGCGTACAGGCCTTTAACCTATGCGCCCGTGTGTCTAACACAGGCCAAAAGCTCAAAAACGAGGCAAAGTCGAGGACGCAGAACGTCAATATTTTCACAGGCGGCATTGTTTTATAATTATTTTATGAAGTTATTATGTTGCAAACTAAAAAAAAAACGGCTCATGTATAAACTTTCGACATTATGAACCAGTGCTGTCGCTAAAGACTCTGATCATAAGTTGCAAAAATCACGGCCGTAAAGACGAACTTACTTATGCTCAGAACTATCGATAGTTTATTTCCCGGTAGTTTATATGATTTTTTAAATATTAATTGTTTTGGTGCAAAACCATTATTTAATTTGCAACAAAAACAATTTAACATGGTTTCAAAAACATGCACTCAAATTTCCTGAATTTATAAAATTGGGGATGAAAATATTTTATTGTAATATAATTATACCCTGAACCCATAAAATGGATAAAAAGGGTATAATAGTTTTGTGCAAAAGTATGTAACAGGCAGAAGGAAGCATCTACGACCCCATAAAGAATATATATTCTTGATCAGCATCAACAGCCGAGTCGATATAGCCATGTCCGTCTGTCCGTCCGTCTGTCCGTCTGACCGTCTGTCCGTCTGTATGAACACGTCGATCTCAGAGACTACAGATTTTGAATATAAGTTCTCCTATACCATAAGCAGAACAAGTTTGTTTCAAATTATCGATAACTATACTGGTTTCCGATATACACATGGAATCGATTACAAAATAATATCGAATTTGGAAATGGTGGAAATAATGGGTAACGATAAAACTTTTCTGAAATTTCGTCCAAATCGGTTATGAAACACCGGATATATCAAATTTAATCGATTGAATTTAAGTCAATATACCAAAGTTTTGTATAAATTTATTATATTTATTGTAACTGGGTTCAGGGTATCTTCTAGTTGGGCTCTCCCGACTAGAGCCTTCTTACTTGTTTTTGTTTGGAAATGACGCTCAAGCTGAACTTGTTCATGTACACTCCTGGCACGGAAGAATTTATGTAATTGATGAATTTTTGAGATTGCTAGAGCAATTTAAAGCCTTCGAAATGAAGCAAAATTATTCATATTTTTAATGGAAAATATAATCAATACATATATAAATAGAATTATTATAGTAAGTTTGAAGGCTTGGCATTAAAATTAAATTAATTTGAGGAAAATTGATCCATTAGTTCATGAGCAATAAGCGATTTTGTGAAACTCTCATATTTCAACAACAACTTTTTCAGATTGCTACCTCATTATCGAAAGGTGAGAAGTATTCTACGTCAAAAACTTTTGGTAGATCGCCCTTAACATTTAGGGGTATGACAACTAGATGTTGGCCAATTCTCAGACCAACCTGATAAGCACATAAAATTTCATCATAATCGGTTCAGCCGTTTCGGAGGAGTTTTCGACCAATCATCATCAAACAAAAATACTTTGCACATGAACACTTTGCGGACGCTACGTGGTACTGTTGATAAGGCTGACCTAAGCTTCGGTGGTTTGTGCATTGGGCTTAGTCTCCAGCTCCAAAACCAGTGCCTGCAGCAATCACGTATTTTCGGCTGCCACATCCAGTTTGGTCTAAGCCTTTGCTGGCACCAACAAGAATGTATACAGATAGAGCGTCCAAACAGTGAAAATCTAGACTTAGTGTCTGCACAATATTTCGTTTTTTGCGTGCAGTGCGCGGCCGTTTACTTATGTCTTTTTTGCAATTGTTAAATTTGGCTATGCCGAGCGTTTTCTTGTGTTGCTTCTACACCTGTGGTGTCCAAAATCACACAATGAAAGCGTTGCGCTTGTGTGCAAAGCAGCGAGACACGAAGGCAACGTGACGTTTTACTGCTTCACACTGAAAAAATAAAATGCGTGCGATCCAAGCATAAAAAAAATTATGACATCAAAGGTAAAGCGAAATGCATCGTAATGGCACAATAAACATTGAGCTTTTTACCATCCATATTCTCAATGAAAAATAATTCATTTTCCCAATTGACATCAAACATTTTTTTGCAATGCAGCATAGCGAATGACTGCGCGTTTAACTTTTGAGCTTCAGCCCATGATGAAATAATGTAAGGTGGTCTCGTCGGCAGCAGAGGCTCGCTCATTTTGAGGGCTTATCGACAGTGCATGCTTGCTTGTCGACGCGAAAGGTTGTGTGCGCACGAATTTTTTTCTGAGCATTTAACCCTTTAGTGGACACGAAAAAATGAATTACTGTACTTTTTGCCGATAGCGTGAACCGCTTGTGAAATTTATTAATCCTCCGACATGAGCTATGAAACGAAAGTTTTGGGAACAAAGCCTGGGGTGCTGCTGATGCTCTTTATTTTAAAATTAGAATTTATTTTAGAATTAAGAACCTTAACAAAAAAATTTCCATTCAAAATCAAAAACAAAGGTTAATTGCAAATTCAAAATTATTAAAAATAAAACGATTAAAAAAAATCACTTTGTATTATAATTGGCTATTTTACAAACCACGGACCAGTCAAGGGTTAACCAACACACTGTACAGACGTTTCGCTTACAATCACTGTAAAGTGTGCGTTCCACTCGCACTCGCACTCATTGCTATGATAGATAAGCCCTCAAATTTGCCGACGAAACCACCTTATACTTATTTCATCATGCTTCAGCCCAAGGCGTATTTAACAAGGTGGCAGCGACGTCGACGTCGCCCTCTTTGCTGTTGCCTTACGCAAGGCACATTTAGCAGCAAAAAAGAAAAATGCATATGTGTGTGTGTATACATGTGCATGCGAGAACAAATTTCGTTTTCGTAAGGCAACGCGACGTCGACGTCGCTGCCACCTTGTTTAATACGCCTTGCTTCAGCCGAACACATGAGTCGAGAGAGCAAATGCAGCCGAACACGCGCCTCGTAAGAGAACAAGCTGCCGAGCGTTCTATTTATAGAATACACATATTCTCTCTCTCTATACATGTGTCGGCTGCAACGCCGGCAGAATTTTTCTTGCCAACCACGCGTGGCTGCCTTTTCAAATTTTGGACACCACTGTTCTACACTTTCGCAATTTGTGGGCATCGCTGCATAACTGTATGGTAGTTGCGATGGCAAAATGATTGGGAAAGTGTCATAGAGCTGAAAACATGAAAGAGTATGTATGACCAGCAATGCAAAACTGATAATTGCCTGCCTATTTTGCTAGACGCTTGTTTTATGTTCGATGAGCACCAAAAATGCCTTGGAAGTATAGTTTTTCTGGGTTTTCTTAGGTTTTTGTAGGCAAATAATAATAATTAAAAGTATATATATTAGATAACAAAAATTTAATGAAATTGTACTAGTTTCTAATAAATTTATACTAGGATTAAGTACTCTACTTTGGACATGTCTAATCAATGTAAACTTAGAAAAGCTAATTGTGACTAGTGCATTGAGATAAAAGTAGCAACACTTGTCGCACTAGGAATATATTCAATAAATAATAATAATAATAAATAATACAATAATTCACCAAATTTAATCAAATATTGGCTGTTTAGCATAGCTCGCAAATAATTGTTGACACTTTTTCGTTGTCTGCAAATAAGTGTCTTTCACTCACACAATAAAAAAGGCTCAGACATAAACTGATTTTGTCGCGTCTGACTTAGCTCGCTCGCGCTCTGAGCAAGACATTTATTTCTGTTTTCGTTTCGCTCAAGTCAAACACTGATCGTTTGCTTGAGTTAAATGTAGCAAATTGTCTTTTGAGTATGTATGGGTAAACACGCGATTGTTGCGTTCTTTTTGTTTGCATTATACATATTAATTGCGTTTTAAATTCAGTGTGTGCGGAGCATTATCTTTTTTGCGGAATGGGAAGAGACGAAAATAAAAAAGTTCATAATTTTTTTAGATTTGTTGTCAAAGAAAATAAATCTATATGTTATGTTTGCGGTTTTAAAATGTCTGGGACATATCTAACCAATTTAAGACGGCATTTGACATTAAAACATGCTGACATTATTAATGAGTGGAGCAAGAGCGGGGACTCCCAATTACAAGAAAGTGTAAAAAAAAGGAAAATATCATACCACACGAGTGAAGAATCCATTGTTTCTTCAATTATTAAAATAGTGACTACGGATGGAAAACCATTTCTTTTTCTGGACAGTGAAGGCTTTAAGGACATAGTGGATCCAATTTACAGTTCACTAGGCATGAACCCAATAACCTCACGCAATGTAATAAATTTTGTAAAAGTCAAAGAGCAGTCATTTAAAGAAAACATACAGGCATAAAACATGGTGTCGCTCAAAATCGATGTTGCCACTAGAATGGATAAAACATTTTATGTGTAAATTGGCAATTATCGATGCAAGCCTTTATACAACTGAGATCGTTGTAAAAACGTTTGGCATGATCCAACTCGCGGATTCCCACACAGGTGTATACATTAAGCAGAAAATTTGAGAAATTTTAAAGGATTATGAAATAAAAGTGTAACAAATTTTCAGGTAAAATTTGAATTACAGAAAATATATGTATGTTTTAAAATAATTTTACATTTATGCATACAGCATAACATCTGACAACGGAAGAAATATGATAAAAGCAGTTCAAGTTTTAAACGATGCTACAGAGGAATCTCTTTTTAACGATGAAACGCAAGGTGAAACTGTTATGGATGAACTAGACACCATTGATTTGGCCAATATTCACCTAGTGAGATGTGCAGCACGTTGCAATTGTGTGTAATTGATGTAAATAAGGTGAACAAGATTAAAGATAAATTTTGTTCTTGTCGCACATTATGCAAAATGCTGCGCACAGAAACTAATAGGTAAGTAATGTTTAGTTGTTTCATCTATATATATAAAAGAGTTTGTCCTGATGATAATGGAACAGCCACAGCCTAAACGAAAAGAGCTAGAAGGCTAAAATTTTCACACAATTTTCCATGCAGGTAGGAGGTGAGCACTAAGAAGGGAATTTTTATTCGGACATCTCCTTCAAGTACCTCCCATACGATTTGGATCACTTTTTACCCATTTAAAAAAACAAATTACAATTACAACAAGTACCCATTCCACTACTGTCGCCTGATTGTCGCACAAGCTGAGAGTTTGATCGCGAGCGAGAATACAAAAACAAAACAAATGCGCAGTGACGCCTTCGCGTCGCACAAGCAAAGTCATAAAAAAAGGTTCGACACTTGCAAAAAAGAAACGGATGCATACACAATTAAGTGGATAATGCGCTTGAAAATAATTTTCATAACTTTATGTACATGTATCACTTCGCACAGTGCACATTTTTTTTTTCAAATTTGTGTGCCTTTGACAATTGATTTACGACCCAAGTAGCGTTTGTTGTTGTTGTAAGTGTTGTTGTTGGGCCCGCACTGCTACTTTTTGTTGGTGTCATTGATTTAAAAAAAAAAAAAACAACAACAACATAACAAAACTTGGTGCGTCTAGAAAAATTTCCCACACCAGAATATGTTGTGGGGTTGGATTCGCCTGCTTGCTGCTTATATAACTTTGACAAAACGTAACACACTAACATTATTGATACATTATTGATATACAATTTCGAACAAGCAAAGGGCGTTCACATAATGATAATCAGATAATTTGAAATCTCGCTCCGATCATGCTCCTTTGTTGTTGCTCATTTACGTTCACTCTCTATCTTATGTGCGCGCTTTGCATGTCAATCGTAAGGTTTAATAACCCTACCTCCTCCGCACACACTAAATTAAAGCTAAAGGCAATATGCAATTCACTTAACTGCAGCCTCTTAGATATGTTTTGCGTTGATTCAGTGCGTGCGAAGAAGGTAGCAATACTACGCACTTTGTCTAACTTGCAGAGCGCGCGCATACATAAGAGAGTTAGCCGAAATAGCCAACAACGAAGGCGCATGATCGGAGCGAGATTTAAAATTAATTTGTCATCTAGCGCCGAACATGAAGAGCGATGCGTGAGCGTGTTCAAGTTTTAAGCTGCCTCTTTGGGTTTGAACCAGCAGCGCTCAATTCATGATGCAGGTGTTGAATTGCCGACTGTCAGCACAACACGAGAATGAGCGAATCTGAAAACAAGTAAGAAGGCTTAAGTCGAGAAATCCCGACTCAGAGATACCCTGAACCTGTGTAATAAAATGACTTGCAGAAGTGAGTTTTTCTTGACTTCATTTTAATATATCATTTTAATATATAGAAGCATCAAAAAGATTTCAGGTTAATAATTCTGAAGCTCATAGAGTTTCAGTGAGAAGACATCAGGCTAATAATCCTAATGCACGTCAAGAAAGGCGTTTGCGTGCATGGAGTGTTAAAGCCATGTCTGGCTTAAGCTAAGATTTTGAAATAACTTACAAGTCAGATAAAGTTACTCATCTTGGTAGTATGAATTTTATATGCAAACATTGTAATGCTTTAAAATGGAAAAATGAGCCCCTGGGTATCTATTACAAGGCAAAAAAAGTTCAGCTTTCCCAAAATGAAAGTTTGCCTGATCCACTTAAAAGCTTAATAATTTGTGGACATCCCAAGCATGATCATTTCTTTGATCGTGTAAGAAAGTATGCTTTCAAATGAATTCTTTTGGAAGTACAAAAATTATAAATGAAAGTTGGTCAACCTTTAAAGTCCAAGGACAAGTGTATCACTTAATTGGTAGTGTACGACCTTTGCCAAATGAAGAAATGCAGTTTCTTCAAATTTATTTTGTTGGTGATGATGAAAAGGAAGCTCAACTACGTTGCAAAAATATTTCAAATGTTGATTTAAGCGTAGTAAAGGATCTTCAATGTATGTTTCATCATCATAATCGTTATGTAAAAGATCTAAAAATGGCTCTCAATAAAATACAAACAAGTACCAAAGACTATAAATTGGTTATACATGCTGATCGAACACCCGCTGGTGCACATAAAGGGCTTTACAATGCACCTCTATCAAGCGAAGTAGCTATAGTTATTGTTGGTCAGCAATTTGAAAAGCGCAATATTATTATTGAAAGCCATAAAAATAAATTACATCGTATAAGTGAGGTGCATCGATCATACGATGCCTTACAGAACCCTTTGCTATTTCCTTATGGCGAAGATGGCTATTCAGTGGATATACAAGAATGGAATTCATTATCAAAAAAGGAGGAACCAAAAAAAAATGATATCTGCGTTAAGCTTTTACAGCTATAAAATAATGATTCGTCAATCTGAGTTAAATCATTTAATTTATAGTAAATTTTTAGTTGATATGTATGCTAAAATTGAAACAGAAAGATTAAATTATATTCGCTACAATCAAACGAAACTCAGAGCAGATAGTTATATACATCTACAAGATGCAATAGGCCAACAAGATGTTGACGCAGCTCAACTTGGTCAGATGGTAATTTTACCGTCTTCTTTTACAAGCTCTGCACGATATATGCATGAAAAGACTCAAAATGCTATGACATATGTTCGCCATTGTGAGCGACCAGATCTTTGCATAACATTCAAATGCAATCCACAATGGAATGACATCAAAAGTGTTTTATTACCGGGTCAAAAACCGCATGATCGTCACGATATTATAGCTCGAGTTTTTCATTTAAAAGTTAAAGCTTTAATGTCACTAATGACAAAAGGTTCTTTGTTTGGAATCGTGCAATGTTTCATGTACTCTGTGGAATGGCAAAAGCGGGGTTTACCACATATACATATTCTACTTTGGTTAGAAAATAAAATAAGACCAGATAAAATCGATAAAATTATCTGTGCCGAAATACTATTGAGAACATTTGAAGCTCACATAAATGTTGAGTATTGTAGTTCTGTAAAGTCTATTAAATACATTTGTAAATATGTTAACAAGGGCAGTGATCAAGCATCATTTACTCTTGAAGACCAACGTAATGAAATTAATATGTACGAAAGTGGCTCGAAGCGGTATGGAGAATCCTTGCATTTCCCATACATGAACGTTATCCGGCTATTACTCACTTAGCTGTTCATTTAGAAAATGGTCAACGAATATATTTTAACCCCAATAATCCGCAACAATTACTTGACAGATTAAGCACTACACCCAAAACCACTTTGCTAGCCTTCTTTGAGCTCTGCACACGTGATGAGTTTGCAAGAACGCTTCTATATTGTGAAGTTCCATCGTATTTTACATGGAATAATAAAGAATTTCAAAGAAGAAAACGAGCGCATGATGTGCCAAATTTTCCTGGAGTTAAAAGAGATAAAATTTAAAAACCGTTAATGGTATAGCATACGCATCATTTCAATTGGCGTGTAAAGCTCTAGGATTACTAGAAGATGATAAGCACTGGGATTCAACTATAGCCGAAGCTGTCATATGTCAAAATCCTACAAAACTGAGAGAACTTTTTGCAATAATGTTAGTATTTTGTCAAATTTCGGATGCTCTTAAACTTTGGAATACTTATAAAGAGAGTTTCTCAGAAGATATTTTAAGAGCCTTTCATTTTTCACAAGACAGAAATATTGATGAAAGTATTGTGAATAATGTATTAAATAAATGTCTTATTTACATTGAAGATATTGTACTGTCTATTGGTGGTCAAAACTTGACTTACTATGGACTTCCACTACCAATTAGATCCGAGGAAATTGTTCCAAATATTGAATATCATAGAGAAACAAATTATGAAAATTGCGATAATTTTGTTGTTAATAATGAGCTACTCCTTACTGCTGAGCAAAAACAAGTATACGAAAAGATACTATGTATATAGCGTTGAAGCAGAAAAAGGAGAAATCTATTTTTTAGATGCACCTGGTGGAACAGGTAAAACGTATCTTTTAAATTTATTATTGGCAAAGGTACGGCAAAGTAAAAAAATTGCATTGGCCGTTGCTTCTTCCGGTATCGCAGCCACTTTACTTAATGGTGGTCGCACAGTGCATTCTACACTTAAGATTCCATTCAATTTGATTCATTTAGAAACACCACATTGCTCAATTTCAAAGCAATCTAATATTGCTGCTGTGCTCAAAGATTGCAAGCTTATTGTTTGGGATGAGTGCACTATGGGCCATAAAGGTGCTTTTGAAGCTGTAGATCGATCTTTGAAAGACATTCGAGATAGTGAATACTTAATGGGTGGCATAACTGTTCTCTTAGCTGGTGATTTTCGACAAACTCTCCCAGTGATCCCCAGAGGAACAAGAGCAGATGAAATAAATGCGTGCTTAAAGTCTTCAATTTTGTGGCCCAAAATACAGAGAATTGCATTAACGAAGAATATGCGAATGCACTTAAAAGGTGATAGCATTGCTGGTGAATTTGCAGAAATGCTTCTTCAAATAGGAAATGGATTATTTCCAACCCATGATGGCAAAATAACTTTACCATCAACTTTGTGTCATGTTGTGAAAAGTATTGAAGAGCTAACTCTAAAAATATTTCCGGTTATTACAAATATCTCTCAAAAATCACTCGAATGGTTTTCAGAACGTGCTATTTTGACTGCGAGAAATGACAATGCATTGGAAATAAACGAATTTTTTATTAAAATCATTTCAAAGTGAAGAAATGACATATAACTCTATTGATTCTGTGACTGAAATCGAAGATGCAGTTCATTACCCCGTCGAGTTTCTTAATTCCTTAAATCCGGCTGGCCTGCCTCAACATAAATTAACTTTAAAGATTGGTTCACCTGTAATGTTGATTCGCAACTTGAAACCGCCAAAACTGTGCAATGGCACAAGTTTGCAAATTAAAGTCCGTCATAAGAATGTTGTCGAAGCAATTATCTTTACTGGCAATGGTATAGGGGAAACGGTTTTTATACCGAGAATTCCATTAATACCTTCTGATTCTGAATTGCCAATTCAATTTAAAAGATTGCAATTTCCTTTAAAAGTTTGCTTTGCCTTAACAATTAATAAATCACAGGGACAAACTCTTAAATTAGCCGGACTAGACTTAAGGCACGATTGTTTTTCTCAGGCCAATTTTATGTAGCCTGCTCAAGAGTCATTTCACCAAAAAGTTTATTTGTATTAGCACCTGACGGAAAAACAACCAATGTCGTTTATAAAGAAGCTCTTAAAGTTGTTAATAAATGCAAATTAAATTCAATAAGTGGATAAGGCCTACTGGGGAAACCACAATATTCTATACCTCAATGGTGGCGTGGAAAAGAGAACATTAAATACTTTGCTTAAATATTTTGTGAAATATTTTGTAATTTATTTATTTTGTATCTATATTCTATTGCTAAAATTTATATAAACTATCCGCGCAGCGAAGTAAGCGGGCCACTTACTAGTAAATATATATAAATATATCTTTGTATATATGTTACCTGTACAGACGTTTATTAATCGAGCACAAAAAAAAAATACCATCGCTTGAAGTCATAACAAGATGGAATTCAACTCATTTGATGATGACAAAATTGGTTGATTTAAAGGAGTTTCTGACTACCCAGTCTTATATTTACGTTGATGCTGATTGGGACTGGATGGAGTCTTATATTGACGCCTTTAAGGAAACATATGAGGCTACCCTAAAGTTACAAGATCAAAATCTAGTTTTTAGTGAGTTTTTTATTATTTTGATAGAAATTAAATTGGCATGCGAAAATAGTCAAAATTTCATAAAACAGAAACTATTGGTCCAGATTAAGATAAGAGAGATAAAACTTTTAGAAAATTAAGCATTGTTAGCTGCGATTTTCATGGACCCAAGAGTTAATTGCATATTGAGTAATGTTCGAAAACGGCTGGCAAAGCTAAATTTAAAAAAAATTGCATATAGGTTATTCGAGTTAAAGAATGTAAGTTGCAGAATGGTTAAAATTGTTGTCCTGTGTCATTTATGTTTCATGTTAGTAGTTACTTATAGTATTAACAATTAAAATTGTCTTTGTGAAAAACTAATACAAACTTAAATCAAAGAAAGATGTTGCTCTATTATTACAGGCAGCACAAAATGTTCCACTGCTTGAAGCTCCTCCATCTGAAGATATGGACTTATCATTATCTTCAACTTTTTCGACTGCATGCTCGGCTGAAGAGAAGACGCTCTTGTCGGCATATTTGGATGATGTCCATACAGTGACAGAAATCAAAGAAGATAATGTCTCTGCAAAACTTATAAAAATTTATGCTGACATTGAAAGTATTGACGCAATATATGGTCGTTTACCATTAAACGCCAATATTTTGGAGTTTTTTAATGATCTTAGACTTAAGTTGCCACATCTAGCAACACCGGCAACTCAGGTATCTGTAGAGCGAGCATTTTCTGCCCTTCATTTTATTTAAGTGAAAGAAGAAGCTCAATATCTACAGAAAATCTTAACGCGTTATTAGTTGTTAAGCTAAACTCAATTTAAAAAAAAAAATAAATAAATATTATTAAAAACAAATAAATATAAAAAAACAACAGCGAAAGCGACAGTACACGGCGATACCGGGGGTGAGGGGACGCCGCCCACCCATCAACACACAGAGCCCTCAATTGGCCACCGATTGGGGGCTCCCACAAGCTGTAGGAACAACAACCACATAATTACTCAAAAAAAAAAAAAAAAAAAAAAACCACAAAAATTACAATTAAAATCGTTCAATGGAACATCAACGGATATTTCAACAACTACAGCGAACTACAAATATTAATAACTCAACATACACCGCACATTATAGCCCTACAAGAAACACATATAAAAAACACCCACCACACACCTATTCCTACTAACTATCAACTGTTAACAAAAAACACTGCCCACTCTCACGGAGGCGTAGCGTTTCTAATTCACAAATCTCTACACACACAAGAAATTACCCTAAACGACGACTTTGACGCAATCTGCGTAGAATGCACATCCAAACAAAAATTCAGACTGATATCGGCATACATAGCGCCAAACAAAAAATTCTCTTTAAACAACCTCCAAGCCGTTCTAGAACCATCACGCATACCTACTTTAGTCACTGGCGACTTCAACAGTTGGCACAAAAACTGGGGCTCAAATGCAAACAACGCTAGAGGAAAGCTTATAGAAAAGTTCATAGCCCAATCGAACTACATCCTACTAAATGACGGATCTCCAACACATCTCAGCACCCACAACACACTAACGAATATCGACCTAACTTTTAGCAGCCCTATACTCAAACTCGACAGCACATGGCAAACAGAAAACGATCTCTACGGCAGCGACCACTTCCCAATCAAAATATCCCTTTTCTCCTCCACGACAACAAACACACAACATTTAACAGCCAAACCTAAATTCATCACTGACAAAGCTAATTGGGAACAATTCTCTAAACTAACAGAAGAATACTCCTCACAGTTACCAACAAGCACAAACATAAACAAAGAAACAGCCACAATACACAAAATAATAATCACCAGCGCCCACAGAACAATTCCTCAAACACACCCTATGACACACGCTCACAATGTCCCCTGGTGGAGTAAGGAACTTCAAACACTAAGAGATGAAAAAAAAAGAAGATGGCACAGACTTAAAAGAAACATTACAACAGAAAACGTCGTACAATATAAAAAAGCTAATGCACTATTTAGACTAACCCTAAAAAACTAAAAAAAAACTGCACTAAGCAATTCACTGAGCAAATAGCCCCAGACACCCCACCAAAAAAAATTTGGAGCACCATCAGAAGATTTTGCGGACTTAACCCTCAAAAACACATCCACTGCATTCTTAAACCCAACACAAATACACACCATACCAACAAACAAGAAATTGCAGAGCTTTTTTGCGAAAACTTTTCGGAAGCAGCATCCGACCATAACTTTACTACCAAATTCACAAACGCAAAACACACAGCGCTGAACAAAATACACAATCACACTTACCTCCCAAAAAGAAGATCAATAGAAAATGAAAAGCCAATAACCTTTATCGAGTTTACAGCAGCACTAAACACACTCAAAGGTAGCACACCTGGACTGGACAGAATTAACTATGCTATGATAAAAAATCTTGACAAAAAACAATAAACAGAATTATAAAACTACAGAACGCCATACTAAACAACTACATCCCCCAAGCCTATAAAAACAGCATAACAATCCCAATCCCAAAACCCAGCTCAGACAAAACCTCACTAAACTCATACCGACCCATATCACTTAACCCATGCCTTTCAAAAATCCTAGACAAAATAATAGCAAAGCGGCTGTGGTGGTTTGTTTCCAATGATAAACTCATCCATAATAGCCAAACTGGTTTTAAAAAGGGAAAATCAGCTATGGACAGCCTACTCCTAGTAGACCATCTACTAGCTAGATGCATCTCCAAAAAAAACCACGCATCAATTATATCCCTTGACTTTGCGAGAGCCTTCGACAGAATAGGAATCCACACAATCCTCGACCAACAAGTAGAATGGAAAACTGGACAAAAAATACTAAACTATGTAAAAAACTTTATGAGCAACCGCAAAACAACAGTCCGCACACAGTCTTTTCCTCTTTCCACCCTATCTCCAACGGCATTCCCCAGGGATCACCCCTCTCGGTAGTACTATTTGTTATAGCATACAACAAGCTTACCGTAATGCTCACTCAACATCCAAACATTAGCTTAAGCGCATACGCGGACGATTTTAACCTTATAATAAAACTAAAAAATAACAAAAACACAAACATAAATCTAGTCCCGATTCTCGACACAATAACGAACTGGAATGACTACTCAGGAGCCATGCTCTCTAACACAAAATGCAAACACATGCATGTTTGCAGAAAACACAACTGTAACTGCACCCTAACCACAGGACAAGGACAAATACAAATTAAAAACGTAAATTCAATTAAAATACTAGGCCTACACTTCAACAACAAATACAGATGGAAAACGCATACAGAACAACTCACACACAAGCTCAAACAAGCAACCAACATAATAAAATGCCTCTCAAGCCCAAAATTTAACTGCAATACAGCAACCCTTCTAGACATTACCAAAGCAATTCTGACCTCAAAAGCAGACTACGGACTCCCAATATACGGAAATAGCCCAAAATCAACCACACGCACAGTCAAATCCACAATAAACACAGGCTTCAGACTCGCTCTCGGAGCATTTAAAACAACACCCACCCAAAACATCATCTACGAAGCACGAGCAGCCACACTAGAGGACAGAAGAGAATTCCTAACAGCCAAGCTTATTAAATCCCTTATCACAGCAAAAAATTCACCCATTATAAGAATTCTAAAAACATACCGAGCACCAAAAAAACAGAAACACAACTCTACAATAGACCATATAATAGAATACAGCAAAACCCACAACTTACCCTACCAACCCATTACCCAACCGTCCCAAACCACACCACCCTGGAACACAAAACGAATATACATAGACACAACCCTCAGAAACTTCATTAAGAAAAACACATCTCCAGAAATATACCGGGCAGAATTCAACTTAAAAAAATCGGAAGACAGCAACAAGTAAATAATTGCAATTGCAGAAGCCTTAGATCTTCTCAAAAGCAAAAGGGGAAAATACTGCATATGCACGGACTCCTTATCAGCCATCGACTCCATAAGCAACACAAACAACAACGAATACTACAGCTCACACATAAGAAACAGCCTACAAAAAACATTCGCAAAATTCAAACTGCTATGGGTACCCGGACACGTTGGAATAACGGGAAACGAACAGGCAGACACTGCTGCAAAAAACGCAGCCAAAGAACCCCTTATAATAAAAAACAACTACAACATTAAGGACATACAGAAATACATAAAAAAAACACACCAATCAAAAATACAAACCAAGCTAATGGAAACTTCCACCTGGTACCAAAATGTAAATCCAAACAAACACAACAGCTATCACCTTTTCAAAAACAACCAACTCCCCCTTACACGCGAAGACCAAATCAAAATAACGAGAATCAGACTTGGACACACAAAAATTACCCACAAATCTTACATTGACCACACCCCCAGGACATGCCCGTACTGCAACCAGAACATCTCAATAGAACACATACTTGCCAACTGCAACTCCTTCAAAACACAAAGACACGCAACATTTAAAAACACTTGCCCACTACAATGCCTCTCAAACCCCACACCACCAAACACGTTAAAAATCCTACAATACCTCAAACACTCTAACCTATACTTTAACATATAAAACATCACTTCCACATACAGCATCTAAACAATTAAATAAGATACAATTTAAATATGTACATACATAGAATAAGTCTAGAATAACACGAGCTGAAGGCCAACGCTGCCATAGCCCAAAAAAAAACACGCTAGCCAATAATTTAAATTATATGTTAGCCCTATATAATAATAATAATAATAATAATATAATAATAGGTGTTGATGACCCCCGAAACACTGCATAATAGCTTTGGATGCCACGCCCACCAATACTGTCCTAGCGGCCCCCATCCGCCCCAACGCTTCGTCTAAAACGGGAACTCGTGAATCTTTCAAAGTTGTGGAGCTAGAGCCACCAAATTTGGCAGGAAGATAGCAATTGACATTACACAAAGATCTGCAGCAAAAATTTGGATGCCACGCCTACCCATACCGCCTCCAGCCCCCCATTCTCCATCTTTTACAATCTCTGAGCTAGAGTCACCCAATGCGGTTGGAAGATAGCAATTGGCATCCCACAAAGATCTGAAGCAAACATTTGGATATCATCCCCACCCGTACTCCCCCTAGAAATCAGGCCTCTTTTTACCGGTTTTAAAACTGGTAACGAGTATACCGCAATCGGTTGCGTCCGACTGCAACGTTTCCACTTGCTATTATTATTTATTTGCATTCAACATTTATTTTCAATATATGAACATATAGGATATGAATTTAATAAACATGTTAGACTTTTCTAACAATTTTGACAAGGAAACTAACCTTACATCGTCTATTATACTTGCTTCATTTTACGCCAATTTTTCTTTTACGCCAGTTTTTCTTGGAACAGAACCCCGCCATAAAACGGGGCTTACCTGTATTTCCCATATCCGTACAATTTACGTTATCAAATTTCGTAAGAAAATAGTTACTAGCATCCCCTTTTATTATTATTAATATTATTATATTGGGGGTAAATACACTGCGATCAAATAGATCTATTGTGCCCCCTTCTTGGCCTATAGCTTTTCCATCAGGCCCAGGTGTTGCATAAAAGCAAGTACCTTTGTTGGGTCGATGGTTTTTAGATCGCTAAGTTGCACAATATGTTTTCCTAGAAAACTACTTCTTTTCCTTACTATGGCTACGCATTCTGCTATAATGTGCAAGGAGGATTCTCCTTCCATTTCGCAGAATCTGCAAATCTCGCTGCTGACTATACCTAGCTTTGCCAGGTGACCTCGTAGTCTACAATGTCCTGTCAAGAAACCGGTGAGTATCCTGAGTCTATTTTTACCCATTGATATTACTTGCTTAAACCGTTTGAGGTTATAGCTACCCAAAAGAAGCTTTGCTTGTCTGAGTCCTGGTGTCCTTGCCCAGCTCGTTCTTCGCAGAAGTCTCTCTTCATTCCTAAGCTCTTGCCGTATTGTGCTTCTTCCTATACCACAGTACGGCTCGGGTCCTATTAGGGGTGTCGCTGCCCACAGCCTTGCGTGCTTGTCTGCCTCTTCATTCCCCGCTATGTCGACATGTCCCGGGACCCATCTTGGGGCAAGCCTATTTTGTGATCCTAGAGTGTCTAGCTTGGTTCGTACCTCACGAACTACCTTTGACCTGATTTCGGTCTTACTAAGTGCCATTATTGCTGCTTGAATATCGGATAGGATGGCTAAATCCCTATTCCGATAGTTACGCTTTAGATTAAAGTCCACACACCTCCCGATTGCTCATACCTCAGCTTGGAATATGCTGGTGTGCATACCTAGGGGCTCGTGGTACATAAGCCGAGGGCCTACCACACCAAGACCGGAGCCTTGTTGCGTTAGGGTTCCATCGGTGTACCGTTTTAATGTGTGTGGCTTCATGCTGTGGACCTCTTCCAGAGATGTCCACTCCTTTTTATTACAGAGGTGAACTTGAAACTTTTGACCGAACATGTGTTCGGCTTTCATTTCGTCCCTTGGCTGTGCCAGTAGGGGAAGTTCACCCGATAGCATATTTGCCTCTACTCGACTAAGAATGTGTCCTCTCCCAACTCCTTCAATGGACATTCTTAAGAGGGTTGCCTTCTGTTGCAGCCTAATTGTGTGATGGAGTGGCGTTATCTCCAATAGAACCTCAAGCGCTGATGTGGGACAGGTCCTCATCGCTCCCGTGATTCCTACACATGCCATTCTTTGTAGCTTCTGAAGCTGCTTCTGCACAGTGATTTGCTGTGCCTTATCCTCCCATGCAATCACTCCATACGTGATCATGGGCCTTACTACCATAAGGTATAGCCATTTTATTATTTTTGGTGATGTTCCCCATGACTTCCCGGCTATGCTACGACACGTATACAGCGATCTGCAGCACTTTGCGATCGTATTCTGAACATGGGTGCCAAAGTTTAATTTACTGTCGAAATTGACCCCAAGGTACTTAACTTCCTTGCTTGTTTCTATTGGACTCCCTGCGAGCCTAATCTCCCTCATCCTTTGTCGCTTTCATCTTCTGGTGAACGGAACGATGATTGTTTTAGTGGGGTTTAAGTTGAGACCAACCTCCCTACACCAATCATGCGTAATCCTAAGTCCCAGTTGAACATTATCACAAAAAGTTTCTTCATACTTGCCCCGAGCTATTATCACAATGTCGTCTGCATAGCCTTGACATTGAATACCCCTGTTCGCAAGTCTACTTAATAGTTCGTCTACTAGTCTTATGGAGAGAGGTGATAAAACCCCCCCTTGAGGACAGCCCCTTGTGGTTGTTACTGTTACGGTACTATCTTGTATAGATGCCGTAGCCTGTCTGGACCCTAGTAAGGATGAAATCCATCTACTAGTTGTACTGTCCAGCCCTCTTCTATTCAAGGTAGCTTTGACAGCATCATGTGATGTATTGTCGAAAGCACCTTCAATGTCTAAAAATGCACAAGCTGCTACTTCTTTGTTTACTACTGCCGCCCGCAGAGTACGGTGCAGCTCATACAAGGCAGTGTCCGTAGACCTGCCTGTTCTGTATGCATGCTGCGTTGCCTGCAGTGGACTCTGTGTAAGCAGAGTACTCCTAATGCTATAATCCACCAGCTTTTCCAACGTTTTCAACAAAAACGATGTCAAGCTGATGGGTCTGAAGGACTTTGGGTTGGTGGTATCTGTCTTCCCTATCTTGGGGATGAAAACCACCCTAGCTCTACTCCAAGTGCTTGGTATATGACCAAGTGCTAGGCTACTGACCAGGATTTTCCTTAGAGTGGGTAGGAGTATTCCCTGTCCCTGCTGAAGGAATACCGGTGATATGCAATCCAGACCAGGAGATTTGTAAGGCTGGAATGTTCAAATTGCCCATTTTATTTTCTCCACTGTGACCACCGACTTGGCACATGCCCAGTCAGTGGCCGTTGGTCTGTGTTGATCCTCTGTTTCAAGCGATTCACACTGTTGCCAGGGGATACTTCCTGGGAAGTGCGTCTCAAACAGAAGCTCTAACCTTTGCATATTGGTGCTCGTATAAGTATTATCTTTAGGCTTCAAGGCTTATTTAGCCTCCGGCGCCCGCTTTGATAATGCTCTATGGAGCCGGGTGATGATGCCCCCCAAAAACTGCATCAAAAGTTTGGATGCCACGCCCACTAATAATGCCCTAGCCACCCCCATCCGCCCCAACGCTTCGTCAAAAACGGGAATGCGTGTATCTTCCAGAGTTGTGGAGCTAGAGCCTCCAAATTTGGTAGGAAGATAGCTGGCAACGACCCCCAAAAATCTGCAATCTGCATCAAAGTTTTGGAGCCACACCCACCCATTCCGCCCCCAGCCCCGCCGCATTTTGCAATCAGAAAAGCCCATATCTTCCACAGTTTTTGACCTAGAGTCACCAAATTTGGTGCCAAGATAGGTGATGATGACCCCCCAAAAACTGCATCAAAAGTTTGGATGCCGCGCCCACCAATACCGCCCTTGCCACCCCCATCTGCCCCAACGCTTCGTCAAAAACGGGAATGCGTGTATCTTCCAGAGTTGTGGAGCTAGAGCCTCCAAATTTGGTAGGAAGCTAGCTGGTAAAAAACCCTCAAAAAACTGCATCAAAGTTTTGGAGCCACGCCTACCCATTACGCCCCCATCCCCCCCGCATTTCGATATCAGAAATGGCTTTATCTCCCACAGTTTTGTAGCTAGAGCCACCAAATTTGGTGCCAAGATAGTTGATGATGACCCCCCAAAAACTGCATCAAAAGTTTGGATGCCACGCCTACAATACTGCCTTAGCCACCCCCATCCACCCCAACGCTTCGTCAAAAACGGGAATGCGTGTATCTTCCAGAGTTGAGGAGCTAGAGCCTCCAAATGTGGTAGGAAGATAGCTTGCAACGACTCCCAAAAATCTGCATCAAAGTTTTGGTGCCACGCTCACCCATACCGCCCCCAGCCCCCCTTTCCCCACTTTTACAAACTTTGAGCTAGAGTCACCAAATTTGGTATGAAGATAGAAATTGACATACCACAAAGAGCGTAAGCAAAAATTTTGAGGCTACGCCCACCCATACCGCCCCAGCCCCCCCCCCTTCCACACCTTTTACAATCTTCGAGCTAGAGTCACAAAATTTGGTATGAAAATAGCAATTGACATTCCACAAAGATCTGCATCAAACATTTGGATGCCACACCTACCCATACCGCCCCAGCCCTCCCTTTCCCCACCTATTACAAACTTTGAGCTAGAGTCACCAAATTTGGTATGAAGATAGCAATTGACATTCTACAAAGATCTGCATCAAACATTTTGATGCCACGCCCACCCATACCGCCCCCAGCCCCCCTTTCCCCACTTTTACAAACTTTGAGCTAGAGTCACCAAATTTGGTATGAAGATAGAAATTGACATACCACAAAGATCGTAAGCAAAAATTTTGATGCTACGCCTACCCATACCGCCCCAGCCCCCCACCCTTTCCCCACATATTACAAACTTTGAGCTAGAGTCACCAAATTTGGTATGAAGATAGCAATTGACATTCTACAAAGATCTGCATCAAACATTTTGATGCCACGCCCATCCATATCGCCCCCAGCCCCCCTTTCCCCACTTATTACAAATTTTGAGCTAGAGTCACCAAATTTGGTATGAAGATAGCAATTGACATTTCAGAAAGATCTGCAACAAAAATTTTGATGCCACAACTACCCATACCGCCCCAGCCCCCCCCCCTTTCCCCACCTTTTACAAACTTTGAGCTAGAGTCACCAAATTTGGTATGAAGACAGCCGGTGGCATCCCCATCTGCATCGGAGAATCTTTAAGGCAGCGTAAACCCCTGCCGCATCCGTACCCCTTTGCATTCAGGCCTCTTTTAACCGGTTTTAATTCTGGTATCGAGTATGCCGCAGTCGGTTGCGTCCGACTGCAACGTTTCCACTTGTTTAAAAATTTGACTGTGCAGCGGTTTAATGGTTTGTTGCTGGCGCAGTTTTAAATGCTTTAGTTGTTGTTGTTGCTGACGATGCTTTTGTTGTTGCTGTGGCTGACGCTGATGCTGCCACTGGTGTGGCTGAAACTGCTGCTTCTGGTGTAGCTGCGGCTGGTAGAGCTGTTGCTTCAAAAAATCATAAAAATACATGCGAATAGATTATTGAAATTTTTATTTAAATCATTATTAGAATTTTTTGAAGTAATTTTTACATCAAAACATTTTTTGTTTAAGCCCAGGGAGAAAAGTTTCAAAAGTAGACTTTTACTAAAATTGAAATCTTTCAAACGGAAATTTAATGACCTTTCCATCGATACCATACTTTCCATAAAGTAAATTTAAGCAATGGGTAGACTTAACTTTAAGTGTAGTGTAAATACTTTTAACTACCTTTGATATGAATTTAGTACAATCAAGGCGCGCACTCATAAATACGTACTTACATATGTATGTTATGTTTTGACGATGCCGACGCCGCCGCCGCTTAAAAGGCGACGCTGCTGCTTTAGATACGCCGTTTTGTCTGCCTTTGACGCGCGCTGTAGATGTTATTGTTGCTGTTGGTGTATTTACATATTAATTTTTTTTTCTTCTATATATATAAAAGAGTTTGTCCTGATGAGAATTTAAGAGCCACAGCCTAAACGAAAAGAGCTAGAAGGCTGAAATATTCACACAATTTTCCATGCAGGTAGGAGGTGAGCACTAAGAAGGGAATTTTTATTTGGACAACTCCTTCAAGTACCTCCCATACGATTTGGAGCACTTTTTACCCATTTTAAAAAACAAATTACAATTAAAACAAGTATCCATTCTACTACTGTCGCCTGATTGTCGCACAAGCTGAGGGTTTGATCGCGAGCGAGAATACAAAAACAAAACAAATGCGCAGTGACGCCTTCGCGTCGCACAAGCAAAGTCATAAAAAAAGGTTCGTACACTTGCAAAAAAGAAACGGATTACCGCTTCTTAATGAATAAGTGCATACACAATTCCAGATTTGTGTGCCTTTGACAATTGATTTACGACCCAAGTAGCGTTTGTTGTTGTTGTAAGTGTTGTTGTTGGGCCCGCACTGCTACTTTTTGTTGGTGTCATTGATTAAATAAAACAAAAGAACAACAACATAACAAAGCTTGGTGCGTCTAGAAAAATTTCCCACACCAGAACATGTTATGGGGGTGGATTCGCCTACTTGCTGCTTATATAACTTAGACAAAACGTAACACACTAACATTATTGATATGTTATTGATATACAATTTCGAATAAGCAAAGGGCGTTCACATAAGCGCGCGTGTTGCTCTTATGATAATCAGATAATTTGAAATCTCGCTGCGCTCATGCTCCTTTGTTGTTGCTCATTTACGTTCACTCTCTATTTTATGTGTGTGCTTTGCATGTCAATCATAAAGTTTAATATCCCTATCTCCTCCGCACTCACTAAGCTAAGCTAACCATAACTAAGAGGCTGCAGTTAAGGGAATTCCATTGCCTAATTTGCACCACCCATACCTAGCTCTTAAGTGCAAGCGTTGTATGTATGAGCTCGGGATCTGCTGCTTAGAGGAATAACTGTAATGCTCTTTCCAACATTACGTTTTTACATACAATGGTAAGGGAATTGGTTATGCATTTTAGTTCATATTTAATGTGAACAAAGAAAGTTACTTTTCGTTTCAGTGAATTTTTTAATATTGTTTATATTAAGGATAAGGATAATAACAAAGAAAGTTTCTTTTTGGATCAGTGAGTTTGTTAATATTCTGATTTTCGTATTATATATATAGGGTTGGCAGCTCTAGCAGAGCTAGCAGCTGATGTTAATGCTGATGACTATCATATAAGTAAATTACAATAATCGATAGTATATCGTTTAAGGAGCTGTTCAGTAAAAATGATGTATCGAATAATTAATTGTAGTTGAACTGGCGAAGCGTTAAGACGTAGAAATATAAAAAGAATTAATCTTTGTTATTTTAAATAAGTTGATAATGAAATATTGAAAAGTGACAAACCATTTAGTTATCATATTATACATTATTCTACGAAGTCTACAGTTGTTTTATTTTACGGTGGCTTCAAAAGGAACAGTTCTACAATTTTGGGGGCTCAACCGGGATGAACATAAAACAGAAAATTGTGAATTCAGCGCAGTTAACACTATTTAGCTACGTTGATGAAGATGGTTGCAGTCAACATTACTTGACTACGTTGATATAAAGGTGGCAGAAAAGGTGAATTTCTGCGAAAGTATTCAGTCGCTGGCGAATACTTTGTACGTCGAAGAGACAAAAACGCTACAAGTAGAGACGCTGGTGGCGTGAACTACGGTGAAAAACGGCAGACGCGACGATCGACGACGACTGGCGCAGTTAAGAAGGAATAACGGTGAAAGCAGCAGACACAGAGCAGAGTTGCGGCACAAAGCGGCGTGAACTGCGGTGTAAAGTGGCAATAGAGGACGGCTGGCGCAATTCGGAAGGAAGAACGGCAAAAGAAGCAGACACAAAACAGAGCGAGATTGTACCGCAACAAAACTACAACGTAAAGCAGATGAAGACATGTATATTTGTTTCGCAGAGAGACGACAAACGGGTGCAGTATACATAAAATCTAACATTGTGTCTTCTTAGGTCTGTTAAAAGCAAGAATGGTAACATTTAAGAAGAAATTGTATTATGCTGTGAAGAAATGCGCGTGAAAAGTTTGCGTTGATAGAAAATAAGTGAGATATATAGAGATTAAGAGCTAAATTATGCTTCTAGAAGAAATTACTTGTCTTACTGTAGAAGGCCTTAAAGAAAAATTGAAGTTATTGTCTTTACCAAGTTCACGTGTTAAGATAGAATTGCAACAACGATTAATTAACTATTTCAATTTAGAGAACAGCGATTTAAATAGTGACAGCTCATCTTACGAAGAACCAGAGAACTTCGAAATGGAAGCATCGACATTTACATTAAGGGATATGGAGGATTCCCTTTTGGTTTTTACCGGCAATGGTTCTCCAGATGTTGATGAATGGCTACTTGATTTTGAGTTGAATGCGGTAACAGTTAAGTGGAATGATTTACAAAAATTTATTTATGGCAGACAGTTAATTAAAGGTGCAGCAAAATTATTTTTGAATAGTCAAACCGAAGTAAATAATTGGGATACGCTTAAGCAAGCATTAAAATCAGAGTTCAGTGAGAAGCGTTCAGCAAAAGAAATTCACAAACTATTAACAGATATAAAGAAGAAACCAAATGAGGCTTTAAGTGAATATTTCTATGTAATGAAGAGCATTGCAAATCAGTGTAAATTAGATGATGAAAGTTTAATGGACTACATTATTGATGGAATTCCAGATTCAAAGCAGAATAAAAGTTGTTTGTATCATGCCTCAAATTTAATAGAATTTAAACAAAAAATGAAAATTTATGAAAGATTTTGTTCCAGTCAAGAGACTAAGCAAACACCAAAGGGTGGAAATAACTCAGTCAAGAGCAACAAACCAGATAGGCGTTGTTTCAAATGTGGTGGAAACGATCACTTTGCAAAAGAATGTAAAGAGGAGGGATTTAAATGTTTTAAATGCAATCAGGTAGGACACAAGGCAAATCAGTGCGAGGCAAAACTTGTCAATAAACAAGTAAAGAAGGAATCGGCAAGCATGCAGCAGTGTTCTCAATCTGTATTTAACCGTGCTTTTAAAACAGTCATAATTAATGGCAAGCAAGTCACAGCTTTGTTCGATTCTGGTAGCGATATATGCACCATTCGACAAACCATTTTCAAGACAGTTCAGCCAGTTGTTCTTAAGACGAATGTGAAAGAATTGTGTGGTATAGGTGGTAAAAAGATTTACACATTGGGTTCATTCGTAGTTTCGATCAGGCTGGATAATGTTCCGATTAAAATATGCTTCCATGTTGTCCGTGATGAAGATAGTCTGTACGACGGAGTAATCGGTTGCGATGTTTTGAATTTAGTCAATGCTTCGATTAGTTCAAAAGGAGTTTATTTTCAAGCAGTGACAGTAGATAATGTTCGAGACACTGTGACTGAGAAACAAACGAGTGAATCAGCTCATCATAGCGAAGTTCAGGCCGTCATACAAGATGAACATAAGTCGAACATCCCTGAATTACAAGGTGTTTTTCAACAGTTGTTATTAGTTGATATAAGTAACAAGTTTACTGCAGAAATAGATGTCGCGCACTTAAAAATGAATTTAAAGACGCAAGTTAAAGAGTTGATAGAGGATTATAAGCCAGAGCAGCCAAAATCAAGTCCTGTAGAAATGAAGATAATCCTGAAAGACGAAGTTCCAGTCTATCAGAGACCCAGACGCTTACCATACGCCGACATCGATAAAGTTGATAAGCAGATTAAAGATTGGTTAAAAGAAGGAATAATTCGTAAAAGTGTTTCAGAGTACGCTTCTCCTATTGTTTTAGTGTCTAAGAAAGATGGTACCAAAAGACTTTGTTGCGATTATCGAAAGCTCAATGAAAAAATTATTCGTGATAATTTTCCCATGATTTTGATTGATGATGTTTTGTACAAGCTGAAAAAAGGAAAAGTATTTACGACTCTGGACTTATCTAATGGTTTTTTTCATGTGCCAGTGCAGGAGGATTCGCGCGAGTATACGTCGTTCGTAACACCAAAGAGCCAGTACGAATTCTGTTTCGTACCATTCGGAATTTCTAATTCTCCGGCCGTGTTTATGAGGTATATTTTTGCAGTTCTGAGACAGTTGATAGATAACGGTACTATATTTTTGTATATGGACGATATCATAATTCCCTCAGAAAACGAGGAGGAAGGTCTTAAAAAATTTCAGGAAGTCTTAAAAGTTGCACAAGTGTCAGGGCTAAAAATTAAATGGGAAAAATACCAAAAAAATAGTTAAAATAATTAGAATAAAAATATAGAATAATATATAAATCTGAAAATATAATTTAAAGTTAACGTTAAAGCTCTGGGAAATTCAATAAAAATTGAGTAGTCCAACATTTGTTGCGAGGATTGGGAAAAACCCAGAAAAACCCAATCAGATCAGCATTAGATTAGTAGTTAAAGTTTACGATTAAATAAAGCAAAAAGGATCTATCTTTTTAGTACTGGAGATGAGGCCTCCAAGGAGACAAGAGAATAAAGTTTGTTATAGTCAGAACATATAACACGAAATGGCTCATGAATTAAATAGTTGCTGAAGCAACGATCAAGGCTAAGGGGTAAAAAGTTACGTGAAGATCTAATTGGGACATTAAATTTAATTCGACTCAAAAGAACTGATGATTGGATTTCACCATTAAGTAGGCTAGTAATAAATAATACCCCATGCATAGTTCTACGGTTTAACAGGGAGGGAAGATTAATCAAAAGGAGTCTACTTGAATACGGGGGTAAGTCTACTCCAGGAACCCAGTTAAAACTTCTAAGGGCAAATAGAAGAAATTTTTTCTGCACAGATTCAATTCTATCCTGGTGAATCGAGTATTGTGGGGACCACACACAAGATCCATACTCTAGGATGGGACGTACTAGGGATGTATAAAGCGTTTTAGTGGTGTAGGGGTCGTTAAACTCTTTCGACCACCGCTTGATGAAACCAAAGACATTAATGGCCTTATTGACCATAAACGAAATATGAGCGTCAAACTTTAATTTAGGATCAAGAATAATGCCTAAATCTTTAATTTCAAACACGCGGTCAAGTGGTGAATCATCAAGCAAGTAGTGAGCAGTATGAGGGGTACTTCTACAAAAAGGCATGACTTTACATTTTTAACAGTTTAAGGGCCAGTTTCTCAATGTCTGGTTAGCTAAACTAACAGATGGTTAGCTTAACTATCTGATGGTTAGTCAAAATTGAGTTTCTCAATGTCTGGTTAGGGTTGTTCGTGATAAAAACTAACATGAGGCCTGAGTGCCGGTTAAAATTTGTTCTCTCGTTAAGTGCCGATATAAATATCGATGAAATCATCGTTAGGCAAACAGGTGACTGTGGCTGACACTTGCATTGTATACATTTTATTATTCAAGCAAAATGGCATCGCATCAAAGAATTTTTAACATCCACGCAATGTGGCCGCTTTCTGTTCTCAACTGAGCTCATTAAACTTGTTTGTGTTCTCATTTCCATTTTTTAATTGTTATTTTTGAGTTGAAAGAAGAATTTGGCAGTCACAAAACAAAAAATACCAAACAAAACCAGCTATTTTGCTCGATCAGGGTGGCAGCACCATCAATGCGATAGTATCATATCGATTTAACTTAACTATACATTGAGAAAACCAAATTGGCTTAACGCGAGCGTTAAATTTATCTGGTCGTTAGCTAAATCTTACTTTAACCAGACATTGAGAAACTGGCCCTAAATTGAGTAAGTTAAAACGACACCAGGCCGACAATGCACCCAAATCCAACTGTAGCAAGTTACAAAGAGAAGCATCATTATATGTGAAACATAGCTTCACATCATCAGCAAACATATATACATAGGAGTTAGTAATAACAGCTGGAAGATCGTTAATAAACAGATTAAATAGCAAAGGTCCAAGGTGACTACCCTGAGGAACACCAGGGGTAACAAAAATAGGTTTAGATACCGACGATTTAAAAACTACTTTTTGTGTCCGAAAGCCACAATACGAGTTTTGATGGAAATCCAATAATATTTAATTTTTGAAGCAACAGAGAATGACTATCAGAATCAAATGCCTTACATAAATATGTGTAAACAACGTCAGTTTGCATTTTTTCCTGAAACCCTTTGATAACAAGCGAATTGAATTCAAGAAGGTTAGTGGTAGTAGATCTACGCCTAACAAAACCGTGTTGATAAGGCGATATAATTGAACTACATGTGTGTTGCAGTTGAGAACATATAATTTTTTCAAAGACTTTAGGAATGGCGGACAACTTGGATATGCCTCTATAATTTTTAACGTTAGACTTAGAAGAATTTTTATGGAGTGGAATAATAAAAGATTCCTTCCATATAGCAGGAAACACTGTTGAGTCAACTGTCAAGTTAAATAATTTATGTAAGGGTTTACAAAGTGAATCCGCACAGTATCTAATTATACAACCTGGCACTCCATCAGGACCAGGCAGATAGCCTGGTTTGATAGAGTTAAGGTCACTTAGACGCGTACACTCAGTTATAACTGGGATATATATGCAATTTGACGATTGAACTTGAAAAGGATAGGAATTACTGCAACTATGTAAATTCGTTGAATATACTGATTGGAAAATACTCAGCAAATAGATCGGCTACTGCCTGATCAGAACTTGCTTTTGTATTATCAAGGAATACTGAGGTAGGCAAGCAAGAAGACTTACGTTTAGAGTTAACAAATTTATAAAACTGTTTAGGGTCACGTGAAAAGTTTAGTCTACAACGATTAAGATAATTATAATAACAAGATGTGTTAACAGAAAGAAAACTAGATTTAGCTACTAAATAAGAAGATAAATCTAAAGTAGTTCCCGATTTTTTAAATTTTTTATAAGATTTTGTCTTCGCGTTTTTCAATTTCGATAGTTCCCTCGTAAACCAAGGTGGTTTATTAACACTTGAAGAACGAGTGAGGGGAACACAAATATCCAAAAGCGAATTCAAGGTCCTATAAAATATGGCAATGGCAGTTTCTATATCACTACAGGAATAAAGGCAAGACCAATTAGTATGTTGAAGAAGGTAATTTAATTTAGTAAAGTTAGTCTTACGAAAGCAACGGGTTTTTAATGTATTATAAGATATAGAACTAGGGTTAAGAATTTCGATGGACAGTTCTAAGGTTGGATGGTAGGTATCTTCCGGAAGCACTAGAGGGGGTATTCTACAAGCATTACTGCAATCTGAGTCAGAAACAAATATTAAGTCCAACATTCTACCACTACAGTTAAGCACCCTGTTAACTTGCGATAGGCCTAACTCCAGTAGGCCATCGATAAAATCATCAGAAGTGACTGGTAATACCGCCAAAGATGTGTCATTCACAGACCATACAACATGTGGCAGATTAAAATCACCAACCACTATCAGATTATCCATATGCCAGAATATATGTATGTATTAACGTTTCAATGCAATGAGTACGTTGAAACGGTACAAATAAAGAGAGCAAGAGAGCGTGAGCAGATAGAACCGTCGGATAAGAACGGTCGAAAGCGGGAGGGGACTGATGCTGAAAAGCGAGAGTAATAAAATTGACAAGCTGTTTGTTGTTAGTATACACAGAATAAGCAAATGCAAATAAATATATATCTATGTATGTACGTATGTTTTCTTTAAGTAAGGCACTGCAGCGTCAGTTAAACTGAAAATTAAAGTGTATAAAAACTTGGCAAAGCTCTTTTTTTTGCAAACGTAAATATGTACACGTATATTTGCAATCCCTGTTAGAATTATTTACCAGATTAAACAAATTTAAACACCGTAAACACAAGAGAACAATTAATACTTGAGAGCACGTAAAAACACGACCGTCACCAACGAAAGACAACTTGTTATAATGACAGTAAGTAAGGGCATTCATAGCTGAAAAAAACAAGTTGCTTATAAATCAATTAACTAACACTTAAACGTCTTATGTATTCATATACTGAAAATAAACTATCTGTATCTGTTTGAGTTCTGCTTTGCGTTCAGCGGCCTGTGTATTCAAGGAGAGGCGGCGGGCCAGCGGAAAGCAAGGACGGTAAAAATGTGTTAGTATGTGTATGCATGTGCGTTTGCTTCATTCTTGCTGGGCCTTCCGAGTTTTCGGCAAATGCCTTGGACAAGTGACAACTGAATACACTTTCCGCATTTGTGCGCATCGCTGCATAACTGCATGGTAGTTGCGATGGCAACATTTTTGGAAAGTGTCATAGAGCTAAAAACATGAAAGAGTATAAATGGGCAGCAATGCAAAACTGATATTTGCCTGCCTATTTTACTAGACGCTTGTTTATTTTTCTGTTCGCCTGTTCCTGCAAATTATCGGCCAGTACCAGAAATGAAGTTTGACTGCCTTGGAAGTATGTATTGTTTTTCTGGTTTTTATACCCTTAACCCATAAAATGGCTAAATAAGGGTATAATGGTTTTGTGCAAAAGTATGTAACAGGCAGAAGGAAGCATTTCCGACCCTATAAAGTATATATATTCTTGATCAGCATCAATAGCCGAGTCGATTTAGCCATGTCCGTCTGTCCGTCTGTCTGTCCGTCTGTCCGTCTGTCCGTCTGTATGAACGCGTGGATCTCAGAGACTACAAAAGCTAGAGACTTCAGATTTGGGATATAAGTTCTCCTATATCATGAGCAGAACAAGTTTGCTTCAAATTATCGATAACTGTTCTGGTTTCCGATATACACATGTGATCGATAACAAAAAAATATCGAATTCAGAAAATGTAAAAATGAGGGTTGAAAGAATGAGTAACGATTGATCTATTCTGAAAATTTCGTCCAAATCGGTTAAGAAACACCGGAGATATCGAGCTTAATCGATTGAAGTTAAGTCAGTATACCAAAGTCTTTAATTTTAATTTATTTTTTGCAACTGGGTTAAGGTTATCTTCTAGTCGGGCTGTCCCGATAATAATATAGTTAAGGTCACTCAGTAATAAAATGGGACAAATATGCTATTTGACGTTTGCACTTGAAAAGGATAGGAAATACTGCAACTATAACAAGTCTAAACGTTGCAGTCGTTCGCAACCGACTGCGGTATACTCGTTACCAGTTTTAAAACCGGTAAAAAGAGACCTGATTCAAAGGGATACGGATGTGGCAGGGGTGTAAGCTGCCTTACAGATTCTCCGATGAAGATGATGCCACCAGCTATCTTCCTTCCAAAGTTTGTGACTCTAGCTCAGAGTTTGTAAAACGTGGTGGAAGGGGGCTGTGGGCGGTATGGGTGGGCGTAGCATCAAAATTTTTGCTTACGATCTTTGTGGAATGTCAATTTCTATCTTCATACCAAATTTGGTGACTCTAGCTCAAAGTTTGTAAAATGTGGGGAAAGGGGGGCTGGGGGCAGTATGGGTGGACGTGGCATATAAATTTTTGATTCAGATTTTTGTGGAATGTCAATTGCTATCTTCATACCAAATTTGGTGACTCTAGCTCAAAGTTTGTAAAAGGTGGGGAAAGGGCGAAGGAATGGGTGGGCGTTCTCCAAAACTTTGATGCAGTTCTTTGGGGGTCGATACCAGCTATCTTCCTAAAAAATTTGGTGGCTCTAGCTCCACAACTCTGGAAAATAAACGCATTCTCGTTTTTGACGAAGCGTTGGGGCGGATAGGGCAGTATTGGTGGACGTGCCATCTAAAGTTCTTTTTTGCAGTTTTACGGGATTCATCATAACCTATCTTGGCACCAAATTTGGTGGCTTTAGCTCAAAAGCTGTGGGAGATATAGGCTTTTTTGACTTTAAAATGCGGGGGGCTGGGGGCGGAATGGGTGGGCGTGGCTCCAAAATTTTTGATGCAGTCTTTTGAGGGTTGCTAGTGGCTATATTCTTACCAAATTTGGTAGTTGTAGCTGTAAGGATGTGCGAAATATGTGGATTTATCGGTTTTGAGTTATTGAATTTATCGATTTGCCAGCCCCCCAGTTATCGTAAAACACCCATCTTGACACTTTAATTTTGTATTCCATAGATAAAGATAATTGTACAGTTTCAAGTCTCTAGCTAGAAGGGTGTGGAAAAAAGTTGCGTTCATATAGACGGACAGACAGACAGACGGACAGACACCACGACGGACATTGCACAAACCCAATATACTCTTTACCTTCGGTAACTAGTATAAAAACTCAATAAGTAAGTGTACTTGTTGAAAATACTCAGCTAAAGGGCTGTTTACTCTTGACTTAACTTAACTTAACTTAACGTTAGAGTCAGCTGACTCAATCTGCCTTATGGCTGTCAATGTTAGCGTTTACTCTCAACTTCACGTAACTAATCTTAATTCTAAACCTGCAGGTTGCAGATTCTAACGTTAAGTTCTTAAGTTAAACAGTGTTGATTAATGTGAAAATCAAACAGCTGATCAAAAACTGTGATGAAAAACGTTATATGCTCTTTACAAAATGTTTACAAAATCAAATATTCAAATGGATGAACATAAGCTAATTGTTTTAGTAGAAAATCATGCTATGTTGTATGATAAAAAGTCAAAAGACTTTAAAAATATAATTAAAACACGTGGAAACGTTGCAGTCGGACGCAACCGACTGCGGTATACTTGTTACCAGTATTAAAACCGGTAAAAAGAGGCCTGATTGCAAAGGGGTACGGATGCGGCAGGGGTGTACGCTGCCTTAAAGATTCTCCGATGCAGATGGGGATGGCACCAGCTATCTTCCTTCCAAATTTGGTGACTCTAGCTCAAAGTATGTAAAAGCTGTGGAAAGGGGGGCTAGGGGCGGTATGGGTGGGTGTGGCATCCAAATTTTTGATGCAGATCTTTGTGGAATGTCAATTGCTATCTTTATACCAAATTTGGTGACTCTAGCTCAAAGTTTGTAAAAGGTTGGGAAAGGGAGGTGAAATCGGTTTGCGTGGTTCCAAAACTTTGATGTAGATTTTTGGGGGTCGTTAACAGCTATCTTCCAACCAAATTTGGTGGCTCTAGCTCCACAACTTTGGAAGATACACGCATTCCCGGTTTTGACGAAGCGTTGGGGTGGATGGTGGCGGCTAGGGCAGTATCGGTGGGCGTGGCATCCAAACTTTTGATGCAGTTTTTGGGGGGTCATCATCACCTATCTTGGCACCAAATTTGGTGGCTCTAGCTCAAAAACTGTGGGAGATATATGATTTTTTGACTTTAAAATGCGGGGTGGCTGGGGTCGAAATGGGGTGCTTGGCTCCAAAACTTTGATGCAGTTTTTTGGGGGTTGCTAGTAGCTATCGATGTGGGCGGCTAGGGCAGTATTGGTAGGCGTGGCATCCAAACTTTTGATGATTTTTTTGGGGGGTCATCATCACCTATCTTGGCACCAAATTTGGTGGCTATAGCTCAAAAACTATTAGATATATGCAAAGAAATCATAGAAAAAGATCAAATAGTGTAATCGATGATTTATTTGTTAGTAATCGATATTTTGAATACATATCTAGAATAACTTTTGTATGATCTCTAATTTATCTTTAACCTCTCGTTCTTATTAATACACACGACCGCAGCATATTGAAAAGAAGAAATATAAAATATAAAAATTAAATTCATTTATCTTTGTGTTTTTATTAGTATTGGAGCTGGTAATTTTTAACAGGTTATGAGCCCAGTCACCAATGATAAGACAATTAATAAATAATAATAAAAGTGACGCCCCTTAAAAAATTTGTCTGTGTGTGAGTGTGCATCGATTGAAGCGGGGCCTGCCAAAATTGTACTTGTGCGTACAGAACTACAAATTTTCTCGATCGAAGCGGGGCCTGCTTAAACATCCAGTGCAGTGACATTTTTATATAATTTGTATTTACACATATGTATATGTATATAAAAATTGAAACAACTTAATAAAAAAAAAATATATATATATATATACAAATATTAAATAATAAAAATAAAATAAAAATTATGGAAAAGGCAAAAAGAAATATAAGACCATTTGATGGCAAAAATTATTCCATATGGAAATTTAGGGTTAAGGAGTTTTTAGCCGAAAGTGATGCTATAAAAGTTATTGAGAATGAATTGCCAGAAAGTGTTTCAGAACAGTGGAAGCAAGCCGAAAAAGTTGCAATAGGTGTTATTATCGAATATTTAGATGATTCTCTCCTTAGTTTTGTAACCACAGGGTGCACAGCAAAAGAAATTCTTGTTGAGCTAGATAGCGTATACGAACGGAAGAGTTTAGCTTCACAGCTTTCAATCAGAAAGCAATTATTAAATTTAAAGCTAAAACCAAATATCACTCTAATGCAACATTTTAGTATTTTTGACAATCTTTTTAGTGAGCTTATTTCTGCGGGGGGCAAAAATTGAGGAGATGGACAAGGTGTCACATCTGCTTTTAACTCTTCCTTCTTCCTATGATGGAATTATTACAGCAGTAGAAACTTTATCAGAAGAAAGTTTATCATTAGCTTTTGTCAAGAATAAACTTTTAGACTATGAAATAAAATTGAAAAGTGCTAGCAAAGACACTAGTCTTAAAATCTTACAAGCAGTTAGAAATGAAAATCAAGTAAATGCAAACTACTATTACAAAAATAAAAATAATTTTAAAAATAAAATTAAAAGAAATGCTAATCTAAAATGTCACCACTGCAATAAAATAGGGCATATTAAAAGGGACTGCTTCATTTTTAAAAGACATCAGCAAAACAATAACAATAATATTGCAAATAAAAACAAGGCAAATAAAAATAAAGATAATAGCAAGCAAGCACAAACGGCCACTGCACAACCAAACACAGGTTTTACCTTTATGCTAAAAAGAGTAAATAATGAATCAAATAATAATGGAATATCGTTTATACTGGATTCGGGTGCTTCGGATCACATAATAAATGATAAAAGATTATTTGTTAATTACAACGAGTTGGAGCAACCCATAGCGATCGCAACTGCCAAACGCGATGAATATATATATACAACAGCAAAAGGTGCTATGGAGGTCCGAAACCAATACCAAACCAAAATCACCCTGAAGGACGTGCTGTTCTGTGAAAACATTCCTCAGAACTTGTCAAGAAAATGCAAGATGCTGGGATGGTTATCGTATTTTCGGCAGGAGGTGTGGAAGTATCTAAAAACGGCCAAACAATTTTAAACTGTATGCATGCTTATGATGTTCCTTTGGTTGAATTTGAACTATGCCAAAGAGCATACCTAACAAATAACAATAACATAAGTATGTATAAATTATGGCATGAGAGATTGGGACATATTAGCAAGGGAAAATAAATGGAATTAAAAAGAAATAATATGTGTGAAGATATAAATTTATTAAATAATATTCAATATAGTGATGAAGTATGTGAAGCTTGTATTAATGGAAAGCAAGCCAGGCTACCATTCTCAAAATTCAAGAGTAAAGAATATATTCAAAGACCTTTATTCATAATACAATCGGATGTCTGTAGTCCGATTACTCCTCCTACAATTGATGGTAAAAACTATTATGTTGTCTTTTTTGATGAGTTCACACATTATTCCGTCACTTATTTGATAACACATAAATCTGATGTGTTTACCCTTTTCAAGGATTTTGTTGCGAAAAGTGAAAATCATTTCAACCTTAAAGTCGTTAATTTGTACATTGACAATGGCAGAGAATATCTGTCAAATGAAATGCGCAGTTATTGTGTTCAGAAGGGAATTAGTTATCATTTAACAGTTCCGCATACGCCACAGCTAAACGGTGTATCTGAACGTATGATTAGGACAATAAAAGAAAAGGCGCGGGCTATGATAAATGGAGCTAAATTAGAAAAACGTTTTTGGAGTGAAGCTGTATTAACAGCTATTTATCTGATAAATAGAAGTCCAACTAACGCTTTAGTAAATAAAAAGACAACTCCATTTGAAATGTGGCATAATAAAAAGCCAAATTTAAAATACTTAAAAGTGTTCGGTTCTACAGTGTATATGCATAACAAAACAAGGAAAAGAAAATTTGACGAGAAGTCAAATAAAGGAATTCTTGTCGGCTATGAGCCAAATGGTTTTAAGTTATGGGCTATTGAAGACAAGAAATTTGTTGTTGCCAGAGACGTAGTTGTAGACGAAATTAACACGGAAACTTGTAGGCCTCAAACATTCGTATTGGAACACCCCAATAATGATCCAATTATCCAGAATGAAAGTATGGATAATATCCTGAATGAAAGTACGTATAATTTTGATTCTCAGAATGAAAGTATGAGAAATATTCACAGTAGTATCCTGAATGAGAGTACGGATAATTTTGATTCTCAGAATGAAAGTATGGGAAATATTCACAGTAGTATCCTGAATGAAAGTACGGATAATTTTGATTCTCAGAATGACAGTATGAGAAATGTTCACTTTGAGAGTATGGCCAGGAATGAAAATAATGAAATTATTTACTGTAATGTCCAGAATGAAAGTACGGATAGTCAAAATGTCCCGAATGAGAGTACGGATGGTCAAAGATTCCCGAATGAGAGCAAAGCCAGAGATCTGCCGTTAGAAATTGAAAATTTTGAAATTCGTATAAACTTTTAAACAATTGTCTGTTATATTCACAAACCATTTTTAGTGATACTCCTAATACATTTAATGATATTAAGGATAGAGATGATAGGTTAAAATGGGAACAAGCTATTAAAGAAGAGTTAGACGCTCATTATTCAAATAATACTTGGAACCTTGTTGAAAGACCTAAAAGTAAAAATATTGTTGATTGTAGGTGGGTTTTTACAATAAAGCATGATGAAATGGGTAACCCTATTAAATTTAAGCCAGACTTGTGGCACGTGGTTTCACGCAACAATATTTGATTGATTACGATGAAACTTTTGCGCCTGTAGCAAGGATATTTAGTTTTCGTTGTATTTTATCCTTATCAAATCAATTTAATTTAAAAATACATCATATGGATGTGAAGACGGCATTTTTAAACGGACAATTAAAGGAGGAAATTTATATGACACTTCCTCAAGGGTTGGCCTGTGATAATGATAACAAAGTCTGCAAACTTAACAAATCAATTTATGGTCTTAAACAAGCAGCTAGATGCTGGTATGAGATGTTTGAGAAAATATTAAAAACTGTTGGATTTGTTAGTTCTCCTGTAGATCATTATATTTACATTTTTGATAAAGGAGATGTTAAAAAGAATATATATTTACTACTGTATGTAGATGATCTGATTATTACAACCGAAAATTTAGAAACAATGTCTAAGTTTAAAAACTATATAATGGGTCAATTTCGTATGACTGACATGGGAGAAATCAAACATTTTATAGGTATAAAAATAAGTAGATCTGAAAGCAAACTGGAACTTAGTCAGTCAGCTTACATAAATAATGTTTTAAAGAAGTTTGGTATGGATGAATGCAACCCAGTTGCCACTCCACTTCCAAGTAAACTTAACTATGAAGCCTTAAATTCAGACGAAGTATATAATGCACCATGTCGAAGTGTAATTGGGTGTTTAATGTATATTATGTTATGTACTCGACCTGATCTTAGTATATCTGTTGGTATTCTAAGTAGATACACAAGCAAAAATAATGAAGAGTTGTGGAAATGCCTTAAAAGAGTTTTAAGATATCTAAAAGGTACAGTCAATTTAAAGCAGTGTTGTCCAAAGTTTGAAAAGGCAGCCACGCGTGGTTGGCAAGAAAAATTTTGCCGGCGTAGCAGCCGACACATGTATAGGGAGAGAGAATATGTGTGTTCTATAAATAGAACGCTCGGCAGCTTGTTCTCTTACGATGCGCGTGTTCGGCTGCATTTGCTCTCTCGACTCATGTGTTCGGCTGAAGCTCAAAAGTCAAACGCGCAGTCATTCGCTATGCTGCGTTGCAAAAAAATGTTTCACGTTGCCTTCGTGTTTCGCTGCTTCGCACACAAGCGCAACGCTTTAATTGTGTGAGTTTGGACACCACTGATTTAAAGTTAACTTTTGTAAAAGGCATTAATTACAAACATATTTTTACTGGTTACGTTGATTCTGATTGGGCTGGAAATGAGAACGACAGAAAAAGTATTTGTGGTTACCTATTTAATATGTTTGATACATGTTTAATTTGCTGGAATTCAAAAAAGCAGAATTCAGTTGCAGCTTCATCTACTGAGGCTGAGTATATGGCTTTGTTCGAGGCCACAAGAGAAGCTATGTGGCTTAAGTCCTTAGCAACAAGTATACAGTTAGAAATAGTTGATCCTACTAAAATTTTTGAAGACAACCAAGGTTGTATAAGTATTGCTAATAATCCCACATACCACAAGAAAACAAAGCATATTGATATTAAATATCATTTTTCAAGAGAACAGATTGAACAAAACCAAATTACTATTGAGTATATTTCTACAGATAAGCAGCTTGCAGATATTTTGACTAAGCCATTGCCTGGACCACGTTTCGAAGACCTGAGGGACCGGTTAAATCTGCAGAATTGATCAATGAATTGGATCAACTTTGGAAATTTTAATTTAATTTAAATTCAAAGTAATTTTTTTTTATAATTTTTACTACTTTAAAATGAATAACGTATGTATGTCATTTTTGAATAATTTTTATGTTGGTCTGGTTGGGTTTTTCTGGGTGTTCCCCAATCCTTTGCAATGAATATTGGACCACAATATGTAACTCCCAGAACGCTCGGTGTGTCATATTATCATTATATTATTATTGAAGTTAAATATTTTTTTATTTGTATTTCTATGTTTACTTTGAGGAGGTGTATTAGATATATGCAAATAATCATAGAAAAAGATCAAATAGTGTAATCGATGATTTATTTGTTAGTAATCGATATTTTGAATACATATCTAGAATAACTATTGTATGATCTCTAATTTATCTTTAACCTCTCGTTCTTATTAATACACACGACCGCAGCATATTGAAAAGAAGAAATATAAAATATAAAAGTTAAATTCATTTATCTTTGTGTTTTTATTAGTATTGGAGCTGGTAATTTTTAACAAAAACTGTGGGAGATATATTCTGGTACCAACGAACTTTGTGAGATGGTTCTGAGGTGGGCTAGCTGAAGCCACCGGACGGGTCGCAGGTTGCGGATAGCGCAAGGCCTCCAGTGGAGGTTAGCTGCGAATAGCGACTTGTCGTAATAAGCAGTCCCGGACAACAGCGGGTACCACACCGTTAGTGGGACTGACAAGGCGCTTGTCTGACCGTCTTTAAAACATAGTCTCACACACACCCAATTCCTACACAAGATCCTACCCATTTCCTATCCCTCACATCTCACACGGGCAGTGGTGACGTCCTTAGGCAAGGGTGCCTCTTCACTCCCCTAAGCCAGGGTGTTACGTGGTCCGTGCCCATTGGTTGGTTTGCAGTCAGGGGATACCGACTGTAATAGAACGGAGCCTCACCGATACCTGGCCGCCTCGGTGAGTATACCTGGCCCCGGCGTGTTAATGGGGGCTATGACACGTCGGTACTACTTTCCCCCATACTCGTGGGACCTAATTTATGGACAGTAGAAAAATTTTTAATGATATGCGGGGCTTAACCGCTACACAGCTAGCAGAGCGGATGGAAGAGGCGGCTCTGGACTTGGGTGGCAAGCTGACACCGCGCGGGGGCCAGGCCCCCCACTCGAGGAGTGTTGCCAAGCCCAAGGGCTCGTCCCCGAAGCAAAGCACCTCCAGAAGTACAGAGGCTTTCAAGCCGCGAGTGGTGGACAGTGAGGACACCAAACGGACGTACGTAGGGGGTGGGAGTGCAGTGCCCGGCACTGCCCCAGTGGCTGTCCCGCAGACAAGCAATGTCGGCGGGAAAGACACTGCAACACCCTCTTCTGGTCCGCAGAAGAGGAAGCAGATGCCGCCCATCCCGGCACCAGGTCAACCCGGTGGGGCTGGTGACCCGCTAAGGCATGGCCTAAGCGGAGCCGGCCGCAAATGGTATCTTCGGTACCTGGGTCGTGGCTTGAAGCCGGAGGAGGCGCGCATGAGAGCGCTGGAGCACCGAGCCCCGACCGTGTCTCCAGGCGAGAGGAAGGGAGAGGAAGCTGGCGTGGGGAAGAAGCGGCAATGGCAACAGACATCGCCTGCTGAGGCCCCCAATGACGCCAATAAAAATAAGAAACCAAAGCGCAAGGGCAACGCGGCTCCTGAGGGCTCTGGAACCTCGAGGGACACGAAGCATCCGAAGGCAGCCTCGTACGCCAGCGTAGCCAAGGGCACAATCTTGGCTATAATGGCGAGCGAGTACCCGAAGAGGCTTCTGTCCAAAGAGGAGCTGACGGCGGTGGAACTGGCCCTCGTCGAGGAGATGAGGAAGGGCTGGACCGTAAGCCTAAATTTCAACGGCATCCACTTCCGCACAGGCCTGGTACTGGTGGATTGTATGGATGATGAGACCAGGAAGTGGCTAGTACTTAAGGTCCCTAGCATCAGCTCTGCGGTGGGCGTGCAGCTCTGCACCTGCCCAAAGGACGAGATTCCGATGCCCAACATCGTGACCGTCTTTTTGCCACGGACGGCTGGCGAGCCGGTGGCAAAGTCCTTTGGGTTGCTCACGGAGCAGAACAGAGGGCTCAGCACGGATACCTGGAAGCTTTTCAGGTGGAAGGAGGCTGAGGGAGGCAAGATCCTGACGCTAGGCGTGGAGGATGACGCACTTGCTCTCCTAAAGAACCGGGGCATGCTGTTGAGCTTCCGCTTTGGGCAGCTCAAATGCAAGATCCATGGGAAGAAGGAGGAAGCGGCGGCGGCTGATGCGGAGGCGAAAGCTGACGATGTGCCTGGCACTTCAGCAGCCTCAGCCGAAGCGACGCATGAATGCCCGCCAGATGGAGCAGCGGAAGCAGAGGCGTTGGCGGTAGTGGAGGCCGAGCTAGACTCGGTGTCCCTCCAGGGTCTGGACCTGTCTGGACTCAACGTCCGCGGAGATGGTGACATCACCAGTGAGGATGGGCCATCCGATGATGAGCGGACACCCACCGGGGCGCAGTCAGAGGCATATCTGACGCTCTCGGAGGGTGAAGAAGAGCTCTAGGGATGGAGACCACCAGCGTTGCACAGATCAACCTGCATCATGCGAGGGCAGCTTCGGCTGTCATCGGCAGGTTGGTCACCAGGTTGGACCTGGGGCTGGTGCTCATCCAGGAGCCATGGGTCGTCAGAGGCAGGATCTGCGGCCTTAACCACGTAAGTGCAAGAGTAATTGCGGATGTAAGAGAGGCATCGCCAAGAGCTTGTATCTTGGTACGGAAGAATACTAACTTTCTATGTCTTTCTAACTTTCTCACCAAAGATTTAGTAGCAATGCTGATCACTGGAGAGCGTGGAAGTATCGTGGTGGCGTCGGCGTACTTCCCGGGAGATGAGGCGGAGGCTCCTCCATTAGAGGTTCAGGCTCTAGTGGACTACTGCAGCAGCAAGAAGCTACCATTGCTGCTGGGGTGCGATGCCAACGCACATAGCATCACGTGGGGCAGCACAGATACAAACAGCAGAGGTGAGTGTTTACTTGATTTTCTACTAGTTAAGGATCTCACTGTTTTCAACGTGGGGGCAGAACCTACGTTTGTAACCAAAAGCAGGGCCGAGGTGTTAGATATCACCTTTGGCAATGAAGGAGGCTCCAGGTTGGTTCGCAACTGGAGAGTCTCTAATGAACCATCATTGTCGGACCATAGGATTATCCTATTCGACATCTGTAGCAACCTAAGTTTTAGTAAGGACATCAGAAATCCTCGACAGACTGATTGGCAACAATATCGGTCCTGTCTGGGGTTAAATCTGAGCAGACTAAACTACAGTAAAAGAGCTTCCTCACAGGAAGAGATTGAGCAGCTATCTATAGACGTGGGAAAGACTATCTTGGATGCTTATCATTCAAGCTGTCCTATTAAGAGCATTAAATCCAGCAGGGATAATCCATGGTGGACTAAGAAGCTAGGACTACTTCGAGTGGAGGTTAGGAAACTGTTTAACGCAGCTAAAAAGAATAATGACAAGTGGGATTGTTATACCAGGAAGCTTACTGAGTATAACAAGGAGATACGCAATAGCAAACGGGATCATTTCAGGAAGTTTTGTTCCACTCTAGAGCAGGCCACGCCCGCTGCAAGGGTGTTCAAAGCCATCTCAAAAGGGAAAGTGCTCTCGGAACTTTGCCTTAAGAGACAGGATGGGACTTTCACGGACAATGAGGTAGAGAAGGCTGAACTTCTCTTACAAACTCATTTCCCGCTTTGTAGGACCATTTCAGATAGTGATAGCAGCTACGTACAGACCTTTGGTAGGAGACCCGAGTGGAGATTAGCTGCAGAAATTGTAACTGAGCATAAGATCAGGTGGGCCATCGGAGCACTCAGTCCCTATAAGGCCCCGGGGGTGGATGGCATCCTGCCCATCCTCTTACAGAAGGGTATAGACCCTCTCTTAGTATTTCTAATCAGAATTTTCCGTGGGAGCATTGCCCTGGGGTACATACCTAGGGAATTGAGGACGGCGAGGGTGATTTTCATCCCGAAGGCAGGAAAGAAAGACCCATTCCTTCCCAAATCCTTCAGGCCAATCAGCCTTACCTCATTCCTGCTAAAAACCCTCGAAAAGATAGTAGACAATCACATTAGATCTGTGCACCTAGTGGCCAAGCCACTACATGCACATCAGCATGCATATAGGGCAGGGATGTCAACGGAGTCAGCTTTGCTTGACCTAGTGAACACTCTCCAGAAGTCTGTGAAAGCAAAAGAGGTCGCACTCTGCGCCTTTATGGACATAGAAGGTGCTTTTGACAACACGGCGCATGACGTGGTGGTCAGAGCTCTTGAGAGTAGAGGAGTTAGGCAAGCTCCTGGACTCTCGCATAGCAGAAGTAACCGTCAGTAACTCGACGATTAGAGCACAAACCACCAGAGGCTGTCCTCAAGGAGGTGTCCTATCACCTCTCCTTTGGAGTCTGGTGGTAGATGATCTCTTAGCTAAGCTTACGGTTAATGGCTTTCGATGTCTAGGCTATGCCGATGACATAACCATAATCTGTAAGGGGAATTTTGAGAGCACATTATGTGATAGAGTCACCCTGGGCCTTCGACTAAGCCTGGACTGGTGTAGGGACGTGGGGCTGAACATCAACCCAGCAAAGACCACGATTGTCGCCTTCACAAATCGGTACAAGCTTAAGTCTATGAAACCCATAGTCATTGGAGGTGCAATTATATCAGTGTCCACGGAGGTCAAATATCTGGGGGTTATACTAGATAAAAGACTCCTCTGGAAACAGCAGGTGGAGCATGCTGCTCGGAAGGGCACTTTGGCCCTGATGAGCTGCAGAACTCTTGCGGGGAAAAACTGGGGGCTTTCACCTAAGATTCTGATGTGGATGTATACTGCTATGGTGAGGCCCATGGTGTGCTACGGAGCAGTGGTCTGGGCTGAACGCATGGACCGGGAAGGTGCGAGAAAGCAACTGGGTAAACTCCAGAGGCTTGCATGCTCGTGCATCTCGGGCGCAATGCGCACCTGCCCCTCCACGGCTCTAGACGTTCTACTAGGGCTTCCACCGCTGCATATATACATAAAACACAACGCAAGCAGAAGTCATATGAGGATAACGGGGGCATTAGCAACCGGATCGGCTGCAGGAGCCACATGCTCACTGTTAGAATACCCACAGGATGCGCAGATGGCGCAATTTAGCTTCAGTAAGCTCTTTAACATAGAGCTTAGCAATAAGGCAGAATGGACCAACCTGTCAACTACCTATAATGTGAACACACATGCCATTAGGTGGTACACAGACGGTTCGCTTACAGAGGAGGGGGCCGGGGCCGGAGTCTGCGGACCTCGACTCAATTACCATGAACCCCTTGGCAAGTTCGCCAGTATCTTCCAAGCGGAAATACACGCGATAGAGAGATGTGCCGCTTTCAACATCGACAGAGACATAGCCATCTTTTCAGACAGTCAGGCAGCTATAAAAGCACTAGGTGCTTATAAAATAGCTTCCAGGCTGGTTTGGCAATGTATAGAAACATTAAACAGGTTGGGGACTAATAATAGAGTCACCATCTATTGGGTCCCTGGGCACGCGGGAATCCCGGGTAATGAGGTTGCGGACCAAATGGCCAGAAAGAGGGCAAGCACTCCTTTCTGCGGGCCGGAACCCTTCTGTGGGCTGGGCCCTGGGGTCGTCGAGCAGAGCAGCCGCTCTGACCTTTGGTCCGATAGTGCGAACTTCTGGTTGTGCTCGCAGGGGGCGAGACAGAGTAAAAGGCTTTTAGGCAACTATAACAAGACGAGGACTGAGGACTGTCTGAAGCTGAGCAAGGTTTCTCTTCGGATTGTCACAGGCTTCTTGACAGGACACTGCAGATTGCGTAGGCATTTACATAGGTTACGCATAGGGAACGAGGCCACATGCAGGCTCTGTCTGGAGGGGGACGAAACTCCAGAACACCTACTAGAGGAATGCCCTGCCATAGGTCGGCTGAGATTATCTCAGCTCGGGCGGGTTACACTAAACACTGAGGAGATGAGGGCTCTCCGTCCAGGCGACATCATCGCGTTTCTGCGATCGATTGCACTGTACGGGGAGCTGTAGCTCATACACTAGGATGAGGGCACAATAGACCCAGGTGGTCGCAGTGCACTAACCTCCCCTTTCGTAATTTAATGTGGGAGATATAGGCTTTTTTGACTTTAAAATGCGGGGGGGGGGGCTGCAGGCGGAATTGGGGGGCATGGCTCCAAAATTTTTGATGCAGTTTTTTGGGGGTTGCTAGTTGGGGGTTGCTAGTAGCTATCTTCTTACAAAATTTGAATGTTTTAGCTGTAAAGATGTGCGAAATATGCGGATTTATCGTTTTTGAGCTATCGAATTTATCGATTTGCCAGCCCCCTAGTTAAACTGGAAAAAAATTAATCTACAACAAAATGAGACTTTGTTTATATATGCTAAAGTGTGCCTTATTTCATAAATTTTTAAGATATTTTTAGTTTTTATTATTATTATTATTTTAATCTGTTCATTAACGATCTTCCAGCTAATATAACTAACTCTAATGTATATGGGTGCGTTCAGGGAACTAAGCGGTTATAAAGCTGCTTACTAAGCGCTTAGTGTTAATCACTGAAAACTTGTGAACGCAATGCTTAGTAGTTCAGCTGATCAGCATTATCGATATGTAACAAGTGGAATCGTTGCAGTCGGACGCAACTGACTGCGGCATACTCGATACCAGAATTAAAACCGGTAAAAAGAGGCCTTAATGCAAAGGGGTACGGATGCGGCAGGGGTGTACGCTGCCTTAAAGATTCTCCGATGCAGATGGAGATGCCACCGGCTATCTTCATACCAAATTTGGTGACTCTAGCTCAAAGTTTGTAAAAGGTGGGGAAAGGGGGAGGGCTGGGGCGGTATGGGTAGTTGTGGCATCAAAATTTAATTTGCAGATCTTTCTGAAATGTCAATTGCTATCTTCATACCAAATTTGGTGACTCTAGCTCAAAATTTGTAAAAGGTGGGGAAAGGGAGGGCTGGGGGCGGTTTGGGTGGGCGTGGCATCCAAATTTTGGATGCAGATCTTTGTGGAATGTCAATTTTTATCTTCATACTAAATTTGGTGACTCTAGCTCGAAATTTGTAATAGGTTAGGAAAGGGGGGCTGGGGGCGGTTTGGTTGGGCGTGGCATCCAAATTGTTGTTTTAGATCTTTCTGAAATGTCAATTGCTATCTTGATACCAAATTTGGTGACTCTAGCTCGAAATTTGTAAAAGGTGGGGAAAGGGGGGGATGGGGGCGGTTTGGGTGGGCGTGGCATCCAAATTTTTGATGCAGATCTTTGGTGAATGTCAATTGCTATCTATATACCAAATTTGGTGACTCTAGCTCGAAGTTTGTAAAAGATGGGAGAGGGGGGCTGGGGGCGGTAAGGGTGGGCGTGGCATCCAAATTTTTGATGCAGGTCTTTGTAAAATTTCACTTGCTATCTTCATACCAAATTTGGTGACTTTAGCTCGAAAATTGTTAAAGTGGGGAAAGAGGAGCGAAATGGAGGGCGTGGCTCCAAAACTTTGATGCTGGGGTTCGTTGCCAGCTATCTTCCTACCAAATTTGGTGGCTTTAGCTCCACAATTCTGGAAGATACACTCATTCCCGTTTTTGACGAAGCGTTGGGGTGGATGGGGGTGGCTAGGGCAGTATCGGTGGGCGTGGGATCCAAACTTTTGGTGCAGTTTTTAGGAGGTCATCATCACCTATCTTGGCACCAAATTTGGTGGCTATAGCTCAAAAACTGTGGGAGATATAGCCATTTCTGATTTAAAAATGTGGGGGGGCTGGGGGCGTAATGGGTGGGTGTGGCTCCAAAACTTTGATGCAGTTTTTTGGGGGTCGTTAACAGCTATCTTCCCACCAAATTTGGAGGCTCTAGCTCCACAACTCTGGAAGATACACGCATTCCCGTTTTTGACGAAGCGTTGGGGTGGATGGGGTCGGCTAGGGCAGTATCGGTGGGCGTGGCATCCAAACTTTTGGTGCGGTTTTTAGGGGGTCATCATCACCTATCTTGGCACCAAATTTGGTGGCTATAGCTCAAAAACTGTGGGAGATATGGGCTATTTTGACTTTAAGTGCGGGGGGGCTGGGGGCGGAGTTGGGGGGCGTGGCTCCAAAATTTTTGATGCAGTTTTTTGGGTGTTTCTAATAGCTATCTTCTTACCAAATTTGGTACTTATAGCTGTAAGGATGTGCGAAATATGTGGATTTATCGGTTTTGAGTTATCGAATTTATCGATTTGCCAGCCCCCCAGTTATCGTAGAACCCTCATCTTGACACTTTTATTTACTATCCCATAGATAAAGAGAATTGGAAAGTTTCAAGTCTCTAGCTTGAAGGGTGTGGAAAAAACTTGCAACCATACGGACGGACAGACGGACAGACACCATGACGGACATTGCACAAAACCAATATACTCTTTACCTTCGGTATCGAGTATAAAAATCGCGCGATTTTTTTTATACAAATTTTCATTATTTCTTAACGTTATAAGTAGTTTATTTTACTAAAAATTTAAAACTAATTTAAATTAATTAATTCAATTGTTTAAGTTTTAGCACGCGATTTTTTTTTTATTCAAATTTTCAATATTTCTTATCGTTATAAATAGTTTTTGAAATAAAATTGTTGCCAGCATCCTTTCCCAAATAAATATTGCGATTGAATAATAATAAATTCATATTTTATTGGTAATGACATAACGCCCACGGGCGCTTCGACACTTTGGGAGTGGACGCTTTGACACTTTTGAAAGTGTCATAACGCCCACGTTATGACACGCACCCGAAATAACAGACTGCAACTTTGTAGATTGTTCTAACGGCAGAGAAGGCTCTATATTAAACTCATCTTCACTAACAGCAGGTAACTCAATTGCATTAATGGCTGCCAAGGCATCACCCAGCGAATGCTCAGACATGACGGAACACTCTCTCTCAGTGGAACACGCCTGTGATTCGGCAGGTATAAACTCATTTTCATTAAGCGACCGGGTTGACCCTTTTTTTGATATTGTGCGTTTCACATAATTTCTAAACAAAGAAAGTGAATTAAGTACAGCAGTGAGTTTCACATTACAATCTATTTTAGCTTTATTCAAGGCCAACAATTGACTTCTGGTATACTTCCTTCTAAATTTACATAGTTTTATATTTGTTTTACGAAAAAAGTCTCTGCCCAAAATCATTGGCAGATTTGCGGCACTATTAGGTAATACATCGAATGAATGCTAAACTGTTTGGTTAAAAATACTGATGGCACACTGGACTTTTCCTAAGGATATGAGTTGATTGTTCCCCAGTCCACGGCAGTTCAACGGGGTAGGCTTCAGCCTACTTAACTTTTCACTTGACTTGACATAAAGGCAACACTCACCACCTGTAGATGATCTATCTTATCTGCTAAGGCGTCTCCGCAACAGGAATGTGTGACGGAGCGGCGGCATTGTTGGCGACAGCATTTCCAATCTTGATCGGGCAGTTTTTGTAGATATGGTCTTTTTTCCCACACTTCGGGCATTGAGACTTATAATGTCCAAATGCAGAACAATTATAGCACCGCACATCTCTTGCGGCAGGGGCGGCGCTCGTGGACGGCAAGGAAACAGCGGGTTGTCGAGGCGGGGGCTGGTGTACGGCAGCCACTTGTCGGCTCGCATTTGCCTGGACTCTACGTCTCTCATATCTTTCCAGCAGTGTCTTCAGGTCGTCGATTGTTCGGGCTGCATATAGCATGCCTACTGCTGGCGAGCTGTCTCGCAATCCATCGATGATGAGGTCCACCAACTCAGCCTCAGGGATAGTTGCACTCATCATCGCTATCTCCTGCATCTCGATTTCGTATCGCAGGTATCCCTTTCCTGGCCTAAGGCGTCGGCTCCGTAGCGCTGCGTACACTTCCTCTGTGCTTTTCGATCGCCCAAACTCGTGTATTAATATGTCCTTGAGCTGTTCGTAGCTGCGCACGGTAATTGTGCGCGTGAGGACTGCGGCCGCGCCTTCTTACAATCGGCGGCAGGCGACCAATCGCATACGTGCATCCAGTTGCAGCATCTCGCAGGCGTCCTCCAAATCACTAATCCATTTTTTCACATCATACGCGTTGTCTGCCGAGAACCGCGGGACCATAGACTCAATGACACTGACGTCCGTTACGCGCTGACTTGTTACGCTGGAAGGGGCACCGAGCTGCTGCTGTAAATTTGCTGATTCAATTCTAATATTTCCTTCAGCTTGCGTTAATGAGCCAACTGGTCGTCCAAATTTACGGGCACTGGCAGTTGGGCTACTGCTAGAGCAGCAGACGACAAGGCAGCAGCTGAAGCAGTTAACGGCGGCATTGACTCCGACTCGACGGACAGTGAGGTGGCAGCAGAAGCAGTTGACGGCAGGGTTGAGACGGTCACAGCAGACAGCAAGGCGGCGGCAGGAGCAGTTGACGGCAGTGCTAGTGTTGGGACGGCAGCGAGACGGCAGCGGAAGCAGTGGACGGCAGATAGTGAGGCGGCAGCAACAGGAAACAGTTGACGGCAGTGCTAATGTTGAGGTAGCAGACAGCGGGGCATGAGTAGAGGCGGTTGACAGCGGGGCATCAGCAAGAGTAGTTGACGGCAGGATCAGCGCTGGGACGGCAGGAAGCGAGTCAGCAACAGGCACGGTGGGCAGCTGGGTCATAGCTGGTACAGCCGATGGCGAGGGGACAGCAACTTTGGACAGCTCCGAAACAAGTTAGCGGATTTGCTATATCGTCGCTAGCGGCGGCACTTCCACCTTATGTGCCTTTAGCAGATGGACCATCTCTTCCTTGTTAAGGCCCATGTTGTATTGGTCGTCGAAATACTGATTGGGCGTTGCGGGTATCCCACTTCTGAGTTGTAATACTCTATTATATTCTATTATATAACGATGATGGCTTTTATTTCTTAAAATTCTCTTTCGGGTTCTGATAAAACGCGTGCGCTTGGCATAAGAGTCACCGGAAAAGAGAGAGAGGCAAGATCAGAGTGGCCGAACCACTCTTTTTGTGATAATACCTAATGCCAACATCGATACCTTAAATACTATCTTACGATATATCGGGATATATTAACATAACATAGACAATCGATAGTAATACATAAAAATACTTTACAAAATTCATAATAATAAAAAACTGCAATCGGAGTCCGAAACAAATATTAAAAATATCATTTTATCACTATAGATATGCACCCAGAAAGCCATCGATAACATCATCAAAAGTGGCTGGTAAATACGCCGAAGATGTGGCAGATTAAAATCACCAACCACTTTAAGGTGATCCATATCAGGAGAACACCACCTGATTGCCGGAGGTTCGATCGCATCTGTACAAGTTATATTTAGAAGAAAAACGAAATAATCAGAAATATCGGGTTTTAACCAGGTTTCAGTGAGTGCAATTTTATGTGAATCAGAGGACAAGCTGTTCACATACATATATGTAATTTAGCAAGTTTAGTGTTAAAGATCCTAACATTTTGATAGGCCAAGCTAATTACTTCTGTTAGTTTTTTGCCACCGAAGTTAACCATTATAATTTTACTTCGTCTGTTCGTATACTCCTTGACGATGAGCTGCGGTGGCCAAAACTTTTCAGAACAAATTGTCGAGTAAAGTTCAGGCGGAACACACAACTTGTAAGAGTACATGCTTCGGGCATGTTTAAATTTAAACTTTTCAACAATAATAAGTGGGGAATTAATGTTACTTTTAACAAAGGCACATAGTATCGGATAACAGCCTAGACACAAAAATAAGTTAATTGAGAGGCACAACAAGAAGACACTTGCGAGCCCCAGCTGTACGTACAGTAGGATTAATAGGCACAGAAGCTGTTGAGCCAGAGGGCTCATGATTAGAATCATTAATTGGTTTGAAATGAACGGTGGTAAGGTAAGTAGTGGGCCTCTTTGACGGTAAGTTAAATACATACCATTAATGGCCTAGCAATAGGACCCGTTGGAGAATTAGTTTTAGCCATCAGGAGTGGCTTGGTTGGCAAGTCAGGTGGAGTCAGGAGTCATTCAACATCTCGTAAATTTTTTAACTAGGACTCACGCTCTTAAAAAGGTATCATGAGGATTATCAAAAGCAATACGCATAGCTTTAAACCTTTTTGCCTTCGGTATCGAGTATAAAAAGCCGTGACTCTTAACGCAATAACTCAACTTTAAGTCAATGTAAACCAATTCTGCCTTATTGTGTCGATGACAATATCGTTAGCAAACTCACTGTAGTGTAACTGTATATTACAATTACATCACAATTATACTTTACTATAGAATGGCGCACAGCATTTGGCAATTTTAAAACTCACAGGTGGCAGTACTGAGACGACAGCTGATTGAAAAAACCGCCCGAACGAAAAAAACACGGGATTTCCTAGAGGATACTGATAACATGATAAAAAACTAAAGCATAATTGATTTGTTAAGTGGATAAGCTAGAAAAAACAAAAATATACAAGAAGTAAATTTTTTGTTTTAAATAATGGGGTCTTTTTACAGCTCCGTTATTCAACGTTATCAATGACTGCCGATAATTGAAGTCCGCAATGCGTGTATTTTCCCATTAAGAATTGACATACAATCATCGGTCGTAAATATTTACTATCGCAAAAAAGTTTGAGAACAGTAAATTCTACTTGTACATAATTATTAATTAAGCATGTTGGCTATGCAGGTAAGCCATTTGAATTGGCAATAAGATGTTCCTCATAAGCACATTTATTTGTTTCCATTTTACTTGCCTTTGTGCAGCACACTCAAACCAAAAGAAACCGACTATAATTTACGGCTTTTTGATTTCATAGTTTCCGATGCGTGTGGCATTATTAGCTGTTGCCGTACTTTATTTCTCTTTTAGTTGTCACAAAATTTGAGATTGGCAACTTTAGACTTTTGCTTCAATATGCAAGCTGTTGCCAAACATAGAAGGGCAGTATAGACTTTATGTGAACTTTACGCAATTGAATAGCTAAACGTATGAAACTAAGATGAACTTTCCGTTATATAAGGTTATTTATATATTGGTAAATAGGTAAACCATTCATTTATATGTATAAAAATGAATGTCTGTTTGTATATCCTTTATAGAACCGAAAACTATTCATTTGAAGATGTGATGATATTTAGCAAAGTTGTTGTGCATGAGTCCACAAAAGTTTCTGAGTTAGTACGACCAACTTTTACCGTGGCATGTGTGCATTTAATTTTGAGTTGAATTATTTTTCAATATAGCAGTAGGCTATTCAAAAAATCAACTTGCTACGGAAAGTGAAGCTGGAAATTCTCACATTCATTGCTTGCGTCAACACAATGAAATTTGTGCGTACATGCATATATATGTACATGTCGTAGAACTGCTGTTAAGAATACTGTTAGAGTTAAGTTACTTAGACACGTCAGAGTTAAGAGTACTGTTAGTGCTAAGTCACGTAGACACGTCAGCGTTATGAATACTGTTAGTGTTAAGTAACGTTTTAATAAATGAAAAAGGAGACAACGAGAGTATGCATCATGAATTGGCAGATACACAAAGGCGAGGTCCGAGAGAGATAGCTATACGGACTGAGTGTGGCGCGGAAGTTCTAGAAGAAAGTCAGTGTGAACGAGGTGATAGACGAGAACGCACGCGACTCACTACGCTTTTGAAAAGAAGAAAGTACAAGCAATATAAGAAACATGGAAAATACCAATATTCCCTCGGCTCCTACATCAGAAGTGGGATCGCCACAACTACAGCATCCTGGAAATATATTGCAAGTGTTGGAACAGCAGAATATGAAGTTTTTGGAACTGCTGAAGGCAATGAAGACGCCAGCAGCAACAACAACTGCAAAAAATAATTTTGTGACGCTGCCTACGTTCAACCCCGATGTCGCTGATGCCGACGCCGCAGCTTGGTGCAAAACTGCGAGCATGATTTTGGCAGAGCATCCATTGGAGGGCAGTGCATTGGTGATGACGCTTAGCAAATCGTTAATTGGAAGCGCATCACAATGGCTGTCACAAATCAGTTTTGGTGGAATGACGTGGTCTCAGTTTCAAGAACTGTTCGTGCAACGATACGAAGGCATAGAGACGCCAGCCTCCATTTTGTTTAATGTATTAAACGGACGGCCGAGTGCAAACGAGTGCTTGTCGGTGTATTGTAGCCGCATAGTGACGTCATTGATGACGAAATGGAGCACTATGACAACTGAGGAGATGGCAGTATCGCTTGTGATGGCACATGCATCGCAAATCGACACTAGGCTTCAAAACTTGCTGTACACGAAAACGATTAAGACGCGCAGTGAATTGCAACAACAACTTTAAGCATTCACAATTGGCAAGCGTGTTGAAGGCCCTAGTTCCGATCATGGTCCGGTACCAAAAAAACAGAAGATGCAACCTCCAATCAAGTGTCATCATTGTAATGGGTTGGGACACAAAATACGTGATTGCCGCAAAAGGATTGCAGAAGAGAAGAGCGGACTAACACCAAAGCCAACATGTAACAGGACGGCGCCTGGGCGAGACCGATTAGGTGTGAGGTGTTACAGGTGCGGCAATGTAGGACACATTGCTACCAATTGCACCAAGGGTACAGTTCCAGCAAGTGGTAACACCGAAAAGCGAGTCGACGTGTGTACGGTATCGAAGCCACTGGGAGTTCTGCATCAAAATGGTGAGCCGTTCCAATTTTTCTTCGACTCCGGTGCAGAATGCTCAATAATTAAGGAGAAATTGAGTAACAAGATTGCCGGCAAACGATATTATAATATTGTAATATTAAGAGGCATAGGAGAAAATGTTGTCAAAAGCACTTTGCAAATTTTGGCCAAAGTTAAAATATCTGAATTTCATTTGGAAATCCTATTTCACGTTGTAAATGATGACTGCCTTAAGCACGATTTAATGATTGGCCGTGAAATATTGCAACTTGATTTTGGCATAACTATCGATTCAGAAAAGTTAAATTTGTTTAAAACCAAAATAGTTAATGTTATTCATAATGAGACTACAACTGACATTATGTTAAAATCCATTAATGATAATGTAGAGTTAAGTGAGCACTATAAGCAATCATTAATAACCATACTAGAACAGTACTCTGATGACTTCATAAATGAAATACCGAAAAGGCGCGTCACCTCTGGTACGCTAGAAATACGATTGATAGATAACAATAAGACTGTTCAACGACGCCCTTACAGACTCAGTGAGGATGAAAAGCAGGTCGTTAGAGTAAAGATACAGCAGATGTTAGATGCTAAAGTAATACGTTCAAGTAGCTCGCCATTTGCCAGTCCAATGCTCTTAGTAAAAAAGAAAGACGGTAGTGATAGGTTATGCATTGACTATAGGGAACTAAATGCTAACACGGTGTCAGACAAATATCCCTTGCCACTAATTTCAGACCAGATTAATAGACTGCGAGATGGAAAATATTTTTCAAGCTTAGATATGGCCAGTGGTTTTTACCAGGTACCTATACAAACCGAATCGATTGAAAGAACTGCATTTGTGACACCGGATGGGCAATATGAGTTCCTTGCAATGCCTTTTGGGCTGAAAAATGCCACCTCAGTTTTTCAGCGAGCAATAATTCGGGCGTTAGGTGAACTAGCCTATTCCTATGCGATAGTTTATATAGATGACGTACTTATTGTTGCTAGATCGAAAGAGGAAGCCCTTGAAAGATTGAGTGTTGTGCTTAATGTTTTATCAAGTGCTGGATTTTCTTTTAATGTAAAAAAATGTGCCTTTCTTCAAACAGGAATTGAATATCTTGGTTATTTTGTTAAAAATGGAGAAATAAAACCAAACGCTAGAAAGATAGTAGCCCTGTCAGCACTATCGAAGCCAAGCTCAGTAACACAACTTAGGCAGTTCATAGGACTTGCATCCTACTTTCGACAATTTGTGCCACGCTTCTCTGAGCAAATGAAGCCATTGTATAAACTGACTGCTAAAAATAGTGATTTCGTTTGGAAGGAAGAGCATGAGCAGTTACGTAAAAAAATAATTTTGGCATTGACTAGTGACCCAATATTAATCATCTTTGACCCAGAACTTCCAATTGAACTCCATACAGACGCAAGTGCCGTTGGCTATGGTGCAATGCTGGTGCACAGAGTTGATGGCAAGTGCAGGGTGGTGGAATATTACAGTAAGTGTACCACGGCAGCAGAGTCCAAATACCACTCTTACGAGTTGGAGACTCTAGCGGTGTACAATGCCGTTAAGCAGTTTCGCCATTACCTGCATGGTCGGAAATTTGTTGTGCACACAGATTGTAACTCATTAAAAGCGAGCCGCACAAAAATCGAGTTAACGCCGAGGGTCCACCGTTGGTGGGCATTTTTGCAATCATTCGATTTCAACGTGGAGTATCGTAAGGGTATTCAAATGGCACATGTTGACTTCTTGTCCCGTAATCCAATCTCAAATAAATCCAGTTACACAAATAGTACGGTTGAGGTGCGTGTTGATTTAGCTGAAATTACGGACAACTGGCTAATTGCTGAGCAACAGCGTAATAAAGACACTAGTGGTATTTTAGCACAGTTAAACGCAGGTGAGATGCAGGAAGATATAGCGAAAACATATGAGATTAGGAGTGGATTATTATATCGCAAAATTCAGAGAAACGGTAAAACACGCTGTTTACCAGTCATTCCTCGCGCCTTTAGATGGTCCGTGATCAACAATGTCCATGAAAGCATAATGCATCTTGGTTGGCAGAAAACATTAGACAAAGTTTACGAGCAATACTGGTTTGAAAATATGTCAAAGTACACCCGAAAATTTGTAGAAAATTGTATGACTTGTAAGATCTCTAAGCCCTCATCAGGCAAAGTGCAAATGGAAATGCATCCCATTCCAAAAATTAAAATTCCGTGGCATACTATTCACATAGACATTAGCGGCAAACTAAGTGGCAAGAATGACATGAAGGAGTACGTTATCGTACAAATTGACGGATTCACTAAATTTACTTATCTGTATCATACGCTAAACTTAGATGCAGAAAATTGTATCAAAGCAGTTAGATCAGGCATTGCGCTGTTTGGCGTACCCAATCGCATAATAGCAGATCAAGGTAGAAGTTTTGCAAGTGGTAAATTTCGTGAGTTTTGTTTGACAAACAAAATAGAGCTACACCTTATAGCCACAGGAGCCAGTCGGGCGAACGGGCAAGCAGAGCGAGTCATGAGCACTATGAAGAGTATGTTGACAGCTGTAGAGACAAGCGAGAGATCATGGCAGGATGCATTAGAAGACGTGCAGCTAGCCTTGAACTGCACAAATAATCGTGTGACTAAGTTTAGTCCATTAGAGTTATTGATAGGAAAAGAGGCTAGACCACTAGGCATGGTATGCGTAAACAAAGAGAGTGACGTTAATCTTGACGATGTAAGAACACGAGCCAAAGAGAATATTGACAAGAATGCAATGTATGAGAAGAACAGAGTTGATTTAGGTAAAGCAAAAATTGTTAAGCACAAGGTTGGCGATCATGTCTTGCTGAAATGCGAAGAGCGACACCAGACAAAGCTGGATCCGAAGTTCAAAGGGCCATTCGTGGTAATTGAGCTGTTGGAAGGTGACAGATACCTGTTGAAATCCATGACTAGCAAAAGAACATACAAGTATGCACATGAGAGTTTGCGAAGGATGCCAGATGAATGTGTTTCATCTGAGATGATTGAAGAGGATGATTGCGGTGAAAAAGACGTAGATCATCAGTCGAGGATGACTACGGTGAAAAAGACGTAGGTCATCAGGCGAGGATGACTACGGTGAAAAAGACGTAGGTCATCGGTTAATCTCTGTCACCGAGGGTGCAGGGAACATCTTACATGGGGGCTGGTCCAAGCAGCAATGTTCATGTCGGTGCCGAATGAAATTGTTTGTGGCAATGTTCATGTCGGTGCAGAATGAAATTGTTTGTGGCGGATGGTTGATCAAGTGGTGGATCAAGGCACTACAGGTGCACAGCGTCGCAGAGTGGCGGCAAGAGCCCGAGAACCATGTACAGATAAAATCGATAGCCAAATGGGCGAGTTTCGGTGGAAACTGACATTTGAAGAATTGCAAAATATGATAAGGCTAAGTTGTATGTTCTGAGCGAAGCATGATGAATTGTCAAGCAAGATGTGATGCCAAGCCTGATGTTTACGTAACGTTATGCACACGAGGACGTGTGAATGTCAGGAAGGCCGTGTCGTAGTACTGCTGTTAAGAATACTGTTAGAGTTAAGTTACTTAGACACGTCAGAGTTAAGAGTACTGTTAGTGCTAAGTCACGTAGACACGTCAGCGTTATGAATACTGTTAGTGTTAAGTAACGTTTTAATAAATGAAAAAGGAGACAACGAGAGTATGCATCATGAATTGGCAGATACACAAAGGCGAGGTCCGAGAGAGATAGCTATACGGACTGAGTGTGGCGCGGAAGTTCTAGAAGAAAGTCAGTGTGAACGAGGTGATAGACGAGAACGCACGCGACTCACTACGCTTTTGAAAAGAAGAAAGTACAAGCAATATAAGAAACATGGAAAATACCAATATTCCCTCGGCTCCTACATACATATATAAATACTCAGTAAAATTGATATTTGTGCACTATGTTTTCTTATATTTTTTCGAAACTTTTACTCGGCCGATTTTTTACTGATATTTTTTTTTAAATAGGTAAATGATCCTTAAACTTAACACGCCCAATGATTTTTCAAATATTGTTTATTTTTATAAAAATTATTTTAATGAAAAAACACCTTTATAGAAAATTGATATGTGTGCATTTTTGAAAAGACCGCAAATTTAGGGAAATAAACTTATTAAATTTAATTTGATAAATTAATAAGCATGAAATGCAACCTCCTTTGCATTTTTTCAACCAATTCCGATCGGCGGGGTATCGAGTTTACTAGGTTTTCTAAGGCTTTCTTGTCGTTGTTGTAAGAGAGTTAGCCGAAATAGCCAACAACGAAGGCGCATGATCGGAGCGAGATTTAAAAATAATTTGTCATCCAGCGCTGAACATGAAGAGCGATGCGTGAACGTGTTCAAGTTTTAAGCTGCCTCTTGGGACCAGCAGCGCTCAATTCATGATGCAGGTGTTGAATTGCCGACTATCAGCACAACACGAGAATGAGCGAATCTGAAAACAAGTAAGAAGGCTTTAGTCGAGAAATCCCGACTAAAAGATACCCTGAACCCGTGTATTAAAATGACTTGCAGAAGTGAGTTTTTCTTGACTTCATTTTAGTAAATCATTTTAATATATAGAAGCATCAAAAAGATTTCAGGTTAATAATTCGGAAGCTCATAGAGTTGCAGTGAGAAGACATCAGGCTAATAATCCTAATGCACGTCAAGAAAGGCGTTTGCGTGCATGGAGTGTTAAAGCCATGTCTGGCTTAAGCTAAGATTTTGAAATAACTTACAAGTCAGATAAAGTTACTCAACTTGGTAGTATGAATTTTATATGCACACATTGTAATCCTTTAAAATGGAAAAATGAGCCCCTGGGTATCTGTTATAAGGCAAAACAAGTGGAAACGTTGCAGTCGGACGCAACCGACTGCGGTATACTCGTTACCAGTATTAAAACTGGTTAAAAAAGGCCTGATTGCAAAGGGGTACGGATGCGGCAGGAGTGTACGCTGCCTAAAAGATTCTCCGATGCAGATGTGGATGCCACCAGCTATCTTCCTTCCAAATTTGGTGACTCTAGCTCAAAGTTTGTAGAAGGTGGGGAAAGGGGGCTGGGGGCGGATTGGGTGGGTTTGGAATCAAAATTTTTGATGCAGATCTTTGTGAAATGTCAACTGCTTTCTTCATACCAAATTGGGTGACTCTAGCTCAAAGTTTGTAATATGTTTGGAAAGGGGGGGCTGGGGGTGGTATGCGTGGGCGTGGCATCCAAATTGTTGATGCAGATCTTTGTGGAATGTCAATTGCTATCTTCATATCAAATTTGGTGACTCTAGCTTGAAGTTTGAAAAAAGTGGGGAAAGGGGGATGGAATGGGTAGGCGTGGCTTGGGAGTCACTGCCAGCTATCTTCCTACCAAATTTGGTGGCTCTAGCTCCACTACTCTGGAAGATACACGCATTCCCGTTTTTGACGAAGCGTTGGGGTGGATGGGGGCGGCTAGGGCAGTTTTGGTGGGCGTGGTATCCAAACTTTTGATTCAGTTTTTGGGGGGTCATCATCAACTATCTTGGCACCAAATTTGGTGACTATAGCTTAAAAACTGTGGAAGATATAGGCTTTTCTGTTTTCATAATGTGGGGGGGGCGGGGGCGGAATGGGTGGGCTTGGCTCCAAAACTTTGATGCAGATTTTTGGGTGTCGTTGCTAGCTATCTTCCTACCAAATTTGGAGGCTCTAGCTCCACAACTCTGAAAGATACACGCATTCCCGTTTTTGACGAAGCGTTGGAGCGGATGGGGCGGCTAGGGCAGTATTGGTGGGCGTGGTATCCAAAATTTTGTTTCAGTTTTTGGGGGGTCATCATCAACTATCTTGGCACCAAATTTGGTGACTATAGCTTAAAAACTGTGGAAGATATAGGCTTTTCTGTTTTCATAATGTGGGGGGGCGGGGGCGGAATGGGTGGGCTTGGCTCCAAAACTTTGATGCAGATTTTTGGGTGTCGTTGCTAGCTATCTTCCTACCAAATTTGGAGGCTCTAGCTCCACAACTCTGAAAGATACACGCATTCCCGTTTTTGACGAAGCGTTGGAGCGGATGGGGCGGCTAGGGCAGTATTGGTGGGCGTGGCATCCAAACTTTTGAAGGTCATCATTACCTATCTTGGCACCAAATTTGGTGGCTATAGCTAAAAAATTGTGGGAGATATAGGGTTTTTTGACTTTAAAATGCGGGGAGGCTGGGGGCGGAATGGGTGGGCGTGGCTCCAAAATTTTTGATGCAGTTTTTTGGGGGTTGCAAGTAGATCTCTTCTTATCAAATTTGGAAGTCTTAGCTGTAAGGATGTGTGAAATATGTCGATTTATCGGTTTTGAGTTATCGAATTTATCGATATGCCAGCCCCCCAGTTATCGTAGAACCCCCATCTTGACACTTTAATTTACTATCCCATAGATAAAGAGAATTGGAAAGTTTCAAGTCTCTAGCTTGAAGGGTGTGGAAAAAACTTGCAACCATACGGACAGACAGACGGTCAGACGGACAGACACCATGACGGAAATTGCACAAAGCCAATATGCTCCTTACCTTCGGTATCGAGTATAAAAAGTTCAGCTTTCCCAAAATGAAAGTTTGCCTGATCCACTTAAAAGCTTAATAATTTGTGGACATCCCAAGCATGATCATTTCTTTGATCGTGTAAGAAAGTATGCTTTCAAATGAATTCTTTTGGAAGTACAAAAATTATAAATGAAAGTTGGTCAACCTTTAAAGTCCAAGGACAAGTGTATCACTTAATTGGTAGTGTACGACCTTTGCCAAATGAAGAAATGCAGTTTCTTCAAATTTATTTTGTTGGTGATGATGAAAAGGAAGCTCAACTACGTTGCAAAAATATTTCAAATGTTGATTTAAGCGTAGTAAAGGATCTTCAATGTATGTTTCATCATCATAATCGTTATGTAAAAGATCTAAAAATGGCTCTCAATAAAATACAAACAAGTACCAAAGACTATAAATTGGTTATACATGCTGATCGAACACCCGCTGGTGCACATAAAGGGCTTTACAATGCACCTCTATCAAGCGAAGTAGCTATAGTTATTGTTGGTCAGCAATTTGAAAAGCGCAATATTATTATTGAAAGCCATAAAAATAAATTACATCGTATAAGTGAGGTGCATCGATCATACGATGCCTTACAGAACCCTTTGCTATTTCCTTTTGGTGAAGATGGCTATTCAGTGGATATACAAGAATGGAATTCATTATCAAAAAAGGAGGAACCAAAAAAAAAGATATCTGCGTTAAGCTTTTAGAGCTTTAAGATAATGATTCTTCAATCTAAGATAAATCATTTAATATATTGTCGTTCCCTTTATAGTCAGTTTTTGGTTGATATGTGTGCTAAAATTGAAACAGAAAGGTTAAATTATATTCGCTACAATCAAGCGAAACTCAGAGCAGATAGCTATAAACATCTACAAGATGCAATAGGCCAACAAGATGTTGTCGCAGCTCAACTTGGTCAGATGGTAATTTTACCGTCTTCTTTTACAAGCTCTGCACGATATATGCATGAAAAGACTCAAAATGCTATGACATATGTTCGCCATTGTGAGCGACCAGATCTTTGCATAACATTCAAATGCAATCCACAATGGAATGACATCAAAAGTGTTTTATTACCGGGTCAAAAACCGCATGATCGTCACGATATTATAGCTCGAGTTTTTCATTTAAAAGTTAAAGCTTTAATGTCACTATTGACAAAAGGTTCTTTGTTTGGAAGCGTGCAATGTGCAATGTGCAATGCGGGGTTTACCACATATACATATTCTACTTTGGTTAGAAAATAAAATAAGACCAGATAAAATCGATAAAATTATCTGTGCCGAAATACTATTGAGAACATTTGAAGCTCACATAAATGTTGAGTATTGTAGTTCTGTAAAGTCTATTAAATACCAAAGACCATTTAACATCAAGATGGGTCTTAAGAATTGTTCAAGTTAACATGCTGTAAACCATGTCGCAACCACGAAGCGGACAAATTAACGAGTAGAAAAGTCGGTTTCCCCTAACGACAACCAGCTGCGCTTGTTTTGATTATTGCTTTTTTGTTTACAATACACATGCCGCCCTGTTTTGTTTGGTTTGTTTTTGTTTTGCACTGCTGTCTTGTTGGTGTGCAGTGCTAGCTAGCTTGTTGCCTAGGCAACTAAGTCAATTCTTCTATGCGTGTAATTTTGTGTGTTTGCATGTGCGTAATAATTTTTCATATTTTGTTTTTTTAGCGCCCGTGTGTGCGCGTCCTTGTATATCTACATGTGCATATTTAAATGTATGCGTAGCATTTGCCGTGGCATTCATTGACCTTTCTCTACGCAAACGCTAAACAGCCAATACATTTAGATTAAATTTGGTGCATATTTGTATTTTGCCTACAAAAACCTAAGAAAAACAATACTTCCAAGGCATTTTTGGTGATGGTCGATAATTTGCTGATCAGGCGCACAACACAAAAAAACAAGCGTCTTTTAAAATAGGCAGGCAAATATCAGTTTTGCATTGCTGGTCATACATACTCTTTCATGTTTTTAGCTCTATGACACTTTCTAACAATTTTGCCATCGCAACTACCATACAGCTATGCAGCGATGCGCACAAATGCTGAAAGTGTATTCAGCTGTTCACTTGTCCAAGGCATTTGCCGAAAACTCGGAAGGCCCAGCAAGAATGAAGCAAACGCACATGCATACGCATACTAACACATTTTTACCGATCTTGCTTTCCGCTGGCCCGCCGCCTCTCCTTTAATGCACAAGCCGCTGAACGCAAAGCAGAACTCAAACAAAGCAAGCAACGCGCTGGCTTGTCGTAGATGAGACGCACAAACTGAACAAAGTAAAAATACCCCTTGTCGTAATTTTCAGTTATAGTCAATAATAACTCAAATATATTATTTTAATATATTGATATTTTATTTTCAATATATGAATACCAAATACGTTTACTTTAGTGTTAGTTAATTCATTTATATACAACTTGTTTTATAAGTTGTGAAAACCCAAACTCATTGCCAACATATAAATAAGAATATAAACCAGACAATATATTAAAGTATCTAACGTTTATCTATTCAATTGCACAAAGTTCATATAAAGTCTATACCACCCTTTCTTCTTGAGCAGCAGCAAGCCGAAAAAAGCAAAGTCTAAAATTGTCGATTTAAAATTTTGTGACAACAACAAGAGAAACGAAGTGCGGCAACACTTAATTATGCCTTGCGCTTCGCACACTTTGCAGTCACAGCAAAATGCTAAACAATGATGGCCGACTTCGCACCAGCTGACATTGTAGCGAGTAAAGTGTGGAAACAAGTAATGAAAAATACTGGCTATTCGCTGTTTCCCCAGTTGTCCGCTTCGTGGTTGCGACTCTGTTAATTAACATAACATTCCAGCTCTTAAGACCCATCTTGATGTTAAATGGTCTTTGTTAAATACATTTGTAAATATGTTAACAAGGGCAGTGATCAAGCATCATTTACTCTTGAAGACCAACGTAATGAAATTAATATGTACGATAGTGGCCGTTATATAAGTAGCTCAGAAGCGGTATGGAGAATCCTGGCATTTCCCATACATGAACGTCTTCCGGCTATTACACACTTAGCTGTTCATTTAGAAAATGGTCAACGGATATATTTTAACCCCAATAATCCGCAACAATTACTTGACAGATTAAGCACTACACCCAAAACCACTTTGCTAGCCTTCTTTGAGCTATGCACACGTGATGAGTTTGCAAGAACGCTTCTATATTGTGAAGTTCCATCGTATTTTACATGGAATAATAAAGAATTTCAAAGAAGAAAACGAGGGCCAAATTTTCCTGGAGTTAAAAGAGATTCAGCTTTGGGAAGAGTTTACACTATTCATCCCAATAATACAGAATGTTTTTATTTAAGACTTTTATTACACTTTGTAAGGGGCCCAACTTCATTTTTAAATTTGAAAACCGTTTATGGTATAGCATACGCATCATTTCAATTGGCGTGTAAAGCTCTAGGATTACTAGAAGATGATAAGCACTGGGATTCAACTATAGCCGAAGCTGTCATATGTCAAAATCCTACAAAACTGAGAGAACTTTTTGCAATAATGTTAGTATTTTGTCAAATTTCAGATGCTCTTAAACTTTGGAATACTTATAAAGAGAGTTTCTCAGAAGATATTTTAAGAGCCTTTCATTTTTCACAATACAGAAATATTGATGAAAGTATTGTGAATAATGTATTAAATAAATGTCTTTTTTACATTGAAGATATTGTACTGTCTATTGGTGGTCAAAACTTGACTTACTATGGACTTCCACTACCAATTAGATCCGATGAAATTGTTCCAAATATTGAATATCATAGAGAAACAAATTATGAAAATAGCATTAATTTTGTTGTTAATAATGAGCTACTTCTTACTGCTGAGCAAAACAAGTATACGAAAATATACTACATAGCGTTGAAGCAGAAAAGGGAGAAATCTATTTTTTAGATGCACCTGGTGGAACAGGTAAAACGTATCTTTTAAATTTATTATTGGCAAAGGTACGGCAAAGTAAAAAAATTGCATTGGCCGTTGCTTCTTCCGGTATCGCAGCCACTTTACTTAATGGTGGTCGCACAGCGCATTCTACACTTAAGATTCCATTTAATTTGATTAATTTAGAAACACCACATTGCTCAATGTCAAAGCAATCTAATATTGCTGCTGTGCTCAAAGATTGCAAGCTTATTGTTTGGGATGAGTGTACTATGGGCCATAAAGGTGCTTTTGAAGCTGTAGATCGATCTTTGAAAGACATTCGAGATAGTGAATACTTAATGGGTGGCATAACTGTTCTCTTACTCAACAAACTCTTCCAGTGATCCCCAGAGGAACAAGATCAGATGAAATAAATGCGTGCTTAAAGTCTTCAATTTTGTGGCCCAAAATACAGAAAATTTCATTAACGAAGAATATGCGAATGCACTTAAAAGGTGATAGCTTAGCTGGTGAATTTGCAGAAATGCTTCTTCAAATAGGAAATGGATTATTTCCAACCCATGATGGCAAAATAACTTTACCATCAATTTTGTGTCATGTTGTGAAAAGTATTGAAGAGCTAACTCTAAAAATATTTCCGGATATTACAAATATCTCTCAAAAATCACTCGATCTTCCTATTCTGACTGCGAGAAATGACAATGCATTGGAAATAAACGAGTTTTTATTAAAATCATTTCAAAGTGAAGAAATGACATATAACTCTATTGATTCTGTGACTGAAATCGAAGATGCAGTTCATTACCCAGTCGAGTTTCTTAATTCATTAAATCCGGCTGGCCTGCCTCAACATAAATTAACTTTAAAGATTGGTTCACCTGTAATGTTGATTCGCAACTTGAAACCGCCAAAACTGTGCAATGGTACAAGATTGCAATTTAAAGTCCTTCATAAGAATGTTGTCGAAGCAATTATCTTTACTGGCAATGGTATAGGGGAAACGGTTTTTATACCGAGAATTCCATTTATACCTTCTGATTCTGAATTGCCAATTCAATTTAAAAGATTGCAATTTCCTTTAAAAGTTTGCTTTGCCTTAACAATTAATAAATCACAGGGACAAACTCTTAAATTAGCCGGACTAGACTTAAGACACGATTGTTTTTCTCAGGCCAATTTTATGTAGCCTGCTCAAGAGTCATTTCACCAAAAAGTTTATTTGTATTAGCACCTGACGGAAAAACAACCAATGTCGTTTATAAAGAAGCTCTTAAAGTTGTTAATAAATGCAAATTAAATTCAATAAGTGGATAAGGCCTACTGGGGAAACCACAATATTCTCTACCTCAATGGTGGCGTGGAAAAGAGAATATTAAATACTTAGCTTAAATATTTTGTGAAATATTTTCTATTTTATTTATTTTGTATCTATCTCCTATTGCTAAAATTTATATAAACTATCCGCGCAGCGAAGTAAGCGGGCCACTTACTAGTATCAGTATAAAATCGGCTGAGTAAAAATTTCGAAATATAAGAAAACATAGTGCACAAATATCAAATTTACTGAGTATGTGAAGCAATTTTTTCCCTGCAACTAAGGCCAATATGATTGAATAAATGGAGTCATAACTAAAATGTCGAACAGAAGCGCAAAACAGAACACAAAAAAATAGTCCGCGGGAATGCATCGCACACAACGCTCAGCTTGAGACTGAAATGTAAGGCAAAAGTAAGAGGGCGACATAAAGAGTGCGACTACCTTGTTAAGTATACCTTGGTTCAAAGCAAGGCATACTTAATAAGGTAGTCTCACTCCGCTCTTTCGTTGTGTTACGAAAAATGAGAGAAAAAGAGAGCGAGAGTGAGAGCGAAAAAAACGCAAAAAAATCGTCTGCGTATGTGCGTCGCTCACAACGTTCGCAACGAGACTGAAAAACATTGAAAATCGACGTACCCATCATTCTGCGAAACATAAATCACCACGAATTTGCAACGGAACCAGACTCTCAGTAAAGAAGACTTGAAGACGTACTGTTGCCACGTATCCCAATGGTACCGACAGATATGCCACTCGAATTCAAACGTTCCCGTTGCGACTCGCTTTCGCAATGATTTTCAACAAAGCACAAGGACAATCATTGCAAGTGTGGATTCAATTTGGAGAATCCATGCTTCTCACATGGGCAGCTCTATGTGGCACGCTCACGCGTCGGAAAACCTTTATTTTAATTTTAATTCATTTTGATTTTACGTCAGCTGATCAAAGTTGACAATAATCAAATAAATTGTAAAACTCTATTATATTCTATGATATAACGATGATTTTTTTTTTTTTTTTTTTTTTTGTGAACATTTTTTATTTAGAATCGGTCATGTTTTTACAATGGCTAAATTTCGTGGAGTAATTGACGGTTACGTATACTTAACATTGACGTAAAATACATTTATGACGTGTCAAATCGGAAAGGGAGGTCAAAGGAATGGAATCTTGAGAGCCGTCGGGTCTGATTGCTGTTGTCCAGCATCTGTTGCGCCAATACATTGCTGTGGTTCTCAAATTTTATCATGTATTTCTGGCTATATTTAGTGATAGTTTCTTGGATCGTTTGCATTTTTAGGTCATTATGACCTTCGTTGTTTCTAACAAAGTACGGTGCACCCACTAATGTGCGCAGAACTTTGTTTTGAAATCTCTGTATGATTTGGATGTTAGAGGCAGCTGCAGTTCCCCAGATCTGTACACCGTAGGCCCAGATGTATAAAAGGACTTTGTTGACTAGACTGAGACGAGAAGAGGGTCTTAGTAGCCAGTACAGACCTTTAAAGCGAATATTGAGCTGTGCTCTCTTGTTTGCCAAGTGTGCTCTCCAATTCAGTTTGCTGTCCAAAGTAAGGCCCAAATACTTAGCACTTGACGCTGTTGGAAGCAGCTGTCCAAAGAGGTGTACTTCTGGGCATGTGAGAGTCCGCAGAGTAAAGACAACTTGCCAGATTTTTCAGTGTTGATGCTTATATTCCATTTACTTAACCAAGGCTCTAGGGCTGAGAGCTGCGTCTGAATAATAACAGAGGCTTCAGTTGAGCTGGTATTTGAGGCCAGGAAAGCGGTGTCATCCGCGTACGTAGCGATGAGGGAGTGATCTGGGTTTGTTACTGGTAGGTCGGCAGTGAATAGGGAGTAAAGAATTGGCGCAAGCACGCTGCCTTGGGGTACACCAGCCTGAATAGGGCACAGCTCTGACTCTGCGTATTTAAATCTGACAAAAAATTTACGATTATGCAAATACGACTTCAATACCAGGTAGTACGGCATAGGAAGACTTTTTTTCAGTTTGTACAGGAGACCTGGGTGCCATACCCTGTTAAAGGCATGTCGGACATTCAGAAACACTGCAAAACAATACATTTTCTTCTCCAGTGCGTTGAAGATATAGTTGGCGACCCTGTGGCACTGCTCAGGTGTACCATGATGTAAAAACCTACGCAAAAATATTCTCTCGAAAAAAATTTTGGAAACGATCTCAAAGAGGCTAATGGGACGGTAAGAGCTGGCAATATGCACAGGTTTGCCCGGCTTAGGAATCATAATGATCGTAGCGCACTTCCATTGGGAGGGGAAATGGTGAAGACGTAAGATCCCATTGAAGACTAGAGTGATCAGTTTAATCACGTTAGGCAGCAGCATCTTCATGGCAAGTCCGTTAATCCCGTCATAGCCTGAAGCTTTTTTGTTCGACAGCGAATTTAGATCTTCTTGAACCTCGTCCTCTACTATTTCAGTAATTGGGTAGTCCAATTGGCATGGGATGTCCAGGAAGTTGTGTATTTCGCCATTAGAAGACGCGTCGCTGAATTCGAACGGGGTAAATGTCCGTTCTAAGTGCGCAGCAAACTCTTGAGCTTTTTGCTCGCTAGAACGGCACCAAGAGCCACTGGCACTCTGTAACGGGGGGCAACTGATAGTAGTCCTTCTTTTCTCCCTTGTTGCCAGCCAAAGGTTATTTTTGGCGTCACCAGGGCGAGCGGCAGACAGATAAGCTCCAGACTATCACTCCGTAGCTTTTGCATCAGCTCCTTGAGTCTCTTAGTGGCGCGGTTTAAAGCGGCTTTATCTCTGGGGTTTATGCTTAGCTGCCAGATGTGTCTTAGTTGCCTTTTTTCCTGAATTTCCAGCATAATTTCTCCAGACCAGAGATGTCTGTCCCTTTTGGGTATGCCATGAGTTTGCCTCGATGATGATGTGGCAATGCTAGCAGCGTTGTGTATATGCCTAGTTAGTGCTTCAGCAGCATCATCAATGTCATTGCCAGAATGAAGGGGTATGTTGATGTCAACATTCTGCTCAAGCCAGCGTACAGCGCTGCTAGCTTTAAATCTCCCTGAGGGATGTGGATATGTAAAATAGAAGCTTGCACCCATGGAAGCTGGATAGGATCGAGTTCAGAGTGTGAGATACCCGACTTGATGAGTACAGCGGAGCCACCTCTTGCAGTGCCACTGGGGTGGTTACAAACTAAAAGCTCGTATCCTGGTATGTTAAAGAACGAGCGTTCGTTGAAATGGGTCTCTGCAACAAGGAGTACATCAATGTTGTTTGTTTTGAGAAAATGCTCGACTTCGGGCCTCCTTTGACAAAGACCGGTTGCATTCCAAATGGTAATTTTAATTTGTAATTGCATTGAGTCAGGGATGACATGAGGTTCCCGAGCGTCTGCGTAAATTGAGCAGTTAGCTTCATAACCATTTGCTGAATGAGGACTTCCACTTTTCTCATTATGGATTCCTCGCTAATGGGTGGTGTTGGCTTGTGGTTTGGAGAGTTGAATTGGGGATACTGAGTACCATTGGCTGGCATTACTTACTCCATCAGTGACGTGGCTGATTGGTTGGCTACCGGAGTGAACACGTGGACTAAGGATAGGATGGGGTGCGCTGCGTTGAAACTGGCGTTGGGCTGTTTGCTTGTACACACGACAACCTTTGTATGACGCCGTGTGGTTCATGCCGCAGTGAACACAGCACGCTTCGGCTTCTCTGACTTTGGTACAGTCAGTTGTATTGTGATTCTGTGCACATTTAACACACCTGAATGGGTTGTGCAGAACCTCTGTGTGTGACCGAACTCCTGACATCTATGGCACTGGACGAGATCATCAAACTTCTTTGGCGGCTCTATCGTCACCACAGCGTTGCAAAGCCTCTTGATGTCGTACACCTTTTTGTTGGTTGAGTTGGGCTCTAAGTCAATGAAAAACAATGACATTGGTGCCTTGGTGACCCTGTTCTTGGCTACAGCAATGTGGCGTACCTTATGACCCAACTTGGAGAGCTCGCTTTTGATGTGGTCCATTGAGGTGGAGAAATGCATCCCTTTAAGCACTATCTTATACGATGTATCGGGATATATTAACATAACATAGACAATCGATAGTAATCGATCACGACGATTTGTTATGAAAAGCTTTGGCCGCCACAGCTCGTTGTAAAACAGTATGTGCATAGGCGTAATGATAATTATAATAATAATGGTATTTATCATTACGCCTTTTCATTATAATAATAATGATATTAGGATTAGTAGTGCACCGCCTGTTAGCCACCCTGTGGCCTCCACGTCGTCGGCAAAAAACTAATTAGCTTGGCCTACCAAAATGTTAGAGGCCTTAACACTAAACTTGCCAAATTATATGTTAACAGCCTATCTTTTGATTCACAAATAGTTGCACTTACAGAAACCTGGTTAAAACCCGATATTTCTGATTATTCCGTTTTTCCTTCTAAATATAACTTGTACAGTTGCGATCGCACTTCCCGCAAGGGGGGTGGTGTTCTCAGTGCTGTTGACTCCTGTATTTCTTCTGAACAGATTCATTCTCATGATTTTCTGGACATAGAGTTTTTATGTGTTAAAATATTATAAAACGGCCGTTCACTTTATGTTACTTGTTCTTATATTCCTCCTCATTCCGATTTTAACATTTACTCATCCCATCTGAGTGCCCTGCAACTTGTTTCGTCATTGTTGACAGATATGGTAAATCTGATAGTGGTTGGTGATTTTAATCTGCCACATGTTGTATGGTCTGTGATTGACACATCTTCGGCGGTATTACCAGTCACTTCTGATGATTTTATAGATGGCCTACTTGAGTGAGTTAGGCCTACCGCAAGTTAACAGGGTGCATAACTGTAGTGGTAGAATGTTGGACTTGATATTTGTTTCGAACTCAGATTGCAGTAATGCTAGTAGAATACCCCCTCTAGTGCATCCGGAAGATACCTACCATCCAACCTTAGAACTATGAATCGAAATTCTTAACCCTAGTTCTATATCTTATAATACTTTAAAAACCAGTTGCTTTAGTAAAACTAACTTTACTAAATTAAATTATCTTCTTCATCATGCTACTTGGTCTTGCCTTTATTCTTGTAGTGATATAGAAACTGCCATTGCCATATTTAATAGGACCTTGAACTCGCTTTTGGATATTTGTGATTTGTGTTCCCCTCACTTGTTCTTCAAGTCCGTCTTTAAGTTCTTAGATGACTGTAAACCCCAAAATCAATGTTTTGGGTGTCCTTATAGCCAATAAGTCGAAAAAACTGAAATTTAACCCGTTTTTTTAATGTTTTTCCCCTCACGTTTCGTCAATATATTAATTTACCCTTTGATACTTGTACATTAAGTGACATCTTGTAATAGTAAGTAACGTAAGCAAAGACAACGTTCTGAGCGAAGTAACCATTAGAAAAAAAAACTTAACAAAATTTGTATTTTTTAAAAAAGCTACATTAACTATGTTTGTATGCTGTTTTATTTATTTTTTTTGTATCTTATGTGGTGTTTACACTAGCACTGCTTATTTGAGTTATTGCGTTAAGGGCAACAAGCAGCTTTTTTTCCATACAAAAAGTAGTGGTGACAAAAAGTTGAGTTAAGTTTGGATGCAGTTGCTTGTACTCGATATACATTCGGTTTACTCAAAAGTGCTGCCCATTTATGTATATAATCGGTTACATTATTGAACTGTCACCACTAGTGCTAGTGTAAACACCACATACAACTACACAACTGAAAAAATATAAAATATCACTGAATCACAAATATGTCTCAAAAAAATGGTAAGTAAGTGCTGTAAGTACTTCTATAATATATTTTGAACTCATTTCAACCAAATTATAGGTTCAGATAGGAGATTTGTGTGGTCAACTGCTGCCACACACACGTTAATTGAGTTATGGCAGGAAAATATTGACGGATTTCGTGGAGCACGCAAAAACTCACACATATATATGAGGGCCAGGATACATAAAAATAAATGCTATTTTTTTTATAAATTGAATTTATTTATTTAAATTGAATTATAGTTGAGGAAATTTATTTCTAGGGCTTGCCTAATTGTTTCAGCACTTGGATTCATATTGCCAAGCCAATCCTCAAACTCTGGTTGATCATTTTGGTGTGCATTTAGATGTCCAAACGCATTCTCCACCACACGCCTGGTTCATTCATTGCTCTATTCATCATTGCGTTGTTTTGCTCCATCGCAGTTTAAATCAAACATAATTTGTTAATACTCATTACTTTTTAAATTTGTTTAATTAAATTTTTCGGCTTTTACAAACTCTAAGCAAAACACAGCGGTTGACGCTTAACGCAATAACTCACTTTTGAGCCAATGTAAACACCAACAAAGACTCATGAAAAAATTGCCTGGAACTCCGTTATGACCGTTATAAAACATAGCTTAGGAGTGCACCGGTCTGAAGATTGGAAAAAATATGTGGATGACATGTTAGACGCGTTTGAAGAAATAGGTGAAATAAAAATTCATTTCCTTCACCATCACAAGGACTATTTTGAGCAGCAATTCCCGACTGAATCCGATAGGCATGAACAAAGATTTCACCAAGTCGCCGCTCCCCTTTAGCATTGGTACAGCGGCAAAAATCTTGACTCTTTGCTTGCTGGTTTGTGTTGGACATTGGTAGATGAGTCTTATTAAATTTAATTTAAATATTGTGTACGAATTTATGATACTTACTAATAACACTTATAAGATACAAAAAAAAAAACAGCACACAAATATAGTAAGTGTAGCTTTTTTAAAAAATACCTATTTTGTTAAGTTTTTTTTTCTAATAGTTAGTTTGCTCAGAACGTTGTCTTTGCTTAAGTTACTTACTATTACAAGATGTCACTTAATGTATAAGAATCAAAGGGTAAATTAAAATATTGACGAAACGTGAGGAGAAAAACATTAAAAAAACGGGTTAAATTTCAGTTTTATCGACTTATTGGCTATAAGGACACCCAAAACATTGATTTTGGGGTTTACAGTCATCTAAGAACTTAAAGACGGACTTATTCTGAGAAGCTTTGCCACAGAAAGTTTACCAAAAAAGTCAACATTAAAAAAGTTAGAGACCGAAGAAAAATGTGCCTTTCTGTTAGAATGGGCCACTTTCATGAAAAACTTCAACAAAAAATTTTGTATGAAACCATGATTGTAACTCAATCAAGTGGAAACGTTGCAGTCGGACGCAACCGACTGCGGTATACTCGATACCAGTATTAAAACCGGTAAAAAGAGGCCTGATTGCAAAGGGGTACGGATGCGGCAGGGGTGTACGCTGCTTTAAAGGTTCTCCGATGCAGATGGGGATGCCACCAGCTGTCTTCGTTGCAAATTTGGTGACTCTAGCTCAAAGTTTGTAAAAGGTAGCGAAAGGGGGGCTGGGGCGGTATGGGTGGGTGTGGCCTCCAAATTTTTGATGCATATCTTTGTGGAATGTCAATTGCTATCTTCATACCAAATTTGGTGACTCTAGCTCAAAGTTTGTAAATGGTGGGGAAAGGGGGGCGGAATGGGTGGGCTTGGCTCCAAAACTTTTATGCAGATTGTTGGAGGTCGTTGCCAGCTATCTTCCTATCAAATTTGGTGGCTCTAGCTCAACAACTCTGGAAGATACACGCATTCCCGTTTTTGACGAAGCGTTGTGGCAGATGGGGGTGGCTAGGGCGGTATTGGTGGGCGTGGCATCCAAACTTTTGATGCAGTTTTTGGGGGGTCAACATCATCTATTTTGGCACCAAATTTGGTGACTCTAGCTCAAAAACTGTGGAAGATATAGGCTTTTCTGATTTCAAAATGCGGGGAGGCTGGGGGCGGAATGGGTGGGCGTGGCTCCAAAACTTTGATGCAGATTTTTGGAGGTTGTTGCCAGCTATCTTCCTACCAAATTTGGTGGCTCTAGCTCAACTACTCTGGAAGATACACGCATTCCCGTTTATGACGAAGCGTTGGGGCAGATGGGGGTGGCTAGGACGGTATTGGTGGGCGTGGCATCCAATCTTTTGATGCAGTTTTTGGGGGGTCAACATCACCTATCTTGGTACCAAATTTGGTGGCTATAGCTCAAAAACTGTGGAAGATATAGGCTTTTCTGATTTCAAAATGCGGGGAGGCTGGGGGCGGAATGGGTGGGCGTGGCTCCAAAACTTTGATGCAGATTTTTGGAGGTTGTTGCCAGCTATCTTCCTACCAAATTTGGTGGCTCTAGCTCAACTACTCTGGAAGATACACACATTCCCGTTTATTACGAAGCGTTTGGGCAGATGGGGGTGGCTAAGGCGGTATTGGTGGGCGTGGCATCCAATCTTTTGATGCAGTTTTTTTAGGGGGTCATCATTTCCCATCTTGGCACCAAATTTGCTGACTCTAGCTCAAAAACTGTGGGAGATATAGGCTTGTTTGACTGAAATATGCGGGGGGCTGGGGGCGGAATGGGTGGGCGTGGCTCCAAAATTTTTGATGCAGTTTTTTTGGAAGTTGCTAGTAGCTATCTTCTCACCAAATTTGGAAGATCTAGCTGTAAGGATGTGCGAAATATGTGGATTTATCGGTTTTGAGCTATCGAATTTATCGATTTTCCAGCCCCCCAGTTATCGTAGAACCCCCATTTTGACACTTTAATTTACTATCCTATAGATAAAGAGAATTGGAAAGTTTCGAGTCTCTAGCTTGAAGGGTGTGGAAAAAAGTTGCGTTCATACAGACGGACAGACGGACAGACACCATGACGGACATTGCACAAACCTAATATACTCGTTACCTTCGGTATCGAGTATAAAAAGTAATGATGCAGTTCGATTCATTTGACCCGAAATAGGGGGAAACCGTCGAAATTGGTCTGGTCTTTTTTTTTCGACTATCACAGTGTAATTATCTTAATCGTTGCAGACTAAACTTTTCACGTGACCCTAAACAGTTTAATAAATTTGTTAACAATAAACATAAGTCTTCTTGCTTGCCATCCTCAGTATACCTTGATAATACAAAAGCAAGTTCTGATCAGGCAGTAGCCGATCTATTTGCTGAGTATTTTCAATCAGTATACTCATCGAATTTATATAATTGCAGTAATTCCTATCCTTTTCAAGTTCAAACGTCAAATTGCATATATGTCCCAGTAATTACTGAGTCCACGCTCCTAAGTGAATTTAACTCTTTCAAACCTGGTTACTTGCCTGGTCCTAATGGAGTGCCAGGTTGTATTCTTAGATACTGCGCGGATTCTCGTTGTAAACTCTTAAATAATCTATTTAACTTGTCTGTTGACTCAACTGTGTTTCCTGCTATATGGAAGGAATCCTTTATAATTCCTTTCCATAAAAATTCTTCAAAGTCAAACGTTAAAAATTATAGAGGCATATCCAAGTTGTCCGCCATTCCTAAAGTCTTTGAAAAAATTATATGTTCTCAACTGCAACACACATGTAGTTCAATTATATCGCCTTATCAACACGGTTTTGTTAGGCGTAGATCTACTACCACTAACCTTCTTGAATTCACTTCGCTTGTTATCAAAGGGTTTCAGGAAAAAATGCAAACTGACGTTGTTTACACAGATTTAAATAAGGCATTTGATTCTGTTAGTCATTCTCTGTTGCTTCATAAATTAAATATTATTGGATTTCCATCAAAACTCTTATTGTGGCTTTCGGAGTACTTGTGTGGTCGAACACAAAAAGAAGTTTTCAAGTCGTCTGTATCTAAACCTATTTTAGTAACCTCTGGTGTTCCCCAGGGAAGTCAGTAGGTAGGTAGGACCTTTGCTATTTAAATTGTTTATTAACGATCTTCCAGCTGTTATTACTAACTTTTTTCTATACATGTTTGCTGATGATGTAAAACTATGTTTCACCTATAATGATGCTTCCCTGAGTAATTTACTACAGTCGGATTTGGGTGAATTGTCGGCTTGGTGTGCTTGGTTCAAAATGTAAAGTCGTGACTTTTTGTAGAAGTACCCCTCATACTGCTCACTACTTGCTTGATGCTTCACCACTTGACCGCGTGTTTGAAATTAAAGATTTAGGTATTAATCTTGATCCTAAATTAAAGTTTGACTCTCATATTTCGTCGATGGTTAATAAGGCCATTAATGTCATTGGCTTAATCAAGCGGTGGCCGAAAGAGTTTAACGATCCTCACACCACTAAAACGCTTTATACATACCTAGTTCGTCCCATCCTGGAGTATGGATCTTGTGTGTGGTCCCCACAATAGACGATTCACCAGGATAGAATTGAATCTGTGCAGAAAAAATTTCTTCTATTTGCCCTTAGAAGTTTTAACTGGGTTCCTGGAGAAGACTTACCCCCGTATTCAAGTAGACTCCTTTTGCTTAATCTTCCCTCCCTGTTAAACCGTAGAACTATGCATGGAGTATTATTTATTACTAACCTACTTAATGGTGAAATCGCCTCATCAATTCTTTTGAGTCGAATTAAATTAATTATTCCGATTAGAGCTATTCGTAACTTTTGACCCCTTAGCCTCGATCGTTGCTCGAGCAATTATTTAGTACATGAACCATTCCGTGTTTTATGTTCTAATTATAACAAGCTTTATTCTCTTATATCCTTGGAGTCCTTAATTCCATTACTTAAAAGATGGATCCTTTTTGCTTTATTTAATCGTAACCACTAACTACTAATCTACCGCTGGTCTGATTGGGTTTTTCTGGGTTTTTCCCAATCCACGCAAAAAGTGTTGGACCACTAATTTTATTGTTGAATTTCCCAGAGCTTTAATATTAACTTTATAAGATTTTTAAGTAAACTTAATTTCAGATTTATATATAATTTTATTTTATATAATTATACCCTTCACACATGTGAAACAGGGTATATTGAGTTTGTCATGAATCTGTAACGCCTCAAAGGAATGATGGGAGCTCGCAAATAACAGTTGACCGTTTCTTGCAGTCACTAAAAAACTGTTTTTTGCGGACCACTTGCGCAAAAAGTCAGACAAGAGCCGTTCACCAGTGTCTCTTGAACGAACGGTCTGTGCTCAACCAAAATCCAATTTCGTGTTTCCCTTTTGCTCTGCTTATTCGCTGACCGTTTTGCAACGAGCGAAGAAAATAAAAGTCTTTTGCATCTGTATGAGTGTATATGCGAATGATCAGTGTACGTGCAAATCACACTTGCTTTTGTGGATTCGGTGTGAAGACAAAAGACCGTTTACGATGAGTCTTTTGTTTTTCCGTTCTTCTGCTGACCCTCAATGAGCGAGCGTTCAGTTGGATCGCTCTCTCTTAGTTGTTGTTGAGTGAGCATAACAAGAACCACGCAACTGAGAACAGTTAACCGAAAACCAAAATAAAGAGAAACGAAAAATTCTGTTCAGAGCGAGAGCACACGCGCATCGTCTTTATACTCGATACCGAAGGTAAAGAGTATATTGACTTTGTGCAATGTCCGTCATGGTGTCCGTCCGTCTGTCCGTCTGTCCGTCTGTCCGTCTGTCCGTCCGTATGTTCGCAACTTTTTTCCACACCCTTCAAGCTAGAGACTTGAAACTTTCCAATTCTCTTTATCTATGGGATAGTAAATTAAAGTGTCAAGATGGGGGTTCTACGATAACTGGGGGACTGGCAAATCGATAAATTCGATAACTCAAAACCGATAAATCCACATATTTCGCACATCCTTACAGCTAGAACTACCAAATTTGGTAAGAAGATAGCTACTAGCAACCCCAAAAAACTGCATCAAAAATTTTGGAGCCACGCCCCCATTCTGCCCCAGCCCCCGAATTTTAAAGTTAAAAAAGCCTATATCTCCCACAGTTTTGAGCTATAGCCACCAAATTTGGTGCCAAGATAGGTGATGATGACCCCTCAAAAACTGCATCAAAAGATTGGATGCCACGCCTACCAATACCGCCCCAGCCACCCCCATGTGCCCCAACGCTTCGTCAAAAACGGGAATGCCTGTATCTTCCAGAGTTGTGGAGCTAGAGCCACCAAATTTGGTAAGAAGATAGCTGGCAACGACCCCCAAAAATCTGCATCAAAGTTTTGGAGCCACGCATTCCATTTCGCCCCCCTTACCCTAATTTTTACAATTATCGAGCTAGAGTCACCAAATTTGGTATGAAGATAGCATTTGACATTTCAGAAAGATCTGCATCAAAAATTTGGATTCCACGCCCACCCATACCGCCCCCAGCCCCCCTTTCCCCACTTATTACAAATTTCGAGCTAGAGTCACCAAATTTGGTATGAAGATAGCAATTGACATTTTACAAAGATATGCATCAAAAATTTGGATGCCACGCCCACCCATACCACCCCCAACCCTCCTTTCCCCAATTTTTACAAATTTCGAGCTAGAGTCACCAAATTTGGTATGAAGATAGCAATTGACATTTCAGAAAGATCTGCATCAAAAATTTGGATTCCACGCCCACCCATACCGCCCCCAGCCCCCCTTTCCCCACTTATTACAAATTTCGAGCTAGAGTCACCAAATTTGGTATGAAAATAGCAATTGACATTTTACAAAGATATGCATCAAAAATTTGGATGCCACGCCCACCCTTACCGCCCTCAGCCCCCCTTTCCCCATCTTTTTTAAACTTCGAGCTAGAGTCACCAAATTTGGTATATAGATAGCAATTGACATTCCACAAAGATCTGCATAAAAAATTTGGATGTCACGCCCACCCATACCGCCCCCAGCCCCCTTTCCCCACTTATTACAAATTTCGAGCTAGAGTCACCAAATTTGGTATGAAGATAGCAATTGACATTCCAAAAAAGATCTGCATCACAAATTTGGAAGTCACGCCCACCCTTAAAGGCCCCAGCCCCCCTTTCCCCACCTTTTACAAACTTCGAGCTAGAGTCACCAAATTTGGTATGAAGATAACAATTGACATTCCACAAAGATCTGCATCAAAAGTTTTGATGCCTCGCCCACCCATACCACCCCTAGCCCCCCCTTTCCCCAAATTTTACAAATTTTAAGCTAGAGTCACCAAATTTGGTATGAAGATAGCCGGTGGCATCCCCATCTGCATCGGAAATTTCTTTAAGGCAGCTTAAACCCCTGCCGCATCCGTACCCCTTGCATTCAGGCCTCTTTTTACCGGTTTTAATTCTGGTATCGAGTATGCCGCAGTCGGTTGCGTCCGACTGCAACGTTTCCACTTGTTTTCGGTTGTGTTAGAGTGCAGACCGCAAAACGAAAAACGGTTGAGAGTTATTTGCGAGCTATGATCAAAATGATCAGGACAAGCTCAGGAATTGATTTCCGCGTGCCCATCTGTCCGTCTGTCTGTTTCAACACGAATTTCGGCCAAACTGCTGAACTGATCTTGATGAAACATTCACAGATTGCTTAGATCATGTCGGGGTTGTTCACTATGAAATTTCATCCCGATTGGAGCATTCTACGACATAGAAACCATACAAATTGACCATATCGTACTACCAATTGTTGTTGCTGACGTGCACTTTCAAGTACCTACATATAGCTCATTTGTAGTAGTTGTAATAGTAGCAGCAGGGTACAATTTGACAAATTTTGTAAAGGCATCAATGACGACTAGCAGATATTTTTTCCTGGACTGTATAGACGTAAGAGGTCCTAAGTGGTCAATATGAAGAGTGTCAAACGGCAGAAGGGTTTTTATAATACTATGCAGGGAAGCATTATTATTGTTAGCGGAAGGGGAGTAGTAAATACATCTTAGGCAGTTTCTAATAAAATTATTAACGTAATATTTCATATATGGAAACCAATAAGGCTTCTTAATTTGTGTGCAACACTTCTCAGTGGACAGATGGCATAACTTCTCATGCACTGTTCGTATAACACTGTTAATCATTTCGGCAGGGACATAAAGCTGAAGTACGTCAGTCGGTGATCGGCGATACACGACACTATCTTGCAGTTCAAAACCAGCAACCTCTTGGTTCTCCAAGGCACTCCGAAGTTTGACAATTTCTGGATCACGGTTTTTTGTCAGTTGTAGTAGGAAATCCAGGTTCACATCGTCCACATATGCAGAAGTTTCTTGTCTACTAAGTGCATCAACATGGGGCATACAAATACCGGACCGATGTACAATGGTATAGTAATAATTTTCCAATAGTAATGCCCAACGGGAAATTTTCGCGGAAGATCCACCATTCTTAAGGGTTAGCGCTAATGAATTACAATCTGTAGTTATCTTAAAAGGAATGAACTTCAGGTATGTTTCAAAGTGTTTTAAGGCATATAAGATGGCCAGAGTATCCAATTCATAGCTATGCAATTTGGATTCTGGGGCGGAAGCGGTCTTTGAAAAGTAGCACACTGGATGAAACTTATCATCAGTTTGTTTCTGCAGGAGCAAAGCTCCAAAAACGGCTGAACTAGCATCTCAATGTAATTCGGTCTCTGACTTTGGGAAATGTTCGGACTGCAATGTTAGGAAGGATTCGAGACACTCATCGCAGAAAACGTAAGGGACATCTTTTCTCAGCAGGCGCGACATCGGATAGGCAATTTTGGCAACGTTGGGTACAAAACGGTGGAAGTAAGAAAAAAGACCCAGACAGCATTCAAATTTTTTCCTATCCCGGGGTTCCGGCAGACTTTTTACAGCTTGAAGGTGACCTGGTTTCGGAGTGATACCGGAAGAGTTTGCTAAATACCCTAAATACTCCAACTCTTTATGCGCATAATGACACTTAGACAATTTGAGGCGTAGCCCTTTCACTCGCAAGGTATAAAGTGCCTCTTCCAACACTTGCAGATGGGTTTCAAAGTCACTTGACGCGATTAATATATCGTCCATATAAATCACTAATTGACCTCTATTGATCAAGTCCTTCAGCACAAAGTATACAAATCTAGCAAACACTGGGCGAACATTACATAAGCCAAATTGGCCATCAGGTGATACAAAGGCAGTGTATTTAATTGAATCAGGGTGCATCTTGACATGGTGAAATCCACTTTCTAAATCTAGTACAGTAAAGAACGATTTACCACCCAGATATTCAACACAATCCTCTAACAGGGGAATCGGGAAGTGGTTTCGTACAGTAATTTTGTTCAGCGGACGATAGTCAACACATTTTCTTAAGGTATTATCTTTTTGACGTAGAATACGTCTTACCTTACGATAACGAAGTCTCAACACAAAAAAGTTGTTGTTGTAATAAGAGAGGTTCACAAAATCGCTTATTGCTCATGAACTAATGGATCAATTTTCCTCAAATTAGTTTCATTTAAAAGCCAAGGCTTCAAGCTTTCAATAAATGTATATTAATATATGTATTGATTACATTTTCTATTAAAAATTGAAACCAAAAATATGTATATTTTTGCTTCATTTTGAAGACTTTAAATTGGTCTAGCGCTCTCAATAATTCATCAATTACTTTAGAGTTTTGGAATATAAGTTGAGATAAGTTAAACAAACATTCCTACATTCAAATTTTATATACTTTTGCCAAATTTATAACTTTTTAAGGCAAAAAACCAGTGCAAAAATCATTACTTTTTTTTTTTAATTGCAAATTGCTTAAAAACTCCCTGATGAATTTGTTTAATTTTTTCTCAATATAAAATAGACTCGATTTCCTTTCGTTTGATATGTATGCGGTCATGATTGATATCTTCTAAGTGCTGAAATTTCATTAAGATGTTTGGTCATAATTAAATTTATTTCAAATGTGTGTATATTAGTATTAGTGATGTAACCAATAAGTGTGAGTGAGTGCGATAGCTGATAGCATGTGCATATGCTTGCACTGTTCGTCTCAGCTCAGCAAACAATCGATGGAACTATCGGACAATCTATGGTCTTACACTATCGCTGCCACTATCGAGGGCAGCAGTGGCTACTAACTAACGGGAAATAAACTATCGATAGTGTTGACTATAAGAAAGTTTGTCTTTACGGTAGCAGCTTTGATTTTTGCAACTCATGCATGAACTTACTTCATAAAATAAATTTTAAAAAATGCCGCCTGTGAAAATATCAAAAATCAAATATTCATCATAAAACAAAAATTACTTAGTTTTAAGTACTATTTTTAATAAAACTGTTTAAATTCTATGCATTCTATTCAATATACAATAATAAAAAAACTTTTAATAAAAGATTGAACAGCTTTTATTAACGCTTTTGCTATGTAAGGCATAAATATGCATTTCAGCTTTTTCAAATGTTTAATGTATTTAAATTTCAAATCATATAAATACTATGTTTACTTTCATAATTTTTGTTGCACAAAATGACGTATTCTACGGTTAACCTATGCGCCCGTGTGATCTAACACAGGCCGTAAATTTTTTTTTCTAACGGGCACTATAGCGGAAGCGTAAGGGGAACTACTATGAAGGATATGCCGGCAGTTAATAAGTCATCACATATCTGGCGCACTTTGTTGCGCTCGTGATGGGATAATCGGCGGGGGCGGCAGAAAATAGGGGTCTGACTTGTCAATTCGATTTTTATTTTGTAATTGGTTGGTTTAATCAGTTCGGAAGGGACATGAACATAAGAGGCGGAAATAACGGGTACATGTCCTAACGCCCAGTGTCATAACGCCCGAGGGCGTTATGATACAAAAATAAGTGTCTTAGGCGTCTTAGCGCCCGCAGGGCCTTATGTCACTTTTTTTGTGGGCCTTATGACACTAATATAAATTAAATAGTAATAATTGGGAAATAAGACCCCAATTTTTTGTTTGGATATATTGGACGGAACTTTCAAGATTGCACCCAAAAGTTGCTTTACACAGCTCCTAATTGTGTCAGTCTTAGCGCCGCAGGCGAAAATTTGTATACAAAACAAGAAGAAACGTTGCAGTCGGACGCGACCGACTGCGGCATACTCGATACCAGTATTAAAACCAGTAAAAAGAGGCCTGATTGCAAAGGGGTACGGATGCGGCAGGGGTGTACGCTACCTTAAAGATTCTTCGATGCAGATGGGGATGCCACCAGCTATATTCCTTCCAAATTTGGTGACTCTAGCTCAAAGTTTGTAGAATATAGGGAAAGGGGGGGGCTGGGGGCAGTATGGGTAGTTGAGGCATCAAAATTTTTGTTGCAGATCTTTGTGAAATGTCAATTGCTATCTTCATACCAAATTTCGTGACTCTAGCTCGAAGTTTGTAATAAGTGTGGAAAGGGGGGCTGAGGGCGGTATGGGTGGGCGAGGCATCCAAATTTTTGATGCAGATCTTTGTGGAATGTCAATTGCTATCTACATACCAAATTTGGTGACTCTAGCTCGTAGTTTGTAAAAAGTGGGGTAACGGGGGCTGGGGGCGGTATGGGTGGGCGTGTTATCCAAATTTTTGATGCAGATCTTTGTGGAATGTCAATTGCTATCTTCATACCAAATTTGGTGACTCTAGCTCGAAAATTGTAAAAAGTGGGGAAAGGAGGGCGAAATGGAGGGCGTGGCTCCAAAACTTTGATGCAGATTTTTGGGGGTCGTTGCCAGCTATCTTCTTACCAAATTTGGTGGCTTTAACTCCACAACTCTGGAAGATACACTCATTCCCGTTTTTGACGAAGCGTTGGGGTGGATGGGGGTGGCTAGGGCAGTATCGGTGGGCGTGGTATCCAAACTTTTGATGCAGTTTTTAGGGGGTCATCATCACCTATCTTGGCACCAAATTTGGTGGCTATAGCTCAAAAACTGTGGGAGATATAGCCATTTCTGATTTCAAAATGGTGGGGGGCTGATGGCGGAATGGGTGGGCGTGGCTCCAAAACTTTGATGCAGTTTTTTTGGGGTCGTTAACAGCTATCTTCCCACCAAATTTGGAGGCTCTAGCTCCACAACTCTGGAAGATACACGCATTCCCGTTTTTGACGAAGCGTTGGGGTGGATGGGGTCGGCTTGGGTAGTATCGGTGGGCGTGGCATCCAAACTGTTGGTGCGGTTTTTAGGGGGTCATTATCACCTATCTTGGCACCAAATTTGGCTATAGCTCAAAAACTGTGGGAGATATGGGCTATTTTGACTTTAAAATGCGGGGAGGCTGGGGGCGGAATGGGGGGGCGTGGCTCCAAAATTTTTGATGCTGTTTTTTGGGGGTTGCTAATAGCTATCTTCTTACCAAATTTGGTACTTATAGCTGTAAGGATGAGCGAAATATGTGGATTTATCGGTTTTGAGTTATCGAATTTATCGATTTGCCAGCCCCCCAGTTATCGTAGAACCCCCATCTTGACACTTTAATTTACTATCCCATAGATAAAGAGAATTGGAAAGTTTCATGACGGACATTGCACCATGACGGACATTGCACAAAACCAATATACTCTTTACCTTCGGTATCGAGTATAAAAATCGCGCGATTTTTTTTATACAAATTTTCATTATTTCTTAACGTTATAAGTAGTTTATTTTACTAAAAATTTAAAACTAATTTAAATTAATTAATTCAATTGTTTAAGTTTTAGCACGCGATTTTTTTGTATTCAAATTTTCAATATTTCTTATCGTTATAAATAGTTTTTGAAATAAAATTGTTGCCAGCATCCTTTCCCAAATAAATATTGCGATTGAATAATAATAAATTCATATTTTATTGGTAATGACATAACGCCCACGGGCGCTTCGACACTTTGGGAGTGGACGCTTTGACACTTTTGAAAGTGTCATAACGCCCACGTTATGACACGCACCCGAAATAACAGACTGCAACTTTGTAGATTGTTCTAACGGCAGAGAAGGCTCTATATTAAACTCATCTTCACTAACAGCAGGTAACTCAATTGCATTAATGGCTGCCAAGGCATCACCCAGCGAATGCTCAGACATGACGGAACACTCTCTCTCAGTGGAACACGCCTGTGATTCGGCAGGTATAAACTCATTTTCATTAAGCGACCGGGTTGACCCCTTTTTTTGATATTGTGCGTTTCACATAATTTCTAAACAAAGAAAGTGAATTAAGTACAGCAGTGAGTTTCACATTACAATCTATTTTAGCTTTATTCAAGGCCAACAATTGACTTCTGGTATACTTCCTTCTAAATTTACATAGTTTTATATTTGTTTTACGAAAAAAGTCTCTGCCCAAAATCATTGGCAGATTTGCGGCACTATTAGGTAATACATCGAATGAATGCTAAACTGTTTGGTTAAAAATACTGATGGCACACTGGACTTTTCCTAAGGATATGAGTTGATTGTTCCCCAGTCCACGGCAGTTCAACGGGGTAGGCTTCAGCCTACTTAACTTTTCACTTGACTTGACATAAAGGCAACACTCACCACCTGTAGATGATATATCTTATCTGCTAAGGCGTCTCCGCAACAGGAATGTGTGACGTAGCGGCGGCATTGTTGGCGACAGCATTTCCAATCTTGATCGGGCAGTTTTTGTAGATATGGTCTTTTTTCCCACACTTCGGGCATTGAGACTTATAATGTCCAAATGCAGAACAATTATAGCACCGCACATCTCTTGCGGCAGGGGCGGCGCTCGTGGACGGCAAGGAAACAGCGGGTTGTCGAGGCGGGGGCTGGTGTACGGCAGCCACTTGTCGGCTCGCATTTGCCTGGACTCTACGTCTCTCATATCTTTCCAGCAGTGTCTTCAGGTCGTCGATTGTTCGGGCTGCATATAGCATGCCTACTGCTGGCGAGCTGTCTCGCAATCCATCGATGATGAGGTCCACCAACTCAGCCTCAGGGATAGTTGCACTCATCATCGCTATCTCCTGCATCTCGATTTCGTATCGCAGGTATCCCTTTCCTGGCCTAAGGCGTCGGCTCCGTAGCGCTGCGTACACTTCCTCTGTGCTTTTCGATCGCCCAAACTCGTGTATTAATATGTCCTTGAGCTGTTCGTAGCTGCGCACGGTAATTGTGCGCGTGAGGACTGCGGTCGCGCCTTCTTACAATCGGCGGCAGGCGACCAATCGCATACGTGCATCCAGTTGCAGCATCTCGCAGGCGTCCTCCAAATCACTAATCCATTTTTTCACATCATACGCGTTGTCTGCCGAGAACCGCGGGACCATAGACTCAATGACACTGACGTCCGTTACGCGCTGACTTGTTACGCTGGAAGGGGCACCGAGCTGCTGCTGTAAATTTGCTGATTCAATTCTAATATTTCCTTCTGCTTGCGTTAATGAGCCAACTGGTCGTCCAAATTTACGGGCACTGGCAGTTGGGCTACTGCTAGAGCAGCAGACGACAAGGCAGCAGCTGAAGCAGTTAACGGCGGCATTGACTCCGACTCGACGGACAGTGAGGTGGCAGCAGAAGCAGTTGACGGCAGGGTTGACACGGTCACAGCAGACAGCAAGGCGGCGGCAGGAGCAGTTGACGGCAGTGCTAGTGTTGGGACGGCAGCGAGACGGCAGCGGAAGCAGTGGACGGCAGATAGTGAGGCGGCAGCGGAAACAGTTGACGGCAGTGCTAATGTTGAGGTAGCAGACAGCGGGGCATGAGTAGAGGCGGTTGACAGCGGGGCATCAGCAAGAGTAGTTGACGGCAGGATCAGCGCTGGGACGGCAGGAAGCGAGTCAGCAACAGGCACGGTGGGCAGCTGGGTCATAGCTGGTACAGCCGATGGCGAGGGGACAGCAACTTTGGACAGCTCCGAAACAAGTTAGCGGATTTGCTATATCGTCGCTAGCGGCGGCACTTCCACCTTATGTGCCTTTAGCAGATGGACCATCTCTTCCTTGTTAAGGCCCATGTTGTATTGGTCGTCGAAATACTGATTGGGCGTTGCGGGTATCCCACTTCTGAGTTGTAATACTCTATTATATTCTATTATATAACGATGATGGCTTTTATTTCTTAAAATTCTCTTTCGGGTTCTGATAAAACGCGTGCGCTTGGCATAAGAGTCACCGGAAAAGAGAGAGAGGCAAGATCAGAGTGGCCGAACCACTCTTTTTGTGATAATACCTAATGCCAACATCGATACCTTAAATACTATCTTACGATATATCGGGATATATTAACATAACATAGACCATCGATAGTAATACATAAAAATACTTTACAAAATTCATAATAATAAAAAACTGCAATCGGAGTCCGAAACAAATATTAAAAATATAATTTTATCACTATAGATATGCATCCAGAAAGCCATCGATAACATCATCAAAAGTGGCTGGTAAATACGCCGAAGATGTGGCAGATTAAAATCACCAACCACTATAAGGTGATCCATATCAGGAGAACACCACCTGATTGCCGGAGGTTCGATCGCATCTGTACAAGTTATATTTAGAAGAAAAACGAAATAATCAGAAATATCGGGTTTTAACCAGGTTTCAGTGAGTGCAGTTTTATGTGAATCAGAGGATAAGCTGTTCACATACATATATATAATTTAGCAAGTTTAGTGTTAAAGATCCTAACATTTTGATAGGCCAAGCTAATTACTTCTGTTAGTTTTTTGCCACCGAAGTGGAGGCAACAGGGTGGTTAACCATTATAATTTTACTTCGTCTGTTCGTTTACTCCTTGACGATGAGCTGCGGTGGCCAAAACTTTTCATAACAAATTGTCGAGTAAAGTTCAGGCGGAACACACAACTTGTAAGAGTACATGCTTCGGGCATGTTTAAATTTAAACTTTTCAACAATAATAAGTGGGGAACTAATTTTACTTTTAACATAGGCACTAAGGGGCTAAGGTTTTGTTAGTGAAGCGTGTGTGCCTGCCGCCGCACCAAGCTGACTCAGCCAGTGGGAGTTGGCAGTCACATGACGACTTCTGAAGACCGACCATACGTGGTGAAGAGCCACATCCTGCACGAGGTGCCCCTGCTCTAGATAAAATATAGCGGATCTAGAGAGGACAACTCAATCACCGGAGTTACCAAACCGTGCCCCTGTGATGAATGGCACTACGTTAATGTGTCTTTTAACGGTGGCTTCCGGATACCTGGCACCTCCGGTCGTATAAGTGCCCGATCCGGGGTATGAGGCCCTGCCCCGGGGGATACTTCCTTCCTCATTACTCGTGGGACCATATTATGGAACTAAATAACGCAAATACCCCCCAAGAAAAAGGGCGCTCAAGCAGCCCCAAATCGAGTAACATCGAAAATATCCGGGAACCCGAAGGAGCTATGGACATCTGTTCACAAAGCTCTGGCACCGACACCATCACCAAGGAAGAGGAAGAAACCCTTCTCGCCTCTCCAAAGGCTGAAAAAACCTAAGTGGATCGCGCTATCTGGCGCCGCAAGGAAGAGGTTGCGCAGACACCTTGCGAACGGCATACCCATGGATGAGGCCAAAAGGCTCGTTCAGAAGCCTATGGACCCTCCTAGGGCAGTGCCCAGCATGAGTGGCGCTACCAACAAGCGAGGTAGATCAGCCAACACGACCACAGAAGAAGTGTCGACTAAGAGGGCCATGATAAAAACCGTGGCACCTAGTGCCCTGACGAAGGATGTTCCTTCAAGCGTGTTGCTTGCCACGGGGGCTCCAGCAGCCTCCATAGCCGCAGCTGTGGCTGGGCAAGCAACACAGGAGCAGTCACCCCAAGTCGGTGTCATGGCCTCTTATAGGGACGTTGCCAGCTCGGCGAAGATGGCGATACTCCCTGCTCACTACCCCAGTAAGCTTCTCACGACGGAGCAGCTCAACAGCATCCAATCCGCCATCCTGTCGAGGGTCATGGCATTGAGACACGGCTCTGTGAAGCCGCTGTTCTCTGGCTGCACTTTCCGACCAGGGTGGATGGCCATAACGTGCGGGAATGTGGAAACAGTCGAGTGGCTGAGCACAGAAGTGCCTAAAGCTCCGGCTGTGGAAGGACGCCCACATCAAAGTAGTCCCTGAGGCAGAGGCTCCACGTACCGCCGTCTTCATTGGCTACTTTCCGCTTCCTAATGCGGATCTGAAGACGGATGAGATTTTGAAGCTCGTCGAGGGCCAGAAAAGCGGCCTGCTCGTGGGAGACTGGCGTGTTTTTCACCGCGAAAAGAGGCAGAGTATCGCCATCATAACGATAGCGCCAGACCCAGTCTCAGCCAACCGTTTAAAGTCGCTAGGGTACCAGCTCAATTTTGCGTGGGGCACGGCTACACTCAAGCCAAAGGCCAGCACGCAGCCGAAGGAACAGGCGGTGGCTCTTGCTCTCGCAGCGGAGAAGCCAACCTGCTCCATACCGGACACGGCTGTAACAACGCCACAGGGTGCCGCTGAGGAGACTCATGCAACCTCTGGGCTGCCTGCGGCCAACAGCAAAATCCGGACACCCAGCGGAAATGAGGCTAGTGGTACTGCAGCTGCCCAAGAGCCCGCAGCACCTCGGAAAATCCTGCACCCTTCCTTCCACGGGCGCATCACGCGCGGGTCCGGGCACGTGAACAAGGGTGTGCGGCGCACACCTGAAGATGGCGGCCAGGGGCCGCAAGACGGCGGACAAATGTCCTGTCCCCCTCCCCCCACTCTCACCAACACCCGGAGACACCTAAGATGTCTCCAAGCAAACCTCCATCATGCAAAGGCCGCATCTGACGTCCTTTGCGAGAGGATTGCTACAATGGACGTGTCCTGGGGCTAAACACCACATCCGGTAAACTGCTATATGCAAACGACCAACTTCGCCCTAGAGCGGCGTTGTTAATACACAAAAATTTAACATATGTTCCCCTATCACAGTTCATCACTGAGGACCTGGTGGCAGTTTGGATTAAAATACCCACTGCCCATGGCGAGCAGGAGGCAGTGCTGGCCTCCGCCTATCTGCCCGGCGACTCAGACGTTGTGCCTACGGCGGCTACCTGTGCCCTGATAGAGCACTGACAGAGGAACCGGCTTCGGTGGGTAATCGCTTGCGATGCCAATGCGCATCACACGGTCTGGGGGAGCAGTGACATCAACAAAAGAGGTGAGTACCTTCTTGAGTATATCACTAGTAACAACATAGGCTTACTAAATCGAGGTAGCGAGCCCACATTTATTAATGCAATCAGAAAGGAAGTCCTCGACCTAACTCTCTGTAGTCTTAACATGTTGTCCGTTGTCTCAAACTGGCGCGTTGCGAGTGAAATCACTATGTCAGATCACCAGCACATTAGATTTGATATAGGGTGTGCCTTGCAATGTAGCCTTAGTTACTAGAAATCCCAAAAACACCAACTGGGATCTTTTCTGTTTTGAATTTGAGCAATCCAGAGACTGCTCCACCCGTCCGATAATATCCATAGACGAGCAAGAGCGTGAGGCTACTGTGCTTCATACGAACATTGAATCGGCATATCACGTTAGCTGCGAACAAAAAGTTCGTAAAATCGGAGGGGCTGTTCCCTGGTGGAACAAGAGCCTTGACGATCTTAAAAAGGCTGCGCGAAGGCTCTTCAATAACGCGAAGAGTGGGAAGGCCACATGGGATTCCTACAAATCTGCTTTAACGCTCTACAATACAGAGCTGAGAAGGTCAAAACGGGCTACGTGGCGCCAACTCTGCGGGCAGATTTAAACTCTCCCGGATGCTGTCAGGCTACAAAAAGCCCTCTCCAAGGACCACTCAAACGGCATCAGTACGTTGAAAAAGCCATCTACACACACAAATAACCCAAAGGAAACGAGCAGCCTACTCCTGGCTACTCATTTTCCTGGGTGCGTGGCTATGGAGCAGCCCATCTCAGAGAGTGAGGCACCAACCTACCTCTCTGGGATTAGAGAGTGCCCACACCTGCACGTGGCTATGGTGGCAGACTCCAATGGGGCTGAGGGAAGGGAACCCCCCTATCGCTCAGAACGTGTTGGAAACTTGCCCTATAGACTGTTTCATCAAAATAACGTACAATGGGCTATACAGAATTTCAGTCCATACAAATCCCCTGGACCAGATGGAATTTATCCGTGCTTGTTGCAGCGGGGACTGCACCAACTCGCAATCCCCCTTGTCCGTTTATTCCGAGCTAGTCTCTTGTTTGGACACATACCAAGCAAATGGGCTAAAGTCAAAGTTGTGTTTATTCCTAAGGTAGGGAAGAAAGATTTCCAATTGCCTAAGTCCTATAGACCGATTAGTCTTAGCTCCTTCTTCCTTAAAACTATGGAGAAGATAATTGACCAGCACACCAGGGAGGTGAATCTCAAGCATCTTCCCTTACATAAGTACCAATATGCGTACCAAGCTGCTAAGTCAACTGAGACTGCCATTCACTGCCTTACAACAACCATTGAAAAGGCCATTGGCGCTCAACAAATAGCACTATGTGCCTTTTTAGACATCTCAGGTGCTTTTGACAACACGTCATATGAGGCTATCCGTGCCTCTCTTGTACAAAAAAATGTCTCCACACTCATTATTAGGTGGATTCTGGAAATGCTTAAATCCAGAATCATAACTGTAGACCTTGGATGAACCATGACCTCAATCACAGCCACAAGGGGGTGCCCTCAAGGGGGAGTACTCTCTCCTCTCTTTTGGACTCTGGTCATCGACGAGCCACTCTATAAGCTCAACAACTTAGGGTTCTCCACTCAAGACTACGCTGATGATCTAGTCATCTATATAGTGGGCTGGCATGAACAAACCATCTCGGACCGCATGCAGCAAGCCCTTAATATAGCCAGCAGATGGTGTCAGGATAAAGGATTGTCCATAAACCCGTCTTAAATTGTTTTGGTTCCATTTACATGGAAAAGGTCTCTTTCTCTAACAAGACCATCCTTAAATGAATCCACCATTGACTTTTCGGTTGAAGCCAACTACTTATGAGTTACACTCGACTCCAAGCTCAACTGGAATGAACACCTTGAAAAGACCATAAATAAAGCCACTCGAGCATACTTCGCTTGCAACAGGCTTTTCGGTAGAACATGGGGCCTAAGTCCCAAAATGATCTACTGGTCTTTCAACACTGTGGTAAAACCGATCCTAACCTATGCATCTCTTGCTTGGTGGACGAAATCTACCCAGAAGACAGCTGCGGCTGCACTTACCAAATTACAACGACTGGTCTGCATAGGCATCACTGGAGCCATCCGGACATGTCCCACTGCAGCACTTGGAGTCATAACTGGCATACCCCCTCTACCCATCACCCTAAAAAAAGGAGGCCTGCCTGGGGGCACTTCGACTTCAAAACATCACCTACATAAAAAGTGGTTATCTTCCCGGACCTCTTCGGGTTCTCGAACCCCTAATAAACGAGCCCATTCTGCGCGTAACTGACGAACAGAAACCAAAACTTGTTTTCCACAGAAACTTCTCTGTAGTCTTGCACACCAAACATGATTGGAAAACAAAATCAATATCTCTGCCCAGTGGATCACAAACGTGGTACACCGACGGGTCGAAGCTGGAAAACGGCGACACCGGGGCTGGTATTTTCGGACCAAGGTTCAACAAGTCCATAGCCATGCAAAAGTCTCCAACCATTTTCCAAGCAGAGATATACGCCATAGAAATCTGTGCTCTTGAATGCCTTCGCAGGAAAATGCAAGGTGCACGGATTTACATCTTCTCTGACAGTCAGGCGGCGCTCATAGCGCTGAGATCCTTCACGATCTCCTCCAGACTTGCAGATAACTGTTTCCAGCAGCTGAACGCCCTTGCCTCGATAAACATCTTAACGGTGGGCTGGGTGCCAGGGCATGAAGGCCATATAGGAAACGAGGTGGCAGACTCCCTAGCTAAACGCGGGGCGATGACGCCACTAATCGGCCCTGAACCATTCTGTGCACTTTCGAAAGGACACATAAGAGAACTGGTCAGGAAATGGGAGGAAACGGAGATAAGTCGCCACTGGACCGACAGTGCAGGGCTGAGACAAGCCAAACAACTTCTCGTCCCCCAGATGACGCGATCAAAACGCATCATCAATTTAAAAAAGAGCGAAAATCGCACTTTAACAGGCTACCTAACGGGTCACTGCAACCTAAGGTATCACCTTAAGAAATTAAGACTTTTAGAAATCGACACATGCAGATTCTGTGAGCTGGAGCAAGACACATCAGAACACGTTCTATGTGAATGCCCCTCGCTAAGCAGACGTCGACTTCTACAACTAGGAGGAGAACTTATCCCCCCCTACAGGATTTGGGAACATATAGACCCTACCAAAGTGCTCTCTTTTATTAGAAGACTCGGTATAGAGGCTCTACCCTAATCCTACAGGCCGGCACAAATGACCTAACATCTAGTCGCAGTGCAACAAGGCCTTAGTAATAATAATAATAATAACATAGTTACTATAATAATCCGATGAAGTATCGGATAACAGCCTTGACACGAAAATAAGTTAATTGAGAGGCACAACAAGAAGACACTTGCGAGCCCCAGCTGTACGTACAGTAGGATTAATAGGCACAGAAGCTGATGAACCAGATAATTGGTTTGAAATGAACGGTGGTAAGGTAAGTAGTGGGCCACTTTGACGGTGAGTCAAATACATACCATTAATGGCCTAGCAATAGGACCCGTTGGGGAAATAATTTTAGCCATCAGAAGTTGCTTGGTTGGCAAGTCAGGTGGAGTCAGGAGTCATTCAACATCTCGTAAATTTTTTAACTAGGACTCACGCTCTTAAAAAGGTATCATGAGGATTATCAAAAGCAACACGCATAGCTTTAAACCTTTTTGCCTTCGGTATCGAGTATAAAAAGCCGTGACTCTTAACGCAATAACTCAACTTTAAGTCAATGTAAACCAATTCTGCCTTATTGTGTCGAAGACAATATCAATGGCAAACTCACTGTAGTATAACTGTATATTACAATTACATCACAATTATACTTTACTATAGAATGGCGCGCAGCATTTGGCAATTTTAAAACTCACAGGTGGCACTACTGAGACGACAGCTCATTGAAAAAACCGCCCGAACGAAAAAAACACGGGGTTTCCTAGAGGATACTGATAACATGATAAAAAACTAAAGCATAATTGATTTGTTAAGTGGATAAGCTAGAAAAAACAAAAATATACAAGAAGTAAATTTTTTGTTTTAAATAATGGGGTCTTTTTACAGCTCCGTTATTCAACGTTATCAATGACTGCCGATAATTGAAGTCCGCAATGCGTGTATTTTCCCATTAAGCATCGCAAAAACGTTTGAAAACAGTAAATTCTACTTGTACATAATTATCAATTAAGCATGTTGGCTATGCAGGTAACCCATTTAAATTGGCAATAAGATGTTCCTAATAGGTACATTTATTTGTTTCCATTTTACTCGCCTGTGTGCAGCACACTCAAACCAAAAGAAACCGACTAAAATTTACGGCTCAAAATGCCGTTCTCAGTTCACAAATCGACTAAGTTAAAAGTGTAGTGTAACTATTACTATACTTGGTTGTGCTGTTCGCTTCGTTGAGCTTTAAGTGGCGCCACCTAGTGTCCTAATGTATGTTGTATACTTAATTAGTATGACTGCAGCTGGCGCCACCATTATTGATAAAAATAGAAATAGTGAGTAATTTTCATCATTTTCTTGGGCATATTTCCTTACCATACTCGCTTTCAGCCTGCTGGTGCATAGGAAATAGCAAAGAATCTAAGTCGGCCATTGTAAAGCTTTCTGACTTTAGCTTTTTGATTTCATAGTTTCCGATGCGTGTGGCATTATTAGCTGTTGCCGTACTTTATTTCTCTTTTAGTTGTCACAAAATTTGAGATTGGCAACTTTAGACTTTTGCTTCAATATGCAAGCTGCTGCCAAACATAGAAGGGCAGTATAGACTTTATGTGAACTTTACGCAATTGAATAGCTAAACGTATGAAACTAAAATGAACTTTCCGTTATATAAGGTTATTTATATTTTGGTAAATAGGTAAACCATTCATTTATATGTATGTATAACAAGTGGAAACGTTGCAGTCGGACGCAACCGACTCGATACCAGAATTAAAACCGGTAAAAAGAGGCCTGAATGCAAAGGGGTACGGATGCGGCAGGGGTTTACGCTGCCTTAAAGATTCTCCGATGCAGATGGGGATGCCACCGGCTATCTTCATACCAAATTTGGTGACTCTAGCTCAAAGTTTGTAAAAGGTGGGGAAAGGGGGGGGGAGCTGGGGTGGTATGGGTAGTTGTGGCATCAAAATTTTTGTTGCAGATCTTTCTGAAATGTCAATTGCTATCTTCATACCAAATTTGGTGACTCTAGCTCAAAATTTGTAAAAGGTGGGGAAAGAGGGGGATGGGGTGGTTTGGGTGGGCGTGGCATCCAAATTTTTGATGCAGATCTTTGTGGAATGTCAATTGTTATTTTCATACCAAATTTGGTGACTCTAGCTCGAAATTTGTAAAATATGGGGAAAGGGGGGCTGGGGCCGGTAAGGGTGGGCGTGACATCCAAATTTGTGATGCAGATCTTTGTGGAATGTCAATTGCTATCTTCATACCAAATTTGGTGACTCTAGCTCGAAATTTGTAATAAGTGGTGAAACGGGGGCTGGGGGCGGTAAGGGAGGGCGTGGCATCCAAATTGTTGATGCAGATCTTTGTAAAATGTCAATTGCAATCTTCATTCCAAATTTTGTGACTCTAGCTCGAAATTTGTAATAAGTGGGGAAAGGAGGGCTGGGGGCGGTAAGGGTGGGCGTGGAATCCAAACTTTTGATGCAGATCTTTCTGAAATGTCAATTGCTATCTTCATACCAAATTTGGTGACTCTAGCTCGAAAATTGTAAAAAGTGGGGAAAGGGGGGCGAAATGGCAAACTCACTGTAGTGTAACTGTATATTACAATTACATCACAATTATACTTTACTGTAAAATTGCGCGCAGCATTTGGCAATTTTAAAACTCACCGGTGGCAGTACTGAGACGACAGCTGATTGAAAAAACCGCCCGAACGAAAAAAACACGGGATTTCCTAGAGGATACTGATAACATGATAAAAAACTAAAGCATAATTGATTTGTTAAGTGGATAAGCTAGAAAAAACAAAAATATACAAGAAGTAAATTTTTTGTTTTAAATAATGGGGTCTTTTTACAGCTCCGTTATTCAACGTTATCAATGACTGCCGATAATTGAAGTCCGCAATGCGTGTATTTTCCCATTAAGCATCGCAAAAAAGTTTGAAAACAGTAAATTCTACTTGTACATAATTATTTATTAAGCATGTTGGCTATGCAGGTAACCCATTTAAATTGGCAATAAGATGTTCCTAATAGGTACATTTATTTGTTTCCATTTTACTCGCCTGTGTGCAGCACACTCAAACCAAAAGAAACCGACTAAAATTTACGGCTCAAAATGCCGTTCTCAGTTCACAAATCGACTAAGTTAAAAGTGTAGTGTAACTATTACTATACTTGGTTGTGCTGTTCGCTTCGTTGAGCTTTAAGTGGCGCCACCTAGTGTCCTAATGTATGTTGTATACTTAATTAGTATGACTGCAGCTGGCGCCACCATTATTGATAAAAATAGAAATAGTGAGTAATTTTCATCATTTTCTTGGGCATATTTCCTTACCATACTCGCTTTCAGCCTGCTGGTGCATAGGAAATAGCAAAGAATCTAAGTCGGCCATTGTAAAGCTTTCTGACTTTAGCTTTTTGATGTGGCCGTACTTTATTTCTCTTTTAGTTGTCACAAAATTTGAGATTGGCAACTTTACATAGACTAACAATAACATAGATATGAAATAAGCTGAACTCAGTTTACAGCCCTGTTAAGTTATACGCATGAAAACCAGCTCGCCTGACTTAACGAAAAACTGCTTTACTTCTAAACAATTATCAGCTGCGTTTGTTTTGATTTTGGCTGCTATGCGTCGTCCCGCCATTTCTGATTTGTTTTTACTATTGCTTTGTTTTGATTATTGATAGCTGTTTGTGAATTTTGCTTTAAAGTGCTAGAGCGGTGACATGCATACATAAAAACACTTCTCATAGTAAATATGTATGTATGTATGCATTTGAGAACACAGCGTTTGTTTTGATTTTGCAATATTTGCGTCTGGTGGCGGCTTATCGTTTTTACTAATAATATTTATTTTCCAGTAAAAAATCGAGAATGTCTAGTGATATTAGATAATAAAATATTTTGTAAATAAAAATAAATAAAAATTATGTTAAAATCGATTACAAATTTTATGGAAGAAAGCCTATAAAAGGATTAAAAGATATTCATATAAATACACTTTTTAATATGTACTTGTTTACAAATTTCAATTTTTAATTAGCTTACTATAAAACATAAATATATACATATTTAGTTAGCCTGTATTTTTTTTCCACTTCGCTTTGAACTGTATAAACGCTGACATGCATACATACAAGAACGGCGCATAGTACGTATGTATGATTACACATGTATGCGTCTAGTAAAATAGGCAGGCAAATATCAGTTTTGCATTGCTGGTCATACATACTCTTTCATGTTTTTAGCTCTATGACACTTTCCAACAATTTTGCCATCGCATCTAACACACAGCTATGCAGCGATGCGCAAAAATACATAAAGTGTATTGAATAGTGTATTTGTCGAAAAAAAGTAAAAAGAAAAACTAACAAAAATCTCAACGAGCAGGCCCAGCCAGAATGAAGCAAACGCACATGCATACGCATACTAACACATTTTCACCGTTCTTGCTTTCCGCTGGCCCGCCGCCTCTTCTTTAATGCACAGGCCGCTGAACGCAAAGCAAAACTGAAACAAAGCAAGCAAAGTGCTGGCTGGTCGTATATGAGACGCACAAACTGCGCAAAGTAAAAATACCCCTTGTCCTAATATTCAATTATTGTCAATAAAATTAATATACACAACTTTAATATACAAATAGCTTATTTTCAGTATATTAATACAAAATACGTGTAATAAGTGTTAGTTTATTTATATATATACAACTTGCTTTATTTGTTCTGAGTGCCCTCTTTTATTGACTAAATACAAATGAAAATGTAAAATATAAATAATATTAAAGTATCTAACGTTTAGCTATTTAATTGCACAAAGTTCATATGAAGTCTATACCACCCTTTCTTATTGAGCAGCAGCAGGCAGATTGAAGAAAAAGTCTAAAATTGTCGATTTCAAATTTTGTGACAACAACAAGAGAACTGAAGCGCGGCAACAATTAATTATGCCTTGCGCTTCGCACACTTTTCAATCAAAACAAAAACCCTAAACAATAATGGCCGCTTTAATTTTACTTCTGCTTCTCTATCCACCAGCTGATGGTAAACAAACCGCCAGAGTAGATAAGCAAGCAGGTCTTTCGTTAAGTGCTGTTTCCCCTCAAGCGAGCTGGTTTCATGCGTATAACTTTTTCTGTTAAAGTTACCGGCGCTTATTTCATATCTATGTTATTGTTAGTCTATGGCAACTTTAGACTTTTGCTTCAATATGCAAGCTGCTGCCAAACATAGAAGGGCAGTATAGACTTTATGTGAACTTTACGCAATTGAATAGCTAAACGTATGAAACTAAAATGAACTTTCCGTTATATAAGGTTATTTATATTTTGGTAAATAGGTAAACCATTCATTTATATGTATAACAAGTGGAAACGTTGCAGTCGGACGCAACCGACTCGATACCAGAATTAAAACCGGTAAAAAGAGGCCTGAATGCAAAGGGGTACGGATGCGGCAGGGGTTTACGCTGCCTTAAAGATTCTCCGATGCAGATGGGGATGCCACCGGCTATCTTCATACCAAATTTGGTGACTCTAGCTCAAAGTTTGTAAAAGGTGGGGCAAGGGGGGGAGCTGGGGCGGTATGGGTAGTTGTGGCATCAAAATGATTGTTGCAGATCTTTCTGAAATGTCAATTGCTATCTTCATACCAAATTTGGTGACTCTAGCTCGAAATTTGTAATGAGTGGGGAAAGGGGGGCTGGGGGCGGTTTGGGTGGGCGTGGCATCCAAATTTTTGATGCAGATCTTTGTGGAATGTCAATTGTTATTTTCATACCAAATTTGGTGACTCTAGCTCAAAATTTGTAAAATATGGGGAAAGGGGGGCTGGGGCCGGTAAGGGTGGGCGTGACATCCAAATTTGTGATGCAGATCTTTGTGGAATGTCAATTGCTATCTTCATACCAAATTTGGTGACTCTAACTCGAAATTTGTAATAAGTGGGGAAACGGGGGCTGGGGGCGGTAAGGGAGGGCGTGGCATCCAAATTGTTGATGCAGATCTTTGTAAAATGTCAGTTGCAATCTTCATACCAAATTTTGTGACTCTAGCTCGAAATTTGTAATAAGTGGGGAAAGGAGGGCTGGGGGCGGTAAGGGTGGGCGTGGAATCCAAATTTTTGATGCAGATCTTTCTGAAATGTCAATTGCTATCTTCATACCAAATTTGGTGACTCTAGCTCGAAAATTGTAAAAAGTGGGGAAAGGGGGGCGAAATGGCAAACTCACTGTAGTGTAACTGTATATTACAATTACATCACAATTATACTTTACTGTAGAATTGCGCGCAGCATTTGGCAATTTTAAAACTCACAGGTGGCAGTACTGAGACGACAGCTGATTGAAAAAACCGCCCGGACGAAAAAAACACGGGATTTCCTAGAGGATACTGATAACATGATAAAAAACTAAAGCATAATTGATTTGTTAAGTGGATAAGCTAGAAAAAAACAAAAATATACAAGAAGTAAATTTTTTGTTTTAAATAATGGGGTCTTTTTACAGCTCCGTTATTCAACGTTATCAATGACTGCCGATAATTGAAGTCCGCAATGCGTGTATTTTCCCATTAAGCATCGCAAAAAAGTTTGAAAACAGTAAATTCTACTTGTACATAATTATTTATTAAGCATGTTGGCTATGCAGGTAACCCATTTAAATTGGCAATAAGATGTTCCTAATAGGTACATTTATTTGTTTCCATTTTACTCGCCTGTGTGCAGCACACTCAAACCAAAAGAAACCGACTAAAATTTACGGCTCAAAATGCCGTTCTCAGTTCACAAATCGACTAAGTTAAAAGTGTAGTGTAACTATTACTATACTTGGTTGTGCTGTTCGCTTCGTTGAGCTTTAAGTGGCGCCACCTAGTGTCCTAATGTATGTTGTATACTTAATTAGTATGACTGCAGCTGGCGCCACCATTATTGATAAAAATAGAAATAGTGAGTAATTTTCATAATTTTCTTGGGCATATTTCCTTACCATACTCGCTTTCAGCCTGCTGGTGCATAGGAAATAGCAAAGAATCTAAGTCGGCCATTGTAAAGCTTTCTGACTTTAGCTTTTTGATTTCATAGTTTCCGATGCGTGTGGCATTATTAGCTGTTGCCGTACTTTATTTCTCTTTTAGTTGTCACAAAATTTGAGATTGGCAACTTTAGACTTTTGCTTCAATATGCAAGCTGCTGCCAAACATAGAAGGGCAGTATAGACTTTATGTGAACTTTACGCAATTGAATAGCTAAACGTATGAAACTAAGATGAACTTTCCGTTATATAAGGTTATTTATATTTTGGTAAATAGGTAAACCATTCATTTATATGTATAACAAGTGGAAACGTTGCAGTCGGACGCAACCGACTCGATACCAGAATTAAAACCGGTAAAAAGAGGCCTGAATGCAAAGGGGTACGGATGCGGCAGGGGTTTACGCTGCCTTAAAGATTCTCCGATGCAGATGGGGATGCCACCGGCTATCTTCATACCAAATTTGGTGACTCTAGCTCAAAGTTTGTAAAAGGTGGGGAAAGGGGGGGGCTGGGGCGGTATGGTTAGTTGTGGCATCAAAATTTTTGTTGCAGATCTTTCTGGAATGTCAATTGCTATCCATATACCAAATTTGGTGACTCTAGCTCGAAATTTGTAATGAGTGGGGAAAGGGGGGCTGGGGGCGGTAAGGGAGGGCGTGGCATCCAAATTTTTGATGCAGATCTTTCTGAAATGTCAATTGCTATCTTCATACCAAATTTGGTGACTCTAGCTCGAAAATTGTAGAAAGTGGGGAAAGGAGGGCTGGGGGCGGTAAGGGAGGGCGTGGCATCCAAATTTTTGATGCAGATCTTTCTGAAATGTCAATTGCTATCTTCATACCAAATTTGGTGACTCTAGCTCGAAAATTGTAAAATATGGGGAAAGGGGGGCTGGGGCCGGTAAGGGTAGGCGTGACATCCAAATTTGTGATGCAGATCTTTGTGGAATGTCAATTGCTATTTTCATACCAAATTTGGTGACTCTAGCTCGAAATTTGTAATAAGTGGGGAAAGGGCGGCTGGGGGTGGTATGGGTGGGCGTGGCATCCAAATTTTTGATGCAGATCTTTGTGGAATGTCAATTGCTATCCATATACCAAATTTGGTGACTCTAGCTCGAAATTTGTAATGAGTGGGGAAAGGGGGGCTGGGGGCGGTAAGGGAGGGCGTGGCATCCAAAGTTTTGATGCAGATCTTTCTGAAATGTCAATTGCTATCTTCATACCAAATTTGGTGACTCTAGCTCGAAAATTGCTCGAAAATAGCTCGAAGTGGGGAAAGGGGGGCGAAATGGAAGGCGTAGCTCCAAAACTTTGATGCAGATTTTTGAGGGTCGTTGCCAGCTATCTTCCTACCTAATTTGGTGGCTCTAGCTCCACAACTCTGGAAGATACACGCATTCCCGTTTTTGACGAAGCGTTGTGGTGGATGGGGGCGGCTAGGGCAGTATTGGTGGGCGTGGCATCCAAACTTTTGATGCAGTTTTTAGGGGGTCATCATCACCTATCTTGGCACCAAATTTGGTGGCTCTAGCTCAAAAACTGTGGGAGATATAGCCATTTATGATTTCAAAATGCGGGGGGCTTGGGCGGAATGGGTGGGCGTGGCTCCAAAACTTTGATGCAGTGAGTAGGGGGTCATCATCACCTATCTTGGCATCAAATTTGGTGGCTATAGCTCAAAAACTGTGGGAGATATATGCTTTTTTGACTTTAAAATTCGGGGGGGCTGGGAGCGGAATGGGTGGGCGTGGCTCCAAAATTTTTGATGCAGTTTTTTGGAGGTTGCTAGTAGCTATCTTCTTACCAAATTTGATACTTCTAGCTGTAAGGTTGTGCGAAATATGTGGATTTATCGGTTTTGAGTTATCGAATTTATTGATTTGCCAGCCCCCCAGTTATCGTAGAACCCCCATCTTGACACTTTAATTTACTATCCCATAGATAAAAAGATTTGGAAAGTTTTAAGTCTCTAGCTTGAAGGGTGTGGAAAAAAGTTGCGTTCATACAGACGGACAGACGGACAGACACCATGACGGACATTGCACAAACTCAATATATGGTACTCTTTACCTTCGGTATCGAGTATTAAAATTAATGTCTGTTTGTATATCCTTTATAGAACCGAAAACTATTCATTTGAACATGTGATGATATTTAGCAAAGTTGTTGTGCATGAGTCCACAAAAGTTTCTGAGTTAGTACGACCAACTTTTACCGTGGCATTTTTGCATTTGATTTTGAGTTGAATTATTTTTCAATATAGCAGTAGGCTATTCAAAAAATCTACTTGCTACGGAAAGTGAAGCTGGAAATTCTCACATTCATTGCTTGCGTCAACACAATGAAATTTGTGCGTACATGCATATATATGTATATATATAAGTATGTGAAGCAATTTTTTCCCTGCAACTAAGACCAATATGATTGAATAAAGCATAACTAAAATGAAGAACAGAAGCGCAAAACAGAACACAAAAAAATCGTCCGCGGGAATGCGTCGCATACAACGCTCGGCTTGAGACTGAAATGTAAGGCAAAAGTAAGAGGGCGACATAAAGAGTGCGACTACCTTGTTAAGTATACCTTGGTTCAAAGCAAGGCATACCTAATTAGGTAGTCTCACTCCGCTCTCTCGTTGTCTTACGAAAAATGAGAGAAAAAGAGAGCGAGAGTGAGAGCGAAAAAAACGCAAAACAATCGTCGGCGCAAGGTATACTTAAGAAGGTACAGGCACTCACTCTCTCGTTCTCTTTGTTGACTTCTTAAATTGTCAGTCTGTTAGCAGCAGTTGTAAGCGACGCATCGCCGCGGACGATTTTTTTTGTGCTACAGACTTCACGTATTTTGCAATGGCGCCTCCATATTGCTCTGTATGCAATGTATTTAAAACAAGAATTTTTTTAGAATTAAGTATTTAAATAAACAAATTAAGCTTCAAAAGCAAAAACAAAAAATAATAGGCAACAAAAAATTGTTAAAAATTTTATTATAAAGAAAAAACGAATAAACATAAATTAAAATTTATAGTTTCTTCTGTTATATTTATTATATCATTCTGGTCGTAGTTGCAGGAAAAAATTCACATATGTATATACCTTGCATGCACGTACAAATTTCTTTATTTTCACACAAGCGAGCAAATTCATTACTCTCTCGCTCTCTCTCTCCCTTCTGTTAAATTGACAATAAAATAAGAAGTCGTGAGAGAGCAAGTGCCTGTACCTTCTTAAGTATACCTTGCGTCGGCGTATGTGCGTCGCTCACAACGTTCGCAACGAGACTGAATCGTAGAGCAACAGAAAAAGAAGGCAAGCAAAAGAGCGGGATTACCTTATTAAGTATGCCTTGGTTCAAAGTAGAGGTGGGCACGGGCTGGGCTTTTATCGGGTACCCGTTGGCACCCGCGGGTAACCGTGGGTACGGGCTGAAAAATCATATTTCGGGCTGGGTGCGGGCGGGTGTGGGTTGGTCCGTTCAACCCGCTTTACCCGAAATAAAGTTAGTAAATATTTTGGTAAATATTATGGTTCGAAAAACTTAAAAAACATTGCAAAGTAGTATTATATGATTTCCATGTAATGGATCAATTAAATTAGAAAACTTTAAATTCTTTAGAAAAACGTTTTTAACCAACTTCAGTTAATTTAGTTGGATTATTTTTAAACCCTCCGTTTGAAGAATGCGATAGAAGAAGTGAAATGCATGATGATTGAAAATCGCGAAACGTTAAAAGACAATCTTGATGACTCGCAAACTGAAAACTCCTCGCCAAAAACGAGTCACGAGTTTCAAGAGTTTTTTGACACGCATCAACCAAAAAAACTAAAACTTGACAAAAATGCCATTGATTTAGAAATTGAAAAATATTGTGCCCAAACTTCTCATTCAAACTTGCCAATTCTAGAATTATGGAAACAAGCAACTGACCTCAAAATATTGCAAGTTGTGGCTAACAATATATTATGCATTCCTGTTAGCTCTGCGAAAAGCGAGCGAGTTTTTTCGTCATCTGGTAAAATTCTCAATGAAAGACGCACAAAACTTTCAAGTGGGAATTTGGACAAGCTTCATTCTTAGTACAAAAATATGTAATTTAATTTAATAAAAATAAAAATTAAGTTTTTGAAAAAGTTCTAAATTTTTCGGACGAGCGGGTTGGGTTCGGGTATGATATTTTGTATTGCCATCGGGTACGGGTAAAGACTGGCGCTGCGGCCCATGGGCTGGATCGGGTCGGGCGCGAAAAATTAAGCCCATGCCCATCTCTAGTTCAAAGTATACTTAATTAGGTAGCCGCATGAGCTCTTTCGCTCTATTTCTTTTGCTTTACATTTCCATGATACAAAAACATACGACAAGGCACTTAAGCTAGGCATACACGGTGCACATGTTGGTGTGATTTGTTGGGCAGCGCTTCGCCATACACGGGCCAACATGTTTATAAACTTCATTTTTTCTGTGAGTGTTGAGAAGACAAGATGAGCGATACAAGTGCGGACGACGCACTTGCTTTATTAGTGATTTATTTCTGTGGAGAAGAAAAGAAAAAGAAACAAAGAAAAAGGAAATGGATGAACGAATCAAAAGAATCGTCGAATGACGATATTCCATCCAATTGAGTTTCTTCTAATCTAATGTTATATTTAGCTCATAAATTTTGGAAATTTCCAGAAGCTCGTTCCACGCTTTAGTTTTTTGCAGTCTGTTTTCATAATCATCGCTTTTTACCTTCCACAAAGATGGTTGGTTTTTAAGCGCTTCTATAAAATCTTCGACAAAATTTTTGCTATGCGACGCCATGTTCACCCTATTAAAATTCTTATAAAACTGACGAATTGTTGTAGTACAAGCCCATACACGATGAGCAAACAAAAACTAGCCCATACACGGCCAACATGTTGGGCAGCAAGTGCGTGGTAATCGAACAAATTCGTAAACCGTGCACATGTTGGCCAACAAGCCCATACACGAGTGATTTTCACCCCAACTCCAACAAATCACACCAACATGTTCACCGTGTATGCCTAGCTTTACGCGCACAACTTTTGACTCGTTCTGCGCATGACGTCACGATCGACCCAATTTCGTGTATACATAATTGTATGAAAAGGCAGCGTTATTCGATATGAAAGCAACTTTTGTCCACACCCTTCTAGCTAGAAACTTGAAACTTTGCAATTCTCTTTATCTATGGCATAGTTAATTAAAGTTTCAAGATGGGGGTTCTTCGATAACTAGGGGGCTGGCAAATCGATAAATTTGATAACTCAACACCGATAAATTCACATATTTCACACACCTTTACAGCTAGAACTACCAAATTTGGTGAGACGATAGAAAGAAAGAACTGCATTATAAATTTTGGAGACACGCCCACCCCTTCCGCCTGCCCCCCACATTTTTAAAACAAAAAAGCCTTTATCTCCCGCAGTTTGGCAACAAGATAGGTGCTGGTTACCCCCCAAAAAACTGCATTAAAAGTTTGGATGCCACGCCCACCAACACCGCTTTAGTCTTCCCCAGCCGCCCCAACGCTTCGTCAAAAACGGGAATGCTTGTATTTTTTGCAGAGTTGTGGAGCTAGAGCCACCAAATTTGGTAGGAAGATAGCTGCTAACGACCCCCGGAAAACTGCATCAAAGTTTTGGAGCCACACCAACCCATTCCGCCCCCAGCCCCCCGCATTTTGAAATCAGAAAAGCTCATATCTCCCACAGTTTTTTAGCTAGACTCACCAAATTTGGTGCCAAGATAGGTGATGATGACCGCCAAAAAACCGCATCAAAAGTTTGGATGCCACGGCCACCATTAACTCTTTTCACAAATTAAAACAATGTAACAAAGCACAGCAGGTCTATCGTGACGTAAAAAACGGTCAGCTGATAAAAAGCAATATGGCGGACATGCGCAATGCCTCATGTGGTAGTCTTTGCATCATGTTACATTTCAGTCTCGAGTAGTGATGCGAAATATCGGGAACTTCGCTTATCGATACAGATCGATGTTTTGGTGTTGCTTATCGATAAGTATCGTTAATATTCCAAGTCAAAATAATGATAATAGAAGCCAATTTTCAGCTGCAGATAAGGTTTTTAACATAATAAAATTATGCAGTAAATGTTCTATATAGTAATGCCCACAGATATAATGTTTTTAATATTATATATTTATTTAAGACAAATTGAAATATTCGAAATTTTGCTTAAGATAAGTTAGCTTTTCCGCCATAAAAGGCGACAGTCTGGAACGTTTATCAGTAATTGTGTTTCCGGCCGTTGAATTTGCACGTTCAGACGGAGCTGATATTGCTGGAATTAACAAATATCTGAGAGCAATATTTTTCAGCTCTTTACAGCTATTGTAATTTTGCCAGAAAGCAAACACGTCCGTATTCAACAAAACCACTCCTTGTTCGAGATATTTGTTCAAATGTATTATGGCCTGGGAATTTGGGTAAGTTAAAAAACTGGACATACCTAGAAGAGAAGAAGGTATTAGTGTAAAGTAATTATTTGATTTTTATACTCGATACCGAAGGTAAAGAGTATATTGGTTTTGTGCAATGTCCGTCATGGTGTCTGTCCGTCTGTCCGTCCGTATGTGTGCAAGTTTTTTCCACACCCTTCAAGCTAGAGACTTGAAACTTTCCAATTCTCTTTATCTATGGGATAGTAAATTAAAGTCAAATCGATAAATTCGATAACTCAAAACCGATAAATCCACATATTTCGCACATCCTTACAGCTAGAACTACCAAATTTGGTAAGAAGATAGCTATTAGCAACCCCCAAAAACCTGCATCAAAAATTTTGGAGCCACGCCCCCCATTCCGCCCCCAACCCCCCCGCGTTTTAAAGTCAAAAACGCCTATATCTCCCACAGTTTTTGAGCTATAGCCACCAAATTTGGTGCCAAGATAGGTGATGATGACCCCCTAAAAACTGGATGCCACGCCTACCGATACTGCCCTAGAAGCCCCCATCCACCCCAACGCTTCGTCAAAAACGGGAATGCGTGCATCTTCCAGAGTTGTGGAGCTAGAGCCTCCAAACTTGGTGGGAAGATAGCTGGTAACGACCCCCAAAAAACTGCATCAAAATTTTGGAGCCACGCCCACCCATTACGCCCCCAGCCCCCCCGCATTTTGAAATTAGAAATGGCTATATCTCCCTCAGTTTTAGAGCTATAGCCACCAAATTTGATGCCAAGATAGGTGATGATGACCCCCTAAAAACTGCATCAAAAGTTTGGATGCCACGCCCACCAATACTGCCCTAGCCGCCCCCATCCACCCCAACGCTTCGTCAAAAACGGGAATGCGTGTATCTTCCAGAATTTTGGAGCTAGAGCCACCAAATTTGGTAGGAAGATAGCTGGCAACGACCCCCAAAAATCTGCATCAAAGTTTTGGAGCCACGCTCACCCATTTCGCCCCCCTTTCCCCACCTTTTACAAACTTTTAGCTAGGGTCACCAAATTAGGCATGTAGATAGTAATTGACATCCCACATAGATCTATACCAAAAATTTGAATGCCACGCCCACCCATACCGCCCCGAGCCCCCCTTTCCCCACTTTTTACAAACTTTGAGCTAGGGTCACCAAATTTTGTATGAAGATAGCAATTGACATTCCACAAAGATCTGCATCAAAAATTTGGATGCCACGCCCACCTATACCACCCCCAGCCCCCCTTTCCACACATTTTACAAACTTTGAGCTAGGGTCACCAAATTTGGTATGAAGATAGCAATTGACATTCCACAAAGATCTGCATCAAAAATTTGGATTCAACGCCCACCCATACCGCCCCCAGCCCCCCTTTCCCCACCTTTTACAAACTTTGAGCTAGAGTTACCAAATTTGGTATGAATATAACAATTGACATTCCACAAAGATCTGCATCAAAAATTTGGATGCCACGCCCACCCATACCGCCCCCAGCCCCCCTTTCCCCACCTTTTACAAACTTTGAGCTAGGGTCACCAAATTTGGTATGAAGATAGCAATTGACATTCCACAAAGATCTGCATCAAAAATTTGGATGCCACGCCCACCCATACCGCCCCCAGCCCCCCACCAAATTTGTAAGGAAGATAGCTTGTGGCATCCCCATCTGCATCGGAAAATCTTTAAGGCAGCGTACACCCCTGCCGCATCCGTACCCCTCCTTTTTTTTTTACCGGTTTTAATACTGGTATCGAGTATGCCGCAGTCGGTTGCGTCCGACTGCAACGTTTCCACTTGTTTTATTATTATTTAATTTACCATTTTTTGAATTAACGCAGGTTGGAGAACTTTGGTAGCTTTTAGTATACGACTTATCTGTTGCCTTTACTTCATCTTTTAATAAATTCTTTAGTTCTGATTTAACTTTAAGGTAGTTATTTTGTTGGTAGAACCCGTGTGCCTTAAATCTCGGGTCAAGTACTGTGCAAAAATTGAAAATAAGGAAACAACTGTTATATAATTTAATACAGTCTAATTCGATTAAATTTAATTTTAAAGGTAAGCGAAGGCATTTTTTTTTTTTTTTAAATGTCTCTTGGCCACCAGACAATTTCACCTCAGTTTTCGCAACCACCTCAGTTTTCGCAACCGGCCAAATTTTATAAGGTTGCGTTAACCGAGGTGTATTGTACATCCATACCTACTTATATTTGCATTCGCTCGCTCACGACTTCTTACTTTAAGCAAGGTTTACAATGTCAGCGTGAGATTGGAAAATGTTTTGCTTCTGTCTGCCACACATATTTTTCACATAAGTTCGTCTCACTCACTCTCAATGTGTAACCTCTTTCGCTTGCATCTCAGCTTGGAGTGGAAAAAAGCTATTCAAAAATTTTGTTTTAAAAGCTGTCAATAGATGGCGTATTATCGAAATTAGTTAGGTTTTTGCCTCTATTTTGCTCAAAACTGAGGTAAATGATAATAGAATTCACTTTTTATATTTATTTGGTACATATTAACGAATATATAACAATAAAATCATTGTTAAATGAAAAAAAAACCTTAATATTTGCGCCATTGAGTTCGAATCAGCTGATTGCATTGTTCACGCTGACATTGTAAACTATCAGCGTACATTTCAGATTATTAAAAGCTTCAATCCAAGCTAAGCTGACATTGTAAACCTTCCTTAATTGTCATATTGACAGAAGTGATGGAGAGAGAGAGCGAGAGAGTAATGAATTTGCTCGCTTGTGTCAAAAGGTATACATATACATATGTGAGCTTTTTGCTGCAAATTATAAATTTTAATTTATGTTAATTTGTTTTTTCTTTTATAATAAAATTTTTAACAATTTTTATTGCCTATTTTTTTTTAATACTCGATACCGAAGGTAAAGAGTATATTGAGTTTGTGCAATGTCCGTCATGGTGTCTGTCCGTCTGTCCGTCTGTATGAACGCAACTTTTTTCCACACCCTTCAAGCTAGAGACTTGAAACTTTCCAATTCTCTTTATCTATGGGATAGTAAATAAAAGTGTCAAGATGGGGGTTCTACGATAACTGGGGGACTGGCAAATCGATAAATTCGATAGCTCAAAACCGACAAAACCACATATTTCGCACATCCTTACAGCTAGAACTACCAAATTTGGTGAGAAGATAGCTACTAGCAACCCCCAAAAAACTGCATCAAAAAATTGGATGCCACGCCCACCAATACCGCCCTAGCCACCCCCCATCTGCCCCAACACTTCGTCAAAAACGGGAATGCGTGTTTCTTCCAGAGTTGAAGAGCTAGAGCCACCAAATTTGGCAGGAAGATAGCTAACAACGACTACCAAAAATCTGCATCAAAGTTCTTGAGCCACGCCCACCCATTACGCCCCCCTTTCCCCACCATTTACAAACTTTGAGCTAGAGTCACCAAATTTGGTATGAAGATAGCAATTGACATTCCACAAAGATCTGCATCAAAAACTTGGATGCCAGGCCCACCAATACCGCCCAGCCCCCCCTTTCCCCACATTGTACAAACTTTGAGCTAGAGTCACCAAATTTGGTATGAAGATAGCAATTGACATTCCACAAAGATCTGCATCAAAAATTTTGATGCCACGCCCTCCCATACCACCCCCAGCCCTCTTTCCACAATTTTTACAAACTTTGAGCTAGAGTCACCAAATTTGGTATGAAGATAGCAATTGACATTCCACAATGATATGCATCAAACATTTGGATGCCACGCCCACCAATACCGCCCCAGCCCACCTTGCGCCACCTTTTACAAACTTTGAGCTAGAGTCACCAAATTTGGTATGAAGATAGCAATTGACATTCCACAAAGATCTGCATCAAAAATTTTGATGCCACGCGCACCCATACCGCCCCCAGCCCTCCTTTCGCCATCTTTTACAAACTTTGAGCTAGAGTCACCAAATTTGGTATGAAGATAGCAAGTGATATTTCACAAAGATCTACATCAAAAATTTTGATGCCACAACTACCCATACCGCCCCCAGCCCCCCCTTTCCCCACCTTTTACAAACTTTGAGCTAGAGTCACCAAATATGGAAGGAAGATAGCCGGTGGCATCCTCATCTGCATCGGAGAATCTTTAAGGCAGCGTACTCCCCAGCCGCATCCATACCCCTTTGCAATCAGGCCTCTTTTTACCGGTTTTAATACTGGTATCGAGTATACCGCAGTCGGTTGCGTCCGACTGCAACGTTTCCACTTTTTATACCCTTAACCCATAAAATGGGTAAATAAGGGTATAATGGTTTTGTGCAAAAGTATGTAACAGGCAGAAGGAAGCATCTCCAACCCTATAAAGTATATATATTCTTGATCAGCATCAATAGCCGAGTCGATTTAGCCATGTCCGTCTGTCTGTCTGTCCGTCTGTCCGTCTGTCCGTCTGTATGAACGCGTGGATCTCAGAGACTACTAGAGCTAGAGACTTCAGATTTGGGATATAAGTTCTCCTATACCATGAGCAGAACAAGTTTGCTTCAAATTATCGATAACTATTCTGGTTTCCGATATACACATGTGATCGATAACAAAAAAATATCGAATTTGGAAAATGTAAAAATGAGGGTTGAAAGAATGAGTAACGATTGATCTATTCTGAAAATTTCGTCCAAATCGGTTAAGAAACACCGGAGATATCGAGCTTAATCGATTGAAGTTAAGTCAGTATACCAAAGTCTTATATAAATTTAATTTATTTTTTGCAACTGGGTTAAGGGTATCTACTAGTCGGGCTCTCCCGACTAGAGCCTTCTTACTTGTTTTTTTTGCTTTTGAAGCTTAATTTGTTTATTATGGAGGCGCCATTGCAAAAATACGTAAAGTCTGTAGCGCAAAAAGTTTAACACGAAAAAATCGTCCGTGGAGATGTGTCGCTCACAACTGCTGCTAACAGACTGACAATTTAAGAAGTGAAGAGAGAGCGAGAGAGTGAGCGCGAGTACCTTCTTAAGTATACCTTGCGCTCACGCATTCTCGCCTTAGCGCTCTCTTGATCTTTACCGTTTTATCGTGCTCTTTGCATTGATACGTTATAACTTATACATACCTGCACCGTACCTTTTTTGCATGATTGCATGATGCTTGTTTGTTGTAGCCACAATTGAAAATTGGTTGGTACAACCCACCAAGATTTTATTTTGTGTGGACTATGTGACAACATGATCCACATGAAATGCGTTTGGCTTTACAGCCAAAATCAGGGATTGTTTGCTTGCTGACACAGGGCTTAAATGGTATTGTGGGTCCTGCAAAGAGGCGGTGAAAGAATCTTCGCAATTTATGATGCAGACTCACGAAGGCTTTAAAGCTATGCATGTTGCTTTTAATAACCTGCAAATGTCTTTCGAGCAGCTAGAGCCTTATTTCAAAAATGGGAAAGTGATAACCGAATCCCCGAAGCGTAAAATGACTTCGGGACCTCATCCACTAACTGTCCCACCTGTCCTGCCCACTAAACCACTTCTGGTGCCTAGCAATAATCCCCCCACAGGTACTATTGCTAGCTAATTAATTTTATATAGCTCCCCGGCAAGAAATCCTAACAATAACCTTGCCACCAATAGCATTATTTGTGGTCCTATACGTGAGCCCTCCGTTTCAACAGCTAGTGTGCCTATTGATCCTACTGGCGGTACAATAAAAGCACCCAAGCCTCTTGTTGTTGTGCCACTAATTAAATTTATATATTTGTCTAGGCTGGCATCCGATACTTCATCGGATGATGTTGCAGCATATGTTAAAAGTCAAATCGATTCCCCACTTATTGTTGTTTGAAGTATCAGCGCGGTGCTCAAACCAAGTCGCACTTTTTCTGTGCTCCTCAAAATTGTTTAATTTTATTATTATATTCGTGAATAAATACCCAAAAATGGATACTTTGACTTTGCATTACTAAAACCACTCATTACAAATTGTCGTGAAGTTTATCATTTGTTTGTATATTTAATTTAAACGCGAAATAAGCAAATTTGAGCAAAAACAATACCAAACTGCAACTTCTTCTATTTTAACATACACATACGAATAACAACGCGCCAAACAACACACAATAACAGGCGGTCACGCGAAATCACTCAATAACACTAAACAACATATCATGGCACCGATACCGAAGCGCTTGCGTGAAAACTCTGCTCGAGAACTCAAGGTTGTCAAAGGGAGTGATCTGGCTGCGCTTACCCAGCTGATCAATCAAAAATTTTATGAACAAGCTGCACTGATCGAAATAAAAACAAGTGGAAACGTTGCAGTCGGACGCAACCGACTGCGGCATACTCGATACCAGTATTAAAACCGGTAAAAAAAAAGGCCTGATTGCGGAGGGGTACGGATGCGGCAGGGGTGTACGCTGCCTTAAAGATTTTCCAATGCAGATGGGGATGCCACAAGCTATCTTCCTTAAAAATTTGGTGGGGGGGCTGGGGGCGGTATGGGTGGGCGTGGCATCCAAATTTTTGATGCAGATCTTTGTGGAATGTCAATTGCTATCTTCATACCAAATTTGGTGACCCTAGCTCAAAGTTTGTAAAAAGTGGGGAAAGGGGGGCTGGGGGCGGTATGGGTGGGCGTGGCATTCAAATTTTTGGTATAGATCTATGTGGGATGTCAATTACTATCTACATGCCTAATTTGGTGACCCTAGCTAAAAGTTTGTAAAAGGTTGGGAAAGGGGGGCAAAATGGGTGGGCGTGGCTCCAAAACTTTGATGCAGATTTTTGGGGGTCGTTGCCAGCTATCTTCCTACCAAATTTGGTGGCTCTAGCTCCAAAATTCTGGAAGATACACGCATTCCCGTTTTTGACGAAGCGTTGGGGTGGATGAGGGCGGCTAGGGCAGTATTGGTGGGCGTGGCATCCAAACTTTTGATGCAGTTTTTAGGGGGTCATCATCACCTATCTTGGCATCAAATTTGGTGGCTATAGCTCTAAAACTGAGGGAGATATAGCCATTTCTAATTTCAAAATGCGGGGGGGCTGGGGGCGTAATGGGTGGGCGTGGCTCCAAAATTTTGATGCAGTTTTTTGGGGGTCGTTACCAGCTATCTTCCCACCAAATTTGGAGGCTCTAGCTCTACAACTCTGGAAGATGCACGCATTCCCGTTTTTGACGAAGCGTTGGGGTGGATGGGGGCTTCTAGGGCAGTATCGGTAGGCGTGGCATCCAAACTTTTGATGCAGTTTTTAGGGGGTCATCATCACCTATCTTGGCACCAAATTTGGTGGCTATAGCTCAAAAACTGTGGGAGATATAGGCGTTTTTGACTTTAAAACGCGGGGGGGTTGGGGGCGGAATGGGGGCGTGGCTCCAAAATTTTTGATGCAGGTTTTTGGGGGTTGCTAAAAGCTATCTTCTTACCAAATTTGGTAGTTCTAGCTGTAAGGATGTGCGAAATATGTGGATTTATCGGTTTTGAGTTACCGAATTTATCGATTTGCCAGCCCCCCAGTTATCGTAGAACCCCCATCTTGACACTTTAATTTACTATCCCATAGATAAAGAGAATTGGAAAGTTTCAAGTCTCTAGCTTGAAGGGTGTGGATAAAACTTGCACACATACGGACGGACAGACGGACAGACGGACAGACACCATGACGGACATTGCACAAAACCAATATACTCTTTACCTTCGGTATCGAGTATAATGAAGGAATATGAAGAAAACTTGATGGCCGTGTTACAGGATAAGTTGAATGGTCTTGGAAGTGGGCTCCAAAACCTTGTCTATAAGTTGGAGCAGTCTACTCCTAAGTCAGCTGCACTTCAGGCTCGAGTGGAGTTTTTGGAGGCCAAAATAGCCCAACAAGCTAACGCCTGTGCAGCAAGTGATGTGCGGCTACACGGAGTGCCGGTTGTCGAGGATGAGCAGCTTCGTACAACTTTTAACTCACTTGCGTTTGCTTTGGGGGTCACTCCGGCACCCAGACTCAAGGAGATTTACAGAGTCAAACAACGTGCAGGTTCTAACACAGTTGTTGACCCGGTAATCTTGATTAAATTTATAATTTACGAGATAAAATAAACATTCAGCGAGCATGTGCTGATTACCGCTGGACACACAAAGCTCAACTGTCTCTGCATATGTTAGGCTTTGAAACACGTGTGGATGTCCCAATATACCTTAATGAGCAGCTTAGTAGAGAAATTATCTAATTTTCAAAGAAGCAATGCAGATGAAGAGGAAAAAGCTTTTATCAGCAGTTTTTTGCCGTCTTGCAAATGGAGCGGGACAGATGAGGTTGCTTGCATTGATAACATGCAAAAGCCTTTAAACATGCAAGCTGAAAGCTTTTCTGCAGTGGTTTCTGCGACGAATGATCTTTTTCGCTAGTAACTTAATCTCTTATTATAATTCTCTTTATAAGTTTCTTTGTTTGTTTTCTGCTACAAGTAAGCTCTTTGTTTATCTCTTATTTGTTTGTCTTTACCTTAGTGTGTTTTTTTTTAAAGCTCTTATTCAAACTAGTGTACGACCGATAGTTTTATTTTTGTTTGCTAAACTGCATCCCATAATATCATGCAATCTAATCTAAACAAATCCAAAGCGAACAGCCATTCAATGATCAGAATACTTGCAAAGCAAAATGATGGTCTACATATACACTGCCCGACAACCGATTAGCACACCTTATGCTCCACGTCTTAGGAGCTTCCCATTAAAAAAATATAAAATTTCACACGAAAATAAATAGAAGATAGGATATTAACTTTATTAATAACATTTCAAATTAATTTAACCAAACTTAACATACAAAATTCACTTTTATTTTTGCGACTTTTGATTAGCACAGTCACTTGAAAACTTAATATTACAAAAGGAAATGGGTTCAAACTTCATTCAAATTATATTTTAAGATTAATTTCAATATTTTAGATCTTATTTGTAAAAAAATTAATAATGTGTTGAGCTTCCACGGTTAAGTATGACTTCGTACATCCGCTTGGGTAAGGAGTCATATAATTTTTTTAAATAATTGAGTGAAACAGCCTCCTAGGACCTTTTTATTCCTTCAATGAGTTCTGCTTCAGTTGAATATTGCCTACCGGACTCGTACACCTTTCGTGCCAGCCATCCCCAAACATTTTCTATAATGTTTAGGTCGGGCGAGTATGGCGGCCAAGTTAGCAATTCTACGTTTTGACCCTCAATCCAGGACTTTACAATCCTGGCTGTGTGGATAGGTGCGTTATCCTGCTGGAACTTCCATTTCAAGGATCCAAAAATATCCTTGATTGCAGGGAAAGCCGTATTCAGTACACCTTTGTACGCAATGGCATTCATACGGCTGGTTAGAAACTGCAGTTCTATAGTGCCAAAGTAAGTAATAGCTCCCCACACCATGACACCACCAAACCATGCAATCGATCTAAAGTATGCTCTTCCTTTCTGAGATCATGAAAGTAGTAAGCATAGCCATCAGGACCCTCTAAATTTAACTTTTTTTCATCTGAAAAGACTACCCGCTCCCACTCTTTGGTCCAGGTCATATTCGATCGACAGAAATCGAGCCGTTGCATCTTTCTAAGTTGGTTTAGAGGTGGTTTTTTTTTTAATTTTAGACGTTTTACATGTTTAGCATTCGAAATAACTCTTTGCACAGTCCGAACGCACGCTTTAACACCAGTTTTTTCTTTTATTTTGGAAGCTGAGTCGTGGGAATTAGACGCGTGCCTTAATATGATTCGCTTGTCAGCTGCTGTTATTACTGATGAGGGCCGACCTTTCATGTTTTTCCCATAGGTATCCTCATTGTTTAAATATGAGGTAATAACTTTACGGCTGCGTTTAATATTTTTCGATATTTGAAGAATCGCGTGGCCGCAATCCCTGTTAGCCTTTATTTTTCCTTTTTCAGACTCATCCAACGGTTTTCCTTTTCCCATTATTACTTTATTTTATTGATAATTGGTCCCAATAAATAAATAAGTAACTTAAACACCCAAACAAGACAGCTTACACGCAAAAATTTACACGAAAGCGAAAATGTGCTAATCGGCTGTCCCAAAAAAATGCATGCATTTTTGTCGCACTTCAAAGAAAAATGCAAAGCAAAATAACGGTACACTTCCAGAGCTCACGGTTGTTCTTAGAATGAGTGAAAATGATGAAGAATAAAAGAAAACAAGAATGAGCATGAAACATATTCAGAGTTGGGAGTTATTTGCCTTTAAACTGATAGGTTACAGAGTGTGCTAATCGGTTGTCGGGCAGTGTATGGAAGTGTAAAATGGAAGAATTAAGATATCTCTTTGTCAAGTCTAATATTAATATTATATGTGTGTCATGATTTATGTGACTCGTTAATTGTTTGTGATGGTTATAATGCCTTTCGTTCTGATTGTATTAGTGGTGTTGCTATCTATGTCAGCAAAACACTAAAATGCAAAATTATACATATACAGCAAAATGGAAGTGAAATTGAATATATTCTTCTTGAAATTTCAAATTTAGGGCATGAATATAAAACGCTTGATGGCTTCATTTATAGGCCTAATAAAAATATTGACTTCACTTGCTTAGTGGATGTTCTAAATAATCTCTCGTTAGGATATAGAGATATCATTCTTACTGGTGACCTTAACAGCAATATTTTAGTTGAAAATAATTTTTCAGATGAGATGATATCACTCGGCCTGCATCTGGTTAATACTGTGGTACCCACTCATTTTACTAGGACAAGTACAGTTAGATATAATCCTGGTCAGTAGTACTAATAATATTATGTTATATGATCAACTATCAGTACCTGCTTTTTCAAAACATGATTTAATTTTCCTGACGTATCATATAAAACTTGACTATAAAGATAAAGTTATTAAGTATTGTTCAAGCCGGAAAGTAGGCAGCGGTATCTGCAGCTCCCCACCTGAAGCTTGCATAAAATCTCGCACTCTCTCCGGTTCATTACATTCTTGTTAATGTTAACCTAATGTTATTAGCTTGCTGAGCATACTCAGTAGGATACATCTACAAGCATATTCTCACCACTCTTTTAAAACCAGATAAGTAATATAATTTCCTATTTTATATTATTTATATATATGTATGTGCAAATATTTTTATTAAGTCTTAAACGCAGCCCGTTTAAGCTTTCCTAATAAAATAATTCTTGCACATTTTCCTTACATTTTTTGATATGCATATAATTTAGATTTTTTGGCGTCACCACAATATAACAAAAACTAACAAGTGTCTCCATCTTCCTCTATCCGCCACCACATGTTGTTCCATACGTACAAATAAAATAATAATTGTTTGAAAAAATCATCCACCGAATAAGTGAATACATACAGACATAAATCAACAGTGACACTCCGCTCACACAAACATACGTACATATGTTGGTCACTGACTCCAAGCCGTTCCGATTCTGCTCATTCCGCAGCATATGCCAGTAACCAACGGTTTGACATACCCTGCTTTTTCCACCAAGTGGGGTAAATACTTTTTTCGAATAAGCTTGCGACATAATTCTTAAAAATACCCTTTCCGCAAGTGGGGCATATCCGACTAAGCATATGCTACCTAAATATTATTGTACCCTTTTTTATACCCTTAACCCATAAAATGGGTAAATAAGGGTATAATGGTTTTGTGCAAAAGTATGTAACAGGCAGAAGGAAGCATCTCCGACCCTATAAAGTATATATATTCTTGATCAGCATCAATAGCCGAGTCGATTTAGCCATGTCCGTCTGTCCGTCTGTCTGTCCGTCTGTCCGTCTGTATGAACGCGTGGATCTCAGAGACTACAAGAGCTAGAGACTTCAGATTTGGGATATAAGTTCTCCTATACCATGAGCAGAACAAGTTTGCTTCAAATTATCGATAACTATTCTGGTTTCCGATATACACATGTGATCGATAACAAAAAATATCAAATTTGGAAAATGTAAAAATGAGGGTTGAAAGAATGGGTAACAATAGATCTTTTCTGAAAATTTCGTCCAAATCGGTTAAGAAACACCGGAGATATCGAGCTTAATCGATTGAAGTTAAGTCAGTATACCAAAGTCTTATATAAATTTAATTTATTTTTTGCAACTGGGTTAAGGGTATCTACTAGTCGGGCTCTCCCGACTAGAGCCTTCTTACTTGTTTTTTTTTATATAAAAAAAAAACCAAAACAATAACAAGCAATAAAAAAAATTTGCTTTACATTATATACATAAAATATACACTACAAAAAAATATAATATATATATATATAAAATAAAACTCAATATATAAAATGTTTTGAATATTCATTTCTACACTAAAAAAAAAAATATATGTATAATAATATATATATAATAAAATTCAAAATATAAAATTATTCACAAAAAAAAATTATTTGTAATATAATGTACATAAATTATTTGTACATAAAATATTTGTACACAAAAACCTTTTATCCACAAAAAAAAATTTTCTTTTATTTATTTATTTATTTATTTATTGAAAGTTGTTGACAATTCTAGAGTCAACTGTTAAAAAATAAGTTACAATTAAATAGTAGTAGTAAAAAGCCTAGGCTGAGAACAAAAATGTATAATAACATCACCGACCGATGGGGGTGTTTTATTTGCCAGTCCGGCCAGCTATGCCCCTTTCCACAGCCAAAAATGTCAGTGATATTATAGACTCTATACTTAAAACAGAGATGTTAGTAGAAAATAGAAAAGAAAAACTTAAATGTGTAAACTAAAAATAAATGTTAAAAAAAGAAAAATAAAATAAAATAAAAATAATAATAATAATAAAAATAAATAAAATAGAATAAAAAATATTTATATATATATGACCCGATGAAAGAAAAGAATTTAGCCAGTCCAGCAGGCTCAGCCCCGTTTCATAGCTGAGAGCGGTCATTAACTTCCCGAAGATAAACTGAAAGCAATGATTTGATTAAGGAGAGAGAGGTCTCATTAGAGAACACGTGGTATAGATTATTAAATTTGACGCATAAAACACGAAATGGACTGTGCATAGCGTAATCTGTTGTGCACGTTTTCAAAAATAACGGGCGAAAGTTTCTAGTAGGTCTGGAGGGAATAAAGAAATGGAGATGACCTAACAGAAAAGAAGAATCTATATCACCATTAATCAACTTGTGCAGGAAGGCAACACCAAGGACTATCCTACGATTGTTCAACGACGGGAGGTTAAGGAGAAGAAGCCTACTGGAATATGAAGGCAAGCGAAGGTTATTATCCCAATTTAAGCCTCGTAAGGCAAAAAGCAAAAACTGCTTCTGAACAGATTCGATACGATCCTGGTTATTTCTATACTGGGGGCTCCATATACAAGAGCAGTACTCTAGGATAGGGCGGAAAAGGGAAGTGTAAGGATCGTTAAACTCTTTAGACCAACGTTTAATGAAACCAAGAACACCTTTGGCCTCATTAACAATAGTAGAAATATGAAGGCCGAATGAGAGTTTGGAGTCAAAAAGAACACCAAGGTCCTTGACTGTAAAAATACGTTGCAACGGGGTACTGTCAATTAAGTAGTTGGTAATGAAGGGGTTATTTCGGCTGAAAGTCATAAACATACATTTAGAACAATTGAGAAGCAACTGATTAGTCTTACACCAAAGATGCATTGAATTTAAATCATCTTGTAAGCAAGTATGATTTAGAGAACTACAGTAGGAGAAAATAAGCTTCACATCGTCTGCGTACATGAGAATGCGAGAATGAGATAAAACAGAGGGAAGATCATTTATAAAAAGAGTGAAGAGTAAAGGACCAAGATGACTACCCTGAGGTACTCCAGAAGTAACATGAACTTGTTTCGAGGTAGCCAATCTTAGGAGTACTCTTTGTGTCCGACCCTTTAAATAAGAAGAAATCCAAGATATAAGTGAGGGAGGGAAACCAATACGGACAAGCTTGAGAAGTAATAGGTCATGGTGTACAGTGTCGAAAGCTTTACTGAAGTCTGTGTAAATGACGTCAGTTTGCATTTTCGAGAGGAAAGCATCATTTACTAAAGTTGTGAATTCTAATAGATTGGTCATGGTTGACCGATTTTTTACGAAGCCATGTTGAGCAGGGGATAAGACTGATTTGCAGAAATGTTGCAGAGATGAAGTGATAATTTTTTCAAATAATTTAGGGATAGCGGACAATTTTGCAATGCCCCTATAATTTTCAATATTGGACTTCCCACCTTTTTTGTGAAGAGGGATTATAAAAGATTCATTCCAAAGAGATGGAAAGACAGAAGATTCAAGGGAGAGATTAAAAAGCTTAAGCAATGGGCGAAGAAGAGAAGCACTGCACTCTTTAAGAAGACAACTAGGTATATTGTCAGGTCCAGGAGAGTAAGAAGACCTTAGCGAATTTAAAGCTGATAGCAGAGTGGACTGAGAGATGGTAGGAACAGGAATATAATTTGTAGAAGCAATACTATAAGGGTAAGGTATGTTAATAGGGGATGCAGAAGAGTAAGTTGATTGGAAGAAATTGGCAAAAATATTAGCGGATTCGCTATCGATGCTAGATTTATCCATCCCAAACATGAAAGATGACGGTAAAGTGGAAGATTTACGCTTAAAATTGACAAAACTATAAAATTGTTTGGGATTTAGCGTAAATTGTCGTTTGCAACAAATAAGGTAATTCTCATAGCACTGTGAATTCAGGAGAAGAAAGTTTGATTTTGCTATAATGTATTTAGACAAGTCAGCACTCAAGCCAGACCTGCTAAATTTTTTATAATATTTAGAATTATTATTTTGTAAAGTTGATAGTCTTGGAGTGAACCAAGGGGGCTTAGAAGAAACGGACAACGGAGCAGAGTAAGGGATACATTCGTCCAATAGAGAATTTAAGGTGCTATAAAAAGATTTTAAGGCAATATTTATATCAACCGAATCATATATAAAAGACCAATCAGTTGCCAGAATACGTTGATTTGATAATGAGTAATTTCCTTTGCGAAAGCAACGGCGAGGCAAGTTAAACACTGGAGGAGAAGACATAACAGGATTGCTAACAGACAATGTAACTTCTAAAGTAGGATGATATGAATCCTCAGGGACAGACAGAGGGGATGACCTAGATACATTGGCAATACAGTAGTTGTTAATAAATACAAGATCGAGTGTTCTAATCAAATGATTAGAAATTGAATAGATCTGAAACAATGGAAGATCAAGCATTTCTTCTAAGAAGTCATGCTGGGCAGACGGTACAAGATAATTTATGGTGTCGGATGAAGACCAGGGGATGGTTGGTAAATTAAAGTCACCCAGTACGATAAAAATATCATTATCACGGATATGAGCAGAAACTTCTTTAATACAAGTTAGGTGTTGAAGATAAACTTGAATGTCAGAAGAAGGAGAGATATAAGAGCAAGTGATATAAACAACATGTGAAGGGAGAGTTATTTTAACAGAAATAATCTCAGCATCATTAACGGCAGAAAAACAGAAAGGTTCGGACTGGAGAGTAGCTTTAACAGCAATTAATACCCCACCACCTCGGCGAGACGGTCGATCAGCTCTATAGACGATAAAATTATTTGAAAAAAGTTCACAATTAGATATACTTGGATTTAACCAAGTTTCAGTAAAAGAAATTATATCAGCATAGAACGAAAAGCTATTCAAAAACAAATTTTTAAGTTTTGAGACCAGACCCCTAACATTCTGATAAATAATAGATATTTCATCAGAATTTAGTTTTTTGAAACGACAGAGTTATTATTTGAGAAGGTTGCAGCTGGAAGGTTGACAGGCAAAGGCAGAGTTATTTTTTTTTGCAAAAGCTCATGAACAACCGTATGAGGGGGCCAAAATTTGGGATCACATATGATTGAAAACGATTCTAGAGAGACATTAATTTTAAAAGATGATATTTCGCGAGGGGAAGAAAAGTTAAATTTCGTAATAGAGACGCTAGCTTTAGTTTTGCTAGTAATATAGGCAGCAACAGAATCACAAGTAGTTTCAGCGGAAAGTCGCGACACAAAAACTTGCTTGCGAGGAGCCACTACTGTTAAAATAGGAGGTGGCTGTGGTATGGGGAGAAATAGATCATTATTTACCGCGTTTATCTCGGCAGGATCAAAGACGGGAACCATACTACTAATAGCAGGGGATACTGCAGGAGATAAATTCGGACAATCGCTTGGAGTTGGAGATAATGATAGAACTGGCGACAATTCTACGTTACTAGGCACGGGTGAAAGCGACGAGGGTGAAGGGGCAAAAATTAACGGAACATTCAAAAATTCATACTCCAACCGGCTAGAGGACAATGACTCTAATTTAAAATTATTGAGAAATTCCAAACTCGAATCAATGTCAGTCACTAGCATGCTTGCCGTCTTTTTTAGTTTTGAAAACTGATTTCTCACAGAGTTATACATTCTACAGAAATCAATTTGCTTATCAATGCACATAGGACATGACCAACGCACACCACCACAGCCGGGCTTGGCTACAGCAGTGATCTTGTCACACTCACGCCCAGTAAGACCTGCACATTTAGCATGCATAAAATTCTCACACAACCAGCAATGAACAAATTGAGGCCGTGCAGAATCGTCAGACTGCTTAAATGTACAAGACTTTTTGCAGCACGACATATTTACCACTGGGGTCAAACTAACGAAAATAGGTTGCGAGAGCACAGAACGGACAAAACGGCGCACAGAAAATCTAAGAGCAATCGCACAAATTAAGAGGAATCGTAACACAAATACTTCTTGTTTGGAGCGATAAGCAACAACAAAAATGTATTAAAGCACGACAAGCAAGGCAGATAACGCTTAAACGAAACAAACACACAAACAAGTGTATGCGCAGCGAATAAACACACAAACAAGAGTAAACGCAGCGAACAAACACACAAACAAATGAGTGCACGAATAAGCGGCAGAATTGCAGAATAACAAAAACAGACACTAACAACCACACAGAACTGACGCCGCAATTGTTAAAATATAATAATTAGCAAATTAAACGACGCACAATAAGAAGCACTTTGCACAGCTTAGGTAAGCCTATGTTTTACGAACAGTAGATTGCAAAAATAAATAAAAAGCCTGATAAACGGCGCAAAATTAATAAGTTGTTCGGAGCTTAAGTAAAACACGTCAATCACACTCAAACTGAGATCTCTCTCTGACTGAGATCTCTCTAATTTAATTTTATTTTTATTTTTGATATTTTTTCCATGATAATGTGTTATATATGTAAAATAAATTAAATTCAACACAAAAAAAAAAAATTTTGAATTTTTTCTCCCTACAAAATATTTATCTACAATGTATTACAACCAAAATCAAAGAAAAATAAAACTAGTAACAATTCCAATTACTCTGTAACGACATATTCCGTCCAAATATTACATTGTCTTTGGCAGTTTTTCTGTTGTCGAAGTAATAGTTTTTTTTCTTGTTTTCTCACTGCATAAGTCTCTAGCTCCATAGAGAGCTTATTATGTAAACGAAACAGAAGCAACAAGCGAAACCACTTCCTTCATTGTCTAACGTTCGTCGTTCATCCTTGCCAAGCGTTCGCATCTTGTCCGCGTCATCCGTGTCCAGAAAAAAATCGTCTGTTACCATATCCGAACCCAAATCCGAGAGTTTGACAATTCCGCAAGAAACCGCACGCGTAACCAGACAAACATCCCAAAAAGTTGTAAACGAATCAGACATGGCCCTCAAGGATTTTATCGCTGTGTCGGACAGGCTTAGCCAATTTGAGGCAAGATTTGCAGGCTCGGAAGGCGCATCCCTGTTTACACTTCAAGTACGTCGGGACCAGATCCGATCCATATGGGAGAAAGTAGAGTTAGCTTTCAAACAAGGGTCCCAAGGCGCCGGTTCCAGCGGTGATCTTGAAATCATGCAAGGGAAGTATGAGCATTGCTATTCCATTTATGAACGGTGTGTCGCTCAACTGAGTGAAAGTATTGACGCTGCTTTGACCAAAAAGCAAGCACAGCCCATGGTCCAGTCTATATCCAGGGGTTATAGTCTCCCCCCAATTGACACTGAGGTTTTCGACGGAGACTATCTGCGCTGGCCGACCTTCCGTGATCTTTTTACTGCGATTTATATCGATAATCCGCGATTGACCCAAGTCGAGAAACTGTTCCACCTCAACGCTAAGACAAGCGGCGAGGCAAAGGGTATCGTTTCGAAATCCCCACTGACACATGACGGTTTTCATTATGCGTGGCAGAATCTTTCAGAAAGATTCGAAAATAAGCGGCTGTTGGTGAACAGCCAGCTTAAAATCCTATTTAATCTGCCGCCAATTTCCCAAGAGTCCGGGAGTGCTTTAAAAGAGCTCCAGAGTACAATTCAGGGATGTTTGTCAGCTTTCAAGTTGGCCAAGGTCAGCATTGAAAACTCGGATTGTTTATTCGTTTTCCTCTGCTCGTCCAGACTGCCGAAACTTACCCTATCTTTATGGGAACAGTCACTCCACAATAAATCCGATATCCCGACTTGGGTCGAATTCGACAGTTTCCTTAGCGAGCGCCATCGCACGCTGGATGCGACAGCAGACATAAGGCCTAACACGAGAGTCCAAGCTCAATTCCATCGTAAAGAGGCAGCTCAGAAAAAAATAAACTCTTTCGAAGCAAAGGTCAAAGTGAATGCGCAATCTTCCAAGCAAACTTTGACCTGCAAACTGTGTTCTAAAGAGAACCACCCCATCCGTTCATGTCCAAAGTTTCTGCAAATGCCAGTCAACGATAGGGCCTCCTACATAAAACAGCTCCAACTTTGCTTAAATTGCTTCGCCAGAGGGCACCAGCTTAAAGAATGCACAAGTAGCTTTAACTGTTATACATGCAAAAGTCGCCACAACACTCTGTTGAATCGTGACGACCCTCTTTCCCAAGTTGTTTCCGGAGCATCCCTAAGCTCGGCTGCTACTCCATACCTTCCAACTAAAAATATACAGTCCACTTCAAATCAAGGTCCGGCAAGTATCCACAATTATTTCACGTCCAACACGCAAGGTGTTTTGCTCGGCACGGCCATAATTAACATATGCCACCTAGGCACGTGTTACAAGGCTCGTGCGTTGATTGATTCTGGCTCCGAAGCAACATTCATTTCAGAGCGAATGTTTAGAATCATCAAGCTTCCTTATAACCGTGTGACAGCCCAAGTTGCCGGACTAAATCAAGCAGTGGCAGCCAATCCTGAGAAGTTATTTCACTTCAATATAGGATCCCCTAAAACCCGCGAGTTCGTATTGACGCGTCAGCCTTTGTACTTCCAAGTGTGGCAGGGACTCTACCATCTCATCCAATCCCCGAAAGTTCCTTGAGAGACCTGCCCAACATTCCACTGGCTGACCCTTCTTTCTATAGGAGTTCGCAGATAGATGTGCTGTTAGGCGCAGATATCCTTCCATCCATTCTTCTTGGCGGCTCCATTCCAAACCTCTATGGCGCGATATTGGGTCAAGAAACCATTTTCGGTTATATCCTTACCAGCCCAATAACTACATGCGCTGCATCCTCTTTCTTTGCATTTTCCACTCGTGTCACGGCCAAGACTGACCAACGGTTGGAAAACCTCCTCACAAAGTTTTGGGAGGTGGAGGATCTTCCGGTAAAGCCGGTGAAGGAGTCTGATGCCATATGCGAGGACAACTTTATCCGCACCACGTCTAGGGATGAAAGTGGCAAATATAGTGTCACTCTCCCATTCAAAGATCCTGGTCACATCAACTTAGGACATTCAAGGTCAATCGCCCTAGCTCAGTTTCTTTAAAACGAGATTCGTTTAAATAGAAACTTTCCTCTAAAAGAGCAGTACGACTCCGTGATCCAGGAATACTTGGACTTAGGTCATATGCGACAAGTCCCCCCTTCTTCCAGTACTTTGAACTTTTATCTTCCACATCATGCTGTTTTTAAACCTGACAGCACTACAACAAAAGTTCGCGTAGTATTTAACGCTTCCAGTCAATCCACTAACGGCAAGAGCTTGAATGATGTCCTTCATACAGGCCCAGTTCTCCAATCTGATCTGACTATTCAGATTTTGAAGTGGCGTTTTTTCCGTTATGGTTTCAACGCTGACATCACCAAGATGTATCAGCAAATCCTTGTGAAGCCAGATCACACTCCTTTCCAAAGGATCCTCTATCGGAACAAGGATCAAGAGCTCTGTGACTATGTGCTCAACACTGTCACGTTTGGGGTCAATTGCGCACCGTTCCTGGCGATTCGAGTTTTGCAACAGCTCGCTCAAGATGTGCTAGCTCAATTTCCGAGGGCTAGTGACATAATTTCCAACTACATGTACGTCGACGATGTGTTAGCTGGAGCTCATACGAAGCAGTGTGCAATCGCTAGCATCAAGGAGCTTAAAGGAGCTATGGACTCAGCAGGCTTTCCGCTACGGAAGTGGACCTCAAATGAGAAAGAAGTCCTCCGCGGTATTCCTAAGGACCACCTTTTACGCGAAGATTTCCTGGAATTTGAAGAAACTAGCGTTGCTAAAACCTTGGGGATCCGATGGCAAGCTGATACAGACGAGTTCTTCTTCGCACCTTCCGAGATTCCTATAAAGGAAACAGTCACCAAACGTGAAGTCCTGTCCGAGATAGCTAAGCTCTTTGATCCAGCAGGATGGCTAGCTCCCGTCATCGTTCGCGCAAAGATTTTGATGCAGGAAATCTGGCTCCATGAGCTTGGCTGGGACGATCCGATGCCTTCCCAACTTGTTCAGCGTTGGGAAGATTTTACTGCCAATCATTCCCGTCTTGGAGACATTCGAGTTCCTAGGTGGATTTCTTTTCAGCCGAAAGCGTCCATTCAGATCCTTGGCTTCTGCGATGCCTCCCAAAAGGCGTACGGAGCAGCGTTGTATGTTCGCGTAGAAGTAGGCTGCGAGTTTTCAGTCCACCTACTGACTTTCAAGACGAGAGTAGCTCCAGTCAAGACCGTGTCGCTGCCGAGACTCGAGTTGTGTGGGACTGTCCTTCTAGCTGAGTTATCTTCAGCTATCATTCCTCAGATGCCCATAGCGAAGCCCGAAACCTTCTTTTGGACAGACTCAACAATCGTTTTGGCCTGGCTTCGCAGATCACCCTGCTCCTGGACAACGTTCGTCGCCAACCGCATATCCCAGATCGGCCAGCTTACTGACTGTCAAGCGTGGTCGCACGTGCGGTCGGAGGACAATCCTGCAGACTTAGCTAGTCGTGGGGTGTCCCCACAAGAGCTAAAGGACAGCCATCTTTGGTGGAACGGTCCTTGACTGGTTACGTCTCCTTCGAGAACAATGGCCAATTCTATCGGATTCCAGTCTTGAGACTGAATTAGAGCAACGTCCAGTTAAGGCCCACATTGCGGAACTAGTTCCATCGTTCGATCCACTAGAACGTTTCTCCAATTTTGGCTGGGCTTTAAGAGTTACCGCATACGTGTTCAGATTCGCTAAGCGATGACGCCAATCCTCGCTGTTGTTTCCAACACAGCGACTCCAAAAAAGTGAGCTTCTAGAAGCTCAAGAGCTACTCGTTATCATTACTCAACGGAATTCCTTTCCAAAGGAATACGGTTGCCTTCGTGACAAGCGCAGCTTGCCAGCATCTAGCAACATTGTAAACTTCAATCCGTTTCTTGATCTAAAAGGGATCATGCGAGCATCCGGTCGCATCTGCAAATCCAGCAACCTGAACTATGACGAGCGGCACCCTGTGATACTCCCATACTCGTGTTCGTTCAGCCGTCTCCTTGTCAAGTTCACGCATCAGATTTCGCTGCATTGTGGAAATCAATTAATGATGCGTCTCATTCGTTCTAGGTTCTGGATCCCTAAGCTCAAGACTTCGTACACATCCGTGACCAACTCCTGTCGAGCCTGTGTAGTGTTCAAGAAAAAACTCCAGACTCAGCTTATGGGTAGCCTACCGGAGGAAAGATCGCCATTTTAACGTCCTTTTACACACACTGGCATCGACTTTGCTGGACCGTTCGAAATAAAGAACTACATTGGTCGTGCTTGCCTCATAACCAAAGGCTATGTGTGTGTCTTTGTGTGCTTCAGCACGAAGGCAATCCATCTTGAAGCCACTTATGACTTGACTACGGAACAAATTCCTGGCAGCGTTTGCTCGCTTCATAGCAAGACGCGGTTGTCCGTCCAAAGTCTACTCCGACAATGGGAAAACGTTTGTTGGAGCCTCCAGAGTAATCACTCGTGACTTCTTAGCGGCTACAAAAGCGCGCGTCGAGACGTCATACAGTCACCACTGTCTTTCGTGGCACTTCAATCCACCAAGTGCGCCACATATGGGCGGCTTGTGGGAGGCTGGTGTAAAAAGCTTCAAAGCGCTATTTTACAAGTCGACCGCAACCTTCAAATATACTTTTGAAAAGCTCTCCACCCTCCTTTCAAAGATCGAAGCCTGCCTGAATTCAAGACCAATTTCCCCATTATCCGAGGACGTGACAGACTTGCTGGCGCTAACACCAGGGCACTTCCTGGTAGGAGGCCCACTCCTCGCCGTTAGTGAGCTAGAAATCGAGGGAAATTCTGCGTCAATTCTAAATAGGTGGCAACGGCTCAAGGCTCTTAACCAACTCTTTTGTTTCCGTTGTACTTGAAGGAGCTCCACAAAAGGACAAAGTGGCAACTACCCGAGAGGAACCTGCAACAAGGCGACATGGTAGTTGTCAAGGAGTATAACCTTCCATCCAACGAATGGCGCTTGGGTCGTGTCCAGGAAACCAACGCGGAGCAAGATGACCGGGTCCAAGTAGTCGATGTACTCACAACCCGAGGGATTATAAAAAGGCCAGTGGCCAAGCTTACCATCCTTCCAATCCATCCCGAACCCAAAACTCCAATGTCGTGACTTACTTTTTATTTCAATAAGAGTTTGTTGTCTAATTCCTGTTTTGTTTATATTTTCCCAGACAACATTCGAAGAGCCATGGCACCCACATCGCGGTGTCACGTCTTTCTGCTGCCGAGTCTGCCGGGGTGTCCATGCCCTTAAGAAGTGCCAGCGCTGAGAAGCGTCTGCGGGCAGTTCTTATCAACAAGTACTGCCCCAACTGCCTGGCGCATCAGCACTCCGGGCGATCGTGTCGCAGGCGAGGTACCGCGTCTGCGATGGTGAGCACCACACCTTGCTCCACCTTAATGAGGATAAACCTCCGGTCCCCCCACAAGGTGCTCGACCAAGGAGCCGGTCTCAGGATTCACCGCGTCACACGAGGAGACGCTCTCCGGTCCGAGCGGCACGACACCCAACACAACCATCCACTCTGGAGCTTGCTGTCTTGCCGACAGTGAAAGTCACTGTCGGTGAGAAAACTTTCGAGATGCAAGCACTGGTCGACCCGTGCAGTCCGCACAGCCGCATCGATGCCTCCTGGGCAAAGGCTCTAGGCCTCTCCGCCACCAGGCTCGATGACAGGGTCAGTGCTCACATCAAGTCCAAGTACAGCACTTTCAACCGGGATTGCCACTTAGAGGTAATCCAGAACCTCAACTTCCAAACGCCAAAGGTGCCGGTTGAGGAACGTTTCAGAAAAAACTTTCCTAACATTCTGTTGGCGGTCTCAAGATGGTTTCTGCCGTTACCAGTGAGTTTGGCGTTGGGTGCCGATGTATACGGCTACATTATTCATCCAGGAGTGCTTCCGAGCGAACATGGGCCAGTGGCTCAGAATACAACGTTTGGGTGGATCCTGTCTGGAGTCTGCAGCTAATAAGGTCCGCTCCCCAAGTCCTAACCCATTCATTTGCAACTATATTGCAAGGGGGGCGGAATGTTCAAGCCGGAAAGTAGGCAGAGGCATCTGCAGCTCCCCACCTGAATTTTGCATAAAAGCTAACCTAATGTTATTAGCTTGCTGAGCATGCTCAGTAGGCTTGTTAGTTTAGTACTGATTTTAAACCCAATAAAAGAAGTTCTACGCCCACGCGCAAAATACCGAAAGTTTTGTGTTAATTCTTTTTATTCATTTGCGATTTCTCGTCGTGTGTGCGTACTTATTATAAATACTCCACCCCAAACGTTTTAGGGATATTAAATGTGATATATAATTAAGTGAATGCCGACTGTGTGACTGGAGTGCGATTTACACTATGCTATCAGTTGACCAAAAAATTCAGATATTTCAACATAACGTCACCTATCTATATGAGACTTTTGTACCAAGTAAGACTAAAATTCTAAAGCCAGTTGCTAGATCGTGGTTTAATACCCACATACAAAATGCAATAAAGCAAAGAGATAATATTTATCACAAGTGGAAACGCTATAAAATTGACTATTATTTCAAACAGTAAAAGAAAAGTAGGCAAAAAGTCAATGATTTCATAAGGCATGCTAAACAAAGATACTATTTTGCCAAGTTCGAAAGTGCAATAAATACTAGTCCGACATGGAAAGTAATTAAAAACATAGGAACAGGCAATGACGTAACAAGGATTAATGATGGTATTGATAAAAGTGACCTAAACACTAACTCTTACCTGCATGTCCAGTTCTGAAGCAAATAAGCTTGAAAATATGCTGTTCAGTTCTGTCTGAATCAATTGTGAAAATATGTTTGATGTTTTAGAGTCCATACTTAAAATTAAGTCTAATGCTGAAGGTGTGGAGGATGTAAACCCTAAATTCATTAAAATGCTACTGCCGCAAATCTTAGGGCATATAACACACATAATCAATGCAGCTCTAACCTCATTCACCTTCCCAGATCAATGGAAAATAGCAGAAAATATTCCAACCCTAAAATCAAATGGAGATTTTAGGCCAATTAGCATTTTACCATTTCTGTCCAAAACTTTTCAGCATCTGATTGTGGCCAAGATTAATAAATTTCTAGACTAGAGATGGGTGCGTGAGTAGTTTTTCGCTCACGTCACGCACGCTCACGCAATTTAAAAGGCGCGTGATTCACGCTCACGCATGCAGGAATTTTGAGAAAATCACATGACTCACGCATGATTCACGCATATATTCAATTGATTAAAATAAAACTAATTGAAATAAGAAAAACAAAGTAATGAAATAAACGTCACATATTTTTATTTATAAATAAAACTTTGTCAAGATTTTCTGGTGACATCCTGGTCCTTCTCTCTTCTAATAAGTAAGCTTCCGGTGCCTTTGCGTGAATAGTACATTAACAACTCAGAATATTTTTCACAACGCGCAAATTCTTCGACTTTCCCTTCAAATTCTACTAATTTAAATGCTGCCACACTTCACTTTTACTATTTGCTGGTACTATCAATTCATTGTATTCATCTGTTTTATTAGAAGCTTCATTAATTTTATATTTGCGTTCCTGGTTCATTTTGCACGTGCTTTAATAACAGATCATGGTACAAAATAGGGATGCCTTAAAAATATCCATGCATCAAATGAGTAAGTAGTATTTTTCTTACGTTGCATCGATATTTAAGGAAAATATTTTTTAACTCGTTATATCGATATTTTTGGGCAATTTTTGTACTACTTTTTGTAATACCAGTTCACGTGATGTGTGTGATTTAGCTACAACTCACGTAAATCATGTTGTGTGATTATGAAATTAAAAAAACTCCATCACATGCGTGATCACGCGTGATCATGCACTGTCACGGCAAAAAACATGTCACGCGCCCATCTCTATTCTGGACCAAAGCTGTGTTTTGTATAAAAAACAATCAGGTTTTAGGAAAAACAGAAGCTGCACTACGAGCTATATTAAAGTCTTCGAAGATATTAGATGTAATGTAGATAACAGCCATGTAACGTTGTTGACTCTTCTTGACTTTAGCAAAGCTTTTGACACGGTGAACCACGAAATTCTTTTGACCAAATTAAGTCCGCTATATAGCTTCTCAGAAACTGCACTGAAGCTTATGCGTTCATATTTAAGTAATAGGAAGCAAGCAGTTGTTGTTAATGATAAGAAGTCGCATTATGTGTTTTTGTTGCGTGGTGTTCCTTCTCTGTCCTGGGACCCTTACTGTTTACCATGTATTTTAACGATCTACCAACTGTATTGTCAAATTGTGAAGTTCATATGTATGCAGATGATGTTCAATTATATGTTAGCTGTCCGTTGAGTCAAATTAGTGAATATGTAAATATGTGTAATTATGAATTATCTTGTGTTAGTAAGTGGTCTGGTAGTAATGGTTTTAGCTTAAATCCGTCTAAAAGTCTTGTTATTTATAAAAAGAATCTATGTACCAGGAACATACCAAAACTGTCTATTGAAGGCAGAGAAATTGTATGTAGTATGTCCTTAGGGCTGATAATTTGGGTATTACTTTAAATAAAACCCTCTCATGGTCTGATCATGTCAATAAATCGGTAGGTAAGACATATGGTATTCTAAGAAAATTGTCGCTAACCCAGCAATACCTCAACACACACATTCGTCTCATGGTGGCAAAACTCTGTGTAACGTCTGTATTGTTCTATGGAATTGAGATTTTTGCAAATTGTGATGCTGCCAGCCAAAATAAACTTAATGTTGCGATTAATCGTATAGCTCGTTATGTGTTTAATTAAAGAAGATTTGACCATGTTTCATTTTATGCCGAGAAGATTTTTCGACTAAACCTTAAGATATGGATAGAGGTAAAAGTCATTTTTCCATAAAAATCATTTACACAAAACAACCTGACTATTTATATGACATAATTAGACCATCCTCCTCCCAGCGAACCAACAGTATTGTTCCGATTAGAGCAAAATTATCAAGTTCTAATAGACACTTTTATTCCTATGCTGTTCGGCTTTGGAACCAGCTCCCACTCGAAATTAAAACCATCAGTAGAACACCTAAATATGTTGTTAAAATTAAGGAATATCTATCAAGCACACACTAGGTAAACCAAAATGCATATGTTTTAAGAATATAATTATAATAATATAAATGTTAATTGTTAAAATGTTCTTGTAAATTACTATAAAAACAATAATGTTTAAGTCTAATTATATACTATGTTGAGACTAACGCGACAATGTTAAAGCAGAAATGCTATAGCGTTAGGAATGCTTAAAAATACAAAAAAAAATAAATAAAAAATCAAATTTAAACATGCCAGAAGTACATCTTGTTTCAAGTTGGGTGTTCCGCCTGAACTTTTCTCGACACTTTGCTCTGTAAAGTTTTGGCCGCCTCAGCTTGTCGTTAAGGAGTATACGAATAGGCGAATTAATAACAATAATGGTATAAGGATCAATAGTACACCGCCTGTTAGCCATCCTGTTGCCTCCACCACGGTGGCAAATAACTAACAAATGTAATTAGCTTGGCCTATCAAAATGTTACAGGACTTAACACTAAACTTTCTAAATTATATATTAACAGCTTATCTTTTGATTGGCAAATAGTTGCATTTACGGAAACCTGGTTAAAACCTGTTATTTCTGATTATTCCATTTTTCCTTCAAAATATAACAGATGCGATCGTGCCTCCCGCAAGGGATGTGGTGTTCTCATTGCTGTTGACTCTTGTATTTCCTCTGAACAGATTCATTCTCATGATCTTCCGGACATAGAGTTTTTATGTGTTAAAATATTACTTAACGGCCGTTCACTGTATGTTACTCGCTCCTATATTCCGCCTCTTTCTGATAATAGCATCTACGTATCCCATCTAAATGCCAAATATGGATCATCTTATAGTGGTTGGTGATTTTAATCTGCCACATGTTGTATGGTCTGTGAATGACACATCTTCGTCGGCATTATCAGTCACTTCTGATGATTTTATAGATGGCCTACTGGAGTTAAGCCTATCGCAAGTTAACAGGGTGCATAACTGTAGTTGTAGAATGTTGGACTTGATATTTGTTTCGGACTCAGATTGCAGTAATGCTAGTAGAATACCCCCTCTAGTGCTTCCGGAAGATACCTACCATCCAACCTTAGAACTATCCATCGAAATTCTTAACCCTAGTTCAGTATCTAATAATACTTTAAAAACCCGTTGCTTTCGTAAAACTAACTTTACTTAATTAAATTATCTTCTTAAACATACTAATTGGTCTCGTATTTATTATTGTAGTGATATAGAAACTGCCATTGCCATATTTTATGGGACCTTAAATTCGCTTTTGGATATTTGTGATTTGTGTTCCCCTCACTTTTTCTTCAAGTGATAATAAGCCACCTTGGTTTACGAGGGAACTATCGAAATTGAAAAACGCGAAGACAAAATCTTATAAAAAATTTAAAAAATCAAGAACCACTACAGATTTATCTGCGGATTTAATAGCAAAGTCTAATTTTATGTTTGTTAACTCATCTTGCTATAATAATTATCTTAATCGTTGTAGACTAAACTTTTCACGTGACCCTAAACAGTTTTACAAATTTGTTAACTCAAAACGTAAATCTTCATGCATGCCATCCTCGGTTTACCTTTGCTATTTAAATTGTTTATTAACGATCTTCCAGCTGTTATTACTAACTCTTTTGTATATATGTTTGCTGATGATGTGAAGCTTGATTTAATTATTGCCAACCCATTATTCTCTATAACAGTGATGTCCAAAATTTGAAAAGGCAGCCACGCGTGGTTGGCAAGAAAAATTCTTCCCGCGTTGCAGCCGACACATGTAAAGAGAGAGAGAGAATATGCGTATTCTATAAATAGAACGCTCGGCAGCTTGTTCTCTTACGATGCGCGTGTTCGGCTGCATTTGCTCTCTCGACTCATGTGTTCGGCTGAAGCTCAAAAGTCAAACGCGCAGTCATTTGCTATGCTGCATTGCAAGTAAGAAGGCTCTAGTCGGGAGAGCCCGACTAGAAGATACCCTGAACCCAGTTGCAAAAAAAAATTAAATTTATATAAGACTTTGGTATACTGACTTAACTTCAATCGATTAAGCTCGATATCTCCGGTGTTTCTTAACCGATTTGGACGAAATTTTCAGATAAGATCTATCGTTACTCATTCTTTGAACCCTCATTTTTGCATTTCCAAATTTGATATTTTTTTGTTATCGATTCCATGTGTATATCGGAAACCAGAATAGTTATCGATAATTTGAAGCAAACTTGTTCTGCTCATGGTATAGGAGAACTTATATCCCAAATCTGAAGTCTCTAGCTTTTGTAGGCTCTGAGATCCACGCGTTCATACAGACGGACAGACGGACGGACAGACGGACATGGCTAAATCGACTCGGCTATTGATGCTGATCAAGAATATATATACTTTATAGGGTCGGAGATGCTTCCTTCTGCCTGTTACATACTTTTGCACAAAACCATTATACCCTTATTTACCCATTTTATGGGTTAAGGGTATAAAAATGCTTGATGTCAATTGGGAAATGAATTATTTTTCATTGAGAATATGGATGGTAAAAAGCTCAATGTTTATTGTGCCATAACGATGCATGTCGCTTTGCCTTTGATGCTATAATTTTTTTTATGCTTGGATCGCACGCATTTTATTTTTCAGTTTAAAGCAGTAAAACGTCACGTTGCCTTCGTGTTTCGCTGCTTCGCACACAAGCGCAACGCTTTCATTGTGTGAGTTTGGACACCACTGCTCTATAATAACTAAATATATTGATAATTGCCAACTCAGAAACCCTGCTCCTACAAATAAATAAGCTTGTACGTATTAGTATTTTATTATGTGGTTGTTTGTGGGCATAACATAAACAGCAGAACCGCTTGACTCGACTGTCTCAGTCGGCTGCGTCTCTACAACTAAGCACAAACAAAACAAAGCGAATTCAAAGCAACAGACAGCGTTCGTTAATTCACGAGCGAGACTTCGTCTTTTACGACCACTTTTCTCTGCCGCAACACCAATACCATCATATTCGTTTGCAAGCAGAGACAATTTTTGTACAAAAACCACATACTATATCAATTTTTGACTGCCTATCTGTGTGAGTTACAGCAACGAGCTACAGCGGCGAAATAACGCAGCGAGGTATGCATGTGAGTTACGGCAGAGAAGTTTGATGGTGTGTGACTTTTAATAGTCACGCTACCTCGCGTATAGATGTTTACACATCAATAATATTTGAAAACAAAATATAAGTATACGTATTATTTATGTTCGTAAAGAATCTTTTGTTTTCTAAAGTCAGAGCTGTGTCTTTCATAAGAATGTTTTGAGCCTACCTCAGTAAAATTGATATTTGTGCACTATGTTTTTCTAAACTTTTACTCAGCCGATTTTTTACTGATATTTTTTTTAAATAGGTAAATGATACTTAAACTTAACACGCCCAATGATTTTTCAAATATTGTTTATTTTTATAGAAATTATTTTATTGAAAAAAACACTTTTATAGAAAATTGATATTTGTGCATTTTTGAAAAGACCGCAAATTTAGGGAAATAAACTTATTAAATTTACTTTGATAAATTAATAAGCATGAAATGCAATCTCCTTTGCATTTTTTCAACCAATTCCGATCGGCGGGGTATCGCATCTACTAGGTTTTGTAAGGTTTTCTTGTCGACCATTGCCCATTTCTAGAAATATACTATTTTTAAGTCCTTTAAGGACGCAAGATGCTTTCCGCTCTCATACACTTTTGCTGTTAGGATGCCCTAATAATCCTCAATTCGATTTAATTCCAGACTTATAGTTGCCACTGCAATAAAGGCATTTTACTGTATTAAAAAACGACATCGTATGCTTTGCAACGTATATAGGAGCGTTATCCTGTTAAAATATCCAGTCCTCATCATGGAACTTCTCCCTAAATGATATAAGTTCACCCTCAAGGAGTTCCTTGTACATTTGGACATTCATCCGTTCTGGCAAACTGCTATCCAATAGAGCTAAAGCAGCGAATACGATCAGAGAGCCACAACCAAGGTTCCGCTTAAGGCAAGTCAACCGGGGATGTCTTGGGGTGTTTTTAGTGATGAAAAATAAGTTTAATTTAGACGGGCCAGATGGTAACCAAAAGTATTGGCGGGATCCAAGACATCCCCGGCAGACTTGCCATAAGCGGAACCTTGGTGGTGGCTCTCTCATGGTATGGGCGGCTTTTAGCTCTGCTGGAAAGTCCCCTATTTGCTTTGTGCCGGGACGGATGAACGTGCAAAAGTATACGGATCTCCTAAAAGGAGAACTTATACCATTTGCGGAGGAGTTCCATGGTGAGGACTGGGTATTTCAGCAGGATAACGCTCCAATACACGTTGCAAAGCATACAATGTCGTATTTCGATGCAGTAAATATCCCCTTATTGCAGTGGCCGGCAATAAGTTCGGATTTAAATCCAATTGAGGACCTTTGGGGCATCCTCACAGCAAGAGTCTATGAGGGCGAAAGACAATTTGAGTCCTTGAAGGACTTAAAAGTAGCCATTGTCCAGCAATGGGCAATGATCAACAATAACACCTTGCAGAGCCTTGTAAATTCGATGCCGCGCCGATTGCAATTGGTTGAAAAACACAAAAAAGGTTCCATTTCGTATTAATTCATTAATTTAAGTTACTTTAATAAGTTTATTTCCATAAATTTATGGTTTTTTTCAAAAATGCACAAATATCAATTTTCTATAAAGGTTTTTTTTCAATAAAATAATTTATAAAAAAAAAACAATATTTGAAAAATCATTGTGCGTGTTAAGTTTCAGTATCATTGACCTATTTAAAAAAAAAAATATTAACAAAAAATCAGCCAAGTAAAATTTTCGAAAAATATATAAAAAACATGATGCTCAAATATCAATTTTACTGAGGTATGTGCACAAATTTCGAAAGTGTATTCAGTAGAGCACTTGTCGATGTCATTTGCTTACACAGAAAAAACTAAAATATGAAAAATAGCAAAATTCTAGACAAGCAGGTCCAGCAAGAAGTGCTACACACGCACACATACAGTGACAAATTTTTACCGTTCTTGGTTGCTGCAGGCCTGCTGCTTGTCGTACACTTGACGGGCCGTTGGGTGCAAAGGCAACTGAAACAAAAACGCTATCGCACTCCCTCGCACTCATTGCACAGTGTATTTCTCAGAGCGGAACCCCGAGACGAAATAACTTTAAATCCTTTCTTACCAATTGCAATATCTTGTTATTAAAGGGTCTTTGCTAGAGCTACCAAATTTGGTATGACAATAACTGGTAACGTCCCACAAAGATCTGCATCAAAAATTTGGATGCCACACCCACCCATACCGCCCCCAGCCACCACCTTTTAAAAAACGTTGGGCTAGAATTACCAAATTTGGAAGGAAGTTAGCTGGTGGCATCCTTATCTGCATCAGAAAACCTTTGAGTCACCGTACACCTCTCCCTCATCCGTATTCCTTTGCAATTGGGCCTCTTTTTTTTACCGGTATTAATACAGGTATCTAGTGTACCGCAGACGATTGCGTCCGACTGCAATGTTTCCACTTGTTTAATAAATGCTTTAGTGCTGAAAAAAAAGCAAATCAAAAACAAAAGTATCATGCTCGGGTCCCACTATTGGCGAAAATAGCGCAATTTGTACCGACTTTTATTGTTCTACATCGGCGCAAAATGCAAACAAAAATTTGGAGTCAATTTTTAGCAGTCACATTATCAGCGCATATTGTGAAATTTTTTATCGGCGTATATAAAAATAAAAAAAAAAAATATAAAATAAAAAAATATAAAAAATATTCTGCTACGATAATCGGCGCAACACGTTCACGCTGTTGTGCTCAATCAGCTGTCACCAGACGCCGAATTGCCATGGCGGAATAAATTTATATAACAAAAACAGGCACTTAACAGAATATACGCACTTTTTATAATACTTAAATAAATTTTATTTATTTGTACTTTTAAATCAATATATTACGATAAGTTTTCCTCATCTACTCCATGCCAGTGGTCTTTATCTTCATTTAAAAATTGCATTGCGCTATTGCATCTGTTGTCACTGATTCATCAGATGCAGAGGGTTTGTATTTTGTTTCACTTCAGGCAGCTGTTGGTGGAAGCATCCACATCTAGTGTTGAGACGGACGAACTACTCTTGCAGCGATCATACAAACAGTAGAAATGCATAGCTGACCAAAACGGCCAATGTGGCAAAGCTTTACAGGCTGCTTGGCCTGATTTAGTTATCATTTTTATACTCGTTACCGAAGGTAAAGAGTATATTGGGTTTATGCAATGTCCGTCATGGTGTCCGTCCGTCTGTATGTTCGCAATAAAAGAGTCAAGATGGAGGTTCTACGATAACTGGAGGGCTGGAAAATCAATAAATTCGATAACTCAAAACCCATTCCGCCCCCAGCAAAACGCTTCGTCAAAAACGGGAATTCGTGTATCTTCCAGACTAGTTGAGCTAGAACCACCAAATTTGGTAGGAAGATAGCTGGCAGCGAGTCCCAAAAATCAGCATCAAAATTTTGGAGCCACGCCCACTCATTCCGCCCCCCTTTCACCACTTTTTTCAAACTTCGAGCTAGAGTCACCAAATTTGGTATGAAGAAAGCAATTGACATCCCACAAAGATCAAATTTGGATGCCACGCCCACCAAAACCACCCCCAGCCCGCCATTTCTCACATATTACAAACTTCGAGCTTGAGTCAACAAATTTGGTATGAAGATGGTAAATAACATTCCACAAAGATCTCCATCAAAAATTTGGATGCCACCCACCCATATCTCCCCAGCCCCCCTTTCCCCACATTTTACAAACTTTGTGCTAGAGACACCAAATTTGGCAGGAAGACAGCTGGTGACATCTCCATCTGCATCTTACATTCTTTGAGATTTTTGCTTTTTTGCTGCAGATCTTCGTGGAATGTCAATTGCTATCTTGGCAACAAATTTGGTGGCTATAGCTCAAAAACTGTGGAAGATATAGGCTTTTCTGATTTCAAAATGTGGGTGGCTGGGGGCGGAATGGGTGGGCGTGGCTCCCAAACTTTGATGCAGATTTTTTGGGGTTGCTAGTAGCTTTCTTCTTACCAAATTTGGTAGTTCTAGCTGTAAGGATTAGCACATCCTTACGAACATACAGACAGTAAGAGTATAAAAAAATTTAATTTTACACCACGCAATGCAAATTACACTCTCCTCTGCAAGTACTTATTAACATTTCAAATGAATATTTTAAGTGTTTACAACACCATTCTTCCAGCTTATTCGGCGCACGAAACAATGTACTGCCCCCATTGCAGCTTTTTACAACACTCTTGTAACGCACACGTTTTGATACGTTTTCCATTTTAAAGTAAAAAGCAATAAATTATATTTAGGGTGTTCACTTTGTGTTGCATATGTGCAAAAGAACAGCTGTTTGTTTTGATTTAGCACCTAAAGGCCTGTACGCATGAGCCCCGTACAGTATACATGAGTTTTACGGCTGTAACGACAAGTGTTGAAAAATTCACATATTGTGGCGGTAGGCTAATTGTTTTTTGTAAATAAATCGGAAATGCAACTGTGTTTTGTACACTTGATTTCAAAATAATGATTCACGACCAACGCGCGCTACTTTTGTGTTTGAGTACAGCTAACGCCCTGCTTCTGGCGGTTGCATTTTAGTGAACCCATATTTGATGGGCAGAGCTGAGATTACTAAAGATTATGCTAAACATGACTGAAACCACTCAAAAGACTCAAAGCAAATTCACCTTAATAATCTATACCCTGCAATAGATCAGTGGCAGTACAATCCAGTTTATATGTTACTTAAATTGTATCTTATTAATTAATAAATATATTTTTATTCATTACTTCTTGCGCAGCATTGACTGCCAAAACAGTAAGTATGGCTCTATTGGAGCCTGAATTAGGTCAATATTGTTAATATTATCCGAAAAATGTATAAGCCGGCTCTTGCGCGACATGTTGTTTAATTTTCTACAAACGTAAATAGCTGCTGAAAGCTATTTACTGCCCGTAGCATTTTAACATTTTCATTGTTCAACACTACCGTACCAGCAGTAGCTAACAGAACTGCAGACCTAAAATGTAAGTACTGTACTGAAGCTGTACGGGACAATTTTTTTTATATGAAGTTTTTGCTGTACGGGAGCTGTACAGGCGTCTGCGTACAGGCCTTAAAGCACAAAATTACACCAAAAAAATACCAGAAAATTGCTTGTATTGTGCAACACGTTTTCACTTTTGTATCATTTTTAAACACTGAAATCGTTGTAAAAGTACAACGATATTTTAGTCATAGGCAGGGGTCTAGCAAAAAGTGTAAACTCGATTCTGTACAAATTGTTGTTGGGATGGCTTGCACTTTTACACTTTTGCACTTTTCCAACACAAAGTGAACACCCTAATTGTATAATAAAATAATAGTTTAGGCAGGGTAGTTTTGATTTTATGCACTAATTCTAAAGCCCGGGTCCCACTATCGGCGCAAGGTACCAATTTTCGGCTTATTTTATGTACCGATTATGTGACCGCATTAAATATTACGAAATGCGACAATCATGGCCGATATTGTGCCTACAATTCACAACCAAAAACAAGTGGAAACGTTGCAGTCGGACGCAACCGACTGCGGCATACTCGATACCAGAATTAAAACCGGTAAAAAGAGGCCTGAATGCAAGGGGTACGGATGCGGCAGGGGTTTACGCTGCCTTAAAGATTCTCCGATGCAGATGGGGATGCCACCGGCTATCTTCATATCAAATTTGGTGACTCTAGCTCAAAGTTTGTAAAAGGTGGGGAAAGGGGGGGAGGGCTGGGGCGGTATGGGTAGTTGTTGCATCAAAATTTTTGTTGCAGATCTTTCTGAAATGTCAATTGCAATCTTCATACCAAATTTGGTGACTCTAGCTCAAAATTTGTAAAAGGTGGGGAAAGGGGGAGCTGGGGGCGGTTTGGGTGGGCGTGGCATCCAAATTTTTGATGCAGATCTTTGTGGAATGTCAATTGTTATCTTCATACCAAATTTGGTGACTCTAGCTCGAAGTTTGTAAAAGGTGGGGAAAGGGGGCTGGGGGCGGTAAGGGTGGGCGTGACATCCAAATTTTTGATGCAGATCTTTGTGGAATGTCAATTGCTATCTTCATACCAAATTTGGTGACTCTAGCTCGAAATTTGTAATAAGTGGGGAAAGGGGGGCTGGGGGCGGTATGGGTGGGCATGGCATCCAAATTTTTGATGCAGATCTTTGTGGAATGTCATTTGCTATCTATATACCAAATTTGGTGACCCTAGCTCGAAGTTTGTAAAAGATGGGGAAAGAGGGGCTGGGGGCGGTAAGGGTGGGCGTGGCATCCAAATTTTTGATGCATATCTTTGTAAAATGTCAATTGCTATCTTCATACCAAATTTAGTGACTCTAGCTCGAAATTTGTAATAAGTGGGGAAAGAGGGGCTGGGGGCGGTATGGGTGGGCGTGGAATCCAAATTTTTGATGCAGATCTTTCTGAAATGTCAATTGCTATCTTCATACCAAATTTGGTGACTCTAGCTCGAAAATTGTAAAAAGTGGGGAAAGGGGGGCGAAATGGAGGGCGTGGCTCCAAAACTTTGATGCAGATTTTTGGGAGTCGTTGCCAGCTATCTTCCTACCAAATTTGGAGGCTCTAGCTCCACAACTCTGGAAGATACACGCATTCCCGTTTTTGAGGAAGCGTTGGGGTGGATGGGGGCGGCTAGGGCAGTATTGGTGGGCGTGGCATCCAAACTTTTGATGCAGTTTTTAGGGGGTCATCATCACCTATCTTGGCACCAAATTTGGTGGCTATAGCTCAAAAACTGTGGGAGATATAGGCTTTTTTGACTTTAAAATTCGGGGGGGCTGGGGGCGGAATGGGGGGGCGTGGCTCCAAAATTTTTGATGCAGTTTTTTCGGGGTTGCTAGTAGCTATCTTCTTAACAAATTTGGTACTTCTAGCTGTAAGGATGAGTGAAATATGTGGTTTTATCGGTTTTGAGTTATCGAATTTATCGATTTGCCAGCCCCCCAGTTATCGTAGAACCCCCATCTTGACACTTTAATTTACTATCCCATAGATAAAGAGATTTGGAAAGTTTCAAGTCTCTAGCTTGAAGGGTGTGGAAAAAAGTTGAACGTACAGACGGACAGACGGACAGACGGACAGACACCATGACGGACATTGCACAAACTCAATATACTCTTTACCTTCGGTATCGAGTATAACGAGCCAGTTGCGCCGATAATGTGAACGCTTTGATAAAGAGCAATAAAAATTAATTATCGGGCACTTGAGCACCGATCGAATTCACCAATCAACACAAATATCTCAATATTTCTCAGTAAATTTTTAAATATTAATTTGAAAAATCTTTTTCGATAATTATACTCGTTACCGAAGGTCAAGAGTATATTGGTTTTGTGCAATGTCTGTCATGGTGTCTGTCCGTCTGTCCGTCCGTATGTGTGCAAGTTTTTTCCACACCCTTCAAGCTAGAGACTTGAATTTTTCCAATTCTTTTTATCTATGGGATAATAAATTAACACAATCTAACACAAGAAACGAGAAGCGGTCGTTTAACCTTAACGCCGATCAGCTGCCTATGTTTTCACTATTGCTTCTTTGTTTACACTCCGTGTCTGTCGCCAGATTTGAATTGGTTTGTTTTAGTTATTGGAAATTTTTTTTTTTATACACTTTACATTGCATATAATTTTCGCCGTGACGAAGTAAGCTTTCTTACTTTTTTGTCTTAGCTACAATAGCAAATAAACCAATAAATGAATTTATAAAACATACGAATAATAATATAAAACACACACACTTGTTTGTTACAATGTTTAAAATTGTCGATGGCACGGGACGCGTGCGGTAACTTTCGATATTTCACAGCTTTTCATTATTTTGTTTATAGTTTCTAAAACACTTTCAATGATTTCCAAGTTGAGGATTTTATTGTTATCGATTCCATGTGTATATCAGGAATGGGAAAAGCTATCGATTATTTGAAACAAGCTTAATCTGCATAATATGTTTGATTGTTTTGCAATTTTTTCTACATGGCATAATTTGCAATTTGTACTAAAAAACAGATTTTTTCTCAGATATGAATTCACCGGTTAAAAATACATTAGAGACTGTTTTCAATTTCATAGTGCAAAATATACACGATTTTGTAAACGAGTGTAATTAAAACCGCTGCAGTTGCGCGCTGCGCGACATATGTATCTCCGCCATATCTCGAAAACGAAACAGCTCCAGAAAAAAAGCGACATATCTCCGCCAGCAAAATGTACTGAGATATGTCGCGCGGAGATATGTCGCTATGCCGTAAGGTCAGAAAGAGCAGCTTGCATGGCTGTGCGTCATTGTTCTGAAAAACAGACGTGTTGTCGGATTGGCAAGCAGAAAAATGAGGTCTAAGCCCGGACCATTCCGATTTCATTCATTTAGTGCATGCAATGAACCGCAGTCGTTGTTGGTCTTTCAGCTTCATTCTAAACCTGCCTACCGCCTAGTATATCTTTTTATGTCATTGAATTTCCCCCTTTTTTGATGCAGTCCTTCGGTTTTTTGTTTCTCCCGCCTCGCCCGTTGCAGGCATTTTGCAGCGTCGTGCAGTTTACCCTGGACAGACGCACCAACTGGATATGGACTTATCGAGTGTGTGCCGGTAACTGTCAGTTGAACAAATAACGCAAATATTATTACAAAAAATATAATAAAGTGCTTAAAGTTATAATACTCAATTTTATGCCTTTGTTTTAATTTTTATATTAACATAAACTTATGGAGAAGAACACATTTTGTTGGATATTATAGTAGTTGATCTATGAAAACAGAGTGCCTATATAATTTCCTTTTTATACTCCGAACCCATCAAATGCGCAAGAAAGAGTAAAATTTTTTTGTGCAAATGAATGAAGCAGGAATCTCCGACCTTATAAATAACATGTGTATACTCTTGATACGCATCAATAGACGAATCGATTTCGTTATGTTCGTCTGCCTAGATGCATGAAGATCTTAGGGATTATAAAATACTAATTATCAAAACTATAAACAAAATAATGATCATCTGTGAAAACTTAATTAAAGTTTAGTTTTAATTTAAGTTTAGCCATCATGTAGAAGTGCAATCATTTTTTACGCTGTTGCAGCTGTTGTAAGATGATCGTTTCCTGATGCTGTCTGATGCCTAAAAGGTGCTCAACTCTTTAAAATCGACTGTTTGATTCATGTGTTTGTTTTTTGGCCGCTTATCTGCGAGCAAAACAAAAAGAAAATCTAAATAAGTATCTAACCACAGTTTCAAATATTTAGTTCTGCCGTTGTTTAATGGCTGTGTGCTCTAGATGCGTTTACAAACCGATCAGAGTCTGCAAATGTGCACACACCGTTCATAATTTCTGGGATACTCGTGCAAATATTTTATATTTTCGCCCAGAAAGCCTAACCTTTTTTATACCCTTAACCCATAAAATGGGTAAAAAGGGTATAATGGTTTTGTGCAAAAGTATGTAACAGGCAGAAGGAAGCAACTCCGACCCCATAAAGTATATATATTCTTGATCAGCATCAACAACCGAGACGATATAGCCATGTCCGTCTGTCTGTCCGTCTGTATGAACGCGTCGATCTCAGAGACTACAAGAGCTAGTAACTTCAGATTTGGGATATAAGTTCTCCTATACCATAATAAGAACAAGTTTGCTTCAAATTATCGATAACTATTCTGGTTTCCGATATACACATGTAATCGATAACAAAAATATATCGAATTCGGAAAATGTAAAAATGAGAGCTGAAATAATGGGTAACGATAGAACTTTTCTGAAAGTTTCGTCCAAATCGGTTAAGAAACACCGGAGATATCGAACTTAATCGATTGAAGTTAAGTCAGTATACCAAAGTCTTATATAAATTTAATTTATTTTATGCAACTGGGTTAAGGGTATCTTCTAGTTGGGCTGTCCCGACTAGAGCCTTCTAACTTGTTTGTTTGTCGGTCTTGGTGTGCGGCCGGCCATAAGAAGCAATGGATTCATGTTCGGTTCGACATAAAAAAACGTCTAAAGACGTAGGGTATCTTCTAGTCGGGCTCTCCAGACTAGAGCCTTCTTACTTGTTTGTGATTGCTATTGTTGCTGTGCTAATCAAGGGGTAGTTGTAATAAAAATAAAAAAATGGGATCAATGTGCACAGCGCTGGCCCTTTTAGATGAGAAGCGTGATTTTACAAAAAATACAAAATTTAATTTTGTGAACCATAGGATTATTTTTAATATACTAGTATTTTGTACCTTAAACCGATGCATCCATCGCGATGGATAAAAAGGATTTTAAAGTTTTGAACAAATGTAAGTAACAGACAAAAGGAAGCGTCGCCAACCCTAAAAAGTGCATATATTCTTGATCAGCAGCTGTCCGTCCATCTGTATGTAAGAACGCGTCTGTCCCAGAGACTATAAGAGCTAGACATATCAGATTTGACATTTAAATCCCCTAAGCCATAGGCAGTTCAAGTTTGTAAAAATAAATTGATTGTTTTCGATATACATATGCAAACGATAACAATAAAATTTTTAAATAGGAATTTGTGAAAATCGTTTTATAAGCCACGGAAAAATAATGAAACTCGGCAAGAATCACCAGAGATATCGGAGATTGAAGTTTAGTCTTTATATGCAGCAAAGCTGAATAACTGGCACTTTCTGTTTAAGCGTGCGCACACAAATAAACTGACTGAAAGCGTAAAGTCTAGGCTTCAGGGTATCTCATAGTTGATCTTTCTCGACTCTAGAACAAAACTAGATTATTGGATATGATTGCAGTTTGCAGATATTTTCAAACAAAGATACGTTATTCTACTAAGGGTTGATATAAGATTGAAACTCAAGGTAAACGATAGAGGCTCTGCGAGTCTTAATTTAAGGCTCGAGACTTTAGGGGTTGCTATTTGAACAATGAGATCAGAATCAGATACTTTTTGTTATCTACTGTAAGTTGACAATTAGGAAAGGCCTAAGTTTCCTTTGTTTTGACTGATGTTTTACCTGGCAGCAAATTTCTCATCAAACAGTTCATTCACCTTATAAAACATATTAGGTAAAAAAGTATTTTACCAAGCCCTTATTAAGAACTTTATACATATAGCTATAATATAACGGTTGTATCCAAAAAGATTCGAAGCAAAAACAAGTATGGTGTATGACCGTCTGTCCATCCGTATGTGAGCAAGTTTTTTCCACACCCTTCAAGCTAGAGACTTGAAACTTTCCAATTATTATACGCGTTACCGAAGGTCAAGAGTATATTGGGTTTGTGCAATGTCCGTCATGGTGTCCGTCCGTCCGTCCATCTGTCCGTCTGTATGTTCGCAACTTTTTTCCACACCGTTGAAGCTAGAGACTTGAAACTTTCCAATTCTTTTTATCTATGGGATAGTAAATTAAAGTGTCAAGATGGGGGTTCTGCGATAGCTGGGAGGCTGGCAAATCAATAGATTCGATAACTCAAAACCGATAAATCCACATATTTCGCACATCCTTACAGCTAGAACTACCAAATTTGGTAAACAGATAGCTACTAGCAACCTCCAAAAAACTGCATCAAAAATTTTGGAGCCACGCCCATCCGTTCCGCCACCAGTCAAACCCGCATTTCAAAGTCAAAAAAAGCCTTTATCTCCCACAGTTTTTAAGCTATAGCCACCAAATTTGGTGCCAAGATAGGTGATGATGACCCCCTAAAAACTGCATCAAAAGTTTGGATGCCACGCCCACCAATACTGCCCTAGCCGCCCCCATCCGCCCTAATGCTTGGTCAAAAACGGAATGCATGTATCTTCCAGAGTTGTGGAGCTAGAGCCACCAAATTTGGTAGGAAGATAGCTGGCAGCGACCCCCAAAAACCTGCATCAAAGTTTTGGAGCCACGCCCATCCATTCCGCCCCGCTTTCCGCACCATTTACAAACTTTGAGCTAGAGTCACCAAATTTGGTATGAAGATAGCAATTGACATTCCACAAAGATCTGCATAACAAATTTGGATGCCAAACCCACCCATAACGCCCCCAGCCCCCCTTTCCCCACTTTTAACAATTTTCGAGCTAGAGTCACCCAATTTGGTATGAAGATAGCAATTGTCATGCCACAAAGATCTGCATAAAAAATTTTGATACCACACCCACCCATTCCGGCCCAGCCCCCCTTTCCCCACCTTCTTCAAACTTCTAGCTACAGTCACCAAATTTGGAAGGAAGATACCTGGTGGCATCATCTTCATCAGAGAATCTTTAAGGCAGCGTACACCCCTTCCGCATCCGTACCCCTTTGCAATCAGGCTTCTTTTTACCGGTTTTAATACTGGTTACGAGTATAGCGCAGTTGGTTGAGAGCGACTGCAACGTTTCCACTTGTCTTTATCTATGGCATATTTATTTAAGTGTCAAGATTGGGGTTCTACGATAACTGGGAGGGCAAATCGATATTTTCGATAACTCAAAATCCAATAAATCCACATTTTTCACACATCCTTACAATTAGAACTACTAAATTTGGTAAGAAGATGGCTACTAGCTACCCCCAAAAAACTGCAACAAAAAAATTGGAGCCACGCCCACCCATTCGATCCCCACACCCCCGCATTTTAAAATCATAAAAGCCAATATCTCCCACAGTTTTTGAGCTTGAGCAACTAAATTTTGTGCCAAGATAGGTGGTGATGACCCCCCAAAAACTGCATCAAAACTTTGGATGCCCTCGCCGCCCCAACGCTAAGTAAAAAACGGGAATTCGTATATCAAACAGAGTTGTGGAGCTAGAGAATATGTGTCCCAGAAATCTAAAACATTAATCTAATTTTACTGTTGCTCGCAAACGGTTTAATTATTGGTGGGCAATTTAGAAAAAAAAACTATAAGCATATCGATAGTACTATCGAACAACATATAATTCGATAAATTGCGGTTACAGTAAGTGAAATATTCAAAACAAGTAAGAAGGCTCTAGTCGGGAGAGCCCGATTAGAAGATACCCTGAACCCAGCTGCAATAAATAAATTAAACTTATATAAGACTTTGGTATACTGACTTAACTTCAATCGATTAAGTTCGATATCTCCGGTTTTTCTCAACCGATTTGGAAGAAACTTTCAGAAAAGTTCTATCGTTACCCATTATTTCTGCTCTCATTTTTACATTTTCCGAATTCGATATATTTTTGTTATCGATTCCATGTGTATATCGAACACCAGAATAGTTATCGATAATTTGAAGCAAACTTGTTCTGCTCATGGTATAGGAGAACTTATATCCCAAATCTGAAGTCTCTAGCTTTTGTAGTCTCTGGGATCCACGCGTTCATACAGACGGACAGACGGACATGGCTATATCGACTCGGCTGTTGATGCTGATCAAGAATATATATACTTTATAGGGTCGGAGATGCTTCCTTCTGCCTGTTACATACTTTTGCACAAAACCATTATACCCTTATTTACCCATTTTATGGGTTAAGGGTATAAAAATAATAGCTTATTAAACCCTTCGTCGGGTTTTTCCGGACCTTACGGGGCCGGTCCTTTTGCGGCCCACGAAAAAACCCTGGCGCGCTCACCTCTTCCCTGAACACTTAACATAATGACTGTACATGTTAAGTACATACAAACACATAGTATATATGTATGTGTGTTTTTGTGTACACGCCTGCACAAATGAAGATTGATGTTGGTTTGCGTGCTTGTGTTTCTTGACCAAATTTGATTAAATTTGTACGCTTAAGATAGTTCAAAATTTGGAAGATTCAAGATTTTTTGTGATACTTCCTTTCGGTGATCCTTCTTTTTTTTTTTTTTTTGTTACATACATTTTAACAAAACCATTATACCATGTCTTACCAATTTTATAGATTTAAGGTATAGAATTAAAATATACCATGTCATGTACTTACATTTTTTTTTATCTTTTGCTTTAAAATATTAAGGCAGTTTTTTTTATTTATAGAATATATAAAACTAAAAGAAAACAAATTAAATGCCAAAACAAGAGTGAAGGCAATCGGAAATTGCAGCCAAAAGCGCGCAAAAAAACTCAGCAAGAAAGCAGAGTTTGGAGACGAAGAAGAGACCAAACCAACGTACCTTATAAATCTAAATTTTAAAGGAAACACGGGGTTGAGTTTGTGTGAGGACATGAGTCAAAAAAGTGCGTCAACAAAGCAGCATGAAAAGAATTTCAGTCGCAGGCCTTTGGATGATTGTGAAAGAACAACGTCATGATCAATATGGGTTGAAAATAATGATGATATCTGATTGTATATCATGTGAATGTGTGTGTGCGTGTGCAATTTGCAAACACACAATAGAGAGCCGGCTGAATTCGAAAACCTCGGACAACAAACGTCGCACTCGGCTAACAACCCGTTTTTTAGGGTTCCTGAAGGGGATGAACTTCGTTTCACCCCTTTGTACAAATAAAAAGCAGTGGCGAGATGAGATCGCTTCAAACGTTTATATTTGTAGAGCGCGCATTGCAGCATCGCATTTAAAAAAATATATGGCGTTCAGCAATTTTAGTTGTTAAAAATGCGTGGCAGAACCAACATCGGGCTCGCAATAAAGTTAAGAATTATGTTTTCAATTAAAAAAAGGAAGCCCGAACAAAACTAAACGAGTTAAAAATTTAAATTAAATAAACAAAAAAATTCATCGAAAAATTTAACAATATCAATACTTACTGCTCTGTGGCTTGTGCGCACATTTTTTCGATTATGCGCACTTCAAACTAAAAATTTTAAATACTACAGAGAGTGGAAGGAAACGTGAGAGGCAAAAGAAAAAAATTACAAAAATCGCATTAGCACAAACAAACACATTTGACGCATTCAAATGTAAATTGTAAATGATAAACTTTTTTTAAACAATAAACTTGACATAAGTTGGACAAGAGATTCCAAAAATTAAAAACCACTTAAAAATCAGGCACAACAAATTTTATTTTAAACAACATCATTGGCGAGGCAAAAAGCATTTAAAAATTGGTGTGGTGAGCTTTGGTAAGCTTTAAGCAATAGAAAAAAAAAATTGTTCTTTTTTTTCAATAAATATTCAAACACAAACAAATTCACATAGCTAAGTTTTAAGTAACTTAAAATTTTCTTTGTGTGAAACGCATTTCACACTCTTTTGACAAACACAAAATTTTTGATTTTCCAGTAAAGCCCTCTAAACTGTTTATTCAAAAGTTAAATGCAACTATATCCAAATATAAACCAATTTATTGCAGTATTTTATTGGAAAAAAAAAACACTTGCACATTTCGTTTTAAATAAACACTAAACGGCTTTTTGAGCTTTTAAAAACAATCAAATTTTAGCTCTGCTGCTTTTGTTAAAAGGGTGCGATATGTATGTATATGCATATGTTCATATGTGAGTGTGGGTTTCTAGATGGCTGCTCTTTGTGTGCACAAATTTACAATCATTATCAAATAGATTTTATAATATAGACATAAGTTTTTTGCATAAGTTTTGTATATATGAACATATGTAGCAAGCAAGTGTAATGTAATGATTTTCATAATACTTATATGTAATATCTCTTTTTAGAGCAGTAAAACGATTTTACTAAAAATTCGAGCCTAAAATGTTAAAAAATAAAACAAATAAACTATCTGGTAGAAATTCGACCAAAGAGCGCTCTATGAGGTTGTCAGTAATTAACTTTAAGGATTTGGCAATGTTGTATAATTCTGGGAGATTTCGAATTTCGAATTTTTTTAAGTGGGAATGGGCGTGGAGGTAAGGCGGCAGGAGTGTGCGTAGCTTCCAAATGTTGATGAAGATCTTAGGGGGAAGTCAACAGTTATTTTCCCAACGAGTTTTGTGACTCTATTTTTAATATGTGAAAAATATGTGTGAATGCCACGACCACCCCTGCCACCTCGAGCCACCTTTATCCACCCGCCTTTTAAAACGGGAATAAGTCTTTCCTCCACGATTTGTTTCTAGAGTCACTATTTGGTAGAAGGATGGCGGGTGACACCCCCCAAAGATCTGCATGGGATATTTATTTATAACCACGCCCTAAATTCCGCCCCACGCTCCAGCATCCTTTGAAAAACGGGAATGCCTGCATTTTGCATCTCTGTGTTCGACGTGTTTAAACATACGGGCGGACAGACAAAAAGACGGAAAATGGTCAAATCGACACGACTGTTTTTGCTGATCAAGAATATGTTTATTTTATTGGGTCAGATATTCTTCCGCCTGTCTGTCCATTTGCACAAAGCCATAATACCCTTTTTGATGTGTAAACATCTAACGGCTCGGGGGGTAAAAGTCTTGACACTAATACATACACAAAATCTTAGGATGACTGCTTAAGTTCTAGTAAGATCATATCGGTGTATTTGTCATTGTATTATTGTTAGTGTTGTAAGCTATATTCTTATATCTTATACCGAGTACAAAGTATTTGCATTAATTATACTACCGATATATGATACGATATATAATATATATGAATGTTACCAGATTATATGCAAGCTTACAACACTAATGACATTGACAAATACACCGAAATAAAATTACACAAAACAAACAAAATATAAAAATAATATATACAACAATGTGTATTTTACAATGGAGGTAAGTTAAAAAAACGTTGCAGTCGGACGCAACCGACTGCGGTATGTTACCAGTACTAAAACCGGAAAAAAGAGGTCTGATTGATAAGGGGTACGGATGCGGAAAGGGTGTACGCTGCCTTAAAGATTCTCCTATGCAGATGGGGATGCCACAAGCTATCTTCCTTCCAAATTTGGTGAGTCTAGCTCGAAGTTTGAAAATGGTGGTAAAAGGGAGGGTGGGGACGGTATGGGTGGGCGTGACATCCAAATTTTTGATGCAGATCTTTGTGGAATGTCAATTGCTATCTTCATACCAAATTTGGTGACTCTAGCTCGAAGTTTGTAAAAAGTGGGAAAGGGGGGGGTGGTATGGGTGGGTGTGGCATCTAAATTTTTGCTGCAGATCTATGTGGGATGTCAATTGCTATCTTCATACAAAATTTGGTGACTCTAGCTAAAAGTTTGTAAATGGTGGGGAAAGGGGGGCGGAATGGGTGGGCGTGGCTCCAAAACGTTGATTCAGATTTTTGGGGGTCGTTGCCAGCTATCTTCCTACCATATTTGGTGGCTCTAGCTCCACAACTCTGGAAGATACACGCATTCCCGTTTTTGGCGAAGCGTTGGAGCGGATGGGGGTGGCTAGGGCAGTATTGGTGGGCGTGGCATCCAAACTTTTGATGCAGTTTTTGGGGGTCATTATCACCTATCTTGTCACCGAAGTTGGTGGCTATAGCTCAAAAACTGTGGGAGATATAGCTTGTTTGACTGAAAAATGCGGGGCGGCTGGGGGCGGAATGGGTAGGCGTGGCTGCAAAAGTTTTTTTGGTGGTTGCTAGTAGCTATCTGCTTACTTAATTTGGTAGTTCTAGCTGTAAGGATGTGCGAAATATGTGGATTTATCGGTTTTGAGTTATCGAATTAATCGGTTTGCCAGCCCCCCAGTTATCGTAGAACCCTCATCTTAACACTTTAATTTACTATCTTATAGATAAAGAGATTTGGAAAGTTTCAATTCTCTAGCTTGAAGAGTGTGGAAAAAACTTGGACACATACGGACGGACAGACGGACAGACACCATGACGGACATTGCACAAAACCAATATAATCTTTACCTTCGGTAACGAGTATAAAAATTAACAGAATATAAAATGCAATAAGAAACTGGCACAACAGCAGCAGCAGCAATAAATACAAGAACAACAAAGAATATTACAAGAAAGAAGAGCCAGGAACGCTGTATATCGGCGGGCCTATAAAGCCAGAATTTGACCAAATTTAAACAACGCAACTATAAAAAATAATTAATTACAAAAGGTTTACACATCTCCCGTGTGATCGGAATCACATTTGTTTTTTTTTATGAGTTTTATCTGATCAGGGTATACAAAAAATATCAAGACACCAGCCGAAAGCTCGATAAAAAGTATAAAAATTTCTCTCGTTGTAATTCTAATGTCGCGGTCACAATTGTAAACTTAAATTTTCATATCTATGAAATCCATGAAATGGCTAATAAGGGTTTACAGTCGAGCTTTCTCGTCTCGAGCCTTTTTACTTGTTTGTCTATTTTTTTCGATAGGATTTAGCAAGTGCCCCTCAAAAAACATGTGCTTATTATTTTTAAATCCATAAAAACAGTTTCTGTTGGATTAAACAGTCAAGAAAGCTCGACTAGGGATACCAAAAACCCTTGACTTTACGCATACGGTGCACAGCCCATGAAAAGGGTGAAAACGGTATGATGGTAAAGTGCACAAATTCGAACTTCTCCGCAACGAACTTGCGTGAAACGAAATGTTTTATTTATTTATTTTTCCAAACACTCAATCATCAGACGCAACCGATGTCACTAGCTATATTGCCACCAAATTTTGGTGACTTTATATAATTATAGAAAAAAGCGGGCGGTATTACGTTAAATAACTATTTCCTATCAAACTTGGAAGCTCTAAGATAGATAGTGGCATATTGGCTCATAGACAAAGGGATTTTTGCACAGTATTAAGTCTTTAGATTTACTGTATGGGTAAAAGTTGTGTTCAGACCGACAGGCATATGGGCAGACACCATGACGGACATTTCACAAAACCAATATACTCTTTACCTTCGGAATCAATTTATCGACACCTCCCGTCGCCGATATGCACATGAATTGGAATTTAAAGTTGGAATACTTAAAACTTTTTTTTAAAAACTATAGACAAAATATTGAAGATCAGTAAAATCGATATCGAAATCGGTTAAATGCCGGTAAAAAGAGGCCTGATTGCAAAGGGGTACGGATGCGGCAGGGGTGTACGCTGCCTTAAGGATTCTCCGATGCAGATGGGGATGCCACCAACTGTCTTCCTTCCAAACTTGGTGACTGGCTCAAAGTTTGTAAAAGTTTGGAGAAGGGGACTGGGGTGGTATGGGTGGTCGTGGCATCCAAATTTTTTATGCAGATCTTTGTGGGATGCCACCAGCTATCTTCATACCAAATTTGGTGACTCTAGCTCAAAGTTTGTAAAAAGTTGTGGGAAGAGATCTTTGTGGTATGTCAATTGCTATATTCATACCTAGTTTGGTGACTCTAACTCTACAACTCTGAAAGATACAAGCATTCTCGTTTAACGAAGTGTTGGGTCGGCTGGGGGCGAATATGGCGGTATGGGTAGGCGTGGCATTCAATGTTTTGATGTTGTTTTTTGGGGGTCGTCATCACCTATCTTGGCACGAAATTTGGTGAATCTAGCTCGATAACTTTGGAAGTAACAGGCGTTTCTGATTTACGAAAGCTGTTTCCATTGCTCAGTAACTGAGCCTCCGTTAATGAATCAGCTGTTGGGTTTGTTTTGTTTGGTTTGTTATAGCTAAATTACGAATTAAACATGGAGCGAAATCTATTACTGCACATTTGTAGTGCGTTATTGTCAGTTTTATTGGCCTACATGCAATGTCTACAAGCTGTTTTGCTTGTTATGAAGGAGCAATGTAATTTTATCGGCCACGAACATTGCAAATAGCAGAAAACGGAAGCGTCCATCTGAGCTGCTTGTTATATAAGAATATACATATGTGAGCGAGCACCTTAGTATATAAAAACTAAATAAATCGAAATTGTATTTTATAATTTGACTTCATTTATTTAATTAAATTTATAAATTTATTCTCAATGTTTCATTGACTTAAGCCAATGTTTCCTGTATAGAACTACTCATTTCAGCAAGGGTTTCTTCCATTTTGTTAAGGAACTGAGTAGCTATGGAAGCTTGAATAGCTTCCTCTAACGGCGTGACGGAACCACTTGCCGTTCTTCGCCGCTTTGCCGGTTACTCTCCAGAAGCCGGCGATGAGTGCTCTGAACCAGACCGCTCTACTGAACATCTTTCAGGCACTAACGAATAATACTGATTAAAATTTATCATATTAAATAATATTTAATTACACTACCTGTTGTTTGGTCGATGTAACATTCAACGTGTATGGCTCTAACTTGTTGCAAAATCCGATGTAATCTATCGAATGGTTGCCATTTGGATGTTGCACCACCCGACGGCTCCTGATCTTTCAATTCTTGTCCAGAAGGAAACAACAATAATTAGCTTTTGGACATATAACGCAGTTTTGTATATATCTTACTTATATTTGCACGTCAAGTTTTAAACTTTATCCCGCACTGCGCCACCCACTTCCTTCATTCCCACCTCCTTCAATTTCTCCGCCATTTTTGCATAAATGTGGGAGTTTCTTTGCATTGCCCTGAGCGCAATGAAATTCTCCATCCATGCCTTGAATCCATCTAAAAACGAAGTATATTAATTATTTAAAAAATTGCGCTTACCTTTTCAATCTTCAATCAGCTGTTTTGTGACTTTTTCGATGAAACATCGCGATGTTTTATCGGACAAGTGTTCAAATGAACTAGTCTCTTCAGTTATTATTCAGTAAATATTTACGGTCAGTTATACTTCAGTTAATTCCTTATTGGAGCACACATGTAAACTGAACCTCAGTTACTGTTAACTCACTGTTAGATGAATAACTGAGCAGTGGAAATAGGCTATTACTTTAACACTTTGGAAAATAAAGGACAAGTGCGAGTGACATAAAAAGTCACTAGCTATGTTGGTGTGGAGAATATATGTGTCTTATCGAGTTGCACTCCGAGGAGTATCGACTTGTTATCGATTTCGCAGTCCTCTAGTCCATTATGAAATAAGTATAAGGTGGTCTCGTCGGCAAAAGCTGTCCCTTAGCGTTTGCTAGCAATAAGGCGAGTGAAACGCACACTTCACAGTGAGTGTGAATGAAACGGTAGGATATTGTGTTGATTAGCCCTTAGCTGGTCCCTGGGGTTTAAAATAGCCCAATATAAAACAAAGCGGTGAAGTTAGATTTTATAGTTTTATTTTTAATAATTTTGAATTAGCAATAAGTCGTTGTTTTTTCGATACACAACACATTTCGGTGCATGAATAAGCTTCACACCAAGTACATGCTTGCGGCCAAAATTACAGTAACTCATTTTTTGTTTCTGCTTAAGGGTTAAGTGTTCAGAAAACATTCGTCTGCACACAACCTTCCGCGTCAACAAGCAAGCATGCACTAAAGCTAAGGGACAAAAACGAGCTAGCTTCGGCTGCCGACGAGACCACCCTATACTTATTTCATCATGCTCTAGTCTACGTAGCGCCTGAATCATGTCTTGTCTGACGCAGACATGGACCAAGATTGTAAAGTTAGACCCCTTTTACACGATGAAGCTTTTGCTTCTGAAGCATTCGTTTGTAGGCAAAGGGAGTAGAGGGGAAACAGCTGCTAGCTATGCTTAATGACTTTTGTAGCAAATATTTATTTTTCTCATTTTGCTTTGCCTTATTCCGATTTCATGTAAACACAGAGTTGCACAGTGTTTGATGTGAATAATAAAGTTATCGATTTGAAATATCGCACAAGCAAATATAAGCGCCAATAGTAAATACATTGTTTTTTTTTAAGAAATTATTAATAGCAATGTTCACTGAATCCATTTTATTTACTTGTTAGTTCTTAAACCAATTATATGTTAACAAATAATACAATCGATGGCAAAGACGTATGTTTATCGACCATAAATTTGAATCAGAGTTGCATTTACAAAGAAAATGTTGCATGAAAAAACTTCATGGTGTAAATGCGACCAGATTTGCGAAGAAGTTTTAAAACAGAATGAAAAAACTTCATCGTGTTAAAGGGGTCTTAAAATTCTTACGCTTGAAGTGGTCTCGCAGATACATTTTTTGACAAGAAAAAACAAATTATTTTTATTTATATGTAGTTTTTTTTTTTTTACATGCTTTTATTTAACTTGACTTGTCTGTCTGTCTGTATGTTTGTACCGGATTCTTGTAATCAAATTTTCACCAAGTTCTCGACTAGCGAGAGCTCTGAAATTTTCACCAAAGATGTGTTTCAGATGACAATACATGTTTTTAAAGTTTTTGGCGCGATAAAATATGTAATATCATGTAAAAACCACGAAAAACAGTTTTCCCTTTTGCTTAACTTACTAATTTGACTGTTATATATGACAAGCTTTGGTGGCATAAAGGGAAGCCTGCCGCTTCACAGGTCGAAGATCGTGGGTTCGAGCTCCGACCGAGACATATTTTTTTTGTATTACTTAAACTTTTTTATCTTTTTTTAAATAGCAAAAACATGTTTGATATTTATGTATTGCATGGATGGTAATAAAAAATCTCGATTACAAATGTATGCAAGAAAGCGTATAAAAGCATGTCTTCAAAATTTTTTTTGATTTACTTGTTTTGGTTTTGTATCATTTTATAGAAATCCTTACGAATCGACCAACTTGTCTGTGTGGTTTTAAAAATAATATTAATTTTCTATGATTGATCTAGCCCTTTTTCAACCATACTGAGCACTTTTCGACCCATAATAATAAAATAACTTTCGTATTTACTACTTAATGACTTAAATAATATAAGGAATGAGAAAATCTCGTAAACACTTGCTTTTTATAAAACAAGACTTAGTATTCATAAGTGGTATCTATTATTATATTATTATTTATTATCTATAAAAAACCAACACTCTATGCCTTACAAAACAGAATTTAAAAAAGTAAATAAATAGATGTTTGCTTTTAAGTCGACAAAAAAAAAAAAAATTCCGAAGTGCCAATAGTTTTAATTTGCAGGTGTACATATTCGCACTAGAAAAAATTCTCAATTCACATTCTTACATGCAAATACCATGTTTTCATTCCAACCAAATGCTCACATGATAATGTTTAAGTGAACATCAGTTAGCACGTCATATAACTTTAAGCATTTTACGTTTTGTATCGTATTATGAACGCCATTTTAAAGCTATAATTGTCAGAGTAAGTTTTTTGAATCATCCCTCTCAGGCATATTATATTCACAGAAACAGATCGCACCTACCATAGCAAATCAATTTGCAACCCCTAACTCTAACAGCACAGGGCAGTTGCCACCAACACAAAAACATCGAATGGTCAAGCGAAGTGTATTTTTATTTTATAAAGCAGCCACAGAGTAAAAAAAGAATTAATTGTTATTGTTACATAAAAGGTAGCGAAAGGTCTGGAGCAGTTAAGCGAACATGTTGTTCGGGTATTGCAGGCCTTGTGCTGGTCAGTAAACTGACCAATCGTGGGACTCTTAATTTCAAAATGGCAAAGGCAAGACACATGTACCGCATTTTTATTTAGTACCTCACAAGCAAAGTTATCTTTTTTCCCCAATAACTTTATAACGTTGCAGATATGCACACAAACACTTCGAAACCTTTTAAAGTTCAAGAAATAATTTGTGAAATTAAACACCAAAACATTAAATAATAGAAATTAGATATTGGAAAAGCAAAAAATTCAGATTTTCAAATTCATTTCATTTTCAATTGGACGATTTTTTGTGCTTCTTTGTCCTTAAAATGAATGCAAAACAAGTGAAAACATTTCAGTCGGAAGCAACCGACTGCGATATACTCTGATACCATTATAAAAACGGGTGTTAAGAGGTCTGCTTGCAAATGGAGTGTACGAGGGCGTCAGGGGTGTACGCTGCGTTCAAAGGTAGTTTGATGCAAATCTTTGGGGGATGCCACTAGCTCGGAAACAGTGGAAAATAGAGTGATTTTTAGTTTAAAATGGCGGGCGGCATGGTTGGGCGTAACACGAAAATTTTTAATACAAATCTTTTTATGATGTCACCAGCTATCTTCCTACCAAGTTTGGTGACTCAATTCAAAAATCGTGAAGTAAATACGCAGTCTCGTTTTTAAAAGGCAGGATGCTGCGATGGGCATGGGTGCCATCCAAAGCTGTCACCTGCTATGCATATAGCCATCAAATTGTGTTAGTCTAGCTCAAAAACTCAGGAAGATATGGGTAATTTAGATTTTTATGCGCGTTCCGGAGGACTGGGCGTGGCATCTTTTGCAGATCTTTAGTGAAAGTTCCCAGCTATCTTCCCACCAATCTTGGTGACTCAAGCTGTTAAATTGTGGGAAATATGTAGTAGAGCGTATTGACATTTTGTCTGTCGCAAAATAATTTCATGGTTTCAAGTCCAAGAAAAGCGCTTCCATAAGGTCAGATAGCATGACGAACATTGCAAAAAACCCGAAATACTGTTTACCTTCGGTTTCAGAGCACAAAAATCTTCCTAGTTTTTAGTCCTTAACTTTTAAAGGTAAAAACGCATTCTCTGTTTTTGTCTAACTTTTTAAGAAGAAAAAGAGAAGGCCGACAACATGTTGAAAAGGACCGTGTTTTCTTGAAGTCCAGATATTTCGCACATGTTTGCGCATCTATATTTTTTGTAGTCCTTGTTTTTAGATTCTTGGGCTTCTTCAGACAACTCTCCTATCGATAAAAGACTTCGTTGTATAAGCTACTCAACATGGTCCAATACTTTATGGACAGTAGGAGCTAGTTTTATATGAGAATACTTTGCACGTAAAACAGCTCCAGAGAGACCTCTGATATATTTTCCATATTTGCAAGCATCAACATTTTCGTCACAGCTTAAGACAATGAGAATGATCATAAACTTTTTTTGATATCCAAATAAATTCCTGAAATCTGAGCAGTTTTTTCTTATGTAATAAAAATCGGCTCCTTTGCGTGGAATAGTACATATGCTTATTTGAGCATGAGCATGCAATGCTCATCAGTTTCTGATGTCTCGAACACCTTATGCAGATTGCTTTTTTGCTGTGTTTTTGGTATCTCGGTATTTTTTGAGTACCTTAGTATTTTTGGAATTATTGATATTATTGGTTTTTTCTTGTTTTTCGGTATTTTTCTGTGGTTTTGGTATTTTTGAAATTATTGATATTATTGGTTTTTTGGTATTTTTTTGTATTCTTTGGTATTTTTAAGATTTGAGAAAATCCGGTAGTACAAAATCAAAAATCAAAAAACGGAGTGTCTGTTCAGCAGCGCCACGAGCATCTTTAAATCATGGAGGCGTTTACATTTGCTTGCATTGAACGTTATTGGACAATGAGCGTTACTGGACAATGCGCAACCTTTTTTTTTTCTAATAGCGTTTTCGATTGTACCAAAAAATGTAGCATTTTTGATACATTCATTCAGGGTTGCACTTTTTTCATTTTCGATTGTAATATCAGGCAGCCCTTCTGAAGTGTGATCGTTTTCGATTCTATTCAGTGTTGCCTTTTGACAGTGCAGAAGGCAAAATTTTCAACACTGTCAAAATCGAGAGTGCTGCATTTGTTTCATACTGCACTTTTTTTGTTCGATTGTGCCCATTAAAAATGCAAAACCAGTGCAGCACTGAAAAAATGTTTTGGCAGCATTTTTTAAGTGTAACATTATTATAGGGTTGCATTATTTTTTACAATCGAAAACGCTATAAGACGTTTCGAGTCAAAAAGGGCAGGCCCATAATTATACTCGATACCGAAGGTAAAGAATATATTGGGTTAGTGCAATGTCCGTCGTGGTATCCGTCCGTCTGAATGAACGCAACTTTTTTCCACACCCTTCAAGCTAGAGACTTGAAACTTTGCAAATATCTTTATTTATGGCCGGGAAAGATAAAGTATCAAGATAACTGGGGGGCTGGCAAATCGATAAATTCGATAAGCCCCATCCCCCGCATTTTGAAATCAGCAACGCTTATACCGCAGTTTTTGAGCTAAAGCCACCAAATTAAGTGTCAAGTTAGGTGATGATGACCCCAAAAAAAAAGGCATCAATTCTTCGGATGCCAGGCTCAACCATTTATTTATCACCAGTTTTCACTCCAGAATGCAAAACTACTCTAAACCCGCAAATAATTGACCGAGTTCACTGAGTCAGGAGTTCCCTTTATCAAATAAAATCTTTTCGGTGAAAAACAACGACCATCAATTTTTGAATTTTTCCATGCCAAATCAGCCAAACCGTCAACTGTGCGTGTTTCGTAATTATAAATATTATTATTTCTAATTAATCTGTTATACTATTTTGTCCTTTAAATTATCGATATTGTAAGTTTTAGATATGTTTGGCAAAAGCGCTCTGGCTAAGGCACCCGCTTTTCAGGTTCTATTCCCGTGTTTTTTAAGCTATGTATAAATATAATTCTTATATTTAATATTTAATATTATAGTTCATTAACATAATTAGCAGTCGCATGTCAATAAAAAGGTCAATGAACATAATGAGCTCGAAGTCTGATAAACATGGATAAATCTTTCTATATTGATTCGAAAATATATTTTACAAAATAAATAGTTTAATTAGAAACACAAATATTTTTTATAAAAATTTAAGAGTTTAATTTGGAACACAAATATTTTATACAACAAGTTTGTGGTTTCAAGCGACTCTCCAATTGATTTATGATCATTACCATACTTGACGTCATCGGATCAAGGAGAATTTGCCATATATTGAAAAATGTGCATGGACGTTATTAACACGCTTATGTTAGTTTCACTTTTATATATGGGCATTTCCAGAAAAAGGTCCACCGCGACGAAAAAATTAAAAGTTGATAAACAAATATTTTTTTCTTTTATATTGTTAAATAAATCGGCGAATTGAAAATATATAATCATTTTACAGCGTATTTATGTTTTTGTTGTGAAATATTTGCTCAGAAAGTCACAAAGATATTTTTTTTTCATTTTCTGCTACTTTTAGTTGCTAAAACAGCCTATTCAAAAAATATAATATTTCCTAATATTTTATCGCTAATTAAACATGTATTTCTTATTATTATTACCTTTATCATATTTCTAAGTTGTGAAGTTATATTTTTGTTTTCCTAAATAAAATTTTATGAAAAGATGCAGTCACAAACTAAGTGGAAATCTTGTCACGTTCGCGATGTCACTTTACAAATTACTAGTCAAACATGTAAAATAAATAAAATGATAGTTACATACCAAAGTGATTTTAAAAAATGGGAAACTACATTAAATTATTACGGTTTAAAAGTATTTTCTTCCAAATTACTCGCCACATTTTGCAAACTTTTGCATTTGACAAGATGAACTCAAACATGACTTCCATTTTTTACACGTTAGGGGAGCCTCTTTTTTTATAAAAAATTTAAAAACGGCAAATCTCCTTTTTTTTTTTTTTCCCCTAAAAAAAAATTAGTGTTTTAAACCCCCCCTTTTTTCTTTTTTTTTTTTTTAAAAATTAAAAAATTAAAAACCTTTATTTTTTTTTTGGTTTTTTTTTTTTTTTTTTTTTGGGTTGGTTTTTTTTTTTTTTTTTTTTTTTTTTTTTTTTTTTTTTTTTTTTTTTTGGTTTAAACCTTTATTATTTAAAATTTAAAAAAATTTTTAAAAAAAAAAAAAAAAAAAAAAAATAAAAAAAAAAAAAAAAAAAAAAAAAAAAAAAAAAAAAAAAAAAAAAAAACTGTTGTTTATTTATTTCATTTTTTATCACGTTAGCGATGCTCTTTTGTCTATAAATAATTCGAAAACGGCAAGTCTTCATATCTTGTCTTTCACCATAAAAACAGTGTTGATAAAACGCATTGAACACGTGAGAAAATATCTTTATTCTCGTTACCGAAGGTAAAGAGTATATTGGGTTAGTGCAATGTCCGTCATGGTGTCTGTCCGTCCGTATGTGCGCAAGTTTTTTCCACACCCTTCAAGCTAGAGACTTGAAACTTCTCAATTCTCTTTACCTATGGCCGGGACTGACAATGTGTCAAGATTGGGGTTCTACGATAACTGGAAGGCTGTCAAATCGATAAATTCGATAACTCAAAACCGATAAACCCACAAATTTCACACATCCTTACAGCTAGAACTACCAAATTTGATAAGAAGATAGCTACTAGCAACCTCCAAAAAACTGCATCAAATTTTGGAAACGCTGCAGTCGGACGCATCCGACTGCGGTATACTCGTAACCAGTATTAAAACCGGTAAAGAAAGGCCTGATTGCAAAAAGGGTACGGATGCGGCAGGAATGTACGCTGCCTTAAAGAATAATCGATGCAGATGGGGATGACACCAGGTATCTTCCTTCCTAATTTGGTGACTCTAGCTCAAAGGTAAAGGTGTAAAAGGTGGGGGAAGGGAGGTTGGGGTTGGTATGGGTAGATGTGGCATTCAAATTTTTGATGCAGATATTTGTGAAATGTCAATTGCTATCTTCATACCAAATTTGGTGAACGTAGCTCAAAGTTTGTAATAGGTGGGGGAAGGGGGGCTGGAGGCGGTATGGGTAGGTGTGGCATCCGAATTTTTGATGCAGATCTTTGTGGAATGTCAATTGCTATCTTCATACTAAGTTTGGTGACTCTAGCTCAAAGTTTGTAAAAGGTGTGGGAAGAGGGGCTGGCTTTGTGGAATTTCAATTGCTTTCTTCCTACCGAATTTGGCGACTCTAGCTCAAAGTTTGTAAAAAGTGGAAGATGAGGGGATGAAGGCACTATGGGTGGGCGTGGCATCCAGAATTTGGGGATTGTTACCAGGTATCTTTCTACCAAATTTGGAGGCTGTATCTCAAAAAGAGTGGTAGATACACGCTCTTCCGTTTTTAATTAAGCGTTGGGGCGTCTGGCGACGGCTAGGGCGATATAGGTAGGCGTGGCTGTAGCTCAAAAACTGTGGAAGTTAAATGTGTTTCTGATTTCAAACTGCGTGGGGGGGGGAATGAGTGGAGGTGGCTCCAACATTTTTGACGCAGTTTTTTGGGGGTTGCTATAACTCTCGCCAAATTTGGTAGTTCTAGCTGTAAGGATGTGCTAAATAGGTGGATTAGTCGATTTGTTGTTATTGAATTTATCGATTTGCCAGCCCCCCAGTTATCGTAGAACCCCAATCTTGACACTTTTATTTACTAAGCCATAGATAAAGATAATTGCAAAGTTTCAAGTCTCTAGCTTGAAGGGTGTGAAAAACATGTACAGCATGACGGACATTGCACAAACCCAATATACTCTTTGCCTTCGGTATCGAGTATAATAAACGCATTTGACTTTTTGAACAGCGAAGAGCAGACGTTTGGAGAAGTCAGCATTTTTAAAGCAGACGTAGACCAAGAGATTTGCAAAATCTCACGTCTCTAGCTTCATGTGCTTTGAAAAACGCGCATTCATACAGACGGGCTGACGGACAGACAGCTTGATGGACTTTACACAACACCAATTTACCTGAACCCAGTTGCAATTAATATGTATATTAAATTTATAAAAGACTTTGGTATACTGACTTAACTTTAATCGATTTAATGCGATATCTCCGATGTTTCTTAACCGATTTGGACGAAATTTTTTTGACTGTATTCTGAGTGCGCATCCCTAAAAATCATCGCTGGGTTGGTAAGTCATTACGACGAAGACGGGATCGGATGCGCAGCCCTGTGACACTTTCGCGAGATTATTAGTGTGCAATGATAGGTTGCTTAAATATTTTACTTTTTGTTCAGCTATTTCCTCCTTGACTGTTAAGATAGAACATACCACGGTGCCCCGATGATGGTTCTCAAGATTTTTGACTGGGCTCTCTGGACAATGTCAATGCTGCTGTTCCCCCATAACTGGGAGCCATACGACCTGAAAGGTTTTAGAACAGAGCTGTTTCATCTAACTGCAAACTTCCTGTCGTAGAGGTACGACTTAAGCAGCTTAGGTGTGTTGTTTGGGAGCATTGTTTTGATCTTATGCATCAGACCTTCCAACCAAACTTTGTCGAATGCCTGAGAAACTTTCAGAAATATTGCAGTGCAGTATTCTCTATTTTCGAACGCGCTTCGTATCTCTTTTATTGTTCTGTTAACCTGCTCAATTGTTCCGTGCTTTTCACGAAAGCCAAATTGGTGTGATGGGATTATGTTATGAAGATTCAGAAATGGATTTATACGGGCCAGCAAACATTTTCAAAAAGTTTTGATAGACACGATAATAAGCTTATAGGTCTATACGACGTGGGAACTGTGTGATCTTTTCCAGGCTTTGGTGTCATAATGATGATTGGGCTGAGAGATTGACAGCTGAGAGCCGTTTGAAGCAGTCGGTAGTGCAAACGTATTTGTTGCAGGGTTAGGTTGGAACACTTTTTAAAGATGAGTAGTAAATGTGCTAGCTCTTTACTTCATCGCTGCGGGCCCAGCCGCCTGCGAAGTTTTTTATAGGCATTACTGTTTCTGTTGGTGAGCTTAGAGTTGGGTGAGCTCTCCACAATGAGTTTTTCGTACTGGTGGCTGATAATTGCTCGATGTAACGGCGTTGAGCGCGCTCGTCCTCGATTTTTAACGCTTTGGTGAGTTTACGTGTGGCGTCTTTTAGTTCTTGCTTTACCGATGGTGATCTGTTTGATTGCCAGTCACGTCGTAAGCGCCGCTTTTCAAGAACGAGCTGTTCAATTTGTAGATTTGTTGTCCTTTGGTTGTGTATTGTTTTTGGTGTTTGAGGCGTAGCGGTGCGAGCTGCGGCGACGAAGACCGTCTCCAGAGTGTTAACAAAACTATCAATGTCAGCTTCATCTACGAGACGTTGCTTAAGCTCAATGTGTGAGCTTATATATTTTTTTACCCTTAACCCATAAAATGGGTAAATAAGGGTATAATGGTTTTGTGCAAAAGTATGTAACAGGCAGAAGGAAGCATCTCCGACCCTATAAAGTATATATATTCTTGATCAGCATCAATAGCCGAGTCGATTTAGCCATGTCCGTCTGTCCGTCTGTCTGTCCGTCTGTCTGTCTGTCCGTCTGTCCGTCTGTCTGTCTGTATGAACGCGTGGATCTCAGAGACTACAAGAGCTAGAGACTTCAGATTTGGGATATAAGTTCTCCTATACCATGAGCAGAACAAGTTTGCTTCAAATTATCGATAACTCTTCTGGTTTCCGATATACACATGTGATCGATAACAAAAAAATATCGAATTTGGAATATGTAAAAATGAGGGTTGAAAGAATGGGTAACGATAGATCTTTTCTGAAAATTCAAATCGGCTAAGAAACACCGGAGATATAGAATTTAATCGATTGAAGTTAAGTCAGTATACCAAAGTCTTATATAAATTTGGTATATTTATTGCAACTGGGTTAACGGTATCTTCTAGTCGGGCTGTCCCGACTAGAGCCTTCTTACTTGTTTGTATCTGAACCAGTTAGTTTTCTGTGAAGTTCACTTATCGGGTCGATTCATGAATTCAGGGTGTCGTAGCAGATTTATTACGACTAGCGAGTGATCGGATGATAGATCCAAAAAGCATTCTGCACTTATCAGTCTACGCGAAATGTTTTTGGTAACTGCAAAGTCAATCAGATCCGCTAGTTTTTTGGGATCTGTCGGCCAGTATGTTGGTCTGCCAGGAGAAACGGGGTCGAGCTTGTTGTTAGCTTTTATAAATGCATTGTAGAGCTGTTTTCCTTTTGGATTCACGAGACAAGATCCCCATTGTGTGTGCTTGGCATTGTAGTCTCTTGCTGCTATAAAGCATTCTCCTAGTGAGTTGAAGAATTCCATAAACTGGTCTTCAGCTATGGTATAACGCGGGGGGCAGTATACAGCGGCTAGAGTGAGTTGGTTACCACTGTCCGGAGATATTTTTAGAGATGTGGCCTGTAGAAAGTTTTCAGCAAACTCTTTAAAATAGTGGTGCTTGAGGCGGCTTCTGATCAAAATACCAGTTCCACCATGTGCCTTACTATCGGGATAATTTGTACCGTAGTATAAGCAAGGCAAGTTCTATCGTTACTCATTATTTCAACTCCCATATTAACATTTTTCAAATTCGATTTTTTTTTGTAATCAATTACATGTGCATATCGGAAACCAGGATAGTTATCGATAATTTGAAACAATCTTGTTCTGCTTATGGTATAGGAGAACTTATATTCCAAATCTGAAGTCTCTAGCTCTTGTAGTCTCCGAGATCCACGCGTTCATACAGACGGACAGACGGATGGACAGACGGACATGGCTATATCGACTCGGCTGTTGATGCTGATCAAGAATATATATCCTTTATGGGGTCGGAGATGCTTCCTTCTGCCTGTTACATACTTTTGTAGAAAACTATTATACCTTTTTTACCCATTTTATGGGTTCAAGATAAAAAAATATTAAAAACGAGAAAAACAAAATGAAAACCAAACATTTTCTTTTAAAATCATTTCCTCTAGCCATTGATGCAGGGGGAAACACAAGGCAGGCTCACACATTAACTTTTTGACGGGCTGGCTTACAACCCCCTCAGCCACATCGACTGCAATAAAAGAAAATGCATTTTCCATGTTAGCTGCTATTCAAATTGCTTAATTGCGTATTAAATATGCAGAAAAGTAGACAAAATTTGAGAAAAAATACGCACGCGTGCTGTGTAACCAACCATTGACCAAACTGTAGACCATATAACTGTTACTACCCGCCAGTTCGGAATAGAGTCAATTGATAACTTCGAGTACCGTGTGGTAGTCAATTGTCCCCCGCTGTCAATTTGTCGGAGCTCCATATCTGTATGTACGAACCCGTCAATCTCAGAGATAAAAGTTTTTTATATCAAAGGCAGAACAAGCTATTTTCAAATTCGATAAATCATTTAGTTTTTTTTTTATAGCTTTTTATTAGCTTCACTTGTATTTTGGTTTTTTAACTCTAAGAAAAGTTATTTATTAGGTTTGAAAGGCTTTTTGTGCATCACTCCCATATTGTCTGGTGTCTAGGATACCCGGCTCTCACCCGTGTGGCCTGGGTTCAATTCGCGGTATGGGAATATGGATGATTTTAATCTTTTAGCCACAATTAGTTTTTTGTAAAATTGTTTTTTATTTTTATTTTTTTAATCGCTTTTATTAGCTTCACCTGTATGTTTGTGTGTAACTCTCTACTAAAAAGTAAAGTAAAACTAAAATTAAAAAATCTTTTAAAAAAATACGCTTATAACAAACATTGAACTAAAAATTTAAAAAATTGGTTTAAAATAAGCTTAAAACAATAATAATCGAAAAATGCTACTATCATTGTGAAAAAAGCATCTGGCGCTCGATATACGAAAAATATAGCACAAAGCGTCCATTTATTTAATTTATTATACATACGTTTCAATAACAATAAATTCTTGATTTTTAATTAATAATAACTGGCTCTGGAAATTATGGTCATAATAATGATTTTCTCATTAACAAAACCGGTTGAGAAACACCAGAATATTGAAGTTTAGTCAACGTGCAGTGGCGCAATAGTTCAGTCATTGTTTGTAGATGCATGCACACACACACTTAGATTAGGCTTGGGCTCCTAGTTGAGCTTTCTCGACGAGAGCCTTCTTACTTGTTTTTTAAAGTCAAGACTAGCAAATAGATATGGGCACGAGTTATGCTTGCAAAAGTGCCACGAGGTGTTCGTGCTAAAAAAAATTTCATGCGTGTTTCGTTCGTGTTCCTGTTTAATCTTCGGACACGAGATAGCACAACATTTAAAATATTGCCCTGGGGGATCTTGCTAGTTTCACATTTTCTTTTAAACCGCTTACTAAACAGCTGCGTTTACTTGTTTTGTGTTTTCCTTTCTTTCACATGTATTACAACAGTGAACATTTAATTAACAAGTGGTTTTCGTCTTACCATGAATTTAAAACGAGCAATATTGTATAAAAAGATGAGGCATTTTATTTTCCAGTAGATTTAAAGTCCACAAACAAGCCAACAAACAGACACTGCTTATTATAGATTTGATCTACCACAATACTCACACACGTACCGTAGTTTCCAACAATCGGTCTAGCTATAAAATGAAAAAAATTTTTTCTCGTACTGAGCCGTGTAGTAGTGCACCGCCGAACTGACTTCCCAACTGACATCCTTACAAGTAAATTGCTAACACTTAAATAATGAAGTGGAAGGTAATTGAATACATCGAAATGTTAAATGCGTCACTTTATTTCATACAAGGTCAGGGCTGGAACTAGTGGTAGTTACCGGGTAGCTAGCGCGAGCTTACGTGGTGTTAGCTACCAGAGCTAGTGGGTATATATGCACTTATACATATATATGATAAATATATATTTATGTTTAAGTGTGTGCCTGTGAAAATATGTATCAACAAGCATTGCCTAGCTTGACAGTTTCCTTGTACCCCGGCCCACAGCACTGTACCCTTCAAAGTGACACCTGATTTGCCATACACGAATACCTCAACGCTCCATACAAAGAGGTAAAAGTCAACAGCAGGACGCAAGAATATTTGTAGGTGTTAATCTCATGCTTAATATACCCTGTAGTGGTAGTTGTTTTAAGGTTTTGCATGCCTGCGTCATATAAAAATGCTTAAACTAAATTTATTGAATAACTTTTTTATAGTTGAAAGCATATTATCATACACACATTATGACAGGTACGTAAGGTACGTTAAACTCGGAGACAAGGGTAATTTCTAAGGGTATGTTCCTTTCTGAGGCTGAACCTTCCCTTTTGTTTTAATTGACGAGCTGAGTTCAGAGGTTTGGCGGACCGTCAAAAGAGGTGAGACAAGTATCACGTTAATAGAATTTCCATATATGCCCATTAGTCACTGCTATCCTCAATCGATAAAAGTAAATACAAACATACATACCGACATATGAAAATATATCAAAATATGTAAAAATGAATCAAATTTATTTAAATTTTATTGTTTTCAAATTGAAGGTAACAGTAGATATGTAGTTGTTAAGAACTTCGAAGATTTAGTGGTAGATAACAAAAGCGAACATCAAAATAAATAAGTAAGAAAGCTCTAGTCGAATAAACTCTAAAAGACATTACGCCTACAGTCATTATTAGTATGTATTTATGTGTGTGTGTATACGCACGCGTTTACATAAAGTGCATGCAATGCTGCTGAATGCTTGACTTAACTTTAATTTTCGATATCTCCGGTCTTTCTCAGCAGATTTCAATCAAATTTTCACAGATGATCAATACTTCGTCAACAGTCTTTGGAAAAAGTTTCAAAGTTTTCAAATTCAAAATTTTGTTTTTATCGTTTCCATGTGAATATTGGAAACCGGTTCAACTATCGATAGTTTGAAGCAAACTTGTTCTGCCTATCGGTTAAAATATCTTATGTTCCAAATCTGAATGACGGACAGACAGAAAGATTGATATGGTCATATCGACTCGACTGTTGTTGCTGATCAATAATATATTTATACTCGATACCGAAGGTAAAGAGTATATTGAGTTTGTGCAATGTCCGTCATGGTGTCCGTCCGTCTGTCCGTCTGTATGTTCGCAACTCGTTTCTACACCCTTCAAGCTAGAGACTTGAAACCAATTCTCTTTATCTATGGGATAGTAAATTAAAGTGTCAAGATGGCGGCTCTACGATAACTGGGGGGCTGGCAAATCGATAAATTCGATAACTCAAAACCGATAAATCTACATATTTCGCACATCCTCATAGCTAAAACTACCAATTTTGGTAAGAAGATAGCTACTAGCAACCCCCAAAAAACTGCATCAAAAATTTTGGAGCCACGCCCACCCATTCCGCCCCCAGCCCCCCGCATTTTTCAGTCAAAAAAGCCTATATCTCCCACAGTTTTTGAGCTAGAGTCACCAAATTTGGTGCCAAGATAGGTGATGATGACCCCCCAAAAACTGCATCAAAAGTATGGATGCCACGCCCACCAATACTGCCCTAGCCACCCCCATCCGCTCCAACGCTTCGCCAAAAACGGGAATGCGTGTATCTTCCAGAGATGTGGAGCTAGAGTCACCAAATTAGGTAGGAAGATAGCTGGCAACGACCCCCAAAGAACTGCATCAACTTTTTGGATGCCACGCCCACCAATACCGCTCTAGCCATCCCCATCTGCCCCAGCTCTTCGTCAACAAAGGGAATGCGTGTATCTTCCAGAGTAATGGAGCTAGAGTCACCAAATTTGGTAGGAAGATAGCTGGCAACGACCCAAACAATCTGCATCAAAGTTTTGGAGCCACGCCCAACCATTCTGTCCCCCTTCCCCCACCTTATACAAACTTTGAGCTAGAGTCACCAAATTTGGTATGAAGGTAGCAATTGACATTCCACATAGATCTGCATCAAAAATTTGGATGAAACGCCCACCCATACCGCCCCCCAGCCCCCTTTTCACCACATTTTACAAGCTTCGAGCTAGAGTCACCAAATTTGGTATGCAGATAGTAATTGACATCCCACAAAGATCTGCATCAAAAATTTGGATGTTACGCCCACCCATACCGCACCAGCCCCCCCTTTCACCACATTTTACAAACTTTGAGCTAGAGTCACAAAATTTGGTATGAAGATAGCAATTGACATTCCACAGAGATCTGCATCAAAAATTTGGATGCCACGCCCACCCATACCGCACCAGCCCCCCCTGTCCCCACATTTTACAAACTTTGAGCTAGAGTCAATAAATTTGGTATGAAGATAGCAATTGACATTCCACAGAGATCTGCATCAAAAATTTGGATGCCACGCCCACCCATACCGCACCAGCCTCCCTTGTCCCCACATATTATAAACTTTGAGCTAGAGTCACCAAATTTGCAACGAAGACAGCTGGTGGCATCCCCATCTGCATCGGAGAATCTTTAAGGCAGCGTACACCCCTGCCGCATCCGTACCCCTCTGCAGTCGGGCTTCTTTTTACCGGTTTTAATACTGGTATCAAGTAAACCGCAGTCGGTTGCGTCCGACTGCAACGTTTTCACTTGTTACTTTATGGAATTATACTCGATGCCGAAGGTAAAGAGTATATTGGGTTTGTGCAACGTCCGTCATGTTTTCTGTCCGTCCGTATGTTCACAACATTTTTCCGCACCCTTCAAGCTAGAGACTTGAAACTTTGCAATTATCTTTATCTACGGCTTAGTAAATAAAAGTGTCAAGATTGGGGTTCTACGATAACTGGAGGGCTGGCAAATCGATAAATTCAATAACACAAAATCGACAAATCCACCTATTTCGCACATCCTTACAGCTAGAACTACCAAATTTGGCGAGAAGATAGCTACTAGCAACCCCCAAAAAACTGCGTCAAAAATGTTGGAGCCACCTCCACTGATTCCCCCCCCCCCGCAGTTTGAAATCAGAAACACATAATTTCCACAGCTTTTGAGCTACAGCCACGCCTACCCATATCGTCCTAGCCGTCGCCAGACGCCCCAACACTTCGTTAAAAACGGGAGTGCGTTTATCTTCCATGTTTTTTGATCTACAGTCACCAAATTTGGTAGGAAGATAGCAATTGACATCCCACAAAGATCTGCATCAAAAATTTGGATGACAAGCCCACCCATACCCCCCCCCCCCCCCCTTCCCACACAAACTTTGAGCTAGAGTCACCTTATTCGGTAGGAAGATAGCAGTTGACATCCCACAAAAATCTGTATCAAAGCTTTGGAGAAACTCCCACGCACTCCAATTTAGCCCCCCCACAGTTTGAAATAAGAAACGCCAAGAACTTTCACAGCTTTTGAGCTAGTGTCACCAAATTTAGTGCCCAGATAGGTGACGATAGCCACCCCCAGCCGCCCCAACGCTTCTTTAAAATCGGGAATGCGTGTATCTACCACATTTTTATACCCTTAAACCATTATATGGGTATATAAAGGTATAATTGTTTTGTGCAAAAGTATGTCACAGGCAGAAGGAAGCATCTCCGACCCCATAAAGTATATAAATTCTTGATCAGCATCAACAGCCGAGTCGATATAGCCATGTCCGTCTGTCCATCCGTCTGTCCGTCTGTATGAACGCGTGGATCTCGGAGACTACAAGAGCTAGAGACTTCAGATTTGGAATATAAGTTCTCCTATACCATGAGCATAACAAGTTTGCTTCAAATTATCGATAACTATCCTGGTTTCCGATATGCACATGTGATCGATAACAAAAAAATATCGAATTTGGAATATGTAAAAATTAGGGTTGAAATAATGGGTAACTATAGAACTTTTCTGAAAATTTCGTCCAAATCGGTTAAGAAACACCGGAGATATCGAATTTAATTGATTGAAGTTAAGTCAGTATACCAAAGTCTTATATAAATTTAGTATATTTATTGCAACTGGGTTAACGGTATCTTCTAGTCGGGTTCTCCCGACTAGAGCCTTTTTACTTGGTTGAGCTAGATCTACCAAGTTTGCTAGGAAGATACCTGGTAACAATCCCCAAAGATCAAAAATTTGATTGGTGGGGGATGGGGGCAGTATGGGTGGACGTGGCATATAAATGTTTGATGGAGATCTTTGTGTAATGTCAACTGCTATCTTTATACCAAATTTGGTGATTTAGCTAAAAGTTTGTAAAAGGTGGGGAAAGAGGGGTAGAATGGGTGGCCCTGGCTCCAAAACTTTGATGCAGATTTTTTGAGGTCGTTACCAGCTATCTTCCTACCAAATTTGGTGGCTCTAGCTCCACAACTCTGGAAAATACATGCATTCCCGTTTTTGACGATTCGTTGGGGTGGCTGGGGGCAGCTAGGGCAGTATTGGTGGGCGTGGCATCCAAACTTTTGATGCAGTTTTTGGGGGGTCATCATCACCTAACTTGGCACCAAATTTGGTGGCTATTGCTCAAAAACTGTGGGAGATAAAAGGGGTGGAATGCGTGGGCGTGGCTCCAAAATTTTTGATGCAGTTTTTTTGGGGTAGTACACTGATAGAAAAAAGCCGTGCTAAAATTAAGTACGAACGTACTTGAATTAAGTATTTGCGATTCTAGTATTTCATTCTTGATTTAAGTATGAAATACTTGAAATGAGTATACAAAAACTTAAATCAAGAATAAAATACTTGAAATGAGTTTAAAAATACTTAATTCAAATACAAACGTTCTTAAATTAAGAATAAGAGAACTTGAATCAAGTATAATCTAAGGAATACTGAAATCTAGTACGAAATTCTTGATTCAAGTACGAGTTTCGGGTTCAAATCCCGGCGGACATTAAAATTTTTTTTTTATACTCGATACCGAAGGTAAAGAGTATATTGACTTTGTGCAATGTCCGTCATGGTGTCCGTCCGTCTGTCCGTCTGTCCGTCTGTCCGTCTGTCCGTCTGTCCGTCCGTATGTTCGCAACTTTTTTCCACACCCTTCAAGCTAGAGACTTGAAACTTTCCAATTCTCTTTATCTATGGGATAGTAAATTAAAGTGTCAAGATGGGGGTTCTACGATAACTGGGGGCTGGCAAATCGATAAATTCGATAACTCAAAACCGATAAATCCACATATTTCGCACATCCTTACAGCTAGAACTACCAAAATTGGTAGCAGATAGCTACTAGTAACCCCGAAAACTGCATCAAAAATTTTGGAGCCACGCCCACCCATTACGCCCCCAGCCCCCCGAATTTTAAAGTTAAAAAGCCTATATCTCCCACAGTTTTTGAGCTATAGCCACCAAATTTGGTGCCAAGATAGGTGATGATGACCCCTCAAAACTGCATCAAAGATTGGATGCCACGCCTACCAATACCGCCCCAGCCACCCCCATGTGCCCCAACGCTTCGTCAAAACGGGAATGCGTGTATCTTCCAGAGTTGTGGAGCTAAAGCCTCCAAATTTGGTGGGAAGATAGTTGGTAACGACCCCCAAAAACTGCATCAAGTTTTGGAGCCACGCCCACCCATTCCGCCCCAGCCCCACCGCATTTTGAAATCAGAAATAGCTATATCTCCCACAGTTTTTGAGCTAGAGCCACCAAATTTGGTGCCAAGATAGGTGATGATGACCCCAAAACTGCATCAAAGTTTGGATGCCACGCCCACCAATACTGCCCTAGCCGCCCCCATCCACCCCAACGCTTCGTCAAAAACGGGAATGCCTGTATCTTCCAGGTTGTGGAGCTAGAGCCACCAAATTTGGTAAGAAGATAGCTGGCAACGACCCCAAAATCTGCATCAAGTTTTGGAGCCACGCCCTCCATTTCCCCCTTTCCCCACTTTTTACAATTTTCGGCTAGAGTCACCAAATTTGGTATGAAGATAGCATTTGACATTTCAGAAAGATCTGCATCAAAATTTGGATTCCCGCCCACCCATACCGCCCCCAGCCCCCTTTCCCACTTATTACAAATTTCGAGCTAGAGTCACCAAATTTGGTATGAAGATAGCAATTGACATTTTACAAAGATATGCATCAAAGGTATGCCACGCCCACCATACCACCCCCAACCCCCTTTCCCCAATTTTTCAATTTCGAGCTAGAGTCACCAAATTTGGTATGAAGATAGCATTTGACATTTCAGAAAGATCTGCATCAAAATTTGGATTCCCGCCCACCCATACCGCCCCCAGCCCCCTTTCCCCACTTATTACAAATTTCGAGCTAGAGTCACCAAATTTGGTATGAAAATAGCAATTGACATTTTACAAAGATATGCATCAAAATTTGGATGCCACGCCCACCCTTACCGCCCTCAGCCCCTTTCCCATCTTTTTAAACTTCGAGCTAGAGTCACCAAATTTGGTATATAGATAGCAATTGACATTCCACAAAGATCTGCATAAAAATTTGGATGTCCGCCCACCCTACCGCCCCCAGCCCCCTTTCCCACTTTTACAAATTTCGATCTAGAGTCACCAAATTTGGTATGAGATAGCAATTGACATTCCAAAAGATCTGCATCAAATTTGGAGTCACGCCCACCCTTAAAGGCCCCAGCCCCCTTTCCCCACCTTTTACAAACTTCGAGCTAGAGTCACCAAATTTGGTATGAAGATAACAATTGACATTCCAAAGATCTGCATCAAAGTTTTGATGCCTCGCCCCCCTACCACCCCTAGCCCCCTTTCCCCAAATTTTACAAATTTTAGCTAGAGTCCAAATTTGGTATGAAGATAGCCGGTGGCATCCCCATCTGCATCGGAAATTTCTTTAGGCAGCTTAAACCCCTGCCGCATCCGTACCCCTTTGCATTCGGCCCTTTTACCGGTTTTAATTCTGGTATCGAGTATGCCGCAGTCGGTTGCGTCCGACTGCAACGTTTCCACTTGTTTTGTTTGGCTTTTAAAAACGGATTGTATGTGAATAGTTTACTCTTGTACTTATTTTTTTTTAAATCATTAATAAGCATAAAAATGTCAAAAAAGCTGGGGTAAGTCAAGTGCACTTAATATAAACATGAACTGCAATTGTAATGTGCCTGGAATTGGCTCAACAGCTAAGGCACTCGACGCAATATCACGAAATCTATGGTTCAAATCCCGGCGCGGTAAGTTTAAACAGAAAATTTTGATATATTTTAAAAACTTAATAATTTATCATTTTAAGTACTCAAAAACTTAAATCGAGTTCTAAAAGAACTAAATTCAAGTTTAAAGAGAACTCAAATCAAAAACAAACGAACTTAAAAAACGTACTTGAATCAAGTACGACATTCTCGGATTCAGTAATTCCGTACTTAGTGAGAAATCAAGTTCGAAATGTAGGGTTTTAAGTACGGAATACTTGATTATTTCTATCAGTGTAGCTGTCTTCTCTCTCGATCGATTTGTCTGCCCCACAATCTTGACACTTTAATTTACTATGCCATAGATAAAGATAATTGGAAAGTTTCAAGTCTCTAGTTTGTTGGGTGTGGAAAAAACTTGCACACATACGGACGGACAGATGGACAAACGGTCAGACGGACAGACACCATGACGGACATTGCACAAACCCAATATACTTTTAGCTTCGGTAACGAGTATAAAAAGTATTTCTTGGTCGGAGTTCGATCCCACGACCTTCGGCCTGTGAAGCGGCAGTCTTTCTTCCATGCTACCAGGGCTTGTTTACTGTACCAGTCAAATAAGTAAGTTAAGCAAAAGGGAAAACAGTTTTTCGTGGTTTTTACATGATATTACATACTATATCGTGCCAAAAACATTAAAAACATGTATTGTCATCTAAACACATCTTTGGTGAAAATTTCAGAGCTCTCGCTAGTCGAGAACTTGGTGAAAATTTGATTACAAGAATCAGGTACAGACAGACAAGTCAAGTCAATAAAAGCATGTTAAAATATGTTTATTTTGCAATCACTAAGAAACATTTCCGATTTTATGTAGGAAAATAAGAAATATAAATATAATAAAAATAAAAAATCTGAAATACATCTCTTTTAATTCGACACATAATAGCATATCAAGATGGATGCAACACCCTTTAAAAATTTTATTTTCCTACATAGTCTACTCAAAGATGTTTAATTAGCACCAATAAAAAAGTTGCATGCATCGTCTGCAGCACTGTAGAAAACTTAGCCAAACAAATGATATTCGCTAAATGTTGAAAATGCTAAAGTTGCAATTCAAGAACCAAAACTCAACCCACCGCATGGCCAAACAAAGCATCACTAATGTCTGTAATGTAACTGAATGACTGACTGGCTGTCAGTTGTATTGCACTTTGACTTTTTAACCTAATGAATAATAAATTAGGACAATTGTCACGCAAAAACAATGCGCACGGATTGAACTGAGGGTAAAGAGTAAGGATAAGCATTTTCCCAGCCAACTCAATTCCTTACCTATTTCGGATTTGTGTGACTGCCAGCCAGCATATCCAAATTGTAGACAAATTTTCAGACCTTTCTTTTACGTTCGCGTTTCTTATACCCTGTATCTATTAAAACGGTTAAAAAGGTACATTAAGCTTAATAAATTAGTGTTACATGCTGAAACTCTGTGTAGAGTTGAATCTTAAGATAAAAAACAAAATTAATTTTGAAAGTAAAAATTGCTGAGCTGAAAATTCATTTTATAAAAAATATCGGGATGACATGTAAATACATTTGTTTTTTTAGTTTTATGTATGAAATAAAACTTGTAGTCCACCATCTTTTAAGAGATTTCTTGCAAATATCGCTATCGAGAAATTTCCGCATTTGTTAAGTGCGCTGCCTGTCTCTAGGGAAATTGCCAGCAAACGCTGTGACGTTTACATCATTAGCACTAGGTGCCACTTGCAGCTATTGTTATTGTTTTTTTACGGTTCCATAATTACACTCTGAAAAAACGTAGCATAAATAAGCAAATTCAGTGTTATTCCAACTATTTTGGTTAATAATTTAGCATCAAAAATTAAAATGCTTAATGTGCACATGTTAAACTACGAATTATCATGAAATAGTAATATCAACATTTTTCATATTTAATTCAAAGTATCGACGTATTAATATAAAATTATTAATATATTAATACAAAAATATAAGAGTCAATTTCAATTTTAATATGAAACCTTTTTGTTCTTACACCTCGGATACCTTAGAACCAAGTATGACATTCGTGATTTTTTATTTAGTCGCACGAAACGTTCAAAATATAACCTAAATTATCAAAAAAAATGCTAGAAATAAAATTAAACCTAATAAGATCAGACTTTCGTATGCAGTTAGTTATGATGTAAGACAAAACTTCTGAATGTAACCTCGACGCCTGTTCTTTAATACGGATCATTCTCAATATGAAGAGTGTTAGAATTAAATGTGGTGGTATTGAATGTAACATTTTGATTTTAAATATAAATGTCTGAATATGCTTGTATAGTTGGATTAAATATGGTTCAACGTTAAATCAACATGGCAAAGCCATTTTAATGTGTCATGAACTTTTACGTATATATATTGAATATTCACTTTGCTGTTTGACTTTGTTTATAGTGGAATCCACATGTTGTATAGTTAAGCAAACTACGTATCATTTTTAAAAACCGTATTCTAAAATCGACTTATTTCGTCCTTGATTTTCATGTGGTTTTACCTGGGTGTTGTATTTGGTATATTGAGTTTGGCAATTATCAATTATGCAACGTATCATGTTGCATATAATTAGATTAAAGGATACTGTGTAGTTTTTACAAAATTAACCCGCTCCATCTGTGTACATATAAATGTTTAATTGAAAATTTTTCTGCCATGAACGGATTAAAGACCTCTTAAAAGCGTGCCAACAGCAGTCAATCACAATTTGGCAAATAAAATGTTAATGTCAATCAAACATTTGGTTTGCAGATTTTTGTTGTGTAAGTTGTTTTGTTGATTGAAGTCTTGGGGACTGCGCGGTAAGAAGGTATGGGCTTAAGAAATTAAATATACTTAAACAGTCAACAGTAATAAGTAAGAGGCTGGATTAAAGATAAATTCATTTTTTATTTCCATCATCTATAGCATAAATTGAACATAGAAAGCTGGATAAAAAAATCACAGAAAACACAGCTCTCAATATAGCTGCGCTTTTCATAATTTGTCTATGCCTGCCTAGTTTGGAGGTGGCTATCTTTAGTAAAAGCTTGTCATAACAATGGTCGGAAAAAAGGCATTTAAAGTGTTTGCTAAAGTTATTATGCCACCAATAACTAATTTAATTCGGTCATTAATTAAACTTCACAACTCCCGATTCAATCTAAAATCAGAAATATTAATATTTTTTTAGACAAGTCGGATTAATGTGAAAATTGTTAGAACAGGAAAACTTTTTAACTGCATCTAGATAGATTGTTCTTACTTTTAGGGGCGTTACAGGCCTTTATTTAAAAACTAATGAAGGGATTGCTCAAAACTTATATAATTTACGCCTGCGCAGCTTTACGCAACTATTTAAAGCCATGCAAAAACAATGTTAAACGCTTATTGGTCAGCTGTTATAGCTGCAGCAGCCGAACAGCAACCGAGTGAGGCTATCTCGTATACGCTGCATAGACAACGAAGTCAAAGCCAACGGCAGAGGGTTGTTGTTTCTACTGACAAGCTAGCGTTCGTATTATAAATGGAGCTCGTGCTTGTGGCAAAGACATTTGTGTCCTCACATAACAAGGATCGGAGGACCACAGGATATTACGATAAAGCCTTCGCATCACAAGTGCAGTTGAAGTGCAGCACTCACACCGTGCAGACGTTTGCTGTTCCAAATAAAATCAGCAAACAATTGAAAAAAGCAATATCTAAACAAAATTACAAGTGATAGAAATTTAAAGTGTTTTTATTGGAAAATGTAATAAGGCCACGGACGCTTATGTAATTTTGATTGTTGCTCAGAAAGCCTCTTAATTGACATTTGGCTTTCGAGTAATAATCGAAACCAAATAAGCGATTCTTACTTCGATTTCTAACAACATTGTATATACATTGTATATTCACCTCAGGTAAGTAACGGTTAATGTACTCCATTTCATCGGTTTACACTAAGAAAATATAATTAGCTTAGCTCACAGCCTTCAAAGCTGAGCCGAAGTTTGTTCGATTTAAATTAAAGCCAAATGCAGACAAAATGATGCGAAAGTGTTCAAGAAATTTAACCACTGTCCTTTAAACAAGTTTTCAGATAAACTCTTTTAATTAAAATAAGTATTAATCTTAAATTTGCAGTGTTTAGTTTAGGCAAATGCTATTGCAATTATTTGTTCCAAACTACGCAAAAACACTTCGACAGAAAAAAAAAAACATGTGGAAACGTTGCAGTCGGACGCAACCGACTGCGGTATACTCGTTACCAGTTTTAAAACCGGTAAAAAGAGGCCTGATTGCAAAGGGGTACGGATGCGGCAGAGGTGCACGCTGTGTTACAGATTATCCGATGCAGATGGGGAGGCCACCAGCTATCTTCTTTCCAAATTTTTTGATTCTAGCTCAAAGTTTGTAAAAGGTAGGGGAAGGGGGCTGGGGGTGGTGTTGGTGGGCGTGTCATCCGAATTTGTGATGCAGATTTTTGTGAAATGTCAATTGCTATCTTCATACCAAATTTGGTGACTGTAGCTCAAAGTTCGTAAAAGGTGTGTGAAGGGGGGCTCGGGGCGGTATGGGTGGGTGTGGCATCCAAATATTTGATGCAGATCTGTGTGGTATAACAATTGCTATCTTCCTACTAAATTTGGTGACTGTAGCTCAAAGTTTGTAAAAGTTGTGGAAAGGGGGGTGGAATGGGTTGGCATGGCTCCAAAACATTGATGCAGGTTTTTGGGAATCGTCATCACCTATCTTGGTACCAAGTTTGGTGGCTCTAGCTCTAAAACTATGGTAGATATAGGCTTTTCTGATTTCATAATGCGGGGGGGCTGGGGTGGAATGGGTTAGCGTGGTTCCACAGATTTTATGCAGCTTTTTGAGGGTCGTTACCAGCCATCTAGCTCAAGTACTATGAAAGATACACGCATTCTGTGCGTCCCATAGATAAGCATATTTTCAAAGTTTCAAATCTTCGGACAGAGAGGCAAAGCGACATAATCTCGCCGCCACAATCTCGCCGCTTGCAAAGCGTCATAATATCGCGTGAGATTATGTCGTTTCCCAACGACATAAGATCGCCGTGAAAAAAATGTCATAATATCGCCGACGGCGACCTTATGTCGTTTTAAAACGATAAAATATCGCGCGAGATTATGACGTTTTGAAACGACATAAGATCGCCGAGAAAAAACGATATTGGATCGCCGAAAAATTGTACTGCCCGAAAGAGAGCATTAGCAAAGACCATGGAATATCAAGATGTTAGAATTGTTCAGAAAAGCTTCGTCTCAGGGATTTGCCTCAGAAATATTTCAAATGGTATACAGAGTATCAAAAGCAGTAAGCCATAAGTGTGAGGGATCGCGATAGCGGATAGCATGTGCAGCCTTTTTTTGTTTCAGTTGCACATGCACTCAGCGGCCCGTCAAGTGTACGACAAGCGGCAGGCCAGCGGCAACCAAGAACGGGAAAAAATTGTCACTGTATGTGTGCGTGTGTTTACCTTTTTGCTGGGCCGCTTGCATGATGGAATAACTATAAGGTGGTATCGTCGACAAAAGCACAGCCTTAAGGCTCCGTTACCCGAACTTAACTTGACTTGAACTTAACTTGACTTGAACTTGAACTTGAACATAACTTGAGTGTGAAATTCTAGCAAATACCCGAGATTAGCCAAACGTGAACTTAAGTTGAACCTGAACGTGAACGTGATCGTGAATGCAACCGTGCGCATGAACTTATCGATTAGCTGTTTGTCATTGTTTTGATATCATCAGCTTTAAGCGCGAGAATCTGTACATAACAACAAAGACAACTATGTAAATAATATTAAACTAACGAAGAGATTCCAATTCCGCGGCAATTGATATCCAAGCTGCCCTCTTTTTTGCCGGATCTTTAAAATCTTTGCTAGCTTTATTAAATAAACAAGTGGAACATTGCAGTCGGACGCAACCGACTGCGGCATACTCGATACCAGTATTAAAACCGGTAAAAAGAGGCCTGAATGCAAAGGGGTACGGATGGGGCAGGGATGGGGGCAGATGGAGATGCAACCAGCTATATTCCTTCCAAATTTGGTGACTCTAGCTCAAAGTTTGTAAAAGGTGGGGAAAGGGGGTGGGGGGGGCTGGGGGCGGTATGGGTAGTTGTGGCATCAAAATTTTTGATGCAGATCTTTGTGAAATATCAATTGCTATCTTCATACCAAATTTGGTGAAGTTTGTAATAGGTGGTGTAAGGGGGGCTGGGGGCGGAATGGGTGGGCGAGGCATCCAAATTTTTGATGCAGATCTATGTGGAATGTCAATTGCTATCTTCATACCAAATTTGGTGACTCTATCTCGAAGTTTGTTAAAAGTGGGGAAAGAGTGGCTGATGGCGGTATGGGTGGGCGTGGCATCCAAATTTTTGATGCAGATCTTTGTGAAATGTCAATTGCTATCTTCATACCAAATTTGGTGAAGTTTGTAAAATGTGGTGAAAGGGGGGGCTGGGGGCGGAATGGGTGGGCGTGGCATCCAAATTTTTGATGCAGATCTATGTGGAATGTCAATTGCTATCTTCCTACCAAATTTGGTGACTCTAGCTCGAAAATTGTAAAAAGTGGGGAAAAAAAGGGCGACATGGAGGGCGTGGCTCCAAAACTTTGATGCAGATTTTTGGGGGTCGTTGCCAGCTATCTTCCTACCAAATTTTGTGGCTCTAGCTCCACAACTCTGGAAGATACACGCATTCCCGTTTTTGACGAAGCGTTGGGGTGGATGGGGACGGCTAGGGCAGTATTGGTGGGCGTGGCATCCAATCTTTTGATTCAGTTTTTGGGGGTCATCATCACCTATCTTGGCACTTAATTTGGTGACTCTAGCTCAAAAACTGTTGGAGATATAGGCTTTTCTGATTTTAAAATAAAGGGGGACTGGGGGCGGAATGGGTGGGCGTGGCTCCAAAAAGTTGATGCAGTTCTTTGGGGGTCGTTACCAGCTATCTTCCTACCAAATTTGGAGGTTCTAGCTCCACAACTCTGGAAGATACACGCATTCCCGTTTTTGACGAAGCGTTGGGGTGGATGGGGGCGGCTAGGGCAGTATCGGTGGGCGTGGTATCCAAACTTTTGATGCAGTTTTTGGGGGTCATCATCACCTATCTTGGCACCAAATTTGGTGGGTCTAGCTCAAAAACTGAGGGAGATATAGGCTTTTTTGACTTTTAAATGCGGGGGGTTGGGGGCGGAAAGGGGGCGTGGCTCCAAAATTTTTGATGCAGTTTTTTGGGGGTTGCTAATAGCTATCTTCTTACCAAATTTGGTACTTCTAGCTGTAAGGATGTGCGAAATATGTGGATTTATCGGTTTTGAGTTATCGAATTTATCGATTTGCCAGCCCCCAGTTATCGTAGAACCCCGATCTTGACACTTTAATTTACTATCCCATAGATAAAGAGAATTGGAAAGTTTCAAGTCTCTAGCTTGAAGGGTGTGGAAAAAACTTGCACACATACGGACGGACAGACGGACAGACACCATGACGGACATTGCGCAAAACCAATATACTCTTTACCTTCGGTATCGAGTATAAAAATCTTGTTCTTGTACTAAACAAATAAGCCTATGCTCATCCATTTTAGCTACTCATGAATCAGCTGTTTGAACTAGAACATGAACTTAAATTGAACTAAACGTGAAATAGCTTGAACTTGAACTTGAAATTCTGTTTTCTGCAGGTTGTTAAGTTACGACAAGTCAAGTCAAGTTAAGTTGAGGGTACCCAGCAAACAGTGTTGTCCGTAAGGTTGAATGAATCAGCTGTTTCTTAAGTTCAAGTTCAAGTCAAGTTAAGTTCGGGTAACGGAGCCTTTAGCGTATGCTAGCAGTAAGTGCAAGTGAAACGCTCACTTAACAATGAGTGTAAATGAAACGACTGTAGAGCATGTTGATTTACCCTTGACTGGTCCGTGGTGCCTTTTATAATACAAAGAAGTGAAGTTTGTTTTTATAGTTTAATTTGCAATAATTTTGAATTAGCTAATAGTCTTTGTTTTTAGTTTTAGGTCCGTATCCAGTACAGCGAAAAAAAAATTTTTCATACAAAATCGTCGCAGCAGGAATTGTTTTTTTTGGCTGCGTGTGTTCTAGGTATCCAGTAACGTAGCAAAAATACTAAACTGCTTATCGATAGTATCGATGTATTTAATATGTACACACTGGCGCTGGGCGCAGGAAATACCAAATCATATATATTTTTGTGCCCAGGACAGCAACCATCATTTATAAAACGACAAGTGATAAATAATAATGGAAAAGAAAACTGAAAAACGGGTTTAAAAGTATTTGCACTGCAACAACATATGATACCAACAACGGAATAAGCATATTCGCACTATTCATCTTTTCTTTTTATACTCGATACCGAAGGTAAAGAGTATATTGAGTTTGTGCAATGTCCGTCATGGTGTCCGTCCGTCTGTCCGTCTGTCCGTCTGTATGTTCGCAACTTTTTTCCACACCCTTCAAGCTAGAGACTTGAAACTTTCCAATTCTCTTTATCTATGGGATAGTAAATTAAAGTGTCAAGATCGGGGTTCTACGATAACTGGGGGGCTGGCAAATCGATAAATTCGATAACTCAAAACCGATAAATCCACATATTTCGCACATCCTTACAGCTAGAAGTACCAAATTTGGTAAGAAGATAGCTATTAGCAACCCCCAAAAAACTGCATCAAAAATTTTGGAGTCACGCCCCCCTTTCCGCCCCCAACCCCCCGCATCTTAAAGTCAAAAAAGCCTATATCTCCCTCAGTTTTTGAGCTAGACCCACCAAATTTGGTGCCAAGATAGCTGGTAACGACCTCCCAAAAACTGCATCAAAGTTTTGGAGCCACGCCCACCCATTCCGCCCCCAGGCCCCCAGCATTTTGAAATCACAAATGGCTGTATCTCCCTCAGTTTTAGAGCTAGAGCCACCAAATTTGGTGCCAAGATAGGTGATGATGACCCTCCAAAAACTGCATCAAAAGTTTGGATGCCACGCCCACCAATACTGCCCTAGCCGCCCCCATCCACCCCAACGCTTCGTCAAAAACGGGAATGCGTGTATCTTCCAGAATTGTGGAGCTAGAGCCACCAAATTTGGTAAGAAGATAGCTGGCAACGACCCCCAAAAATCTGCATCAAAGTTTTGGCGCCACGCCCACTTATTTCGCCCCCCTTTCCCCACTTTTTACAAACTTTTAGCTAGAGTCACCAAATTTGGTATGAATATAGCAACTGACATTCCACAAAGATCTGCATCACAAATTGGGATGCCACGCCCACCCATACCGCCCCCAGCCCCCATTTCCTCACATTTTACAAACTTTGAGCTAGGGTCACCAAATTTGGTATGAAGATAGCAATTGACATTCCACAAAGATCTGCATCAAAAATTTGGATGCCACGCCCACCCATACCGCCCCCAGCACCCCCCCCCCCCTATCCACACCTTTTACAGACTTTGAGCTAGGGTCACCAAATTTGGTATGAAGATAGTAATTGACATTCCACAAAGATCTGCATCAAAAGTTTGGATGCCACGCCCACCCATACCGCCCCCAGCCCCCCTTTCCCCACCTTTTACAAACTTTGAGCTAGAGTCACCAAATTTGGTATGAAGATAACAATTGACATTCCACAAAGATCTGCATCAAAAATTTGGATGCCACGCCCACCCATACCGCCCCCAGCCCCCCTTTCCCCGCTTTTTACAAACTTTGAGCTAGGGTCACCAAATTTGGTATGAAGATAGCAATTGACATTCCACAAAGATCTGCATCAAAAATTTGGATGCCACGCCCACCCATACCACCCCCAGCCCCCCTTTCCCCACCTTTTACAAACTATGAGCTAGAGTCACCAAATTTGTAAGGAAGATAGCTTGTGGCATCCCCATCTGCATCGGAAAATCTTTAAGGCAGCGTACACCCCTGCCGCATCCGTACCCCTCCGCAATCAGGCCTTTTTTTTACCGGTTTTAATACTGGTATCGAGTATGCCGCAGTCGGTTGCGTCCGACTGCAACGTTTCCACTTGTTTATTTTGTATTTGTGGGTTTGTTTACTTTTTAAATTTGATGCCTCAGTGTGACCATGTATCTCTTAGGCTGACGGCAGAGTGGCCGCGATAAGCGATGCGATGCTACAAGCGATAATTATCGCAGCGATCTTCAAAGCGAGAACATGACATAGTGAAAGCTTTTAGCAAAGAGAGAACCATTGCGAGTGCTTTAACTTTAGTCGGAATCATAGTCGCCATGGATTCAGATGACGAATTTTTTGCGTCACCAGCAGTGGTTAATGTTATCACGAAAAAAAGTAACGGGATCCATCCACTAAATCAAAACCGTTTGAAGGGAGAATTCAATAGTTTATTTTTAAATTTAAGACTGTATCCGGACAAATTTTTCAACTATACTCGAATGTCTATCAGTACATTTGATTATATTTTGAATAAAATTCATTTCAAACTGGAAAAGTGTTGGACAAATTTTGTTGTTCACCCCATAACGCCGTGTGAAAAACTTGTAATAACTTTAAGGTAAATTGTAAACATTTATTTTACTTTATTCATTATATTAAATATTATTTTTTTTTTCTCTGCATCATTTGCATCTTCAAAATGTGAAAGAACCACGTTTTGTATGTCTATACGGCACTGCATTTTTTTTCGCATATCAATAGATTTTAGGTATGGCAGCAGGCTCTCAAAAAAAGACATGTCATCGTCGGCCTTTGGCGCATTGACTTTCTTTTCTAGTAGTTTTAGTTTTTCCTTCTCAATCGACAGTAGTTGTGAAGACATACTTAATTTAATTTTTTTATTTGGTATATTTAAATCCTGTCCCTCATCGGACTGACAAAGCTCAGCCATGTCTTGAGACAACACTGTGTCTAAGGAGTCTTCGCACTCGGGAATGCTCAAGGTTTTATTCGAGCAGCTGGCCTCCAAATTACCAAACGCTTGCCTGGGCTTCATTTGGTCTTTTAAAAAAAGCAGAGACTCAAAATAAGGCCACGAGGTATATGCACCTGCATCAGGTGCAGAATCTCCAGACTTCTCTGTCGGCCTCTTCCTAATCTCGTTTCGGAACTGGTCCCGAAGATTTTTCCATTTTTTTTTTAAACAGTCTCCTATAGGATATTACAAAAATTTAATAAGGAAACATAAATTAACCAATTTCAGATATTTAGCAACGGGTGCTTCCTTTACATCATTGTCGTATGCATTTAAAATTGGAAGGACTACAGTCTCCGTTATAGTAAAGGAAACGGTCAAAGCACTTTGGGAGGAGTTGCAGCCAAAGCATATGCCACAGCCTTCAAAAGAAATGATAACCCAGATAGCTGAAAAGTTTTGGGAATTGTGGAACTTTCCAAATTGTGCAGGGGCTATTGATGGAAAACACATTCGTATTCAGTGTCCACCTCATTCTGGATCTATGTTCTACAATTACAAAAAATTTTTTTCTGTGGTACTTCAAGGAGTGGCTGATGCGAACTGTAAATTTATTGCGATTGAAGTTGGAGGATATGGCAAACAAAGTGATGGCGGCACTTTTAATGCCTCAGAGCTTTATTGCCAGCTTAAATCTCGACAGTTTATGCCTCCAGACACTAACTTGCCCGGTACAAGCATTAAAATGCCCTACGTTCTTGTAGGCGATGAAGCATATCCGCTATTGGAAACTTTGTTGAGGCCATACTCAAGCCGCACTATTAATGCTAGAGAGAGTATTTCAATATGCGACTCTCTCGAGCTCGCAGGTGCATTGAATGTGCTTTTGGAATTATGACATCTAAATGGCGTTTGCTCTGGAAGCCAATTGAAACCGATCCAGATTTTGTCGATATAATTGTAAAAGCAATTTGTATTCTGCATAATACAATTATTGACCTTGAGGGAAAACCCAATGTCCATCAAGACACACACACAAGCAATGAAAATACAAGAAGCGAAGAGTTATTTCATTCCACAAGTTTGAGAAGTGGACAACTTGTTCGTGATGCCTTTTGCAGTTTTATGTGTACACATAAGCTTTAAAATAAAATATTGAAAATATGAATATTGACACAACTTACTTGGTATTTTCAAAATTTCTTCAATTTCCTTCCACTTATTTTCTACAACCACTCGGTTGTGGTAATTTTTAGATTTTTGATCCCACAGAACCGAACGCGAAAATATTTCCGAAATTAACTGTTCAACGTCTATTACAGAGCTCATTTTCACTTTTGTTCTTTGTGACAGTTCAAGTTTAATTGAAAGCAAATACATTAAAATATAAATAGATTAAAAACAAACAGTAACTTAAGCTTAAATGGCGAAAAAAACATATTTTACCAAAACCAACGGTTATTTAAGCTTAGTTTGCAACAAAAACACACGCATTACCAAAGCGATATCACGCGACAAAGCGATTCAGAATCGCTTTCTCGCAACTCTCTTTAAATATCGCTTTGGCTCTCTTCTCGCTTCGCTTGCACTCTGACATCTCGTAAGCGATTACATGTAAATACGCATGCAGAGCTTTCTCGCGCATTGTCGCTCAATATTATCGCATCGCTTATCGCGGCCACTCTGCCGTCAGCCTTAAGCTATATAAGGCAAAATGCCATATTTTTACCACAAACTAGTGGACTATGGTAACACTATAAAATCTTGTGCCCACGGTTCCAAAATATATCACAAATTCCTGCCAGGAATTTTTTTATTGTACTGGAACCGGACCTTTTATATAAAAAGTTTTTTGTTTAAGTTCTTTATTCTAAAATATATTCTAATTTTAAATTAAAGAGTTTTTAAAGTAGCTCATTTTTTTTTGTGTGCGCTTAAGGTCCGTATCCAGTACAGCGAAAAAAAAAAATTTTCATACAAAATCGTCGCAGCAGGAATTGTTTTTTTTTGGCTGCGTGTGTTCTAGGTATCCAGTAACGTAGCAAAAATACTAAACTGCTTATCGATAGTATCGATGTATTTAATATGTACACACTGGCGCTGGGCGCAGGAAATACCAAATCATATATATTTTTGTGCCCAGGACAGCAACCATCATTTATAAAACGACAAGTGATAAATAATAATGGAAAGGAAAACTGAAAAACGGGTTTAAAAGTATTTGCACTGCAACAACATATGATACCAACAACGGAATAAGCATATTCGCACTATTCATCTTTTCTTTTTATACTCGATACCGAAGGTAAAGAGTATATTGAGTTTGTGCAATGTCCGTCATGGTGTCCGTCCGTCTGTCCGTCTGTCCGTCTGTATGTTCGCAACTTTTTTCCACACCCTTCAAGCTAGAGACTTGAAACTTTCCAATTCTCTTTATCTATGGGATAGTAAATTAAAGTGTCAAGATCGGGGTTCTACGATAACTGGGGGGCTGGCAAATCGATAAATTCGATAACTCAAAACCGATAAATCCACATATTTCGCACATCCTTACAGCTAGAAGTACCAAATTTGGTAAGAAGATAGCTATTAGCAACCCCCAAAAAACTGCATCAAAAATTTTGGAGTCACGCCCCCCTTTCCGCCCCCAACCCCCCGCATTTTAAAGTAAAAAAAGCCTATATCTCCCTCAGTTTTTGAGCTAGACCCACCAAATTTGGTGCCAAGATAGCTGGTAACGACCCCCCAAAAACTGCATCAAAGTTTTGGAGCCACGCCCACCCATTCCGCCCCCAGGCCCCCAGCATTTTGAAATCACAAATGGCTGTATCTCCCTCAGTTTTAGAGCTAGAGCCACCAAATTTGGTGCCAAGATAGGTGATGATGACCCTCCAAAAACTGCATCAAAAGTTTGGATGCCACGCCCACCAATACTGCCCTAGCCGCCCCCATCCACCCCAACGCTTCGTCAAAAACGGGAATGCGTGTATCTTCCAGAATTGTGGAGCTAGAGCCACCAAATTTGGTAAGAAGATAGCTGGCAACGACCCCCAAAAATCTGCATCAAAGTTTTGGCGCCACGCCCACTTATTTCGCCCCCCTTTCCCCACTTTTTACAAACTTTTAGCTAGAGTCACCAAATTTGGTATGAATATAGCAACTGACATTCCACAAAGATCTGCATCACAAATTGGGATGCCACGCCCTCCCATACCGCCCCCAGCCCCCATTTCCTCACATTTTACAAACTTTAAGCTAGGGTCACCAAATTTGGTATGAAGATAGCAATTGACATTCCACAAAGATCTGCATCAAAAATTTGGATGCCACGCCCACCCATACCGCCCCCACCCCCCCCCCCTATCCACACCTTTTACAGACTTTGAGCTAGGGTCACCAAATTTGGTATGAAGATAGTAATTGACATTCCACAAAGATCTGCATCAAAAGTTTGGATGCCACGCCCACCCATACCGCCCCCAGCCCCCCTTTCCCCACCTTTTACAAACTTTGAGCTAGAGTCACCAAATTTGGTATGAAGATAACAATTGACATTCCACAAAGATCTGCATCAAAAATTTGGATGCCACGCCCACCCATACCGCCCCCAGCCCCCCTTTCCCCGCTTTTTACAAACTTTGAGCTAGGGTCACCAAATTTGGTATGAAGATAGCAATTGACATTCCACAAAGATCTGCATCAAAAATTTGGATGCCACGCCCACCCATACCGCCCCCAGCCCCCCTTTCCCCACCTTTTACAAACTATGAGCTAGAGTCACCAAATTTGTAAGGAAGATAGCTTGTGGCATCCCCATCTGCATCGGAAAATCTTTAAGGCAGCGTACACCCCTGCCGCATCCGTACCCCTCCGCAATCAGTCCTTTTTTTTACCGGTTTTAATACTGGTATCGAGTATGCCGCAGTCGGTTGCGTCCGACTGCAACGTTTCCACTTGTTTATTTTGTATTTGTGGGTTTGTTTACTTTTTAAATTTGATGCCTCAGTGTGACCATGTATCTCTTAAGCTATATAAGGCAAAATGCCATATTTTTACCACAAACTAGTGGACTATGGTAACACTATAAAATCTTGTGCCCACGCTTCCAAAATATATCACAAATTCCTGCCAGGAATTTTTTATTGTACTGGAACCGGACCTTTTATATAAAAAGTTTTTTGTTTAAGTTCTTTATTCTAAAATATATTCTAATTTTAAATTAAAGAGTTTTTACAGTAGCTCATTTTTTTTTGTGTGCGCTTAAGGTCCGTATCCAGTACAGCGAAAAAAAAATTTTTCATACAAAATCGTCGCAGCAGGAATTGTTTTTTTTTGGCTGCGTGTGTTCTAGGTATCCAGTAACGTAGCAAAAATACTAAACTGCTTATCGATAGTATCGATGTATTTAATATGTACACACTGGCGCTGGGCGCAGGAAATACCAAATCATATATATTTTTGTGCCCAGGACAGCAACCATCATTTATAAAACGACAAGTGATAAATAATAATGGAAAGGAAAACTGAAAAACGGGTTTAAAAGTATTTGCACTGCAACAACATATGATACCAACAACGGAATAAGCATATTCGCACTATTCATCTTTTCTTTTTTATTTTGTATTTGTGGGTTTGTTTACTTTTTAAATTTGATGTCTCAGTGTGACCATGTATCTCTTAAGCTATATAAGGCAAAATGCCACATTTTTACCACAAACTAGTGGACTATGGTCACACTTTAAAATCTTGTGCCCACGCTTCCAAAATATATCACAAATTCCTGCCAGGAATTTTTTATTGTACTGGAACCGGACCTTTAACTGAAATTTGTGAGTGTGGCAATTGTATATCGTTAATTGACCCGTCTCAGCTACATATATACATATTGTATATAATTTGACCATTTATGAAAAAGTAAGAGAAATTCATTAAAAATGCATTAAATTATTATATTTTATTCAAAAAATAAACTTTATCCTACTCTAAAATAAATAATATTTGAAAACAAAATATACATAAGTACTTATTATTTATGTTCGTAAAGAATCTTTTGTTTTCTGTAGCTAAGACGGGTCAATAAACGATATACAATTGCCACACTCACATTTAAGGGTGCTGCATATGCATATGTAGATGTACACAAACAGTAAAATTTCAGTTAAGCAATTGCTGGTCATTCATACTCTTTCTTTTTTTTGACAGTATGACACTAGGCACAAATTGTGCCATCCGATTTATGCAGCGATGCACACAAATTTCGAAAGTGTATTCAGTAGTGAACTTGTCGATGGTCATGATTGTCTTGTTTACAAGTAAAGTCAGTTTTTTTTCTACTTCGTCATAGTATTGTAGCAGAGTCATATTTCCTTGGCGGAGTGTTGACATTTCCTGCTCTATCAAATACACTGGTCGTTTGTCAGCGTATGTGAAATCTAAACGAAGGATGACAAGACCATGTCAGCTGGACCTTTTATTTTGTTCCTCATTATGCCAAGAGCTTGGTAATGTTTGGAGCTCCCGTCATATTTTTCATACACTTTATATGCGGTATGTGCCGCTTTTCTCCATGAAACGTACGTCTCATTTTTTCCCTCAAAGTCAGGTAAGGACTTCATAATGTCTAAGGTTTCGTTGCACAAGCTACCTATCTTGATTTCGGCCTCTTAATAAGTCTCTACCTCTGGTGTGCTGATATTTACTCTACCAAAGTGTTCTTTCATATCTTCTAGTTTTTGATTGAATCTTTGTTCTTGCACTGTTAGTGCGCTTGAGACTGCAGCCTCTACGACAGCCTTCAATTGTTCGCTAGTAAGTGCCATGTTGAAAGAGCTTTGAGCTTCAAACTGATTTTCTGAGCTTCTAAGTTTTTTGAATTTGCCTAGTAGGTCCACTAGATCACTATCAGACATATGTTTTATTAACACAAAGAATAAAGGATTTTTGTTTCGTTTTTATACTCGATACCGAAGGTAAAGAGTATATTGACTTTGTGCAATGTCCGTCATGGTGTCCGTCCGTCTGTCCGTCTGTCCGTCTGTCCGTCCGTATGTTCGCAACTTTTTTCCACACCCTTCAAGCTAGAGACTTGAAACTTTCCAATTCTCTTTATCTATGGGATAGTAAATTAAAGTGTCAAGATGGGGGTTCTACGATAACTGGGGGGCTGGCAAATCGATAAATTCGATAACTCAAAACCGATAAATCCACATATTTCGCACATCCTTACAGCTAGAACTACCAAATTTGGTAAGAAGATAGCTACTAGCAACCCCCAAAAAACTGCATCAAAAATTTTGGAGCCCCCCCCCCATTCTGCCCCCAGCCCCCCGAATTTTAAAGTTAAAAAAGCCTATATCTCCAGTATATCTCCCACAGTTTTTGAGCTAGAGCCACCAAATTTGGTGCCAAGATAGGTGATGATGACCCCCCAAAAACTGCATCAAAAGTTTGGATGCCACGCCCACCAATACTGCCCTAGCCGCCCCCATCCACCCCAACGCTTCGTCAAAAACGGGAATGCCTGTATCTTCCAGAGTTGTGGAGCTAGAGCCACCAAATTTGGTAAGAAGATAGCTGGCAACGACCCCCAAAAATCTGCATCAAAGTTTTGGAGCCACGCCCTCCATTTCGCCCCCCTTTCCCCACTTTTTACAATTTTCGAGCTAGAGTCACCAAATTTGGTATGAAGATAGCATTTGACATTTCAGAAAGATCTGCATCAAAAATTTGGATTCCACGCCCACCCATACCGCCCCCAGCCCCCCTTTCCCCACTTATTACAAATTTCGAGCTAGAGTCACCAAATTTGGTATGAAAATAGCAATTGACATTTTACAAAGATATGCATCAAAAATTTGGATGCCACGCCCACCCTTACCGCCCTCAGCCCCCCTTTCCCCATCTTTTTTAAACTTCGAGCTAGAGTCACCAAATTTGGTATATAGATAGCAATTGACATTCCACAAAGATCTGCATAAAAAATTTGGATGTCACGCCCACCCATACCGCCCCCAGCCCCCCTTTCCCCACTTATTACAAATTTCGATCTAGAGTCACCAAATTTGGTATGAAGATAGCAATTGACATTCCAAAAAGATCTGCATCACAAATTTGGAAGTCACGCCCACCCTTAAAGGCCCCAGCCCCCCTTTCCCCACCTTTTACAAACTTCGAGCTAGAGTCACCAAATTTGGTATGAAGATAACAATTGACATTCCACAAAGATCTGCATCAAAAGTTTTGATGCCTCGCCCACCCATACCACCCCTAGCCCCCCCTTTCCCCAAATTTTACAAATTTTAAGCTAGAGTCACCAAATTTGGTATGAAGATAGCCGGTGGCATCCCCATCTGCATCGGAAATTTCTTTAAGGCAGCTTAAACCCCTGCCGCATCCGTACCCCTTTGCATTCAGGCCTCTTTTTACCGGTTTTAATTCTGGTATCGAGTATGCCGCAGTCGGTTGCGTCCGACTGCAACGTTTCCACTTGTTATATTCGCATTTTTCCACTTTGCAAGAATTTTCTAAACTTGTGGCTATAATATTTGCTGTCGGTCAACACACACAATTTTTTAAAAAATTTCGTTTAATGTTTTTCTTTTTATTCTTTTAATCAAGTAAAAATGTCGATGAACACTCCACTTATGTAGCTGCCCCATTGAATGAAAAATACAGAGCAGACGCGCTACGTGTATTTATTTTGGGAACTAGAAAGTCGTTAAGCGACGTTCTTTTTTCCTCAAGACCATCCGATCTTCTCTCTGCCTTGGCACTAGCCCAAGAAGTCGAAGCTAACCATGAGCGATACATGTTTGCTAGCAATTTTGCTCGAAACATTTAAGAAAAAAACCAAAAAGTCGAACAAAGACAGCAGGTTAGGGAGAGAAATGTAACACCAGATACTAGGTCTAACCAGGAGGGTAAAAATCCCTATTTTAACAAAAGACAAGCACCAAAACAGGATCAAGTCCAACCAATGGAGATCAATAACTCTTCACGTTTTAGACAGCCCACCCAAAACCAACAAGGCGGTCAACCTTATAAACAAATGCAAAACAATCAGTGGCAAATGCAACAACAAAACGCTCGACCAGACGCATACAACAGTCAGGGACATTCAAACAAAAGACCAAACGATAGCAGTGCAAGGTATACAGGACCGAAACAACAGAGAATAACCAACATAGTCTCAGACTATGCTCCACCTGACAACGAAGAGAACCAATACTCAGAAGTAGCTGAGAATGAAACAGAAAATATTGAACACGACCTCACAGAATATGACCAAATTAATTTTTTAGAAATGACTCCCTGCTCCCGTTCATAGAAAGGGTCATCGCAGGGAAAACAATTAAACTTTTGATAGACACAGGGGCTTCCAAAAACTATATTAAACCATTAAAAGAATTAAGAAATATTATTCCCGTAAATAAACCATTCCATGTAAAATCAATTCACGGTTACAATACCATAAATAAAAAGTGCATGATGTACCTCTTTAATACAAATACGACATTTTTTTTGCTACCAAACCTCACAACATTTGACGGAATAATTGGACTTGACCTACTTCAACAAACCGACGTTGTACTTGACCTTAAAAACAAGAATCTTATAACCGGCAACGGCTCCGAACCGATTAAATTTTTAAAATGTTCAAACGTTAATTTTACAAATGTGGAAGATATAGAAGTACCCCAAAATATTAAAGAGAGTTTTCAAATAATGTTGGGAAACCGAACAGGTGTATTTTCGGAACCAAACGAGGCTCTTCCATACAATACTAATATCATTGCCACTATTCGGACAGAGAACGAAGACCCCATATATTCAAAAATGTACCCATACCCGATGGGTGTCTCTGATTTTGTAAATTCTGAAACACAAGCTTTGCTAAGAGACGGCATTATCCGACCATCTCGGTCACCATATAACAATCCTATTTGGGTTGTAGATAAAAAAGGGACTGACGAACAAGGACATACAAAAAAACGTCTGGTAATAGATTTCAGAAAACTCAACTTAAAAACAACCGACGACAAATATCCTATTCCCAACATCGTTTTCATTTTGGCAAACCTAGGCAAGGCACAATACTTTACCACCATAGATTTAAAGTCTGGTTTTCACCAGATACTACTCGCCGAATGGAAAATACGAATTCTGTCGACTTCCTTTTGGGTTAAAAAATGCACCCAGTATTTTTCAAAGAGCCATTGACGATGTGCTCAGGGAGCAGATAGGGAAATCATGCTATGTCTACGTCGATGACGTAATCATCTTTTCAGAGAACATGAATGATCATGTCAAACACATAGCATGGGTCTTGGATAAATTGTACGAAGCCAATATGAGGGTTTCGCGTGAAAAATCACATTTTTTCAACGAAAGCGTCGAATACTTAGGTTTCGTAGTTACCCGCGGAGGCATTAGAACTTGCCCCAAAATACGTAACTACGAACAACCAACCACACTATTTAATGTAAGATCATTCCTGGGCTTAGCAAACTATTATAGGTGTTTTATTAAAGACTTTGCATCTATAGCAAGACCTATATCTGACATCCTTAAAGGCAAGAATGGAAAAGTGAGCGCTGCGCAATCAAAAAAAATACCAGTCAACTTTGACGAAAACCAGCGCCAGGCATTCGAAAAGCTTAAAGAGGTTCTTGCGTCTGAAAATGTAATGTTGCTATACCCAGATTACAAGAAAGTTTTTGATTTAACAACAGATGCTTCTTCCCTTGGTCTAGGGGCAGTCTTATCACAGGATGGAAAACCCATAACCATGATATCAAGAACTCTAAAGTATAGGGAATTGAATTTTGCAACAAATGAAAGGGAACTTCTTGCCATAGTGTGGGCTCTAAAAAACCTTAGAAATTACTTATACGGCGTAAAAAATTTAAACATTTTCACGGATCACCAGCCTTTAACCTTCGCCGTCTCAGAGCGCAATACAAACGCTAAAATTAAGCGTTGGAAAGCCTTTATTGACGAACACAATGCACAGATTTTTTACAAACCAGGAAAAGAGAACTTCGTCGCTGACGCACTGTCCCGGCATCACATTCACACATTAGAAGACGACGCACAATCTGACATTGCCACAATTCACAGCGAGTTGTCACTTACCTACACTATCGAGAAGACAGAAAAACCGGTCACCTGCTTTCGAAATCAGATAATAATAGAAGAAAGCGGAACTGCCTCAGTTAGGACGGTTATTATGTTTGGTAAAAAAACTCGACATCTCTTGTATTTCTCAGACAGAGAAACACTCATCCAGAGAGTATGTGATGTGGTTAATAAAGACGTAGTCAACGCAATTTTATGCGAGCTACCAATACTGGCACAAATTCAACATAAGTTAATAGAGACATTCCCGACAACCACTTTCCGTTATACGGATCTCATGGTAACTGACATCTTAGACACAAACGAACAGAGGGAAATTACTATCACTGAACACAATAGGGCTCATAGGGCTTCTCAAGAAAATGTAAAGCAAATCTTACAAGATTATTTTTTCCCCAAAATGACTCATTTGGCAAACGAAGTCGTGGCAAACTGTAAAACCTGTCATAAAGCAAACTATGATCGTCACCCCCAAAAACAGGCTCTCGGAGAAACACCCATTCCTTCATACATAGGCGAAATATTACAAATCGATATATTTTCAACCGACAAAAAGTATTTTCTCACTTGTTTAGACAAATTTTCAAAATTTTCAATCGTTCAACCAATCGCTTCAAGAACAATAGCAGACGTAAAAATCGCAATTTTACAGCTTATGAATTTCTATCGACGAACAAAAACAATTTATTGCGACAATGAGCCATCTATTAAATCCGAGACAATCAAGTCACTTCTAAGCAACCAATTTAACGTGCAAGTCGTTAACGCACCACCACTCCATAGCACTTCAAACGGACAGGTAGAGAGATTCCACAGTACCCTGGTAGAGATCGCACGTTGCCTAAAGATCGAAAGAATCATTGAAGACACAGTCGAACTTTTACTCCACGCAAATATAGAATACAACAGAACTATCCACTCAGTTACCAATAAAAGACCTATTGACATAATCCATTCATCGACCACAGAACTAAACACGGAAATTAGAAACAAAGTTTTAAATGCACAGAACATTCAGTTGGAAAGATTAAACAGGACAAGACAGAACAGAAATTTCAATGTCGGAGACAAGGTCCTTGTTAAATCAAACAAGAGATTGGGAAATAAACTTACGACCTTGTATACCGAGGAGACAGTGGAAGCAGACTTAGGAACCACAGTCTTAATTAAAGGGAGGGTGGTCCATAAAGACAACTTGAGGTAAAAACAGTAATATTATCTTTCCTACTTTTTCTTTATTGATACGATAGGATTTGAACAATACTTCTTCTCGCCATACCAATAACAGCTAAAATAACGGACTACACCAACTCGAACTACATACCGATTATGGACAGACTTACGACACATTAAAACTCTCATAGCAACAGTAAACGTACACCATAGACATGCTAGAAATATCAACCTAATAGGCACTGCATTAAAATTCGTAGCCGGCACTCCAGATTTCGATGATTTCGAGAACTTGAAATTCACACAAAAAGAGCTTATAGAATCAGAGAACAGACAGATAAATATTAACACAAAGACTCAAGAACAAATAAATGCACTAACAAATACAGTAAATATTTTAATAGAAAATGCAAAAGCAAAACAAATTAATACAGAACATTTATACGAAACTTTGCTGTCAAGAAATAGGATTATAATTGCTGAACTCGAAGTCTTGATGTTGTCGGTCACACTTACAAAAATTGGAATAATTAATCCCGCAATTTTAGACTCCAACGATTTAAACAACATAATCAATGAACACTCTACCAATATTACTGTTACTGACCTAATGGAAGTAGCCCAAATTAAAGTCCTATTAAACAATAACTTTTTTCATTTTATAAAAAAATATCCTAAGCCTAACTTAGCTTGTAAAAAAATAATCTTACACCCTGTTCAACATGATGGCACTACTCTCAATTTTGCGGAAAACAACATCATAGCCGACTGCGGTAACCAAGTAGTTCCGATTGGAAATTGCAGCACTACCCTTACAACAACATTCTGTAAATAATTGCCCTACACAACATGCGCACAACAACTTCACTTTGGAGGCACTGCACACTGTACTACTCGTCCGATTCACCTTGAGCCCTTAACCATCATCGATGACGGTGTTATCATCATTAATGACGGAACAGCTACAATCAACGAACAGCTGGTAACGGGAACATTCCTCATTACATTCGATGAGGAAATAAAGGTGAACAACTCTGTATTCCGTATGTTGTCCGTATGTATGTTAAAAAATCCCCAGTGCCAGCCGCATCAACGCTCCTTAACATAACAGGCCACCAAGAAATATTGAGCTTGCCTTACCTGCAGAAGTTAAACATGGAAAACCTTCGCTATATCGGCAAAATAGAAGAGGGACTTATAGAGCGACCTATCATATCCGGAGTGGCTGCGATCGTTTTTTTAGTCATCTGTTATACCTTCTCCAAGCTTTACCAGAAACACCGGAAGGTCCAACGCCAACACGATATTCAAGTCATCATTGACGGTTTCAAGAAGTCCGAGGACGTCCTTCATTTAAGCAAGGGAGGAGCTAACACGATCACCCAGCAACACATAAGTTGCCAAAGCGACCACGCTTAGTTGGCGTGATACAAATGCAAGGTCAGCACTAACAGCCAGCGGATATTGCTCAACGACAAGAGTCAACGACAATGTTGCAGGCAAATGCCTTGCGACATACCAGCGGCCACCCGACACTCTGCACGAGGCGCTGGATCAGCATTTCTTAGGGACAGGGCTAGCTTTAAATATAAGAAAGAATGTACTTAGACTTTAGTTGAACTTTGAGAATAAATCGCGACGGTCGTCGCCTCGCCGATTAAAATCCACAAGTCTCCTCAATCATAACCCTGAATTCGGTTAATTTACATAATAAAACCGAATCCATATTACGCACGTGTTAGCTCAATTTATAATTGTTAACTGTCAACAAGATGCATATGCTGATGTTGTGTATGAGGACAGCTCTCCGTCTTGTTATCGATAATTGCTGTAAATGCTGATGTAAAGTGCTAGTGAGGAAACCACATAATACAACAAGAGTTTCTACACCACAGATAGAAATTTTCCACGAAATTGTAGTCAAGCCAGAGGCCCATTGCGACGAGCCCTTAGATATTATAAAGTCCATCCCCGAGTTCGACGGAAAAATAGCCATTGATCATGTGCTCCGCGAACAAATTGGTAGGATATGTTATGTTAACGTTAATGACGTAATAATATTCTCCAAGTCCAAAGAAGACCATATCAGAGACATTGAGTGGGTCTTGAAAAACCTTAGGGACGCAGGCATGCGAGTGTCTCAAGAAAAATCCAAGTTTTTCAAAAAAAGCGTGGAATATTTGGGATTTACAGTGTGCAGAGGCGGGATTCAGTCCTCGCCCGATAAAGTGAAAGCTATTAAGGACTTTCCCCCACCGAAAACCCTATTCGCTCTTAGGTAATTTTTAGGTCTAGCACACTACTATAGCTGCTTCATAACGGCTTTTGCCAGCATCGCAAGGCCCCTAACAAATATCTTGAAAGGCGAAAATGGCAAAGTAAGTGCCAATTACTCAAGAAATGTGATAATCGAATTGTCACCGGAGCAAAATGAAGCCTTCGATAGGCTTAAAAACATACTGGCCTCTGAAGATGTAATGTTGTCCTACCCAAATTACGAAAAGCCTTTTGACCTCACAACAGACGCGTCTGGCTATGGACTGGGAGCGCTACTGTCTCAAGGCGGCCGCCCGATAACAATGATCTCGCGAACATTGCGAGGTAACGAGGTAAATTTTGCCACAAATGAGCGCGAGCTTCTCGCCATTGTATGGGCACTCAAAAACCTCAGAAATTACTTGTTTGGTGTTAAGAATCTTAACATTCATACAGACCACCAGCCATAAACCTTTTCGGTATCGGATAAAAACCCGAATGCCAAAATAAAGCGTTGGAAAGCCTTCATTGATGAGCACAACGCAAACATAATTTATAAACCCGGAAAAGAGAATTTGGTAGCAGACGCTCTGTCTCGCCAAAATGTCAATGCATTAGAGGATTCAGCAGACTCGGATGCTGCCACTATCCACAGTGAAGAATCCCTTACATATACATTGAAGGAATAGACAAACAGGGAAATTGCTTTCGGAACCAGATTATTCTGGAAGAAGGGACTATCTCCCAACAAAAAACGTATATTTTGTTCAAGACAAGAACCCGTCACATAATTAATTTTCCGATCGCAGCACATTATTGCAAAGCATTAAAGATGCAGTAAACACTGACGTAGCCAACGCAATTCATTGCGAGCTACCCATACTGGCTTTCATCCAACACGGACTAGTTGAGGCATTCCCTTCTACCACCTTTAGATATTGCAAAAACTTGGTTACAGATATTGTAAGCCCAACGGAACAGAGGGAAATTGCGACAGCTGAACACAGAGCAGCGCAAGAAAATGCGAAACAGATACTTAGGGACTATTTTTTTTCCAAAAATAGGTCGCTTAACGTCGGAAATAGCTGCAAACTGTAGAATTTGTGTTATGAGTAAACATGATCGGCACCCAAAAAAACAAAAAATAGGAAAAACCCCGATACCATCGCATGCAGGAAAAATGTTGCATATAGATGTTTACTCCACTGCCAGTAAATATTTTCTAACTTGCATCGACAAGTTTTCCAAGTTTGCAGTAGCACAGTCTATGCGGTCTCGCGCAATCGTGGATATAAAAGCTCCACTTTTGCAACTTCTGAACATGTTTCCCAAAACAAAAGCGATTTACTGCGACAACGAGAAATCCCTGAACTCAGAAACCATTAAATCAATGCTCAGCAATAGCTTTGGCATTGAGATTTCAAACGCTCCACCCTTGCATAGCTTCTCTAATGGACAAGTCGAGCGGTTCCATGGCACTCTTGGGGATATAGCACGCTCTTATAAGTTGGAAACACAGGTAGAGGACACTGTCGAAAACATTCTCCTTGCAACCATAAAGTACAACAGGTCAATCCATTCGGTGAGAAACGAGAGACCCAAAGACACTACAGTGCAGATTAGGGAAAAAATCGCATCAGCACAGCAAAAGACACTTGACCAAATGAATAAAAAAAGGGTCTATAAGTCGTATTTGGTAGGCGATAGGGATCGGATAAAAAACAATAAGAGATTAGGAAATAAACTATCACCCCTTTTCACAGAAGCTATAGTAGAAGCAGACCTAGGTACGACGGTTCTTATTAAAGGGAGGGTGTTCCATAAGGACAATCTTAAGTAGGTTTTTGACATTTGAAAAATCATGCTATTTTTTAAATTCTTTTTCTAGGTTAAGATATCTTTTCAGCTTAACAATAGCAACCATGACCTTGACCGAAGCGAAATTGAGAATCAACGACTACTCCCACGCGGACTACATACCTATAGTTGACGGTGACGTAACAATCTGGTACTCGTACACTTACATGGGACACACGACGAACTTGACATCTTTTGAAACTTACATCGACGAGACATGGAAATTGATAGATAAACTACCCAAGGACCACATGAAACAGGTACTGAAAACTGACGTACAACACATAGCCACCTTGATAGCTTCCTTGACCGTTCACCACCGACAGGCACGTAGCATTAACATGATAGGTAGTGCCCTTAAGGAAATTGCAGGAACCCCAGATTTCGATGACTGGGAACAAATAAAATTCAAACAAAGTCAGTTAATAGAATCCGAGAGCAAGCAGATAGAGATCAACAGTAAATTCCAGGCAAGACTTAATGACGTTTCAAGGGCCCTCAATGAAATTTTGAAACCAGATGCAGAGGTCGAACAATTTTATGCAACAATTTTGGCAAAAAATAGAATGATAATTACAAACCTTGAGGACCTAATCCTCACTGTTACACTTGCTAAAATAAATTTAATCAGCCCCCTTATACTAGACAGCATCGACATAAAAGAATTATTAAATGAACAACTCACTAATACTAGTATAACCGACCTTTTAGAAGTCTCTCATATAAAAGCTTTTCAAAATTCTGAATTATTGTACTTTCTGATCAAATATCCCAAACCCTTGTTAAATTGTAAAAAAATAGATATTCTTCCTGTTCAGCATTATAACATAATATTAGATCTAGAAGAAGGTAATACGGTGGCCGACTGCGGAACAAAGACCTTCGCGTACGTGACTGCGCAGCTACTGTGAGCACTACTTTTTGCAGAAGACTACAAAATACTTCATGCGCGCAACAACTGGTATCTGGAACCGTCGATGCGCCACGCGCCCCGGACACCTGGCCTCGTGATAGTAATCGGCGAGGGCATTGCAGTAATAAACAGCGCGACCATGAATGTAGTGGATAGCACTGGGAACAGCCAGATAGTCGCGGGAACCTTCCTCGCGACTTACGACGATCACGTCTCACTAAATGGCACTCGTTACGTGAACCAACGAGGCATTCTGAAGAAGAAACCTGCTGTATCCACGTCAGCCGTGGTCAACGTCACCCTCTTCAGAGAACATCTGAGCCTACCCTTCTTACATGACCTAACCATGAAGAATCTCCGCCATATCGGGGATCTTAAATCGGGATTATCTTCACGATCATATGGCTGCTTGACACTCATCGCCCTATTCCTACTCTTCGTGGGCGCCTGGAAATTATACCAGCACAGAATGAAAAAGAAGAAACCCGAGGACGTGTTTCAACCTAGTAGGGGAGGAGTTAACACGCGCAAGCTTGAGTTTGCTGACAACGCTGTTGCGCCGGATGCCGTCACGACAAAGTTGCAGCTGAAATCCGAAACTCGCACGCGCAAGCAGCCTGATCGCCCGCTGGAGGTGCCGACTCAGCATTCAGCCGGCATTTCAGCCGGCAGCGGTGGCTTCATGGTTCGATGCAGCTTGCCCTAGAGTTTAGTTTAGAATTTGTTCTCCTATAGTCCTTACGGACATGAAGTAGAAACGAATAATAATAAAGATACTTCTTTAACAGAATATTAAACAGACTTTTTTCAATTTATATAATGCAACCGAGGCCTTCTTAACCCGTTCTTCAGTGTTCAGATTCCAGTCAAGTTTACTGTTTAAAGTGAGCCCTAAGTATTTGGGAGATTTGCTGAAAGCGAGTTGCATCCCATTTTGATTTGGGGGTCTGAGGGGAGGAATCTTATACTTCCTTGTGAAGAGGACTAAATCAGTTTTGGCTGGGTTTAGCTCAAGTCCCTTTGATGTGGCCCATGAGGACATGGTTCAAAGTGCAGCGGTCATAAGCTCGCACAGACTTTGGGGGCATTTGCCCGAGAAGGCTATGGCAACGTCGCAAAGTGGGGCCTTTTCTCGGATAGCTTATCGATAGAGTATACTTCAAAGATTATGGATCCAAAAGATTTTTTAAATCGGTTAATAATTATGGGTGGTAGAGCTCCTCAAAGTTGAGTAATTTTACGTGAAAACGAAAAAATGACAATTTTTACAGAAATTTACCACTTTCGAACTGAATATTGGGCGACGTACACAACCGATCTTCGATCTTTTTTCTTTATCTGAAAAGTATTTTCAATCTCAGTGTTTTTCTGTATACAGTTTAAATATAGCTGAAATACTTATTAAATTAGAATCGTTTAAAAATACACTAAATTTTGGCATTTTTTGAACTATAACAAAAAAGTATCTCTCAGAGTCACGGTGGGACCACATGCATTTGAAAGCTATAATATATACCTTTCATATGTATATAGTCACAATCTGCGAAAATCTGCATTTTTGAAACGCGAGCCAAAAAACTAGGGATACCTCGAGTTAAAAACACGCGGCAGGTATAAGGAAGAAGAAGAGCGCATACAAATTTGGCTGTAGCGTGTGTGCTGTTTATTGACAACACATCTAAATGTTGTATTATAAGTACTACCTGTCTATATATATCCCTTCTAATCCTTTTTTCCTTCCTATCCTTTCTCATTACATGAATGGAAAAGGTCTGAGGAGGCAGGTAAATATAATTGTAGTTGATGGAAAGTTGCGGTACAACAGGTTATTTTTTTTTTTTAAATTCTGTATTTCCCCGTTTACCTATTTTTAATGTAAATCAATACCTTAGGTATATATTGTTTTTTACCTAGCTAATTGGAAAAGGGTTATACCAATTTTGCTTGCTTACCTAGCTAACTCAAAAATATGGTATAAAGTGCAAAATATGTCACTTGATGGCAACAGTTATTTCATAACTTCATAAGAGGAAACACTTGTTGTTTATTGCTGCGAACAATAAGAAATTTTCAGATTGAATAGTATTTTTCAATATAATTCACGAAATTTTGATAAATAAGCGCAATAATGGATTTAACAAATTCAAAGATTTTTGAACTTTTTCGTGCTTCTGAAAATACGATTTTCAAGTGGCATTGCTTAAAGAGATTGGCGTACTCGAAAACGCTAGTTGTGCGCTTCAGACACAAATTAAATTCATTCACGCAAACTTGAAGCGAAAATGGAACTTGGTCCATAGAACCATGTCGGCTTTCATAAAAAAGCATGAAAATTGGTTGGAGGAATGTACAACATTCGGATATTCAGAACAGGAAGAAGTTTACCCATCGACTAGCCGAGGAAGAGGAAGGCCGCAAAAAAGTATGGAGGAGTGTTCATGTGTTACAAGGAAACGTAAGCTTGAGGATGCTACGGATAGCTTAACAGCTGAACATCTGTCGGAAGCACTTTCATCCAAGTATATGAAGGAACAAGAGAGGACAAGAGCGACAATTACGAAAGCTGTGCAGGTCGCCAGTCCTTTACGGCTGAATAGGATTAAAGAAAGTATTCCAACGCCACCAAACTCAGTCGTCATTAAGTACACTGATGAAGAAGCGTTTTCCCTATTTATGGACTTGGGACTGACTAAGGAGAAGTATGATATTTTACGCAGCTCCTTAAAAAAACATAACGTTCTTCATAAGTTCTTCCCGGATATAAAAAAATTGTATTTGCCAAAAAGGAAGCAGTGCCACCTAACACAATAATAACAGAGACATCTGTAGAAGTAAAACTCCAGGATTTAATGGATCACACTGCTAGGCGTATAGTTGAAAGTTTGCCTGATGGAGAGGTCGAGCTTCTTCCTGAAAATCTGACTCTACTCAATAAGTGGGGATGTGATGGGTCGTCTGGACAAAGCATATACAAACAAATTATACAGACAGATGACGAAACTATTTCTGATGAAAATATGTTTATGGCTTCTGTAGTTCCCTTACGCCTTAGGAGTGAAACTTCTGAACATTGGAAAAATCGCCGACCATCATCGATTCATTATTGTCGCCCTATTTTCTTCAAATATGCGAAGGAGTCGACTGAATTGATTAAATCAACTGTAACCGACATACAAAATCAAATTAGCCAACTGAAGCCTACTGTTTTTCAAACCAAGAGTGGAAAAACATTCACGGTCAAGTTTGATTTCTTCCTGACAATGATTGATGGAAAAGTCTTAAATGAAATTACAAACACCTCCTCAACATTGAGGTGTCCCATTTGTAAAAAAACTCAAAAAGACTTTCACAGTTTAGACGACTCAACGGGTGAGGAGAACTGCTACGAATATGGAATTTCTCCGTTGCATTGCAGAATAATGTGTATGGAATTTATTCTGAAGCTCGCGTACACACTTCCTCGGCCAGGAGAAACAAAAACGGATAATACGCCTCGTGAGGATATACAGAGAAGAACGGAAGTTATACAAGCTGAGTTCTCTCGAAAGCTAGGAATAAAAGTTGACTGTCCAAAGCACGGATACGGGAATACGAATGATGGAAATACTTCCAGGAGATTTTTTGAAAATGATCAAATAACAACTTTGATAACAGGTGTTCATAATGAGATCATTAAAAGGTTTGCTGTTATCCTAAATGTTATAAACTGCAAAGAAATGATAGATGGTGCAAAATTTGGCGAATACGCATCAAAAACAGCTCAACTTTTGACTGGATTGTATCCTCAGAAAAAACTAACCCCCACGGTACATAGGATTTTGGCTCATGGAAAGGACTTAATAGAATATCAGTGCTTACCTATTGGAGAGCTGTCCGAAGAAGCACAGGAATGTAAAAACAAGGACTACAAGAGGTTCAGATACACTAATACGTGCAAAATTTCTCGGGTGCGACAAAATGGAGACCTTTTCAACATGCTGGCAGCCTCATCGGATCCACTTCTTGCATCGCTGAGACATGTGCGATCACGAAAGGATTTGGAAGATAGCAACTATAGTTCCGAAATGTTGAGTTTATTAGATGTTAACCTTACTAGCATTAATGTTGATGATTATTTGGTTGAAAATCAGCCATCGAAAGCAAATATTAAAATCACCCAAAAATAAGAATTTAAATTTTATGTATTTAAATTAGAAAATCGAATAAAAACAACAAAAAATGCGAAATAGTCATTGAAGTTATAAAAAATTTTCAGTTATGATTAAAAACAAACGTTTTTAATTGGAATTTTACAGGTAAAATGTGCTGGAAATATTTCTTGACTTTGACCTTGAATATTTAAGCACCACGGATACCTAGCACTCTTGGCGAACATTCATTTTAAAGCTTGAAAATTCATCTTTTAATTTTTGAAATCGCTTCATTAGTTTAAAAGATATGATTTTTGATAAGCTAAATGAGCAAAGGCCCCACTGTGCGTCGTCCGCGTAGGCGATCACCCAACAGCCCCCTTCCTCCAAGGAGCGCAGTAAGCTATTAACAGCTACATTCCAAAGAAGAGGGGAGAGAACACCTCCTTGCGGGGTGCCTTTATTAACGGATTTGGAAATGGTCGACGACCCCAGTGTGGCCCTGACGATCCTGCACTTAAGCAGTTGATCAATCAGCTCCACAATGCGGTGTCCCACCCTCAGCTCCGACAATGCCTCGGCTATCGCTCCGGGTACGACACTGTTACAAGCGCCCTCAATGTCCAGAAATGCTGTAAGGCAGTACTCCTTGTGGTGGAGTGCCTTTTCTATTGTAGAGATAACAGCATGAAGAGCTGTCTCAAGAGATTTACCTTTGTCGTCTGCAGCCGCCTTACAGTGGTGAAGGTTGATCTGAAAGAGCCTCAGAAACATCTCCAGGTTTCAGCTCCACCACTGTCAGATTAGCCTCCTCGTAGCCATGTCTTCGGCTAGGTCGGATCCTTTCGACTGGTGGCCTGCTTGGCCCATGGGCTGTGGTATCGCCTGCGACAGCCTCCGCCGTTGGCTGCTCGCACGAGGCTGCGACGCCATGCGCCACCAGTGAGTCTTCCTCAGCTGAAGGCTTGCTAGCCGCATTCGAACGGTAGACCCGTATTACTATCGGCTTCAAGCCGTAGTGGGCCGAACCATTGGATGCGATTAGGGCCTCAGCTGACTCGTCATTTAGGACTAGAATCACCTGCCTATTATTGCCCTCTGGTGCCTCGACCTTGGCGATCTTCCAGTCGGGCGTTACCAGGTCTGGGTTACTCATCTGAAGAGGTTTGAGGATCCTTTCGGGTTCCTCGAGCTTGGTGGAAACCCAAACTCTAGCTCGTGGTGGACTGGAGTGTCTGCCACATGTTGTATGGTCTGTGAATGACACATCTTCGGCGGCATTACCAGTCGCTTCTGATGATTTTATCGATGGCCTACTGGAGCTAGGCCTATCGCAAGTTAACAGGGTGCATAACTGTAGTTGTAGAATGTTGGACTTGATATTTATTTCGGACTCAGATTGCAGAAATGCTAGTAGAATACCCCCTCTGGTGCTTCCGGAAGATACCTACCATCCAACCTTAGAACTATCCATTGAAATTATGGACCCTAGCTCAGTATCTAATAATACTTTAAAAACCCGTTGCTTTCGTAAAACTATCTTTACTAAATTAAATTATCTTCTTTAGCATTCTAATTGGTTACACCTTCATTCTTGAAGTGATATAGAAACTGCCATTGCCATATTTTAAAGGACCTTGAATTCGATTTTGGATATTTGTGTTCCCCTCACTTGTTCTTCAAGTGATAATAAACCACCTTGGTTTACGAGGGAACTATCGAAATTGAAAAACGCGAATAAAAAATCTTATAAAAAATTTAAAAAATCAGGAACCACAACAGATTTATTTTCGTATTTAATATTGTAGCAATAACTAGCATGTAAGACCCCACTGTACCAAATAAATATAAGCATCCCATTGTACATAATATAATATAACTGTAACATATCGAAGGCTTCGTTAAGAACGCAATATGTGCAAGACGAGCGAAGCAGTCGAGCAAAGAATAAAAGAGAAACTGATCGAAGAGTCAGTCTAAGTGCGACAGTGAACTAGAACGGTTGAGTTGTTTCAGTTCTACAATATTAAAGTCAGTTTTATAAATTTGTTAACTCAAAACGTAAATCTTCAGGCTTACCTTCCTCAGTTTTCCTCGATAATACGAAAGCAAGCTCTGATCAGGCAGTGGCTGATCTATTTGCTGAGTATTTTCAATCAGTATACTCAATGAGTTTATATAATTGCAGTAATTCCCATCCTTTTAAAGCTCAAACGTCAAATTGCATAAATGTCCCGATTATAACTGAGTGTTCGCTCCTAAGTGACCTTAACTCTATCAAGCCCGGCTACTTGCCTGGTCCTGATGAAGTGCCAGGTTGTATACTTAGATTTTGTGCGGATTCACTTTGTAAACCCTAACATAAATTATTTAACTTGTCGGTTGACTCAGCTGTGTATCCTGCTATATGGAAGGAATCTTTTATCATTCCAATCCATCTAACGTAAAAAATAATAGGGGTAAATCCAAGTTGTCCGCCATTTCTAAAGTCTTTGAAAAAATTTTTATATTCTCAATTGCAACACCTATGTAGTTCAATTATATCGCCTTATCAACACGGTTTTGTTAGGCGTAGATCTACTACCACAAATCTTCATTTAGTGGTATGGAATTAACTGTGGTTAGGCTATTAGTGGGATTTCTTGCCGGCGAGCTAAATACCATTAATGGGCTAGAAATAAGAGTTATGGGATTATTGCTAGACACCAAAGGTGGCTTGCTGGGCAAGACAGGTGGAACAAAAGACGGATAAGGACCCGAAGTCTTTTTACGCTTCGAAATTCAGTGATCGTCTTGCCATTTTTAAAATTGTTTTCAAGCTCTTTAAATGCCGTATGCAGATTGTTGAAGGCAACATGCATGGACTTAAAACTTTCTTGAATTCACTTCACTTGTTATCAAAGGGTTTCAGGGAAAAATGCAAACAGACGTTACTTACACCGATTTAAGTAAGGCATTTGTATCTGTTAGTCATTCTCTGTTGCTTTAAAAATTGAATATTATTGGATTTCCAGCAAAACTTATATTGTGGCTTTCGGAGTACTTGTGTGGTCGAACACAAAAAGCAGTTTTTAAATCGTCTGTATCTAAACCTATTTTAGTTACCTCTGGTGTTCCCCAGGGCAGTCATCTTGGACCTTTGCTATTTAACTTGTTTATTAACGATCTTCCAGCTTTTATTACTAACTCTTATGTCTTTATGTTTGTTGATGATGTAAAACTATGTTTCACCTATAATGATATTTCCCTGTGTAACTTACTACAGTCGGATTTGGGCGCATTGTCAGCCTGGTGCCGTACTTACTTACTAAATTTAAATTGTTCAAAATGTTAACTCATGTCTTTTTGTAGAAGTACCCCTCATACTGCTCACTACTTGCTTGATGCTTCAACACTTGACTTCACTTCTTGACCCCAAATTAATGTTTGACTCACACATATCGTCGATGGTCAATAAGGCCATTAATGTCATTGGCTTCATCAAGCGGTGGTCAAAAGAGTTTAACGATCCCTACACCACTAAAAGGCTTTATACATCCCTAGTACGTCCCATCCTGGAGTATGGATCTTATGTGTGGTCTCCGCAATACGGGATTCACCAGGATAGAATTCAATCTGTGCAGAAGAACTTCCTACTTTTCCTAGAGTTGAAATACCTCCGTATTCAAGTATCATTCATTTAATAAATCTTCCCTCCCTTTAAAACCGTAGAACCATGCATGGAGTATTATTTATTACTAACCTACTTAATGGTGAAATCGACTCATCAGTTCTTTTGAGTCGAATTAAATTAAATGTCCCAATTAGATCTTCACATAACTTTTAACTTCTTAGCCTTGATCGTTGCTTCAGCAACTATTTAATTCATGAACCATTTCGTTGTGTATGTTCTGACTATAACAAGCTTTATTCTCTTGTCTTTTTGGAGACGTCAATTCCAGTACTAAAAATATCTATCCTTTTTTCTTTATCTATCGCTGGTCTGATTGGATTTTCTGGGTTTTTCCCAATCCGTGCAACAAATGTTGGACCAATAATTTTATTGTTGAATTTCCCAGAGCTTTAACGTTAACTTTATAAATTTTTTACCTAAATTTACTTTCAGATATATATATTATTTTAGTTTAATTAATTTTAATTTTAATTTAAATTTTTAATGTTATTTAAATTTACATTAATTTGGTTTTTGTGTCAGCTGATCTTAGTTAACAATAAACAAATAAATAAATGATTAAATCTATATTACTCCCAGTTTTTTTTTAAATTTTTTTATAATATCTTGTCTTCACGTTTTTTAAATTTGATAGTTCCCTCTTAAACCAAGGTGGTTTATCATCATCACTTAAAGAACAAGTGAGGGGAATACAAATATCCAAAAGCGAATTGAATGTCTTATAAAATATGGCAAAGGCAGTTTTTATTTCACTATAAGAATAAAGGTGAGACCAATTAGTATGTTGAAGAAGATAATTTAATTTAGTTAATTTAGTTTTATGAAAACAACGGGTTTTTAAAGATTTTTAAGATGGTGAATAAGGGCTCGGCCACGCAGTAAGCGATAAGCGACTGAGCGAGCGACTAAACGAAAAAAAATAAAATAAAACATATGAAATTGCACTGAATGTGGCCACGCAGTAAGCGAGCGATAAGCGATTTTTCTAAGCGTCTAAACGACGTCGCTCTTTAACCAAACTGGTTTTATTTTTTATATGTACGCTTAGCGTTAAACCATCGAGATGTCCAAAATAAATAAAATAAATGTCGAATTATTAATTTCTTTAGTGCAAAATCGACCTGATATATGGCAAGACAGGAATCCTAATATTTAAAATAAAACTATTACAGATAATTTGTGGAAAGAAATTGGAGAAATTTGTGGTTTTACAGGTAAGTTTTTATTTAATAAGTAATGTGAACATAGTTTAGTGTGCAAAATCAAAAAAAATACTCCGTTTTTATTTCTTACATCCAAAGCTGTATGCGTGCTCCTATTAAAACGGTAGCCGGTTACTGCTGCGCTGTTCGCACGTACTGTATTTGCCATTGTGGATGTTACTTGTATATAATCCAAATCATTATCTCCATCGCATTCTCTCACAAAATTGTGCAATATGCAAGCACATTTTATTAAATTTACCGCGGTTCTCGGTTTTGTTTCAATATTTTTTTGTAAAAATCGCCATTTCGCTCCCAAGATTCCAAATGCACATTCAATGCATTTTCTTGCTGTCGAAAGTCTTTCGTTAAACTTTTCAATTCGTGCATTTAAGTCTTTCCGTGGGTATGGTCTTAACATATACGTTTTTAACTGATAAGCTTCATCACCTATTAAAAAATTTGGTAGCACAATATATGATTCTGGAAGTGCTTTACATTAAAATTTTCGGTTTCAAGCAAAGTAAATAATTTAGATCCCGCAAAAGTTCCTCCATCGCTTTTTTTATGCTATAATGCATATAGTTGAAATAATGCAAGCCAGAGCTTGCGGGACATTTAATTTGACAATGCTTGCCATCAATACTTCCAAAACAATTAGGAAACTTCCAACGACTATAATAATCGCTGATCACTTTTTTAAGATGGTCTTTTGTTGGAACAGGCATAAATTCATCTACAAGTTCTCTCCATATAATAACACAAGTTTCCGAAATGATTGCACTAACTGTGCTTCTGCCCATACGAAACGCAAATGCCAAATCGCGAAAAGAATGTCCAGTTGCAAGAAACCTTAAAAAACATACAAATTTTAATAACGAATATTAACAAATTTTGTTTTTAAAGGGGCGGAAGTAAAAAGTAAGTGGAAGAACCTGAAGGATCCCTTTCGCAGACATCTCCAAAAAATACCACGTCCATTGTCTGGATCTGCAGCAACCAGCACTACAGTAAAATGGCCATACTTTTATTCTATGGAATTTACAAAAGACAATATTGCGCCAGATCCAACTGAGGGCAATTTGTCAGAGCAAGTGGAAAATTCCGAAGATATGAGCCTGACATGTTTTTTGGATGATTTGTTAGCTGACGAAGAGGAGACAATAAAAAACCCTCGCACACCTGCCGCATCACCAAAAAAAAAAGGAAGAGCTCAGCCACGGATGTGGATGCCAAATTTTTAAAGTTAGAGAAGGAAAGGATGAAATGTTAAAAGTGAAAGTTGAGAAGAAAGACTGCGATGATCTGCTCTTCTTCAAAAGCTTATTGCCATCTATGAAAGCGCTTACTATAGTGGAAAAACTAGAAATAAGGGGGTACATACAAAATATTATTTTGCAAAAATTAAAGGCAAAGGAAAACATTTAAGAATTATTAACTAATAATAAACCAAATAAAGTACATACCTTAAAGTTAAAACAAGTCTCTGCTCAGGAGAAATTGATCGCATCTGTACGAGTTATATTTAGAAGGAAAAATGGAATAATCAGAAATATCGGGTTTTTAACCAGGTTTCCGTGAGTGCAACTATTTGCGAATAAAATGATAAGCTGTAAACATATAATTTAGAAAGTTTAGTGTTAAGGCCTCTAACGTTTTGATAGGCCAAGTTTATTACTTCTGTTAGTGTTTTGCCGCCGAGGTGGAGGCTACAGGATCGTCATTTGAATAGACTGAAACAATTTTTAATAGAATATGATAATTTCGAAGAAATCCCCCTATATCCAACCAGCTCCATCGATCAGCAGCGTAAACAGCGGGTCAGGATCCATTAATTTCTAGCTCTTCCTGGATGGGATGGGTTGTTGCTGCTGCTGCTGTTCGGCGTTACCTTAGGTTTTATTTTAGAGTCCCTCATAAAACTAACTCTTTTTGGGAGCCGATACTCCACGAAAACCGCTATCCATGACTACGGTCGAAAACTGATTATACCCGTTGCCAATTCGAAAATTCACCAAAAATCAATACCCAATATTAGTCTTTGTGCGATAGACGTATTTATACTCGTTACCGAAGGTAAAGAGTATATTGGGTTTGTGCAATGTCCGTCAAATTGTCCGTCAGTCCGTCTGTATGTTCGCAAGTTTTTTCCACACCCTTCAAACTAGAGACTTGAAATCAATTCTCTTTGTCTATGGGATAGTAAATAAAAGTGTCAAGATGGGGGTTCTACGATAACTGAGGGGCTGGCAAATCGATAAATTCCATAACTCAAAACCGATAAATCCACAAATTTCGCACATCCTTACAGCTAGAACTACCAAATTTGGTGAGAAGATAGCTACTAGCAACCCCAAAAAACTGCATTAAAAATTTTAGAGCCAAGCCCACCCATTCCGCCCTCAGCCCCCCGAATTTTGAAGTCAAAAAAGCCTATATCTCCCACAGTTTTTGAGCTATAGCCACCAAATTTGGTGCCAAGACAGGTGATGATGACCCCCCAAAAACTGCATCAAAAGTTTGGATGCCGCGCCCACCAATACTGCCCTAGACGCCCCCTGCTGCCCCAACGCTTCGTCAAAAACGAGAATGCGTGTATCTTCCAGAGCTATGGAGCTAGAGCCACCAAATTTGGTAGGAAGATAGCTGGCAACGACTCCCAAAAATCTGCATCAAAGTTTTGGAGCCACGCCCACCCATTCCGCCCCACTTCCCGCTCCATTAACAAACTTTGAGCTTGAGTCACCAAATTTGGTTTGAAGATTGACGGCAACGACCCCCAAAAATCTGCATCAAAGTTTTGGAGCCATGACCACCCATTCCTCCCCCCTTTCCCGACCTTTTACAAACTTTGAGCTAGATTTACCAAATGTGGTAAGAAGGTAGCAATTGACACTCCACACAGATCTGCAGCAAAAACTTTGATGCCACGCCCACCCATACCGCCCAAGCCCCCTTTCTCCACGTTTAACATACTCTGAGCTAGAGTCACGAAATTTCGTATGAGGATAGCAATTGACATCCCAGATAGATCTGCTCCAAAACTTTTGATGCCACGCCCACCCATACCGCCCACAGCCACCCTTTCCACTCTTTTTACAATCTTTGAGCTAGAGTCACCAAATTTGATATGAAAATAGCAATTGACATCCCAGATAGATCTGCTCCAAAACTTTTGATGCCACGCCCACCCATACCGCCCCCAGCCCCCCTTTCCCCTCTTTTTACAATCTTTGAGCTAGAGTCATCAAATTTGATATGAAGATAGCAATTGACATCCCAAGTAGATCCCCCAGCCCCCCTTTCCCCTCTTTTCACAATCTTTGAGCTAGAGTCACAAAATTTTATATAAAGATAGCAATTGACATTCCACAAAGATTTGCAGCAAAAATTTGGATGCCACACCCACCCTTACCACCCCTAGCCATACCGCCCCAGCCCCCCTTTCCCCTCTTTCTACAATCTTTGAGCTAGAATCACCAAATTTGTTATGAAGGTTACAATTGACATTCCACATAGATCTGCAGCAAAAACTTGGATGCCACGCCCACCTATACCACCCCAGCCTCCTTTCCCCACGTTTTACATACTTTGAGCTAGAGTCACATTATTTCGTATGAAGATAGCCATTTTTTTTTATTTTTATATTTTATTGATAGTTGTTGACAATTCTAGAGTCAACTTTATAAAAAATAAGTTACAATTAAATAGTAGAAGTAAAAAGCCTTGGCAGAGAACAAAAATGTCTTATAACATCACCCACCGATGGGGGTGTTTTATTTGCCAGTCCGGCCAGCTATGCCCCTTTCCACAGCCAAAATGTCAGTGATATTATAAACTCTATACTTAAAACAGAGATGTTAGTAGAAAATAGAAAATAAAAACTTAACTGTGATAACTAAAAAAAAAAGTTAAAAAAATAAAAAATAAATAAAATACAATAAAAAATATTTATATATATATGACCCGATGGAGGAAAAGAATTTTAGCCAGTCCAGCAAGCTCAGCCCCGTTTCATAGCTGAGAGCGGTCATTAACTTCCCGAAGATAAACTGAAAGCAATGGTTTGATTAAGGAGAGAGAGGTCTGATTAGAGAACACGTGGTATAGGTTATTAAATTGGACGCATAAAACACGAAATGGACTGTGCATAGCGTTATCTGTTGTGCACGTTTTAAAAAATAACGGGCGAAAGTTTCTAGTAGGTCTGGAGGGAATAGAGAAATGGAGATGACCTAACAGAAAAGAAGAATCTATATCACCATTAATCAACTTGTGCAGGAAGGCAACACCAAGGACTATCCTACGATTGTTTGGGAGGTTAAGGAGAAGAAGCCTACTGGAATATGAAGGCAAGCGAAGGTTACTTTCCCAATTTAAGCCTCGTAAGGCAAAAAGCAAAAACTGCTTCTGAACAGATTCGATACGATCCTGGTTATTTCTATACTGGGGGCTCCATATACAAGCAGTACTCTAGGATAGGGCGGACAAGCGAAGTGTACAGAGTTTTCGTTACGTAAGGATCGTTAAACTCTTTAGACCAACGTTTAATGAAACCAAGAACACCTTTGGCCTCATTAACAATAGTAGAAATATGAAGGCCGAATGAGAGTTTAGAGTCAAAAAGAACACCAAGGTCCTTGACTGTAAAAATACGTTGCAACGGGGTACTGTCAATTGAGTTGCTGGTAATGAAAGGGTTATTTTGGCTGGAAGTCATAAACATACATTTAGAACAATTGAGAAGCAACTGATTAGTCTTACACCAAAGTTGCATTGAATTTAAATCATCTTGTAAGCAAGTATTAGTTAGAGAACTACAGTTGGAGAAAATAAGTTTCACATCGTCTGCGTACATGAGAATTCGAAAACGAGATAAAACAGAGGGAAGATCATTTATAAAAAGAGTGAAGAGTAAAGGACCAAGATGACTACCCTGAGGTACTCCAGAAGTAACCTGAACTTGTTTCGAGGTAGCCAATCTTAGGAGTACTCTTTGTGTCCTACCCTTTAAATAAGAAGAAATCCAATACGGACAAGCTTGAGAAGTAATAGGTCATGCTTTACTGAAGTCTGTATAAATGACGTCAGTTTGCATTTTCGAGAGGAAAGCATCATTTACTAAAGTTGTGAATTCTAATAAATTGGTCATGGTTGACCGATTTCTTACGAAGCCGTGTTGAGCAGGGGATAAGACTGATTTGCAGAAATGTTGCAGAGATGAAGTGATAATTTTTCAAATAATATAGGGATAGCGGACAATTTTGCAATGCCCCTATAATTTTCAATATTGGACTTCCCACCTTTTTTGTGAAGAGGGATTATAAAAGATTCTTTCCAAAGAGATTGAAAGACAGAAGATTCAAGGGAGAGATTAAAAAGCTTAAGCACTGGTCGAAGAAGAGAAGCACTGCACTCTTTAAGAAGACAACTAGGTATATTGTCAGGTCCAGGAGAGCAAGAAGATTTTAACGAATTTAAAGCTGATAGCAGAGCTGACTGAGAGATGGCAGGAACAGGAATATAATTTGTAGAATCAATACTATAAGGGTAAGGTATGTTAATAGGGGATGCAGAAGAGTAAGTTGATTGGAAAAAATTAGCAAAAATATTAGCGGATTCGCTATCGTTGCTAGATTTATCGATCCCAAACATGAAAGATGACGGCAAAGTGTAAGATTTAGGCTTAGAATTGACAAAATTATAAAATTGTTTCGGATTTAGCGTAAATTGCCATTTGCAACAAATAAGGTAATTCTCATAGCACTGAGAATTCAGGAGAAGAAATTTTGATTTGGCTATAATGTATTTAGACAAGTCAGCACTCAATCCAGACCTGCTAATTTTTTTATAATATTTAGAATTATTTTTTTGTAAAATTGATAGTCTTGGAGTGAACCAAGGGGGCTTAGAAGAAACGGACAACGGAGCAGAGTAAGGGATACATTCGTCCAATAGAGAATTTAAGGTACTATAAAAAGATTTTAAGGCAATATTTATATCAACCAAATCATATATAAAAGACCAATCAGTTGCCAGAATACGTTGATTTAACAATGAGTAATTTCCTTTGCGAAAGCAACGGCGAGGCAAGTTAAACACTGGAGGAGAAGACATAACAGGATTGCTAACAGACAATGTAACTTCTAAAGTAGGATGATATGAATCCTCAGGGACAGACAGAGGGGATGACCTAGAGGCATTGGCAATACAGTAGTTGTTGATAAATACAAGGTCGAGTGTTCTAATCAAATGATTAGAAATTGAATTGATCTGAAACAATGGAAGATCAAGCATGGCTTCTAAGAAGTCATGATGGGCAGACGGTACAAGATAATTTATGGTGTCGGATGAAGACCAGGGGATGGTTGGTAAATTAAAGTCACCCAGTACGATAAAAATATCATTATCACGGATATGAGCAGAAACTTCTTTAACACAAGTTAGGTGTTGAAGATGAACTTGAATGTCAGAAGAAGGAAGGATTTAAAAGCAAGTGATATAAACAACATGTGAAGGGAGAGTTATTTTTATTTTTTTTATTTGTATTTTTAAGCATTCCTAACGCTACAGCATTTCTGCTTTAACATTGTCGCGTTAGTCACAACATAGTATATTAGTAGACTTAAACATTAAGGTTTTTATAGTAATTTAAAAGAACATTTTAACAGTTAACATTTATATTATTATAATTATTTTCTTAAAAGATATGTGTTGAGCTATTGAGCTTTTTCAATAGCTATCGAATTTCCGAATTGTCACTCAACAAATTATAAATGCTGCGAGATTTGCATTACTGAGTATAATATGTATATTTTAATTTGCCTTCGTGGCCGAACTTAAATTAATTAGCAATTGTTTAAAGTTGTGTATTGCAACTAACCTCGATTTGGGCTGTGCAATAATTACAATTTTTTCGTTTGTCGCGAAACAGACAAACGACCGAAGTTGAGCTACCGACGAATTTGATAGAACTGAACGGCTGCAGAACTGCAGCAGCGGCTTGCACTCAGCTGAAGGCCAAGGGCAAACAATAGACAATGTAATAAACTAAATATAAGAGCTTATGCAAAACAATAGTTGGACTTTACGTTAAGTTGCTCTTATGCTGCGCAGAGCATGATAGGTTATAGTCATTAGAGATAAGAGTGTTATGGTTCTGTTGATGCTGGTTTTGGTTTAGTTAACTGCGTAACCAAACAGTATGCATTTTGGTTTATAATAATCTCAGCATCATTAACGCCAGAAAAACAGAAAGGTTCCGACTGGAGAGTAGCTTTAACAGCAATTAATACCCCACCACCTCGGCGAGTCGGTCGATCAGCTCTATAGACGATAAAATTATTTGAAAAAAGTTCACAATTAGATATACTTGGATTTAACCAAGTTTCAGTAAAAGAAATTATATCAGAATGGAACGAAAAGCTATTCAAAAACAAGTTTTTAAGTTTTGAGACCAGACCCCTAACATGTAACATTCTGATAAATAATAGATATATCATCAGAATTTAGTTTTTTGAAACGACAGAGTTATTATTTGAAAAGATTGCAGCAGGAAGGTTGACAGGTAACGGCAGAGTTCTTTTTTTTGCAAAAGCTCATGAACAACCGTATGAGGGGGCCAAAATTTGGGATCACATATGATTGAAAACGATTCTAGAGAGACATTAATTTTAAAAGATGATATTTCGCGAGGGGAAGAAAAGTTAAATTTCGTAATAGAGACGCTAGCTTTAGTTTTGCTAGTAATATAGGCAGCAACAGAATCACAAGTAGTTTCAGCGGAAAGTCGCGACACAAAAACTTGCTTGCGAGGAGCCACTACTGTTAAAATAGAAAGTGGTTGTGGTATGGGGACAGATAGATCATTATTTACCGCGTTAATCTCGGCAGGATCCAAGACGGGAACCATATTACTAATAGCAGGGGATACTGCAGGAGATATATTCGGACAATCGCTTGGAGTTGGAGATAATGATAGAACTGGCGACAATTCTACGTTACTAGGCACGGGTGAAAGCGACGAGGGTGAAGGGGCAAACATTAACGGAACATTCAAAAATTCAGACTCCAACCGGCGAGTAGACAATGACTCAAATTTAAAATTTTTGAGAAATTCCAAACTTGAATCAATGTCAGTCACTAGCATGCTTGCCGTCTTTTTTAGTTTTGAAAACTGATTTCTCACAGAGTTATACATTCTAGAGAAATCAATTTGCTTATCAATGCACATAGGGCATGACCAACGCACACCGCCACAGCCGTTCTTGGCTACAGCAGTGATCTTGTCACACTCACGCCCAGTAAGACCTGCACATTTAGCATGCATAAAACTCTCACACAACCAGAAATGGACAAATTGAGGCCGTGCAGAATCGTCGGACTGCTTAAATGTACAAGACTTTTTGCAGCACGACATATTTACCACTGGGGTCAAACTAACGAAAATAGGTTGCGAGAGCACAGAACGGACAAAACGGCGCACAGAAAATCTAAGAGCAAACGCACAAATTAAGAGGAATCGTAACACAAATACTTCTTGTTTGGAGCGATAAGCAACAACAAAAATGTATTAAAGCACGACAAGCAAAGCAGATAACGCTTAAGCGAACAAACACACAAACAAGTGTATGCGCAGCGACATCCCAGATAGATCTGCTCCAAAACTTTTGATGCCACGCCCACCCATACCGCCCCAGCCCCCCTTTCACCTCTTTTTACAATCTTTGAGCTAGAGTCACCCAATTTTATATGAAGATAGCAATTGACATTCCACAAAGATTTGCAGCAAAAATTTGGATGCCACACCCACCCTTACCACCCCTAGCTCCCCCTTTTCCCAACTTTTACAAACTTTGAGCTAGAGTCACCAAATATGGTATGAAGATAGCAATTGACATGCCACATAGATCTGCAGCAAAAATTTTGGGAGCCACACCCACTCATACCCCCCCAGCCACCCTTTCCCCACCTTTTACAAAATTTGAGCCAGAGTCATCAAATTTGGAATGAAGATAGCAATTGACATGCCACAAAGATCTGCTGCAGAAATTTGGATGCCTAACCCACCCATACCGCCCCCAGCCCCCCCTTTCCCCACCTCTTACAAACTTTGAGCTAGAGTCACCAAATTTGGAATGAAGATAGCTGGTGGCATCCCCATCTGCATCGGAGAATCTTTAAGGCAGCGTACACCCCTACCGCATCCGTACCCCATTGCAAACAGGCCTCTTTTTACCGGCTTTCATACGGGTAACGAGTATTCCGCAGTCGGTTGCGTCCGACTGCAACGATTCCACTTGTTTTGTATTTGATTTTTACTTTAACCCCACTCAGAAAAATTTAAAAGCGTGGCATTATTATAGCTACGCCTATCTAGCTTATCTTGTATAATAGTTGCAACTATCTTTTGCTGCTTCCTTTTAACTTCATTAAAATATTTGCGCATCCAAAGCGTATTTCTTCGCGTCGGATAGTTTTCTCCAGATATTTTTTCCCTTATAGCATAATAATTTTTTTTTTTTTTTTTCTGGTACCAACGATCTTTGTGAGATGGTTTTGAGGTGGGCTAGCTGAAGCCACCGGACGGGTCGCAGGTTGCGGATAGCGCAAGGCCTCCAGTGGAGGTTAGCTGCGAATAGCGACTTGTCGTAATAAGCAGTCCCGGACAACAGCGGGTAACACACCGTTGTGTGGGACCGACAAGGCGCTTGTCTGACCGTCTTTAAAACATAGTCTCACACACACCCAATTCCTACACAAGATTCTACCCATTTCCTATGCCCCAAATCTCACACGGGCAGTGGTGACGTCCTTAGGCAAGGGTGCCTCTTCACTCCCCTAAGCCAGGGTGTTACGTGGTGCGTGCCCATTGGTTGGTTTGCAGTCAGGGGTTACCGACTGTAATAGAACGGAGCCTCACCGATACCTGGCCGCCTCGGTGAGTATACCTGGCCCCGGCGTGTTAATGGGGGCTATGACACGCCGGTACTACTTTCCCCCACACTCGTGGGACCTAATATATGGAAAAATATAATATTTTTTATGATATGCGGGGCTTAACCGCTACACAGCTAGCAGAGCGAAGGGAAGAGGTGGCTCTGGACTTGGGTGGCAAGCTGACACAGCGCGGGGGCCAGACCCCCCACTCGAGGAGTGTTGCCAAGCCATAGGCTCGTCCCCGAAGCAAAGCACCTCCAGAAGTGCAGAGGCTTTCAAGCCGTGAGTGGTGGACCGTGGGGACACCGAACGGACGAACGTAGGGTGTGGGAGCGCAGTGCCCGGCACTGCCCCAGTGGCTGTCCCGCACACAAGCAATGTCGGCGGGAAAGACACTGCAACACCCTCTTCTGGTCCGCAGAAGAGGAAGCAGATGCCGCCCATCCCAGAACCAGGCCAACCCGGTGGGGCTGGTGACCCGCTAAGGCATGGCCTAAGCGGAGCTGGCCGCAAATGGTATCTTCGGTACCTGGGTCGTGGCTTGAGGCCGGAGGAGGCGCGCAGAAGAGCGCTGGAGCATCGGGCCCCGACCGTGTTTCCAGGCGAGAGGAAGGGAGAGGAAGCTGGCGTGGGGAAGAAGCGGCAATGGCAACAAACATCGCCTGCTGAGGCCCCCAATGACGCCAATAAGAAACCAAAGCGCAAGGGCAACGCGGCTCCTGAGGGCTCTGGAACCTCGAGGGACACGAAGCATCCGAAGGCAGCCTCGTACGCCAGCGTAGCCAAGGGCACAATCTTGGCTAAAATGGCGAGCGAGCACCCGAAGAGGCTTCTTTCCAAAGAGGAGCTGACGGCGGTGGAACTGGCCCTCGTCGAGGAGATGAGGAAGGGCTGGACCGCAAGCCTGAATTTCAACGGCATCCACTTTCGCACAGGCCTGGTACTGGTGGAATGTATGGATGATGAGACCAAGAAGTGGCTAGAGCTTAAGGTCCCTAGCATCAGCTCTGCGCTGGGCGTGCAGCTCTGCACCTGTCCAAAGGACGAGATTCCGATGCCCAACATCGTGACCGTCTTTTTTGCCACGGACGGCTGGCGAGCCGGTGGCAAAGTCCTTTGGGCTGCTCACGGAGCAGAACAGAGGGCTCAGCACTGACACCTGGAAGCTGCTCAGGTGGAAGGAGGCTGAGGGAGGCAAGATCCTGACGCTAGGCGTGGAGGATGACGCACTTGCTCTCCTAAAGAACCGGGGCATGCTGTTGAGCTTCCGCTTTGGGCAGCTCAAATGCAAGCTTCATGGGAAGAAGGAGGAAGCGGCGGCGGCTGATGCGGAGGCAAAAGCTGACGATGTGCCTGGCACTTCAGCAGCTTCAGCCGTAGCGACACACGAGTGTCCGCCAGATGGAGTAGCGGAAGCAGAGGCGTTGGCGGTAATGGAGGCCGAGCTAGAATCTGTGTCCCTCTCGGAGGGTGAAGAAGAGCTCTAGGGATGGAGACCACCAGCGTTGCACAGATTAACCTGCATCATGCGAGGGCAGCTTCGGCTGTCATCGGCAGGTTTGTCACCAGGTTGGACCTGGGGCTGGTGCTCATCCAGGAGCCATGGGTCGTCAGAGGCAGGATCTGAGAGAGAGGATGTGAGAGAGGCATCGCCAAGAGCTTGTATATTGGTACGGAAGAATACTAACATTCTATGTCTTTCTAACTTTCTCACCAAAGATTTAGTAGCAGTGCTGATCACTGGAGAGCGTGGAAGTATCGTGGTGGCGTCGGCGTACTTCCCGGGAGATGAGGCGGAGGCTCCTCCATTAGAGGTTCAGGCTCTAGTGGACTACTGCAGTAGCAAGAATCTGCCATTGCTGCTGGGGTGCGATGCCAACGCAAATAGCATCACGTGGGGCAGCACAGATACAAACAGCAGAGGTGAGTGTTTACTTGATTTTCTACTAGTTAAGGATCTCAGATCTCAGGGCAGAACCTACGTTTGTAACCAAAAGCAGGGCCGAGGTGCTAGATATCACCTTTGACAATGATGGAGGCTCCAGGTTGGTTCGCAACTGGAGAGTCTCTACTGAACCATCATTGTCAGACCATAGGATTATCCTATTCGACATTTGTAGTAACCTAAGTTTTAGTAAGGACGTCAGAAATCCTCGACAGACTGATTGGCAACAATATCGGTCATGTCTGGGGTTAAATCTGAGCAGACTAAACTACAGTAAAAGAGCTTCCTCACAGGAAGAGATTGAGCAGCTATATATAGACGTGGGCAAGACTATCTTGGATGCTTATCATTCAAGCTGTCCTATTAAGAGCATTAAATCCAGCAGGGATAATCCATGGTGGACTAAGAAGCTAGGACTACTTCGAGTGGAGGTCAGGAAACTGTTTAACGCAGCTAAAAAGAGTAATGACAAATGGGATTGTTATACCAGGAAGCTTACTGAGTATAACAAGGAGATACGCAATAGCAAACGGGATAATTTCAGGAAGTTTTGTTCCACTCTAGAGCAGGCCACGCCCGCTGCAAGGGTGTTCAAAGCCATTTCAAAAGGGAAAGTGCTCTCGGAACTTTGCCTTAAGAGACAGGATGGGACGATCACGGACAATGAGGTAGAGAAGGCTGAACTTCTCTTACAAACTCATTTCCCGCTTTGTAGGACCATTTCAGATAGTGATAGCAGCTACGTACAGACCTCTGGGAGGAGACCCGAGTGGAGATTAGCTGCAGAAATTGTAACTGAGCATAGGATCAGGTGGGCCATCGGATCACTCAGTCCCTATAAGGCCCCGGGGGTGGATGGCATCCTTCCCATCCTCTTACAGAAGGGTATAGACCCTCTCTTAGTATTTCTAATCAGAATCTTCCGTGGGAGCATTGCCCTGGGGTACATACCTAGGGAGTGGAGGACGGCGAGGGTGATTTTCATCCCGAAGGCAGGAAAGAAAGACCCGTTTCTTCCCAAATCCTTCAGGCCAATCAGCCTTACCTCATTCCTGCTAAAAACCCTCGAAAAGATAGTAGACAATCACATTAGATCTGTGCACCTAGTGGCCAAGCCACTACATGCACATCAGCATGCGTATAGGGCAGGAATGTCAACGGAGTCAGCTCTGCTTGACCTAGTGAACACTCTCCAGAAGTCTGTGAAAGCAAAAGAGGTCGCACTCTGCGCCTTTATGGACATAGAAGGTGCTTTTGACAACACGGCGCATGACGTGATGGTCAGAGCTCTTGAGACACTGCAACACCCTCTTCTGGTCCGCAGAAGAGGAAGCAGATGCCACCCATCCCAGAACCAGGCCAACCCGGTGGGGCTGGTGACCCGCTAAGGCATGGCCTAAGCGGAGCTGGCCGCAAATGGTATCTTCGGTACCTGGGTCGTGGCTTGAGGCCGGAGGAGGCGCGCAGAAGAGCGCTGGAGCATCGGGCCCCGACCGTGTTTCCAGGCGAGAGGAAGGGAGAGGAAGCTGGCGTGGGGAAGAAGCGGCAATGGCAACAAACATCGCCTGCTGAGGCCCCCAATGACGCCAATAAGAAACCAAAGCGCAAGGGCAACGCGGCTCCTGAGGGCTCTGGAACCTCGAGGGACACGAAGCATCCGAAGGCAGCCTCGTACGCCAGCGTAGCCAAGGGCACAATCTTGGCTAAAATGGCGAGCGAGCACCCGAAGAGGCTTCTTTCCAAAGAGGAGCTGACGGCGGTGGAACTGGCCCTCGTCGAGGAGATGAGGAAGGGCTGGACCGCAAGCCTGAATTTCAACGGCATCCACTTTCGCACAGGCCTGGTACTGGTGGAATGTATGGATGATGAGACCAAGAAGTGGCTAGAGCTTAAGGTCCCTAGCATCAGCTCTGCGCTGGGCGTGCAGCTCTGCACCTGTCCAAAGGACGAGATTCCGATGCCCAACATCGTGACCGTCTTTTTGCCACGGACGGCTGGCGAGCCGGTGGCAAAGTCCTTTGGGCTGCTCACGGAGCAGAACAGAGGGCTCAGCACTGACACCTGGAAGCTGCTCAGGTGGAAGGAGGCTGAGGGAGGCAAGATCCTGACGCTAGGCGTGGAGGATGACGCACTTGCTCTCCTAAAGAACCGGGGCATGCTGTTGAGCTTCCGCTTTGGGCAGCTCAAATGCAAGCTTCATGGGAAGAAGGAGGAAGCGGCGGTGGCTGATGCGGAGGCAAAAGCTGACGATGTGCCTGGCACTTCAGCAGCTTCAGCCGTAGCGACACACGAGTGTCCGCCAGATGGAGTAGCGGAAGCAGAGGCGTTGGCGGTAATGGAGGCCGAGCTAGAATCTGTGTCCCTCCAGGGTCTGGACCTGTCCAGACTCAACGTCCGCGGAGATGGTGACATCACCAGTGAGGATGGGCCATCCGATGATGAGCGGACAACCACCGGGGCGCAGTCAGAGGCATATCTGACGCTCTCGGAGGGTGAAGAAGAGCTCTAGGGATGGAGACCACCAGCGTTGCACAGATTAACCTGCATCATGCGAGGGCAGCTTCGGCTGTCATCGGCAGGTTTGTCACCAGGTTGGACCTGGGGCTGGTGCTCATCCAGGAGCCATGGGTCGTCAGAGGCAGGATCTGCGGCCTTAACCACGTAAGTGCAAGAGTAATTGCGGATGTGAGAGAGGCATCGCCAAGAGCTTGTATATTGGTACGGAAGAATACTAACATTCTATGTCTTTCTAACTTTCTCACCAAAGATTTAGTAGCAGTGCTGATCACTGGAGAGCGTGGAAGTATCGTGGTGGCGTCGGCGTACTTCCCGGGAGATGAGGCGGAGGCTCCTCCATTAGAGGTTCAGGCTCTAGTGGACTACTGCAGTAGCAAGAATCTGCCATTGCTGCTGGGGTGCGATGCCAACGCAAATAGCATCACGTGGGGCAGCACAGATACAAACAGCAGAGGTGAGTGTTTACTTGATTTTCTACTAGTTAAGGATCTCAGATCTCAGGGCAGAACCTACGTTTGTAACCAAAAGCAGGGCCGAGGTGCTAGATATCACCTTTGGCAATGATGGAGGCTCCAGGTTGGTTCGCAACTGGAGAGTCTCTACTGAACCATCATTGTCGGACCATAGGATTATCCTATTTGACATTTGTAGTAACCTAAGTTTTAGTAAGGACGTCAGAAATCCTCGACAGACTGATTGGCAACAATATCGGTCATGTCTGGGGTTAAATCTGAGCAGACTAAACTACAGTAAAAGAGCTTCCTCACAGGAAGAGATTGAGCAGCTATATATAGACGTGGGCAAGACTATCTTGGATGCTTATCATTCAAGCTGTCCTATTAAGAGCATTAAATCCAGCAGGGATAATCCATGGTGGACTAAGAAGCTAGGACTACTTCGAGTGGAGGTCAGGAAACTGTTTAACGCAGCTAAAAAGAGTAATGACAAATGGGATTGTTATACCAGGAAGCTTACTGAGTATAACAAGGAGATACGCAATAGCAAATGGGATAATTTCAGGAAGTTTTGTTCCACTCTAGAGCAGGCCACGCCCGCTGCAAGGGTGTTCAAAGCCAATTCAAAAGGGAAAGTGCTCTCGGAACTTTGCCTTAAGAGACAGGATGGGACGATCACGGACAATGAGGTAGAGAAGGCTGAACTTCTCTTACAAACTCATTTCCCGCTTTGTAGGACCATTTCAGATAGTGATAGCAGCTACGTACAGACCTCTGGGAGGAGACCCGAGTGGAGATTAGCTGCAGAAATTGTAACTGAGCATAGGATCAGGTGGGCCATCGGATCACTCAGTCCCTATAAGGCCCCGGGGGTGGATGGCATCCTTCCCATCCTCTTACAGAAGGGTATAGACCCTCTCTTAGTATTTCTAATCAGAATCTTCCGTGGGAGCATTGCCCTGGGGTACATACCTAGGGAGTGGAGGACGGCGAGGGTGATTTTCATCCCGAAGGCAGGAAAGAAAGACCCGTTTCTTCCCAAATCCTTCAGGCCAATCAACCTTACCTCATTCCTGCTAAAAACCCTCGAAAAGATAGTAGACAATCACATTAGATCTGTGCACCTAGTGGCCAAGCCACTATATGCACATCAGCATGCGTATAGGGCAGGAATGTCAACGGAGTCAGCTCTGCTTGACCTAGTGAACACTCTCCAGAAGTCTGTGAAAGCAAAAGAGGTCGCACTCTGCGCCTTTATGGACATAGAAGGTGCTTTTGACAACACGGCGCATGACGTGATGGTCAGAGCTCTTGAGAGTAGAGGAGTTGAATTAGGACTTACGTCTTGGTTAGGCAAACTCCTGGACTCTCGCATAGCAGAAGTAACCGTCAGCAACTCGACGATTAGAGCAGAAACCACCAGAGGCTGTCCTCAAGGAGGTGTCCTATCACCTCTCCTTTGGAGTCTGGTGGTAGATGATCTCTTAGCTAAGCTTACGGATAATGGCTTTCGATGTCTAGGCTATGCCGATGACATAACCATAATCTGCAAGGGGAATTTTGAGAGCACATTATGTGATAGAGTCACCCTGGGCCTTCGACTAAGCCTGGACTGGTGTAGGGACGTGGGGCTGAACATCAACCCAGCAAAGACCACGATTATTGCCTTCACAAATCGGTACAAGCTTAAGTCTATGAGACCCATAGTCATTGGAGGTACAATTATACCAGTGTCCACGGAGGTCAAATATCTGGGGGTTATACTAGATAAAAGACTCCTCTGGAAACAGCAGGTGGAGCACGCTGTTCGGAAGGGCACTTAAGCCCTGATGAGCTGCAGAACTCTTGCGGGGAAAAACTGGGGGCTTTCACCTAAGATTCGGATGTAGATGTATACTGCTATGGTGAGGCCCATGGTGTGCTACGGAGCAGTGGTCTGGGCTGGACGCATGGACCAGGAAGGTACGAGAAAGCAACTGGGTAAACTCCAGAGGCTTGCATGCTCGTGCATCTCGGGCGCAATGTGCACCTGCCCCTTCACGGCTCTAGACGTTCTACTAGGGCTTCCACCGCTGCATATATACATAAAACACAATGCAAGCAGAAGTCACATGAGGATAACGGGGGCATTAGCAACCGGTTCGGCTGCAGGAGCCACAGGCTCACTGTTAGAATACCCACAGGATGCGCAGATGGCGCAATTTAGCTTCAGTAAGCTCTTTAACATAGAGCTTAGCAATAAGGCAGAATGGACCAACCTGTCAACTACCTATAATGTGAACACACATGCCATTAGGTGGTACACAGACGGTTCGCTTACAGAGGAGGGGGCCGGGGCCGGAGTCTGCGGACCTCGACTCAATTACCATGAACCCCTTGGCAAGTTCGCCAGTATCTTCCAAGCGGAAATACACGCGATGAGAGATGTGCCGCTTTCAACATCGACAGAGACATAGCCATCTTTTCAGACAGTCAGGCAGCTATAAAAGCACTAGGTGCTTATAAAAATAGCTTCCAGGCTGGTTTGGCAATGTATAGAAACATTAAACAGGTTGGGGACTAATAATATAGTCACCATCTATTGGGTCCCTGGGCACGCGGGAATCCCGGGTAATGAGGTAGCGGACCAAATGGCCAGGAAGGGTGCAAGCACTCCTTTCTGTGGGCCGGAACCCTTCTGTGGGCTGGGCCCTGGGGTCATCGAGCAGAGCAGCCGCTATGACCTTTGGTCCGATAGTGCGAACTTCTGGTTGTGTTCGCAGGGGGCGAGACAGAGTAAAAGGCTTTTAGGCAACTACAACAAGACGAGGACTGAGGACTGTCTGAAGCTGAGCAAGTTTTCTCTTCGGACTGTCACAGGCTTCTTGACAGGACACTACAGATTGCGTAGGCATTTACATAGGATACGCATAGGGAACGAGGCTACATGCAGGCTCTGTCTGGAGGGGGACGAAACTCCAGAACACCTACTAGAGGAGTGCCCTGCCATAGGTCGGCTGGAGATTATCTCAGCTCGGGCGGGTCACACTTAACACTGAGGAGATGAGGGCTCTCCGTCCAGGCGACATCATCGCGTTTCTGCGATCGATTGCACTGTACGGGGAGCTGTAGCTCATACACTAGGATGAGGGCACAATAGACCCAGTTGGTCGCAGTGCACTAACCTCCTTTTTCATAATAATAATAATAATAATTTTTTAACCTTTCTTGATATGGTCTAAATCTAAATTTTCCCGAGCAACGATTATCTGCGACAGGGCATTTTAATATTGACGTAGTCTTTGCTACTGCCTCAGATTCTTCTTCTTGGTTCTGAAAGCCTTGTGATAAATTTTCATTAAGCTTGGGGTCATCCTTGGCTTGTTGGATGCCCTCCCCCCCCCTGACGGTTTTCTGACCTGTTCTGGCATATCAGACAGTTAGGCTTATTAACTTCTGGATATCCACATCCATAACAAAACACACTTTTGTCCGCTAAACAATCTTGCCACATGTGACCTGAAGCATCACAAATCAAACATTTGATGTTCGCCAATGAAACACCTTGCATTGCTGCAATCAAGTCCTCTGGCTCGTTATAGCTATGGTCATCGCTGTGCTTTTCATCTACGGTACATACTCGATAAGATGCTGCTTCTCTGGGCTTGATATTGGTTAGTCGCAAGCGACTGATGTCTTTCACGAAGTTCTCTCGCTTTTGAACCAAGCGTCTTAATCGCCCATTAGAATGATTTTCCTTAAAAGACAATCTATTTTTAATATCGATTAGTAAATTAGCCTGAACCAGTTCTTCTAATTCCTGTTCGTCGAATTGAATTGACAACTTATCCATAAACTTACAGATAGCTTCAAAGAAAGTGTCAAAGGACTCCCCTGGTTTTTGCTTTCGAGCTCGAATTTCCTCGCGCAATTCATTAGCAGATCGACTATCTTTATGTTAAGATCTTAATGCTTCACAGAACTGGGACAAAGTAAAATTTTCCACTCGCTTGTGGAACCACCCTGGTCTAAAGAATTTGGAGGGGGCTAAGCTGAGGCCACCAGGGGGGTCGCATGTTGCGGATAGCGAACGGCCTCTTTATGAGGTAAGCTGCGAATAAGCGAGAATCCTTGCATATAAACAGTCCTTAACAAACAGCGGGTACGGTACCGTTCACCGCACCGGTGGCAGCAGCCAAAAGTGCAGTTGCGAAAACTGGGAGTGCCAGGCGGTTTTGATGGCCCAAACCGAAAATCACTGAATGGCTCGAAAAGCAAATGGTACCTGTGGTACCTTCAGCAGGGACTGCCCCCTGCTGAGGCACTGCGCATGGCAACAGCCGGTAGGGACTCGGCGAGCAAGGTACGGGGACCAGCCTCCAAACGCCTGAGCAGCACTTTGACGCCACCCACTGCCACCCCCAAAAGGGCGTACCCAGAGGAGCGTACTAGCACATCGGCAGCCGCCGTAGCAACAGCACTGAGGTCTTCCTCTCCAGTGTCCACCGAGGCTCGTATATCGTATGCAGCGATTGCGAGAAAAGTCAAGGTGGCCGTGCTACCTGTGGAATACCCGCAGGTAATGCTCAGCCATGGGGACTTGTCCGCATTGGAGGAGGCCATCCTGGACGAGGTTATCCTCACAGGATGAGACACCGCGGTCGCGTTCGCGGGCATTCACTTCCGGGTTGGCTACCTGGGCATTTAATTTTCCGATAATCACTCAGCCGAGTGGCTGAGGACCGTGGAGTCAAGACTGCATTCGTAGAAAGGGGCTCCACTGCACTGCAAGGTGGGTGATAATATTCCATCACCCCACAATATCACCATCTTCTGCACAAGAAGCGCGGATCGGTCAACCGAATTCTTGTTGGTTCTGCTGAGGACCCAGAACAAGATCGAGACCGACTCGTGGAAGGTGTTATTGAGGAGGACGGAAGGAGGAGGTGCGCTATTGGTGATAGGCATCGATGAGGCATCCAAGGACGCAAAAGTGGCGAGAGGCCAGAAAGTTTCATTCGGCTACGGGACCATCCCCGTTAGCGGTCTGAAGAAGAAGAGTGTTGGCCGAGGACTGAACCCGCCCAAACGACAGCCCCAGGAGCTGCAGGCTCGGCCCCCACACCTCCCACTGCCACAGTCCGAATGCTCATCTGGCAGATGTCTCCGATTTATCGGAGGATCTGGCCGAGGATGAGGACCTGGCGGAGATGAAGCTCGGTCTAGTAGAGCTGGAAGTGATGGATGATGAGGTGCCGATGTCCTCGCAAGAGCTCGCTGAGGAGCTTCAAACGGCAGAAGCTGACGTCACCATGACAGGCAGCGGTGCTGTGGGTAGCTCCCAACCTGCATCACCAGGAGCCGGAACCCTTCTGTGGGCTGGGCCCTGGGGTCATCGAGCAGAGCAGCCGCTATGACCTTTGGTCCGATAGTGCGAACTTCTGGTTGTGTTCGCAGGGGGCGAGACAGAGTAAAAGGCTTTTAGGCAACTACAACAAGACGAGGACTGAGGACTGTCTGAAGCTGAGCAAGTTTTCTCTTCGGACTGTCACAGGCTTCTTGACAGGACACTACAGATTGCGTAGGCATTTACATAGGATACGCATAGGGAACGAGGCTACATGCAGGCTCTGTCTGGAGGGGGACGAAACTCCAGAACACCTACTAGAGGAGTGCCCTGCCATAGGTCGGCTGAGATTATCTCAGCTCGGGCGGGTCACACTTAACACTGAGGAGATGAGGGCTCTCCGTCCAGGCGACATCATCGCGTTTCTGCGATCGATTGCACTGTACGGGGAGCTGTAGCTCATACACTAGGATGAGGGCACAATAGACCCAGTTGGTCGCAGTGCACTAACCTCCTTTTTCATAATAATAATAATAATAATTTTTTAACCTTTCTTGATATGGTCTAAATCTAAATTTTCCCGAGCAACGATTATCTGCGACAGGGCATTTTAATATTGACGTAGTCTTTGCTACTGCCTCAGATTCTTCTTCTTGGTTCTGAAAGCCTTGTGATAAATTTTCATTAAGCTTGGGGTCATCCTTGGCTTGTTGGATGCCCTCCCCCTGACGGTTTTCTGACCTGTTCTGGCATATCAGACAGTTAGGCTTATTAACTTCTGGATATCCACATCCATAACAAAACACACTTTTGTCCGCTAAACAATCTTGCCACATGTGACCTGAAGCATCACAAATCAAACATTTGATGTTCGCCAATGAAACACCTTGCATTGCTGCAATCAAGTCCTCTGGCTCGTTATAGCTATGGTCATCGCAAAGACCACGATTATTGCCTTCACAAATCGGTACAAGCTTAAGTCTATGAGACCCATAGTCATTGGAGGTACAATTATACCAGTGTCCACGGAGGTCAAATATCTGGGGGTTATACTAGATAAAAGACTCCTCTGGAAACAGCAGGTGGAGCACGCTGTTCGGAAGGGCACTTAAGCCCTGATGAGCTGCAGAACTCTTGCGGGGGAAAAACTGGGGGCTTTCACCTAAGATTCGGATGTAGATGTATACTGCTATGGTGAGGCCCATGGTGTGCTACGGAGCAGTGGTCTGGGCTGGACGCATGGACCAGGAAGGTACGAGAAAGCAACTGGGTAAACTCCAGAGGCTTGCATGCTCGTGCATCTCGGGCGCAATGTGCACCTGCCCCTTCACGGCTCTAGACGTTCTACTAGGGCTTCCACCGCTGCATATATACATAAAACACAATGCAAGCAGAAGTCACATGAGGATAACGGGGGCATTAGCAACCGGTTCGGCTGCAGGAGCCACAGGCTCACTGTTAGAATACCCACAGGATGCGCAGATGGCGCAATTTAGCTTCAGTAAGCTCTTTAACATAGAGCTTAGCAATAAGGCAGAATGGACCAACCTGTCAACTACCTATAATGTGAACACACATGCCATTAGGTGGTACACAGACGGTTCGCTTACAGAGGAGGGGGCCGGGGCCGGAGTCTGCGGACCTCGACTCAATTACCATGAACCCTTGGCAAGTTCGCCAGTATCTTCCAAGCGGAAATACACGCGATAGAGAGATGTGCCGCTTTCAACATCGACAGAGACATAGCCATCTTTTCAGACAGTCAGGCAGCTATAAAAGCACTAGGTGCTTATAAAATAGCTTCCAGGCTGGTTTGGCAATGTATAGAAACATTAAACAGGTTGGGGACTAATAATATAGTCACCATCTATTGGGTCCCTGGGCACGCGGGAATCCCGGGTAATGAGGTAGCGGACCAAATGGCCAGGAAGGGTGCAAGCACTCCTTTCTGTGGGCCGGAACCCTTCTGTGGGCTGGGCCCTGGGGTCATCGAGCAGAGCAGCCGCTATGACCTTTGGTCCGATAGTGCGAACTTCTGGTTGTGTTCGCAGGGGGCGAGACAGAGTAAAAGGCTTTTAGGCAACTACAACAAGACGAGGACTGAGGACTGTCTGAAGCTGAGCAAGTTTTCTCTTCGGACTGTCACAGGCTTCTTGACAGGACACTACAGATTGCGTAGGCATTTACATAGGATACGCATAGGGAACGAGGCTACATGCAGGCTCTGTCTGGAGGGGGACGAAACTCCAGAACACCTACTAGAGGAGTGCCCTGCCATAGGTCGGCTGAGATTATCTCAGCTCGGGCGGGTCACACTTAACACTGAGGAGATGAGGGCTCTCCGTCCAGGCGACATCATCGCGTTTCTGCGATCGATTGCACTGTACGGGGAGCTGTAGCTCATACACTAGGATGAGGGCACAATAGACCCAGTTGGTCGCAGTGCACTAACCTCCTTTTTCATAATAATAATAATAATAATTTTTTAACCTTTCTTGATATGGTCTAAATCTAAATTTTCCCGAGCAACGATTATCTGCGACAGGGCATTTTAATATTGACGTAGTCTTTGCTACTGCCTCAGATTCTTCTTCTTGGTTCTGAAAGCCTTGTGATAAATTTTCATTAAGCTTGGGGTCATCCTTGGCTTGTTGGATGCCCTCCCCCCCCCTGACGGTTTTCTGACCTGTTCTGGCATATCAGACAGTTAGGCTTATTAACTTCTGGATATCCACATCCATAACAAAACACACTTTTGTCCGCTAAACAATCTTGCCACATGTGACCTGAAGCATCACAAATCAAACATTTGATGTTCGCCAATGAAACACCTTGCATTGCTGCAATCAAGTCCTCTGGCTCGTTATAGCTATGGTCATCGCTGTGCTTTTCATCTACGGTACATACTCGATAAGATGCTGCTTCTCTGGGCTTGATATTGGTTAGTCGCAAGCGACTGATGTCTTTCACGAAGTTCTCTCGCTTTTGAACCAAGCGTCTTAATCGCCCATTAGAATGATTTTCCTTAAAAGACAATCTATTTTTAATATCGATTAGTAAATTAGCCTGAACCAGTTCTTCTAATTCCTGTTCGTCGAATTGAATTGACAACTTATCCATAAACTTACAGATAGCTTCAAAGAAAGTGTCAAAGGACTCCCCTGGTTTTTGCTTTCGAGCTCGAATTTCCTCGCGCAATTCATTAGCAGATCGACTATCTTTATGTTAAGATCTTAATGCTTCACAGAACTGGGACAAAGTAAAATTTTCCACTCGCTTGTGGTACCCTTGTGGAAAGAATTTGTGTGGAAAGAATTCGGAGGGGGGTCTAAGCTGAGGCCACCAGGGGGGTCGCATGTTGCGGATAGCGAACGGCCTCTTTATGAGGTAAGCTGCGAATAAGCGAGAATCCTTGCATATAAACAGTCCTTAACAAACAGCGGGTACGGTACCGTTCACCGCACCGGTGGCAGCAGCCAAAAGTGCAGTTGCGAAAACTGGGAGTGCCAGGCGGTTTTGATGGCCCAAACCGAAAATCACTGAATGGCTCGAAAAGCAAATGGTACCTGTGGTACCTTCAGCAGGGACTGCCCCCTGCTGAGGCACTGCGCATGGCAACAGCCGGTAGGGACTCGGCGAGCAAGGTACGGGGACCAGCCTCCAAACGCCTGAGCAGCACTTTGACGCCACCCACTGCCACCCCCAAAAGGGCGTACCCAGAGGAGCGTACTAGCACATCGGCAGCCGCCGTAGCAACAGCACTGAGGTCTTCCTCTCCAGTGTCCACCGAGGCTCGTATATCGTATGCAGCGATTGCGAGAAAAGTCAAGGTGGCCGTGCTACCTGTGGAATACCCGCAGGTAATGCTCAGCCATGGGGACTTGTCCGCATTGGAGGAGGCCATCCTGGACGAGGTTATCCTCACAGGATGAGACACCGCGGTCGCGTTCGCGGGCATTCACTTCCGGGTTGGCTACCTGGGCATTTAATTTTCCGATAATCACTCAGCCGAGTGGCTGAGGACCGTGGAGTCAAGACTGCATTCGTAGAAAGGGGCTCCACTGCACTGCAAGGTGGGTGATAATATTCCATCACCCCACAATATCACCATCTTCTGCACAAGAAGCGCGGATCGGTCAACCGAATTCTTGTTGGTTCTGCTGAGGACCCAGAACAAGATCGAGACCGACTCGTGGAAGGTGTTATTGAGGAGGACGGAAGGAGGAGGTGCGCTATTGGTGATAGGCATCGATGAGGCATCCAAGGACGCAAAAGTGGCGAGAGGCCAGAAAGTTTCATTCGGCTAGGGGACCATCCCCGTTAGCGGTCTGAAGAAGAAAAGTGTTGGCGCGAGGACTGAACCCGCCCAAACGACAGCCCCAGGAGCTGCAGGCTCGGCCCCCACACCTCCCACTGCCACAGTCCGAATGCTCATCTGGCAGATGTCTCCGATTTATCGGAGGATCTGGCCGAGGATGAGGACCTGGCGGAGATGAAGCTCGGTCTAGTAGAGCTGGAAGTGATGGATGATGAGGTGCCGATGTCCTCGCAAGAGCTCGCTGAGGAGCTTCAAACGGCAGAAGCTGACGTCACCATGACAGGCAGCGGTGCTGTGGGTAGCTCCCAACCTGCATCACCAGGAGCTGGAGTGGCGGATTAATGATGGTGACATCAAACGTCACTGGGCTGGCCCAGATAAACCTCCATCGGGCTAAGGCAGCCTCTGCTGTCTTGGCCAGGATGTTTATCACCTAACATTTTGGGCTAGCCCTGGTACAGGAGCCATGGGTAAACAATGGCATAAAAGGCCTGTACACCGCTGGCTCGAAGGTAATCTGGGATCAAAGAGATCCTACACCTAGAGCATGCATTATGGTAAGGAAATGTATTAATTTTACTATTCATACGAAATTCCTCACTAGAGACCCCCTATTGTGGTGACATCTGCCTCATTTTCTGGTGATGTGGACTGCCCGCCACCGGAAATAGAAAAGCTGATGGACCACTGCAGGAGAAAGAAGCTGCCGGTTATAATCGGCTGCGATGCCAATACGCACCATTCCATATGGGGCAGCACGGACATCAACACAAGAAGTGAGTATCTTACCATCTTTATATTCAAGCATAACTAAAAATTGGTTTAGTTTGTACCTAGAGTTAGAGAAGAGGTATAAGACATTACTCTGATTAGTCGGTCTCTTAGGCCACATTTCAGAGAATGGCATGTCTCTTCAGATGAATCCATGTCTGATCAAAGGATTATCCTATTCAAACTTAAGAATAATACGGTTAGTCTTCGCACATACCAAATCGTAGCCCCAAGAAAACGAACTCGTAAAAATTTAGGTCTACTATAGAACTGAACCTAGCCACTGAAAACTCTGGAATACCCAGATGCACGGGTGAGCTAGAAAAAAATGTTCGAAATCTAAATAGTAGCACTTAAAACGCATATGCTGAAAGCTGCCCTCTAGGGAAAACGCGTAAAGAAAAAGATGCCCCATGGTGGAATGACGGTCTTGAGAGACTGCGGCTAACCACCTGTCACCTCTTCAATAAAGCCAAGAGGGATGGGTCATGGGATACATATCGTGAAAGCCTCACCTCCTACAGCAAGGAGATTAAGAAAGGGACTTCTGTGAAAGCATAGCAAGTACGAGTGAAGGTGCCCGGCTCCATAGAGCATTATCAAAGCGGGCGCCGGAGGCTAATTTAGCCTTAAGCGTAGAGACAGCTCATATACGAGAAGCAAAATGCAAAGGTTAGAGCTTCTGTTTGGGACGCAGTTCCCAGGAAGTATCCCCTGGCAACAGTGCGAATCACTTGAAACAGAGGGTCAGTACAGACCAACGGTCATTGACTGGGCATGTGCCAAGTCGGTGTTCACAGTGGAGAAAATAAAATGGGCAATTGGAACCTTCCAGCTCAACAATTCTCCTGGTCTGCATTGCATATAACCGGTATTCCTGCAGCAGGGACAGGGAATACTCCATTGTAAGGAAAATCCTGGTCAGTAGCTTAGCACTTGGTCATATAACGAGCACTTGCAGTACAGCTAGGGTGGTCTTCATCCCCAAGGTAGGGAAGACAGATACCACCAACCCAAAGTCCTTCAGACCCATCAGCTTAACATCGTTTTTGTTAACAACGTTGGAAAAGCTGGTGAATTATAGCATTAGGAGTACTCTGCTTACACAGAGTCCACTGCAGGCAACGCAGCGTGCATACAGAACAGGCAGGTCTACTGACACTGCCCTGTATGAGCTGCACCGTACTCTTCGGGCGGCAGTAGTTAACAAAGAAGTAGCAGTCTGTGCATTTTTAGACATTGAAGGTGCTTTCGACAACACATCACTTTATGCTGTCAGGGCTACCTTGAATAGAAGAGGGCTGGACAGTACAACTAGTAGATGGATTTCATCCTGACTAGTGTCCAGACAGGCTACGGCATCTATAAAAGATAGTACCGTAACAGTAACAACCACAAGGGGCTGTCCTCAAGGGGGGTTTTATCACCCCTCTTATGGAGTATACTAGTTGACGAACTATTAAGTAGACTCGCCAACAGTGGTATCCCATATCAGGGCTATGCTGACGACATTGTGATAATAGCTCGGGGCAAGTACGAAGAAACTCTTTGCGATAATGTTCAACTGGGACTTAGGATTACGCATGATTGGTGTAGGGAGGTTGGTCTCAACTTAAACCCTACTAATACAATCATCGTTCCGTTCACCACGGAGTCCAATAGAAACAAGCAAGGAAGTTAAGTACCTTGGGGTCACTTTCGACAGTAAATTAAACTTTGGCACCCATGTTCAGAATACGATCGCAAAGTGCTGCAGGGCACTGTGTACGTGTCGTAGATAGCCGGGAAGTCATGAGGAACATCGCCAAAGATAATACGATGGCTATACCTTATGGTAGTAAGGCCCATGCTCACGTACGGAGCTATTGCATGGGGGGAGAGGTTAGGTTAGGTTAGACCGGCTGACCCTCCCAAGGGGGAATGTCACACATAGACTGCTAAAGGGGTCCTTAGTGGGGCCGGTGGTTGGAGACGGTTAGGAATATCTCGTTGTGTGGTCCTGCGGAGTGTGAGTGCTTCTGGCAAACGCTAGGAGGTGCTCTAGCGTCTCTTTGACACCTGTATCCTTGCATTTCCTGCATTCGTCATTATCCGTTAAGCCAAGCCTTTTCATGTGTACCGCGGTTAGGCAGTGTCCCGTCAAGAGACCCGCAAGCCTTCGGCAGTCATGCCGTTTTAGGTTTAGCATGTATTGCGTTAGTTTAACATCATATGTTTTGCACTTTATTTTAGAGATTTTGCAGTCAGAGGTGTTTGCCCACCTTAGTGCTGCTGTATCCCGTGCTTGTATTTCCATGTATGAGTGTAGCGTTTGCAGTGAGATCGGAACGTCCGCAGAATCACTGTGGAGTCCCGTTGCACCTTGCTTAGCCAAAGTGTCTGCTATCTCGTTGCCCTCGAATCCTTGATGGCTTGGAACCCAATAGATGCGCACTTTTTTAAAAATGCTGAGTGCATCTTGTGCTTCCCTGCTCGCCAGGACATTCCGAGAGCTTATGTGGTGGGCCTGCAGGGCTTTAATTGCTGCCTGACTGTCCACGAATATGTTTACTTCATCGTGTTTTGTTTTAGTTTGTAGGACTGCTTCTGCAGCTTTCCTTATTGCGAATATCTCCGCTTGGAAAATGCTGCAGTGGTCCGGGAGTTTGTATGACAGGCTCATGAGTGGTTGGGCACAGTATACTGCTGCGCCGACTCTCTCCCTCATTTTTGAGCCGTATGTTTCTGGCTGACCGCTCTGCTTCTGAGCGCCAGTCATCTTTTCCTAAGAAAGTGGTCGTGAAGTTGAAATTGTTTCTTGGGGTCATATGGTCTGTTTCGACTTCTGTCCCCCTTCCAATTGTACTGTGCCCGTAGCTGTGTATCGTCAAGTTGCCTATCGTGTATAGCCGTTGTGCCGTCTTTCTTGCTGTTAGGCGTGCCTGTATGTCCACGGGGTTGACATTTAGTATGGTTTGTAGTGCTTTTGTTGGTGTTGTCTTCAGCGCCCCTGTGATGCACATCAGTGCATATCGCTGAGTTTTTTCCATTCGTTTAAGGTATGTGGACTTCTCTGTGGCTTTCCACCATACCAGTATTCCGTAGAGCAGTATGGGGCGCACAATCGAGATGAGAACCCAATGTGTCAGTCTTGGTGACAGTCCCCAAGTGCTACCCAACATCTTTTGCGATGTATAGAGTGCATTGGCGTCCAGCGTGGTACCTTGTATCTCTTGGTGAAGAGAATAAGGTCCGTCTTGTCCGCGTTGATACTCGAGGCTACTGAGGCTTCTGTGGCCCAATCTAGTATCTCTTTGAGTGTGTAGTCCATGACTGAGCTGATTGTCGATGGACACTTGCCCGTGATAATTATGCTTATGTCGTCCGCATAGGCAGTTATCTTCGGGGCTTTATGTTTGAATTTCTTTAGCAGGTCGTTTACCACCAAGTTCCACAGTAGGGGTGAGAGCACTCCTCCTTGGGGAGTGCCACACTTTGCTTCCCTGATTGTGGTAGTGGTTCCCCATTCCGCAAGTATTCTCCTGCTGCTCAGTAGGTTCTGGACCCAAGAGTAAACTGCTTCTGCGGGGGTCACAGCTCTTCGGCTGTGCATTATTGCTTCCGTCGACACATTGTTGAATGCGCCTGAGATATCCAGAAACGCGCCTAGATTGTATTCTTTATGGTGAAGTGCTTTCTCGATGGTTGCTACGAGGGAATGTAGCGCAGTTTCCACCGACTTGCCCTTCGTATAAGCGTGTTGGTTCTGTTCTAGAGTCATCACTGTATTCTCTCTAATGTGGAGGTCTATCAGTTTTTCTAGTGTTTTTAGTAGGAACGAAGTCAGGCTTATGGGTCTGGAGTGGCTACACTTTCCAGCTTTGGGCAGGAAAATTACCCGCGCTGTCCTCCAGGCCACCGGCACATAGCCATAACTAAGGCATCCTCTAAATATTTCCTTCAGTCATGGAGTGATTACGTGTTTGACCTTCTGCAGCATGGCCGGGAATATCCCGTCTGGACCTGGTGATTTGTAGGAGTCTATGGCCCACATTATCCTTCGCGTTGTTGTGATATCTTCCGGAATTTCCACACTTGTGGTTGGAGATATCGTTTGTGTGTTTGTGTTGACTACTGTGCAGTTAGGGAAGTGAGCTTCTAGGAGCACATTTGCCGCATCTTCACTGCTTTCCGTCCATCTGCCATCTTCTGTTTATAATTGGCTTTGCACCGTCTGTTGGCGAGCTAGCAGCTTTCTTAACCTTGCAGTGTCCGCTGTCTTCTCAATGCCTGAACAGAAGTTTTGCCATGCGTGTTTCTTAGCTACTCGTACTTTTTTCTTAAAGTCTCGAAGCCTTATTCTGTATTCTATCCATACTAGCTCTTCTTCCGCTTGTTTTGCGAGTTTGAAGAGTTCTAGTACGCCTTTTTTTGTCCTTTGAGTTCTGGAGTCCACCATGGGGGCTTGTGTCTCTTCTTCTCTTGCGACGGTCTACAAGTTTTATGATAGGCCGCCACCAGATTTTTATTGATGGTCTTCAGGGACTTTTCTAATTTGTCTAGTGAGGCTATCTTGGGTAGTCGTGGTAACTGCTCCCAGTCCGTGTTCTGCGGGTTTCTGTACGTCTTATTCTTAACTTTTTGTTCAAAGTTAATGCGGAATTGTATGTACCTGTGGTCCGAGAAGGAATGTCTACTAAGGACTCTCCAGTCTTTTACCACGGTATTCAGTACCGACGCAAGTGTGATATCTAAGACGTTTGATGAGGTAGGACCAGCATATGTTGGTTCTTCCCCCTCGTTTGCTATCTTAAGATTAGTTTGAAGTATGAAATCAATCAGTGACTCACCTCTGTCGTTTATGTCCCCGCTTCCCCATTCTGATTGATGTGCGTTGGCGTCTGCTCCGATGATGAGGGCCTGTCCTTTTTACTCGGCCTCCATCACCAGTCGAGCTAGCTCTTGAGGAGGTGCCTCCGAGTCATGCGCCATGTAGCAGGATGCCATCAATATTGGCTCGTCTCTGCTGCCTTCTAGCGCTGTCACCGTGAGGTCGTCGGTACTGTAATTGGACAATAAGTAAGCATAGATACCTTTCCTTACTAGGATCACAGTCTTTGCTCTACTCACTGTTGTCTGGTAGAATAGGTCGTAGTTTGGATGCTTCAGTCCAGAAACCTTGTTACCAGACGCTATCCAAGGCTCCTGGACTAAGGCGACATCGGCGTGCCCTGTCTCCAAGGTTATCAGTAGCTCCGCCGAAGCCAACTTGCTATTATGTAAGTTGATTTGGATGACCTTCAGTTCCATGGTTGGCAGTGTCATCCTCCACGGATAGGACTTCCACAACGGTAATGTCCGCATCCTCATCATCTTCCAATTCTAGGCTTTTGGTGGCGTGGGTGACCTCCGCCAGGTCTCTCTCCACTTCACCCGCTCCAGCTTGTTTGTGTTTGTATCGTTCGGGTGGCGCTTCTTGAGTCGTAGGTAGACACTACCCACGCCTCACGCCATCTTGCCGAATCTCCCGAACAGCAAATCGTCGGCCTCCTTGTTGATTCGGATGACCATTTGCTGACCCTTATTATCGGGCTTCGCAGCGTGTATCACCTTCCAATCAACGGTTGGCATGTCCGGATTTTGCCACTTGAGTAGCTGCAGCGCTTGGTCTGCTGGTACGACCCGCGGGAAGAGTACTTTTGCCTTCGGCACGGACGGAATACAAGTTCTGTCCACTACCTCCAGCTTGGCACTCTCCCACGGAGCGTCCAGTGCTGCCACGACACCGGTGACCCACTTCAGAGTGTGGTCATCCTTGCAGCTGAGTATTTTTACACCCTCAAGCCAGCCCGCTCCATCAAATTAGATGGGAAGCGAGCCCGGTTCGCCCATTCGACTTAGAAGCGCCTTGAACAGCAGCTCATCCACCTTCTTCCACTGCTCGGGCTTCATTTTGCCGTTTGGGTCGCTCTGGTCGATGAGCGCGACGACTAAGTGCCGCCTTGCTAATTCGCTGGCTTTCGGCTTTGCCCGCGACATTGTCTTTTTGCAGGGCCGCTTGCTACTCGTAGCTGGCACTTCTGCTTTAGCGGTTTCAGCGGAGCGCTGGCGTTTGACGGCCAATTGCTCCTCCACCTTGTTGGCAAAACTGACGTCTTTCGTCGCCATGTGTGTCTTCTTTTCAAAGTGTGCTCTACCCTCTTTTATCCTTTCGTCGGCCCACTTCTGCTGACGTACCTCATCTTCCGTGAGGTCTCGCTTGCAATTAGCGAGCCGAGCCCGGATTTTAAGGGTGGCTTTGTATTGGACTTTGGCCTTCATGCCCTCTTTTGACCGTTTGAGCCCGACCCTACTGAGGGTGCTGGTACTCGCCTGATCTGGGGGACATGATGACATGTGATTCGCAATCCGAGTCTCCTGGCCTGCTCCAACCAGTACGGAGGGTGGGATGCTGGCGACACGCAAGAAGGATTTCTCCCCCCCGTGCCCGCCGGTGGTAGCACCCCTTTCCACCGACGTTTGGGTTGACATCCCAACCAGTGTGTCTTCCTTCTTCGTCTCCATTTTGATTTTTTTTTCTGGGAAGTCTACCCATATCATTTTAACCTTACTGCCAAGGACCTCGAACCATGGCTTGCTCCTCGTCTTCGCAGAGCCGAAGCCTTTGAATGGCGTAGAGCTCACCTTAGCTAGACATTGTACTACCTTTCTACAGGCGAGTAGATACGCAGTACCGTTGTTTGTTTTTGGGGCAGGATGACTTCTGTTGCTTTGGTTAGCCCCTCGCCCTCGCAGTACCGAAGCCTTTGAGTGGTTTGGTACTTCCCTCCGCCAGGTAACGATGCCTTCGCCTTGGTTTGCCCCCTACACACGCAGTGCCGAAGCCTTTGAGTGATATAGGGCTCACCTTAGCTGGGCATCGACGCCTGTTGCCTCAGCTTGCTCCACACCCTCATAGTGCCGAAGCCTTTGAGTGGTGTGCAGTTTGCTTTGGCCGGACGCCGCCCTGTCCCTCCGCAAGGCAAATAGCACCAGGAACCCCTCGTTTGTTTCGAGGTAGCACGATGCCCATTGCCCAGCCGGCACCCTCGTGGAGGGTTCAGTTGAGGATTTTCGCCAGCCTGGGGGGGTAAAGCACAGCAATTCACTGTGCAGAAACAACTTCAACAGCTTCAAAGAATGGCATGTGTAAGAATCACGGGAGCGATGAGGACCTCCCCCACATCAGCGCTTGAGGTTCTATTGGAGATAGCACCACTCCATCACACAATTAGGCTGCAACAGAAGGCAACCCTCTTAAGAATGTCAGTTGAAGGAGTTGGGAGAGGACACATTCTTAGTCGAGTAGAGGCATATATGCTTTCGGGTGAACTTCCCCTACTGGCACAGCCAAGGGACAAAATGAAAGCCGAACACATGTTTGGGCATAAGTTTCAAGTTCACCACTGTAACAAAAAGGAGTGGACATCTCTGGAAGAGGTCCACAACACTAAGCCACACACCATAAAATGGTACACTTATGAATCCCTAACGCAACAAGGCTCCAGTCTTTGTGTGGTAGGCCCTCGGCTAATTTATTACGAGCCCCTAGGTATGCACACCAGCATATTCCAAGCTGAGGTATGTGCAATCGGGAGGTGTGTGGATTTTATTTTAAAGAGTAATTATCAGAATTGGGATATAGCCATTTTATCCGATAGCCAATCAGCAATAATGGCACTTAGTAAGACCGAAATCAGGTAATACATAGGTAGTTCGTGAGGTACGAACCAAGCTAGACGCTCTGGGATCACAAAACAGGCTTGCCCTAAGAGGAACGAAGCTGGGAAGGAAGAGGCAGACAAGCAAGCAAGACTGGGGGCAGCGACACCCCTCATAGGACTCGAGCCGTACTCTGGTGTAGGAAGAAGCACAATACGGCAAGAGCTTTGGAATGAAGAGAGACTTCTGCGAAGAACGAGCTGGACAAGGACACCAAGGCTCAGACAAGCAAAGCTTCTCTTGGGTAGCTATAACCTCAAACGGTTTAAGCAAGTAATATCAATGGGTAAAAATAGACTCAGGATACTCACCGGTCCCTTGACAGGACATTAAAGGCTACGAGGTCACCTGGCAAAGCTTGGTATAGTCAGCAGCGAGATTTGCAGATTCTGCGAAATGGAAGGAGAATACTCCTTGCACATTATAGCAGAATGCGTAGCCATAGTAAGGAAAAGAAGTAGTTTTCTAGAAAAACATATTGTGCAATTTAGCGATTTAGAAATTATCGACCCAACAAAGGTACTTGCTTTTATGCAACACCTGGGCCTGATGGAAGAGCTATAGGCCAAGAAGAGGGCACAATAGATCTATTTGGTCGCAGTGCATTTACCCCCAATATAATATAATATAATATATGTGGTACCTCCAAAACCAATAGCTGGCTTTTCCTACCAAAAGCTGATGAACATTTCGGCTCAATGCCTCAATATCTTTATTGAATAAAGTTTATTCTTAGGAGCTCAGTCGAACTTAACGCCCCATTTTTGGATTATATCCGCCTCTTTTATAGCTTTAAAATTATTCTTTGGCTGAGATATATAACTTTGTGACATTTAATTAGATTCTGGCACTCTCGACAAAACTTGTTCTTTTGCTGGCGATTGATTAATAGATATATTAAAAGAGGACAATACCCGCACTACAGTTTCTATATCAGGCTGTGCTTCAGGATTAGCATGTCGACCATTTCTTCGACAAGGATGTCATCTTGGTCTACCACGTCGTTGTGCGACTGCGATTGGGTTCTTATTTATTTCCACTTCACTGCCATGACTATCTTCTACTGGTTTGTTATCCTGTGTTGTGCTACGAGATTGATCCTGCAGACCTGCCTGTACTTCTTCACTTAAGTTTAATTGCCTAGCCACCGCACGTGTCCTAGGACGATCTGGTTGAACATTTGAGTTTTTCCTGGTTTCTTGGTTAGGAGTGCAATTTCCTACTACAATTTTCAAATCTTTTGGTTGAATTAATGTAAAACAAGTGGGACATGTTTTATTCACCTCAATCCGCGTTTCAATACATTGTTTGTAAAAGATACGCTGACACGTTGTAATAGTACATGATTGCGTATCTGCCATTGATTCACCACAAACTATGCAAACATCTTCTTCTGCAGTTTCTTCTGGATTGGCAGAAGCATTTCTTTTTCCACCACTACGCTCTACTGGCATTTTAAAAAATTTTTTCTATTATATAAATTTTCTTACTTCCTTTTCCGTTTGGCATTTACTGGGGATTTTTATAATTGTGCAATTTAATTCTTGCTTCAAAACTTAGGAAAATTTATTAAACTGGGCTATTGAAACTACTTTGGACTTCCAATGGCAACTTAAAATGAATAATAAGTTAACCTGTCTTTAACGGACTCAAGTACACATTCGCATACCTTGAGTATTCCAGCAAAAGCAAATATACAAACTGTTCATCTCTTATCTACACCTCTTCGAAATCCAATTAAAAATAATACTCAATATATTTCTTCCGTTATAGTAACGCAAAGCTATACCACATGTCCTATTCCACGGTCGAAATATTCAAACACTCAAATACTCGAATTCTAGTGGGGTATTAAGTCTTAGCTTTACCGAACTACCTCTTTCAAAACTTAACTAAATATCATTCGAAAAACAAACGTGCTAAACTGAAAATGACATGCGAATGCTACAACAAAATTATGAATTGCCTAATACTTTCAACTTACGTTTACAAAATCACGCCTCTGCCAAATAAGAACAACAAAATTATGAATTGCCTAATACTTTCAACTTACGTTTACAAAATCACGCCTCTGCCAAATAAGATGGATTGGGATCATAACTCAAAAGAATTGGAACTTTGTACATAACAGTTGTTCCTGGATGCTTTTATTCAACGCACGCAAAATAAAACAAATTCCTAGAACCAGCTTTCAGTTACAAATTCAAAACTTTTCTTTTCCTTCACAAATTCACTTTGTAGGCTTCGCTAATCTCTTTACACCTGATGGTAAATGCGTCTAACGTGCTACACTTGCTGAGCGCCAAAAACTTTGTAACACCCTAACTACGAGGTCAGTGAGGCAAGCATGTTTTTCCCGATACATCCTCTTACCAGCTCTTTCGATCAACAGCGAAAACAGCGGGGCAGGATCCATTTATTTCTAGCTCTTCCGGGATGGGGTGGCTTTTTGCTGCTGCTGCTGTTCGGCGTTACCTAAGATTTTATTATAGTAGAGTCCCTCATGAATCAAACTCTTTTTGGGAGCCGTCATTCTACAAAAATACCTGCTAGTTGGTCCACAGATTTTGATGACAAGAATCGCGGTGTGGTCTAAGATGTTGTGCAACCCACCTGTTCCTTACCCATGGTCTTCAACGAAAGTCCTTGGATGAAGACCCCATATTATTAATACACAACTACATTAAACTCCAATGCCAACGGAAAAATCAAAAATAGCTACACAGTCATGGTTTTAAATTCATGTTCATCCAAACTTATATTTAACCTCAGAGTACAATTTTCAAACAATTCATGATTCTACTTTTTTCTGTTTGCTAGAATCCGTTTAACACTAATCATCATATTTCTAACAAATTATTTATTAATTATTAACTTTATTCTTAATTTTTATTTATTTTGATCATAGTAAAATCATATCGGTGTATTTTTCATTGTATTAGCGCTAGTGTTGTAAGCTTGCATATAATCTGGCTATATTAATATTAAAGATGGGCGCGTGACATGTTATGTGCCGTGACAGTGCATAATCACGCGTGATCACGCATGTGCGTGAGTTTTTTTAATTCCATAATCACGCAACATGATTCACGTGAGTTGTAACTAAATCACGCACATCACGTGAACCGGTATTACAAAAAGTAGTACAAAAATTGCCCAAAAAATATCGGTATAACGAGTTAAAAAATATTTTCCTTAAATATCGATACAACGTAAGAAAAATACTACTTACTCATTTGATGCATGGATATTTTTAAGGCATCCCTATTTTGTACCATGATCTGTTATTAAAGCACGTGCAAAATGAACCAGGAACGCAAATATAAAATTAATGAAGCTTCTAATAAAACAGATGAATACAGATGTATTATTGTAACAAATAATTGCTTTACAGACATTTTCTTTTTTTTTTTTTTAAGTCAAAAAAGCCTATATTTCCCACAGTTTTTGAGCTATAGCCACCAAATTCGGTGCCAAGACAGGTGATGATGACCCCCCAAAAACTGCATCAAAAGTTTGGATGCCACGAACACCAAAACCGCCCTAGCCGTCCCCATCTGCCCCAACGCTTCGTAGAAAACGGGAATGCGTTTATTTTCCAGAGTTGTGGAGCTAGAGCCACCAACTTTGGTAGGAAGATAGCTGGCAACGACTCCCAAAAATCTGCATCAAAGTTTTGGAGCCACGCCCATCCATTCCACCCCCCTTTCCACACCATTAACAAACTTTGAGCTAGAGACACCAATTTTGGTATGAAGATAGACGGGCACGACCCCCAAAAATCTGCATCAAAGTTTTGGAGCCACGCCCATCCATTCCTCCCCCCTTTCCCAACCTTTTACAAATTTTGAGCTAGAGTCACCAAATTTGGTGCCAAGATAAGTGATGACGACTCCCCAAAAACTGCATGAAAAGTTTGGATGCCAAGCCCACTAATGTGTTTATCTTCCAGAGTTGTGGAGCTAGAGCCACCAAATTTGGTAGGAAGATAGCTGGTAACGACCCCCAAAAAGCTGCATCAAAGTTTTGGAGCCACGCCCACCCATTTCGCCCCCCTTTCCCCACCTTTTACAAACTTTTAGCTAGAGTCACCAAATTTTGTCTGAAGGTATCAATTGACATTCCACATAGATCTGCAGCAATAAATTGGATGCCACGCCCACCCATACCACCCCAGCCCCCTTTCCCCACTTTTTACATACTTTGAGATAGAGTCACATAATTTCGTATGTCGCAGTACAGTCGCAGAAAAGATGGGAAACTGTTTCCTCCTCCTCCTCGTCCCAACAGCTTCTGCAGAAATCGTTGGAAGGGGCTAGAAGTCTCGCTGCGTGAGTACCCACTAGCCAGTGCCCTGTAATGGCTCTAATTCCGAAGGCACAACCTAATCTGGTTAGACGGATTAGGCCTGAAGAGCGCTTCTTGCAGCGCGTTGGCCAGGTTTGCCTAGCAATCCTGCCCGTGGCGATGGTAAGCTGCCATCTTTTGTTGGCTTCGAGTTCGAAGTGCGATCGAACTCTAAGCTTACAGCTGGCCATGGGAATACCCAAGCCCTCCTTATCTGCGAGGAGAGGCATGGTAGTACCATGCCTTGCCAGCTCGTCTGCTTTACAGTTGCCCTCGATGCCTTTATGTCCGGGCACCCAAATGAGGTATATTTCGAACTGCTCTGCCATCCCCTGTAGAGATCTGCGGCAGTTTGTGACAGATATCGAATTTGATGATATCGCCTTTAGCCAACCAACACGTCAGTGCTACTGTCTCCAAGGTCCGCTCAAGGATGAAGAAGCACCACTGGTTGATAGGCGACAACTCTTAGGCTGCAAACACAGTGCGCGCTGAGACGAAGATGAAGACGAAGACGAAGCTGAAGACGAATTGCCTGCGTTGCGAGTAAGCTAATAGGTGTACATAGTGCAAGACGAATTAGTTGCGTTTTTGTTATGTTAGTCGCAATGGATTCTTCATCAGATGATGAGCTGTTGTTGCAAGAGAGTTTGTATTTTAAATTAAAATATGAATTAAAATGCAATAAAAACCAAATTCATCCCATAAATTTGAGAAGATCCAATTTTGGCGAGTTTCATCATTTAAATAATGACCTGCGTCAGGATGAAACCAGATTTGTTTCGTACACCCGAATGAAAATCAGTACATTCGACTACATTCTGAAAATTATTGAGCCACAAATTATTAAAAATTGGACCAATTTTATTACAACTCCAATTATGCCTGCTGAAAGGCTTGTTGTGACATTAAGGTATATTTAAATTAATTATTTTATTCATTTTCATTTCTCAATATAAAAATAATTTTAAGATAATTGATAATTAAACTTTTTGTTAATTTGTGAAAGTTATAATATTTCCTGATTGAATTGATTCCTCCTTTGACGAAGCATTATCAGAAAATTGGATTGACGAAGAGTTAAATACAGTCGGTGATGGTACAGATATGTATGAATTTTGGTTTTGCACATTTTGGAATTGAAATGTCTGCCCCATATTGTACGCATGATTGTAGACTGATTTCTGAATATCCATTCTGCACAAAAGCTTCGTCTGCGAATCCATTTTTTTTACGTGTGGCAACAAGCTCAAAAAAAAAGCCATGTCTTCATCGTCGGCTGGAATCTTGTTTTTTGTTTTCTGCTCCAACAACACTAGCTTCTTTTTTTCAATATTGAGCATTTCATCCTCCATATTATAAATGCGGCGTTTGAGATTTCTAGAATGATGACGTTGTGGCGTAGACGTTTCCACTTCAAACGTACTCATTTCGTTTTCTTCAAAGACGATTTCTTGCGACTTCTCCAAATCAATACTTGTTGAATTCTCTTTAATATTAAAGTCCTGTACATCGTTTACTTTTTGGCGACTTAAATTTCCAGAAGGTTGGCGGCATTTTATCTGGTCCTTTATAAACATCATTGATGCAAAATGACACCATTGAGAGCCCATCTCATTGACAGTATCTGGTTCAGGATCGCCAGAACGCTCCGATGGAAATTTCCTTAATTCAGCCCGGAACGTGTCTCTCAATTGTTTTCATTTTTTTTTCAAAGATAAAGCTGAAAATTATATTAACGTTTTATTAGTTACGTTATTGGGTATTTTACCAAATACAATTTTTCTATTTTTTTTCATTAGATATCTCGCTACTGGTGCTTCATTTAGATCCTTGTCTTTTAACTTCCGAATGGGTGCTTCAACGGTTCGTTCTATTGTGATAGAAACATGTGAAGCTTTGTGGATAGTTTTGCAGCCTGTACACATGCCAGTGCCCACAGAACAAAGCTTAAAAAAAGTTGCGAGGCAATATTGGAATCTTTGGGAATTCCCAAATTGTGTTGGATCCATCGATGGAAAACACATACGTCTAAAATGCCCAGCGAATTCCGGATCAATGTTTTATAATTATAAAAAGTTTTTTTCAATAGTGCTGCTGGGAGTTGCTGACGCAAAATGTAAATTTGTCACTATCGAAGTTGGTGGTTATGGACGTCAAAGCGATGGTGGAACCTTTGCTTCCTCAGATATTTACAAAATGAAAAGTTCTGGAGAACTAAAGTTTCCAAAAGACACCGAATTGCCCAATACCGCAATATCTATGCCATATGTCTTGCTTGCGGATGAAGCTTATCCTCTATTGGACTGGGTTCTCCGACCATATGTCAAAAGAAATCTAACTTTGGAAAATGAATATTTTCATCGTCGTTTGTCACGAGCACGAAGGTGTGTGGAATGTGCTTTCGGCATAATTAATTCCAAATGGAGAATATTATGGAAGCCAATTGAAACCATTCCATCTAACGCAGAAATTATTGTTAAAGCTATTTGTATATTGCATAACACAATATTAGATTTAGAAAAATTGGACACTCACATAACAGAAGGAGAAAAGTTTATTAACAACGAACCAAAAAAAATATTGGAAAGTTCAAAGAAAAGAGGTCGAATAATCAGAGACACTTTTCGCAGTTATGTTTGCAGCCATACAAATGCTGATAGTATTTAATTTCCTAACTTTGTATTCCTATATTAATTTATATTAAATTACTTACCATCCTGATTCAATTCATTTGCAATTGAATTCCAATTTTGCTCAACAACTTGTCTATTATGATACAGCTTATTTTGCTGGTCCCATAAACAGTGTTTTGCAAAAACCGCTGCAATTAGCTCTTCGTTGTTAACAGACATTTTTACATGTGCGCGTCCACCAAAACACAAATTAAAACTAAATTTGAAGACATTTGGCGCCTTAACAAAACAAAATAAACAACAACAACTGCTAAACAGCAAGCGATTCAGCTTCAAATTCAGTACTGCACCGTTTGAAGCTGGTTGCTTGCGTTTCGTCTTCATCTTCCTCTTCGTCTTCGCTTGCACTGTGAACGAATTCGAGCGAATTCATATAAATCGTACTGCGCAGTTTTTCGTCTTCAGCTTCGTCTTCGTCTTCATCTTCGTCTCAGCGCGCACTGTGTTTGCAGCCTTAGCTTCCCACTAAGACGAAAGTGATCATATAAGCAGCTCATTGCGCCGATCTGGCAATATACCATGCCAGTATGGGGACCACTAACAAGCCAGTCACACTTTGATGGACTGCAAGTCATCCAGAACAAAGCGCTAGGATTGATTGCAAGCGCTCCGTGGTATGTGAGGAACAACGCCTTACATATTGATCTAAAAGTGAGAAAAGTTGAGGACTACTACACTGACGCTTGTGGTAGATATATTCAAAGACTGTTTACCCATGTGAATCCAGAGGCCCTAAGAATTGCGACCCATGTCTATTTACCAAATCGACTCACCCGTCCACGATATATGAATATGGTCGACAGACACATTCCTCCAGGAGTGAGCATTTCAACCCCAGTCCCACTCCCTGAGTGGATGCAACTAAGAGAGGAACGACGTCAAGAGCGCCTAGAAACTAGGAACTTAGGAAGATCAGGGAACCTGCATGCAGCACCCGCCCAACAGCTGTTTGACCGGAGTGATATGCATAGAGGTGATCTGGTGTCCGGCGTGCTACCCATCGCTCACCTATCTGCAACACATACCCTTGCAAATCCACTTCTGACCTCAGTCCAGGAGATCCACAGTGACGCCAATCGAAGCCCAGCGACCCTTCTCTACTCAGGTGTTACGAGTGCGTCGCCACAACATGAGAGCCCTAGAGTGCTACCTTTGGTTAGCCGATCACAGCATGGTCAGATAGACCCCCCTGGAAATAGCCTGGCGATCATCAATCCACCTGCCACTAATACAGAGAATTCAAGACCTTACCCTACGTCTTCAGCTGTTTTTCACGGGTATGAACTCTTCAAACGCGAGCGAACGCTCTCCCAGCAACTGCGCTTATTTATGTGGATAAATAGCGCCCTCTAGCCATCTGGACCGGCAACTTGCATAATCCAGGAAACCAAGTAGCCATTATAATTATTTTAATCTTCCCACTCGGAGCCAAAAGCAATAATGTTTAATGCGGAGCTACTAAATAAATAATAATGAATAAAACTTTTCATCCAGCCTTCCACAGTCCCAGTAGGCCAAGTACTCGGTTCGATGCTGGGTGTTGGGACGAAGCAATCTCAGTAGGCCGGATTTATAATTCGGCTTTGGGATTGTTTTTTGTCTCGATCCCAGTAGGCTGAACTGATATTCGGTCCTGGGGATGTGGGAAAAACTGTTTGAAATCACTATTCGTTTCGATACTGAAGCGACAACATCAAAAGGGATTTGATAGCCGGCTGTCTATCACAAAATATGCAGATCCTTGCTGCAGAGCATTTACTTTTGGAAATGCATGAGAGTGCAGCGATCTCGACTTGAAACACACTGCAGTGGTCAGGAAGGCTGAGCGATTTGCTTATAGATAGCTCTTCGCATAAGACGCCTCCCCCTACCCAGTCGTCTAGCTTAGAGCCATCGGTGTAAATTTTTACAGAGCCTGTCAGCCCTGGCGTGCCTGAGCACCAATCCTCCCTTGGGGGGACTAGTGTATGGAAAGGGGTTTTGGGGAATTCCTGAGGACAACAATAGTCCGTGTTTGAGGGGATAAGCAAGTTACCCACTAGAATATTGGAGTGTCCGAAATCCTGCTCGGACCACTGTTTGGTTTCTCTCATGCGTAGGGCAGAGAGAGTTGCTACTAATTTCCCCATTTGGTCTATTGGTAGGAGATTTAGTATATTGTCAAGAGAATCAGTTGGGGTCGTTCTGAGGGCTCCTGTTGGGGTCAGTTCAGCGGCACGCTGTACTTTGCTCAGCTTGTGGACTGATGTCTTTTTAGACAAAGTTGGCCACCATACTGACAGTCCATACAGTAGGATGGGCCTAACGATGGCTTCGTACAGCCACAGCGTGATGTCGGGTGCCATTCATCATTTCAGTCCAATGGACTTCCTGCATGTATATAGTGCGACTGAGGCCTTCTTAACTCGTTTTTCTGTGTTACGATTCCAGTCTAGTTTACTATCGAGAGTGCAGCTGATCAATTAGATCCACAATCCGGTGCCCCACTCCCAGCTCCGACAATGCCTCGGTAATCGCTCCCGGTGCGACGTTATTGAAAGCGCCCTCCATGTCTAGAAAGGCTATGAGGCAGTTTTCCTTGTGGTGTAGTGCCGTTTCCACTGAAGAGATAACAGCACGAAGCGCTGTCTCAGTAGATTTTCCTTTTTGATAAGCATATTGCGCTTTGGAGAAGTGATTAGTCTTGATCGAGTCTCTGATATGTAGGCCCAGTACCCTTTCAAGTGTCTTGAGTAGAAAGGACGTTAGGCTTATGGGACGAAAGTCCTTTGGAGTCGTGTGTGAGGCTTTGCCAGCCTTGGGGATGAAGACAACTTTGGATTGGAGCCATGGCTTGGGGATCAAACTTGTCGTTAAGATATCTGAGAAGATTTTCTGGAGCCAGTTTATGGCAGTATCCCCTGCATGCTGCAGTTGGGCTGGAATAATTCCGTCCCGCCCAGGAGATTTATAGGGCGAGAAACTTCGGATAGCCCATGAAATTATATCTTTGGAGAAAAGGTCAGTGGAGTCATACTCCTGACATTCTCTGTAAATAATGGGTCGTAATTCTACGACTGAGCAACCGGGAAAGTGGGTTTCAACCAAAAGTTCCAGAGACTCTAGACTGGTCGTTGTCCACGAGTCATCGGGTTTTTTGAGGAAACCCACGGTTGCTTGAGTGCTGGAGAGAACTTTTCTGAGCCTAGCGGCTTCTGTAGTGTTCTCGATTGTAGAGCAGAAATTCCGCCAAATGGAGCGTTTAGCTTGTCTAAGTTTGTTTTTATATGAGGTTAGGTTGGCTTTATAGAGACTCCATGATTGGTCGTCTCCCCTGAACCTTGCTTTGTTAAAGAGCTTACGCGAAGTTTTGCGAAGCTCATCCAGTTGTGGAGACCACCACGGTGGTTTGGTTTTCCCTCTTGGCTTGCTCTGGGGGCATGCCTTGTTTAGGGCGGACTTGCATGCCTCCGTGAGCTTGATGGTGAGTAACTCAGTGCACTCGGGTGAAGGGAGCCCCACGGGGGGGTGCTCTGGGACAGCTCTTGCCAAAGATTCTTTGAAAATGGTCCAGTTTGTACGTTTTAGGTCTCTGCACCATTTAGGCTTTGGGATATCGAGAGAGAAAACTATGTCGATATATCTATGATCAGAAAAAGAATGCTCGTCAAGCACTCTCCATCTTATGAGTCTTTGGTGAAGGGAAGCTGTGGCTAGCGTCATGTCTAAGGCCTCTTCCCTATTTCTTGTAATAAAAGTCGGGTTGGTACCAATATTACAAATGTTTAAATTAGATGAGAGGATATAGTTAAAGAGTAACTCACCCCGTTCATTTATGTCAGTGCTTCCCCACTGATGGTGATGAGCGTTGGCGTCGCATCCTATGATGAGCTCAGTGTTTGTCGCTTCGCATTCGGCGATTAGCGCACGAAGCAGTTGGTGTGGAAGTGGCCCCTGATGGTCATGGGCCATGAAAGTTGAGCTGAGCCAGACGTGTCCCGACTTCAGCTCAAGACACACAGCAGTGGTGTCGCCATCACTGAAATTAGGGAGCAGAAAAATGTCTAGATGTTTTCTAGCAAGTATGCAGGTGCGGACTTTACCTTCATTGCGGGCTACAAGTATCTTGTAATCCTTAGTCCCCAGTCCAGAAATCTTGCCACCGCAGACCCAAGGTTCCTGGATGAGGACAATGTCTGCTCCGCATTGGCTTATACGGAGCAGCAGAGTGGCTGCCGCCGCCTTACAGTGGTGAAGGTTGATCTGAAGGAGTCTCAGAGACATCTTCAGCCTTCCTCTCCACCAAAGTGAGATTAGCCTCCTCGTCCGTGTCGTCGTCAAGAAGTCTTATCATATTGGCCATGTCGTCGCTTAAGTCAGAGCCCTCTGACTGGTGGTCTGCCTCTTTATGTGACTGTGCTTTGGATACCATTGGCTGTGGTATCGCCAGCTTTCACCGGGGGCTGCCCTCTCGGGGCTGAGACGTCATCCACCACCAATACGTCATCGTGGGCTGAAGGCTTGCTAGCCGCATCCGAACGGTAGACACAGATCGCTATCGGCTTGAAGCCGTAGTGGGCCGCTCCGTTGGACACGGCAAGGGCCTTGACTGACTCGTCATTTATGATGAGGACCACCTGTCGGCTGTTTCCTTCCGGCACCTCGACTTTGGCGATCCTCCAATCTTGAGTAACCAAGTCGGGGCTACTGAGCTGCAAGAGTTTTAGGATCCTCTCCGGCTCCTCGGGCTTGGCGGAAACCCAAACTCTAGCTCGGGGTCTGCTGGGCACGTCTTTCCAGTCGACAGCCTCTAGCTTTGCGCCGGGATAGACTTCTCCCAATAGAGCATCAGCTTTTCTGTACAATGCTGCGGTTTCTTCGTCCTCACAGGCAATTGCTTTAATGTTGCCCTGATACCATCCGGCATCTGAGCAACGGGGTGGCGGTCCGCCAGACAGCTCCATCAGGTCGACGACCTTGTCTTGGAGCTCGTTCTCGATGGCCCCCCACCCGTTCCGCTGGATCTGGCCCTCTTTGTGGCCCTTGTCGAGGACCCCAATAAGGAACTTCTCCTTTGCGGCTTCGTTCGAAGGACCGCGTGATCGGCTGGGGCTGCGGGGGTGGCCTGATCCGCTTGGCTAGCGGGGCCGTCTCCTCAACGGAACGTTGGCACTTCTGTTTGGCTTTAACTGAAGCTGAAGTGACCGGGATCGCTAGCTTGACATCCGGAAGGATTTTCTTAGCCTACTCGACCAGGTTGACACCGTCGGGGAATGAGGGCTGAGCGGTAAGGTTTTCTTGCAGAATCTCCGCCGCGCGCCGCCGGTCCTGAATAGACGGTTTTTTTGCCGCTGTGCTAGCAGGCCCCAAGGCAGTTGCCTGCGTCACGGACCGGGAAGCTGGTGTTGCAGACTAATGCTGCAACCTCCGAGCTCCAGGAGCCGCTCCAGGTCGACGTCCGGGTAGTGAGGACGAATGGCTTGTTCGCCCTGCACCTGTGCCACTGGCGGCGTTTCGAGCACCTGCTGGCGTACCAGGCGTCGAAAAGGGGGTGCTAGCACCTGTAGAGATGCGACCATTAATTGGGGGATTGGCGTTTCCCACCGGTTTTTTAAGTGATCCGGACACTGGATTTTTGTTTTTTAAATTTGAGCTCATTGCTCATTGGAAAGTCACCCGCGACATAGCACGTGTGCCGCGGGAAGCCTATTTAAACTGGAGGTCGGCAGGTGTCCAGAGTTCGCAAAGTAACGACCGAGCACCCCCTCGGCCACGAGTCCCTCGGCACAATGCTGTTACACTTTGGACTGGGGTAATTTTACAGAGCTTTCTTATCTCGCCCGACTACCATTCGTCAGCACCCTTGGCAGAAACATGACCGTACCAAGAGCCTGCTTCCAGTCGCCCTCGCGTGGAGAGTATAGTTGCACTTCCAGTTTTGAGTCGCAAGGACGGTATGAATGCGTTTCCCTGCGGCGCGCGTTTTTCCCCTTGTTGCTCCAATTGGCTGACGGCCTAAGTCTTATATAAGTTTAATTTATTTATTGCAACTGGGTTCAGGGTATCTTTTAGTCGGGCTCTCCCGACTAGAGCCAACAAGAATGTAAACAGATAGAGCGTCCAAACAGCAAAATTCCAACATTCAATTGGAAGTCGTATCGTAACGCTCTGAGAGCGCATTTCATGCCACTTTACTTGCTTACTTTGCTACGACATATTTGTTGATAGCACAACTAGCTAGCCATACTTAGTGTATGCGCCGCTAGCCAGCGATTTTCTAGCACGCAGTGACTTGTTCGATTGCTGTGCCCCCGTTTTCTTCCTTGTATTCCTTATGTGCGCTTATTTTATTGCGAAGCTATCCTATGGCATATTTGGTCCATATTTGTATTATTTGCCTACAAAAACAAGAAAAACTATACTTCCAAGGCAATTTTGGTGCTCATCGAACATTTGCTGATCAGGCGCACAGCACAAAAAACAAGTGTCTAGCAAAATAGGCAATTATCAGTTTTGCATTGCTAAAGCAGAAGCAACACAAGAAAACGCTCTGCATAGCCAAATTAAACAAGTGCAAAAGAGACATAAGTATACGGCCACGCACTGCACGCTGTGTGTGTTTAGCATACATGTAAATATTGCAATGTGTGTGGAACATCGCTACACTAGCAAAACAAATGAGCGAACAGAAGCGACATAGGAAAATGACAAAAAATACAAAACACACACACATGTCATTTTGGTGCTGGGCCCACCAAAACTCTAGACTTAGTGTATACACAATATTTCGTTCTTTGCGTGCAGTGCGTGGCCGTATACTTATGTCTCTTTTGCACTTGTTAAATTTGGCTATGCAGAGCGTTTTCTTGTGTTGCTTCTGCTTTAGCAATGTAAAACTGATAATTGCCTGCTTACTTTGCTAGACGCTTGTTTATTTTGCTGTTCGCCTGATACTGCAAATGGTCGATCAGCACAAAATATGATATTTGACTGCCTTGGAAGTCTTGCTTTTTAGGTTTTTGTAGGCAAAATACAAATTATGCACCAAATTTAATTGATAATAGTAGAGAAAAGTCAATGAATGCCATGGCAAATGCTACGCATACATTTGAATATGCCATGTAAATATACAGGGACACACACACATGCTAATAGGAGCTAAGCGAAACATAATACAATATCAAAAATCACTTCAAAGCCCAGGTCCACTAAAACTGCAAACATTTGAAAACGCACATTCATATAAAAATATTTACTTTCAGCTTTTTGTTAGGGTAATCGATGACTGCATTCATATCATTAAACACATTACAGCCTATTAACCCATCGAAAACGTTGTGAAAATTATATTCTAAAAATTCGCAAATATAACCTTCGGAATTAAATTCTTGAAAGCATGGAAACCTGCACAATTTATGAATTTTCATTTTGTTGCCCATTGCTTTTACTTCTAGGTCGATATCTGTTTTCCACTTTGGGTGGCACATATTTTCATTAATAACACTGAATTCTGCTCCAGTGTCAATAATAAACAATAATGTTCTCTTTTTTCCTTGAATTTTTATATATGGTAATCGTCTTGCCCTTTTATCTGAAAATTTACGTCAGAAGTAAGAAGTTTGCTTTGCTCTGAGGTTTGCATATATCTGCTATGTGTCGACACTCGAGCAGAATTAGAAATTGAGTTTTTATTCGACTGATATTGATATTGATACCCCTGCTTTTTATTGTTTACGCTAGATAAACCTTCGGATCTTCTATTTTCATTGTTTATAACATTATTTTGTTGGTCCCTGTTAGTTTCATCAGAACTACTTTGTGTTACAATTTGTTCGTTTACATTTCTATTATCATTGCTAAAATTTGTTCTAAAGTTGAATTTATTATTTTTATTGTTTTTTCGAATAGGCCGGAATAGTGTATAGCTTTGGTGTCGAGCATCTTCAATGATTTTATAAGCATCGTCTAAAGATTGTGGGTTTCTTGCGAATATCATCGTTTTCGTAGGTTCAGGTAAGTTATCTCTAAGTTATCTCTCGTACACGGAATGCAATTCGGTTTACTTCGGATGTGGTGTATGAGTAATCATTATGTATTAGTATCCGATTGTGTACTCTATTAGCCACTTCATTAATTTTATTGTAATACTCTTCTATAGTTGATTCTACACGATACAATTTTAACATATCCATTAGGACATCGCTTGTCTCTTTCTCGCCAAAATGTTTTAAAACGATTTGTTTTAACCTTTCACACTCTGTTATATTTCCATACCTATGGAGCACTGGCATGCACAATCCTACAAATTTGTTTTTCACAAAGCCAAACAAAATGCTTTTGGTGGGTGGGTCGAAAACGTCAAACGTTGGAAGAATAACTTCTATTTGTGTTATTAAATCTGCTAGTTGATTAGAATCAGTACCATCGAAATTTTGTATGCATTTTATGCAGTTCATGGTTGAGTTAAACGCGGCTAAGCTATTTTCATTCATGTTGCCTATCTTCTTTTTTTTTCACAGATATTATCAATCATTAACTTATTGCTTATTTTAATATTTTGAGTAAACCAATTAAAGCTTTTTATTGTTCCTCGTGCTTATGCTTATTAAAGCTTTTTTTGTATGTGTAACGCGCTTCTTCGCTTGGTGCCGATGAAAGCTTTCCAGGTATGTCATATGTTCCTCTTCACGTTCCTATATTTTTATTTTTTTTTCTCAAGCTCGACCACGTGTGCTGAACCATGAAGAGTCCAAACGTCAACTACATTACATTAGAACTGCTTACTGTGCTTAACACCAGATTTTGTTTGTTGTCTGTCTTTACGGATGGCTGGCTCCTCTTGTTGCCAATTTCTTAATTCTCGTCGCCAGTTAGATGAAAGGGTAATCGTTGCCTTTCGAGCTGAGACTTCTTCGTCCAGGTTAAATGAAAGGGTGATCGTTGCCTTTCGAATCGAGGCTTCTTCGTCCAGATTATGTAGGTGGTAAATCGATGCCCTCAGCCACGACTTCATCGTCGTGTGTTAAACACCTTTGGATTTCGATGTAAACACCTCTTTCGACTTCTTTGTCGCTTTGATAAGTTTAAAACGTAATACTCAAATTTCGTTTTTGTTAATCGTTTTTTGGTACGTGTGTACTAATTAAAGTCGTCTTATCTACTAAACTTATTATTAAAGAGCTAAGATTAAGCTTGGTGTTAAAAACTCCAAGTGAAAGCTTAGCTGCCATGTGCATACATACATAATGATATATATCTAATAAGTGAGGGTATGTGTGGGTGTACATGACTATATGCAAGCTCACAACTTTAATAGAACGACACTGACAAATACACCGATTTGATATTACACAAAACAAACAATATATAAAAAAAATAGAAACAACAATGTGTACTTTACAATGGAGGTAGGTTAAAAAATTAACAGAATAGTATAAAATGCAATGTAGGTGAAAATACCACAACAGCAGCAGCAGCAAGAAATACAAGAACAACAAAGAATATTAAAAGAAAGAAGAGCCAGGAACGCTGCATATCAGCGGGCCAATAAGGCCAGAAATTGACAAAATTTAAACAATGCAGCTGGAAACAAGTAAGACCCCTTTAACACGATGTAGTTTTTGCTTCTGAAGCATTCGTTGGTAGGCAAAAGGAGTAGAGGGTTAACAGCTGCAAGCAATGCTTCATGACTTTTGTAGAAATGAAGAAATTTTCGGAAAAGTTCTATCATTTTTACATTTTCCAAATTCGATCTGTTTTTGTAATCGATTGCATGTGTATATCGGAAACTAGAATAGTTATCGATAATTTGAAGATAATTAGGAGAACTTTAATTCAAAATTTGAAGTCTCTAGCTCTTGTAGTCTCTGAGATCGACACGTTCATACAGACGGACAGACGGACAGACGGACATGGCTAAATCGACTCGGCTATTGATGCTGATCAAGAATGTATATACATTATGGGGCCAGAGATGCCTGCTTCTGCCTATTACATACCTTTGCACAAATCCATTAAACCCTTTTTACCCATTTAATGGGTTCAGCGGATAAAAATAATTAATTACAAAAGGTTTACACATCTCCCGTGTGATCGGAATCACATTAGTTTTTATTTTTTTCAATTTAAATTTATTTATTTATTGATCTAGTCTCTGTATTTAAAAATTTGGCATGACCTATTTATATGTCATGGTTTTAGTGGTTTGCTTTTAACTTTGTGTGTTGATTTGACATTGATACACTTCGATACACACAATTATATAATAACTTGCTGAAAAAAGATGTTAATAATGACAACCAAAATATAATAGAATAAAACAAGTGGAAAGGTTGCAGTCGGACGCAAACGACTGCGGTATACTCGTAACCAGTATTAAACCTGTAAAAAGAGGCCTGATTGCAAAGCGGTACGGATGCGGCAGGTATGAACGCTGCCTTAAGATTCTCTGATGCAGATGGGGATGCCATCAGCTATCTTCCTTCCAAATTTAGTGACTAGCTCAAAGTTTGCAAAAGGTGATGGAAAGGGGGGGGGAAGGGGCTGGGGGTGGTATGGGTGGGTGTGGCATCCAAATTTTTGATGCAGATCTATCAATTGCTATCTTCAAATAAAATTTGGTAACTCTAGCTCAAAGTTTGTAAAAGTGGGAAAGGGGGGCTGAGGGCGGTATGGGTGGGCGTGGCATCCAAATTTTTGCTGCAGATCTTTGTGGAATGTCAATTGCTATCAACAAGTATGAAGCACTTATAGAGTCGTCATGAGTCCAAATTCTGACTGCCAGTTGGAATATGAAATCGTGGCGACACCTCTCTCTCTCAGAGCGCTGTTATAGACTTTTTTCTCTGCCAGCGCATTTCGTGCCCGATTTCCAAGTCCAGCCGATCAGCAGCATATGCCGAGATTTTATTTTATTTTCTTATATTCCTAGTTTTCGGCAAATGAAATCGACATATGCACAGCTGAATACACTTTCGCAATTTGTGCGCATCGCTGCATAACTGTGTGATAGTTGCGATGGCAAAATTGTTGGAAAGTGTCATAGAGCTGAAAACATGAAAGAGTATGAATGACCAGCAATGCAAAACTGATAATTGCCTGCTTATTTTACTAGACGCTTGTTAAATTTGCTGTTCGCCTGATAATGCAAATGGTCGATCAGCACAAAATATGATATTTGACTGCCTTAGAAGTATTGCTTTTTAGGTTTTTGTAGGCAAAATACACCAAATTTAAATGATAATAGAGAAAGGTCAATGAATGCCATGGCAAATGCTACGCATACATTAAAATATTTCATGTAGATATACAAAAGCACTAACACCCTAACACTAGCCAGCCCAAGCAAAATAACAAAAATCGCTACAAAGCCTTTATCCCAGCAAAACTGCAAACATACATATGGAAATATATATGTATGTGGATGTAATGCTATGAAGCTATGGCAACATCGCAAAATTGATTATGGAACCCAGCCCAAACAAAATAGCAAAAGTCACTTCAAAGCCCCGACCACCAAAACTGCAAAACATATGAAAACACACATTTATATAGAAATATATGTATGTTGATATGAATACGCATTTGTGTATTGCTGCTTTACAGCTAGGTCACTAGAATGAAAAGGAAGGAGGCATACCATATGATCATATGAAGAATACACACGCTCATAAGCATGTGATAACAGGCGATCAGCCCAAAACACAAGGGTCTGCGCTCTACAATATCGCTGGCATACGGGCGCATACACACAGTATGGCTGGCTGGCTGTGCTAGGAGAGAAAAAAATCGTAGCACAGTCGGCAAGCCGAGTGACTTGGAAATCGGGCACGAAATGCGCTGGCAGAAAAAAAAGTCTACAACAGCGCTCTGAGAGAGAGGTGTCGCCACGATTTCATATTCCAACTGGCAGTCAGAATTTGGCCTCATGACGACTCTATAAGTGCTTCATACTTGTTGATTGCTTTCTTCATACCAAATTTGGTGACTAGCTCAAAGTTCGTAAAAGTGGGGAAAAGGGGGTGTTATTGGTGGGCGTGGCATCCAAATTTTTGATGCAGTTTTTGGGAGGTCATCATCACCTATCTTGGCACCAAATTTGGTGGCTATAGCTCATTAACTGTGGGAGATATAGGCTTTTTTTACTTTAAATTGCGCTGGGGGGGGCCTGGGGGCAGAATGGGTGGGCGTGGCTACAAAATTTTTGATGCAGTTTTTGGGGGTTGCAAGTAGCTAACTTCTCACCAAATTTGGTAGTTCTAGCTGTATCGGTTTTGAGTTATCGAATTTATCGATTTGCCAGCCCCCCAGTTATCGTAGAACCCTCATCTTGACACTTTAATTTACTATCCCATAAATAAGGAGAATTGAAAAGTTTCATGTCTCTAGCTTGAAGGGTGTGGAAAAAACTTGCAACCATACGGACGGACAGACGGACAGATAGACAGACGGACAGACACCATGACGGACATTGCACAAAACCAATATACTCTTTACCTTCGGTAATGAGTATAAAAATATAATATTTAAGAACACAAAAATCAAAGTTGATTTATCATTATCTTGATTGGTATTTACATTGCGTAATGCTGGACTGCAATAAGCAAACGAAAATATGCAAAACAATCAAGCGACTAATATTAGAACATAATAGATAAGGTAGGTCGGACCAGCCTGCGTATGAACGCTGATAATACCTCGCACTTTCGCAAGTCGTTTTTATTTATTTATTTTCCTGTTCACCCAGAATAATCCTCGTTGAAGGCATTCATGATGATCGCAGGTTTGTTTCATAGTTAGCTTGCATTTTTATACCCTTAACCCATAAAATGGGTAAATAAGGGTATAATGGTTTTGTGCAAAAGTATGTAACAGGCAGAAGGAAGCATCTCTGACCCCATAAAGTATATATATTCTTGATCAGCATCAACAGCCGAGACGATACAGCCATGTCCGTCCGTCTGTCCGTCTGTATGAACGCGTGAATCTCAGAGAGTACAAAAGCTAGAGGCTTCAGATTTTGAATATAAGTTCTCCTATACCATAAGCAGAACAAGTTAGCTTCAAATTATCGATAACTATGCTGGTTTCCGATATGCACATGGAATCGATAAAAAAAAATATCGAATTTGGAAAATGTAAAAATGGGGGTTGAAATAATGGGTAACGATAGAACTTTTCTTATAATTTCGTCCAAATCGGTTAAGAAATACCAGAGATATCCTCCGACTACAGCCTTCTTACTTGTTTTTTTTTTTATTTGCTTTACTTTGTTTCGGCTTGCCCAGGTCTAGATCGCAAGCGCACATGTTATTGTCGATCGAAGGGTATAACTTGCCAAATAGACTCGTTTGAAACCACACAAACATGCACATAGGTACTATTAGTTATTGTTTTGTTTTTGTTGCTTCTGATAACAAAATTTTTTTGTTTTTCTTTCAATTAATTTGTATACTTTCATTACACTCATATATGATGATCGATTTAGCTTTTGCCTTGGTTTTCTTTAATAGCCTTACTTAACGTAATTTAATGTAAGCAAAACTTTGTTAAAATTATATTAATTGGATTGGATATTTTTTGATTGTTGTTGCTGTTTTGGATGCTACACTCGGTTTACACTCAACTGGCACTATTTATTAATTTAATTTTTAACAGGTTGTGTGGTTTTGGGTACTTTAACATTCCACTAACACTTTAGTAGGCCTTGTGCTTAGTTAGCGAGATTTTTCTTAGTATTAGCTATTAACTAATCTCGAACTTACTTCACCCACCGAACACTTTCCACCTTGCTGCACTAGTACCAGACAATCACTAGCTTGAAACTTCGTTGCATTCCCATAGCAGCGCTCTGGCTGAGAAACCACCCTGGAATACTCCAACTGGCAGGATGGAAAAAAAAAAGAGAGCTGGCTTGCTCGAGCATCTGCGTCTCTTGTCTTTGCCAACGCTTTTGCTCACGAAATTGCGGACTTCTTTTATTTTTCGAGATCCGCTCCAGAGAGATTCAATTCGTTTGCGCATGGAAATCCCCCAAGACAATGGAATAAGTAAAGATTCACACCATATAATGAATCTCGCAAATGTTTAGCTTTCAGCCTACAGCTTCTTAATCAGTACTTTATGTGCTGATCCCAAGCGGATCAACAAAGGGATTGCAAAAATATTTGCCGATTTTGTGACCACGAAGTTTCGTTTTGAGATGCACTTCGCTGAACCCAAATCACTTCTTTTCGTCTCGACTGCCAAAATTGAGAAGAACGGCGGAAACTGTGCCAATAACCTATAACCTATTTAGTAGCTTAGAAGTCAGCGTCAGCTGTCAACTACCGGCGATGCACTTTCACTGATCGAATGTGGTTGGAACCTCGGCTTTATATCGTAAAGCGCAAAAAATCTTAAATTCAAAAACTGCTTTATTCTTTGGCAATGTTGTGCATGCATATAAATTTTTGTTTTTTTTATTTTGTTTTCTTTTCTAAATTTTTTATTTGTTGTTTGTTAGAGTTTCGGCTGTATGCGAACATTACATTATTAAAATATTGGGGGTAAATGCACTGCGACCAAACAGATCTATTGTGCCCCCTTCTTGGCCTATAGCTCTTCCATCAGGCCCAGGTGTTGCATAAAAGCAAGTACCTTTGTTGGGTCGATGGGGTCCAAATCGTAAGTTGCACAATATGTTTTCCTAGAAAACTACTTCTTTTCCTTACTATGGCTACGCATTCTGCTATAATGTGCAAGGAGGATTCTCCTTCCATTTCGCAGAATCTGCAAATATCGCTGCTGACTATACCTAGCTTCGCTAGGTGATCTCTTAGTCTACAAGTTCCTGTCAAGAGACCGGTGAGTATCCTGAGTCTATTTTTACCCATTGATATTACTTGCTTAAACCGTTTGAGGTTATAGCTACCCAAGAGAAGCTTTGCTTGTATGAGTCCTGGTGTCCTTGCCCAGCTCTTTCTTCACAGTAGTCTCTCTTCATTCCAAAGCTCTTGCCGTATAGTGCTTCTTCCTACACCAGAGTACGGCTCGAGTCCTATGAGGGGTGTCGCTGCCCCCCCTCTTGCTTGCTTATCTGCCTCTTCCTTCCCAGCTTCGTTCCTCTTAGGGCAAGCCTGTTTTGTGATCCCAGAGTGTCTAGCTTGGTTCGTACCTCACGAACTACCATTGACCTGATTCCGGTCTTACTAAGTGCCATTATTGCTGATTGGCTATCGGATAAAATGGCTATATCCCAATTCTGATAGTTACGCTTTAAGTTAAAATCCACACACCTCCCGATTGCACATACCTTAGCTTGGAATATGCTGGTGTGCACATACCAAGACCGGAGCCTTGCTGCGTTTGGGATCCATCGGTGTACCATTTTATGGTGTTCGGCTTAGTGTTGTGGACCTCTTCTAAAGATGTCCTTTCACTTTTGCTACAGAGGTGAACTTGAAACTTTTGCCCAAACATGTGTTCGACTTTAATTTTGTCCCTTGGCTGTGCCAGTAGGGGAAGTTCACCCGAAAGCATATATGCCTCTACTTGACTAAGAATGTGTCCTCTCCCAACTCCTTCAACGGATATTCTTAAGAGGGTTGCCTTCTGTTGCATGTGTGATGGAGTGGTGTTATCTCCAATAGAACCCCAAGCGCTGATGTGGGGCAGGTCCTCATCGCTCCCGTGATTCCTACTCATGCCATTCTTTGTAGCTTTTGAAGCTGTTTCTGCACAGTGAATTGATGTGCTTTATCCTCCCATGCAATCACTCCGTACGTGAGTATGGGCCTTACTACCATAAGGTATAGCCATCGTATTATCTTTGGCGATGTTCCCCATGACTTCCCGGCTATGTTACAACACGTGTACAGCGCTCTGCAGCACTTTGCGATCGTATTCTGAACATGGGTGCCAAACTTTTATTTACTGTCGAAATTGAACCCAAGGTACTTAACTTCCTTGTGTAAAGGAGTAATTTAGCCAGGGTATGAACTCAGTCTGGCCAGGTACACCTCACAAGAATATTTCTATATTTTTGGTGAGACTTTACTGTGCGCGGTTTTACAAGTCGGAAGGCACACTCAGCGGCCAGGGTATTCAGCGACTCAGCTTGACTCGCGTACGCGCGTGTACAAAAAAACCCAAAGCGTAGAAATAGAACGAAGGAAAAACACACAGTAATTGCACTCCACTGGATCACGGATTTGCCGGTGACCAATTTATTCAAATTATACCAAATATGATTTGTACGACGAAACCTAACCTAAAACCTAACTGCATATATATATACCTATATATATATGAACTGCCACGAACTATCCCCTCTTACCTTATCCTTAACCCAGACTCTATATCTTTGCTTTATGAGCACGCTATTTCGCTTTTTCTACTCTTTTCTGTTTTCTAATTTTTCAAGCGCGTACGCGTCCGCTCACTTCAGTATATTCATCGCAACTCTCCTGCCCACGCTTTGACTTCGGCCCAAGTTGCGGATTTTGCTGCTCCCCACGCTTGCTCGTGACCGTTGTGGATTTGGTGATCGCAGCTGGCGCGCTGCATCTTGCGACTCTGCGTTCTGGGGCGGTTATATTTAAATATGTACATTCAATAAATCTAAATCTTTTACGCTCCTTGCGTTTATTAACTATCCATACTGCGCACTCCTTGTGTCTAACAAAACTATACCTACAATTTAAACAAACGATACGCTTCTTGCGACTTAACAATTATAAATCTAATACAAATATAACTCTTTGTGAAGGGGCCGATGCGGCCTACTTCACACCCCCCCCCCCCTTTCTTGGGTAGCGTGACAGTTACGTGTCCGTACGCGTTCCTCGTCACGCCGTGTAGCTCCCCGTCCACCTCCACCTTGAACCTGGAACGGCGGGCTCTCGACGTACAATTTTCCCAAGGCCTCTGATATGGCCGCGACCGCGGCGTCGGTCAGCTCGTCCTCGTCCGGGAAGACAGCCCGATTTGCGGGGTGTATCGCCCACATTTTCGGCGGTAATACCTGCCCCTGGGTTGGCGGCTCTGTCATCCTCGCCGCCGCTGCTGATTACATAAGGGAATTGGTCGCTCATCTTGGGTATTCTGTGGGATTTATAAACACAATCGGTTAGTCTTAGCCTTCTGAATTCAACTTTGGTTAGTGTTAATAAAAAAAAAGAATAAAGAGATTAATTAAAACTGTGACAAGTCTGCTCTTTGTCAGGCGCTTGGTCGGGTTGGTCATCTTCTCCGTGCTCCTAGTAGCACCAACGTTTTGAGTCCTGGTCGCCATTCTCTCCTCCTGAGGTTATAGTCCCTCTGCTTAATCGGCTTGTCGTCCTTCATGACGATCCGGTGCTCAGCTATGTGAGACACCCCTTGCAGCTCGTCAAAGAGAGCCAATTCCGCTTTCAGTATTTCCTTTATCTCTAGTTCCAAATGCTCTGGCCACTCGTTTTCCTTGCTTTCGGCATTTTCCACCGGTGTTATTGCGAAGCCGGGTATGACGCACCCTCCTACCTCGCCGAACCGTTGTACTCCTGCCGTTGTCGCGTCCACGCTGTCTCCTCGAACCGTTCCCACGGCGATGCTGGGCTGAGGTGCCCCTGGGGCATCCTTCACCTGCCTTGATCCGCCGTCCTCCTCCGGTTTGCTCACAACTGGCTCACGTTCCATTAGGATCTGCTCCTCCTCTATATCTGGTACTTCCACAGCTTCCAAAATTAACCTAGCCTTGCCACATTCGATGGTCGTCCCCACCCGGCACAAAAATTCTATCCCTAGTATAATGTTGTCTAGCATCGAGGGCATCACGAGCATACTCACCGTGACCTCTGTCCCCGCTAGACCAACTTTTACCCTCAATAGCTTCTTTACCTCTAAGGTGGACCCATCGGCTAGGCGAATTTTCGCGCAGGCGTCCAGCATCTCGCCCCCACTGGTCACCTTGCGGGAAAACTCCTCACTAATAAAACTCCTAGTCGCCCCTGTATCTACTGTTGCAGTCGCTACTTGGTCCCCGACTCTTACAGTAGCGACTATCCGCCCGTCTTCCACTCTTAAAGGGTATTCTAGGTTCGGGACTGGTTCACGTCGGCCCCCATCGGATCCCGTCCCAGATGGTGCCGCGTATCGTTTCCCGCCCTTGACTGCTGACAACACTGGCTGGTATTGACCCCCTTGGTCCCGCACTGCCGACAAAACTGTACCCGTGGATTGAGACACTCCTTGGCAAAATGACTCTCCTGCGAACAGTTGTAGCATAGCCTCTTCCCGCCTAGGGCCCTCGACTGCTCTTGGCTGATCATCCCGTTCGAGATTACTCCCGTATGCCCGAACTGTGGCGTATTCCCCACATTACCGCTTGACCCTGGCTGTGGCTGCGTCCGGAAAGGATTAACATGTTTGGCGGGGGCTACCTCAACGGCTAATCCATCCGAATACCTATTAGCCCTGGTCCTACCCCGTGCTGCACGCTCGCGGCTTTGTTGACTCACGTTCTCGTACTCGGCTGCCATTTGAGTTAGCTGCGCCAGAGAGGAGAAGTCCCCTCTACGAATGTACAAACGGTACTCTGGTGCCAAATTCTCATATACCCTGTGCAATTCTTGTTCTGCCCTGTACCCTGCGTGGTACATCATACCCCGCAGCTCGAGCAAGTAGTCCTTGAACGGCTCGTTATCATGCTGCCGTCGTGCCCGGATACTGTCTTCTAATCTGTCGAAATACTGGGGTGGTAGAAAAAACTCCAAGAACTCGGCTTTAAATGTCGCCCAAGTCGCGTCCCTTAGCCTACTTATTGACAGCCACCGCGCTGCCTTACCCGTTAGAGCCTCGCTCATTGCCCTCGGCAACCGGTCTAAGCCTATGTCGTATGACAACGCCCTGTCCTCAATTGCCTCCAGAAAAACTAGTGGATCGGTGCATCCATCGAACCTGATACCCCACTTCCGGACTAGTTCGGGGACGACCATCCCGTTCCTAGGGGTACTATAACTATCGCTAGAGTTAAGATGGGGGTTCACCTGTCTCACCGGGGTATCTTCCCCGGATGCCAGAGGTGACCCTACTCGTATATCGGGGATACATGCTGTATTCTGTGGGGAAAATTCATTATAAATCGTACTGTTGGAGGGCGGACGCAAATGTTCCGTGCCACCGGTCTGTATTGATGGGACTGCCGCATCTGATTCAGATTTCTGCCTAGGTCGTATTCCTCCAACGGAAGTGGCAATCCGGGTAGGCGACACTGGGATCTTTGCGAACCGCAACTCCCATTCCGCTAACCGGGCCCATATATCGGTGGTATGACCACTTTGCCTTATGAAAGTACATACCAGCTTCCGGTAGTCAGTTACCGTGGCACACTTTTCCAATCCGAGCTCCCGGACGATATCCTCTAGATCCTCCTTATGACAGTGGTAGACCCATTGCACACCCACACCGGGGTTGCTGCCTTCTACGACCTTCACTCGGGCGGGCTCGATAGTCTTGGGTTTCTCCATTTAACCGAAAAAAAAACGAACGCAAAAATAAACAAAAAAAAATTCCGTCTCGAACCGTGTATGTCCCGCTTCGCAAAAATTTGCACTCTTAATCTGGCACGGTTTATCGCGGTAACCGTTTTGTTACAAAATTAAAAATTTTTTTTTTTTTTTGTTTTATTTTTTTGAATTAATTTTTTTTTTCCGGTGTAAAAACTTTTAACTTGTCACTGTCTGTCGCGGTTATTCCTTTTATTACAAAAAAAACTTTGTCCGCGGTATTACGAATTTTCTGTATTTTTTTTTTTGCAGTGTAAAAAAAAACTTCTCTGTTAACTGGTCACTGTTTATTGCGGTTGTTTTATTTTATTGCGAAATTAATTTAATATTTTTTTTTTTGCAGTGTAATAAAACTTTTCTGTTAACTAGTCACTGTTTATTGCGGTTGTTTTATTTTATTGCGAAAATAAAAAGAATTTTTTTTTTTCGATCCACGGTATCACGAATAAGAACAATAGTCAGTTTTAATTTGCTGATTTTCGCGGTAGAAGCCCACTGTGCGACGCGACCGCGACTTTGCAGCTGCCTGTACCAGCTACTGTCACGCCGTTCATTGACCGCTCACGCACTTTGCCGACACTTTCGTTGCGCCGCAGGTGTTCACTTATGCACAGCCTCGAACGCGAACCGCTAGTTTGATCGGTGAGTCTTCTTCCACCGTCACTTTCGTTACGCCGAAAAATGTTGCTAAGGCAATGCTTCTCGAACGCGAACAGTTATTCTTATCTGCACTTGCCTTACGCCGTCACTTTCGTTGTGCCGCGACGACTGCACAAAACCACGCTCGAAAACCGTTCTCGCTGGCCACTTGTAAAGCAGGGTATCGCCGGGTATACCCGCACTTCACTTTTATGCACTTCACTTCCACACTTGTTGGTGATATTTCTGGGGCTTTAATTCCAGCTTATACCACACCGTTGCACTTTAAAGTCCCTGCTCGGGCGCCACTTGTAAAGGAGTAATTTAGCCAGGGTATGAACTCAGTCTGGCCAGGTACACCTCACAAGAATATTTCTATATTTTTGGTGAGACTTTACTGTGCGCGGTTTTACAAGTCGGAAGGCACACTCAGCGGCCAGGGTATTCAGCGACTCAGCTTGACTCGCGTACGCGCGTGTACAAAAAAACCCAAAGCGTAGAAATAGAACGAAGGAAAAACACACAGTAATTGCACTCCACTGGATCACGGATTTGCCGGTGACCAATTTATTCAAATTATACCAAATATGATTTGTACGACGAAACCTAACCTAAAACCTAACTGCATATATATATACCTATATATATATGAACTGCCACGAACTATCCCCTCTTACCTTATCCTTAACCCAGACTCTATATCTTTGCTTTATGAGCACGCTATTTCGCTTTTTCTACTCTTTTCTGTTTTTTAATTTTTCAAGCGCGTACGCGTCCGCTCACTTCAGTATATTCATCGCAACTCTCCTGCCCACGCTTTGACTTCGGCCCAAGTTGCGGATTTTGCTGCTCCCCACGCTTGCTCGTGACCGTGGTGGATTTGGTGATCGCAGCTGGCGCGCTGCATCTTGCGACTCTGCGTTCTGGGGCGGTTATATTTAAATATGTACATTCAATAAATCTAAATCTTTTACGCTCCTTGCGTTTATTAACTATCCATACTGCGCACTCCTTGTGTCTAACAAAACTATACCTACAATTTAAACAAACGATACGCTTCTTGCGACTTAACAATTATAAATCTAATACAAATATAACTCTTTGTGAAGGGGCCGATGCGGCCTACTTCACACTTGCTTGTTTCTATTGGACTCCCTGCGAGCCTAATCTCTCTCATTCTTTGTAGCTTTTATCTTCTAGTGAACGGAACGATGATTGTTTTAGTAGGGTTTAAGTTGAGACCAAACTCCCTACACCAATCATGCGTAATCCTAAGTCCCAGTTGAACATTATCACAAAGAGTTTCTTCGTACTTGCCCCGAGCTATTATCACAATGTCGTCAGCATAGCCCTGATATTGGATACCACTGTTGGCGAGTCTACTTAATAGTTCGTCAACTAGTATACTCCATAAGAGGGGTGATAAAACCCCCCCTTGAGGACAGCCCCTTGTGGTTGTTACTGTTACGGTACTATCTTGCGTAGATGCCGTAGCCTGTCTGGACACTAGTCAGGATGAAATCCATCTACTAGTTGTACTGTCCAGCCCTCTTCTATTCAAGGTAGCCCTGACAGCATCAAGTGATGTGTTGTCGAAAGCACCTTCAATGTCTTAAAATGCACAGACTGCTACTTCTTTGTTTACTACTGCCACCCGCAGAGTACGGTGCAGCTCATAGGTTAGGTTAGGTTATGCCGGCTGGCACTCCCAGGGGGAGCGCCACACATAGACCGCTGAAGGGTCCTTAGTGAGGCCGGTGTTTAGAGGTGTTGAGGGCTATCCCGATGGTGTCTAAGTGGTGTCCAGCTGGGTAAGCGTACTTCGGCCAAATGCCAGAAGCTTGTTGGGTTCCCGCTTACTGGCTTCATCGAGTGAAGCTAGAAGGGGCGCATGTAGATAGCGTAGTCTTTGTGCTGCCAGTGCGGGGCAGCTGCACAGGAGATGCTCAAGCGTTTCTTTGACACCAGAAACGTTGCATTTCCGGCATTCGTCGTTGTCAGTTATGCCTAGCCTTTTCGCGTGTACTGCGGTTAGGCAGTGGCCTGTGAAGAGACCTACCAGCCTTCGGCAGTCATGCCTTTTTAGCATTAGTGCATATTTCGTTAGTTTCTCGTCGTAGGTTTTACACATTATTCTTGAGATTCTGCAGTCGGAGGTGTATGTCCACCTTCGTACTGCTGTGTCCCGTGCCTGTGTCTCCATATAGGAGTGTAACGTTCGCAGGGAGATCGGGACATCAACAATGTCACTGTTGAGTCCCGTTGCACCTTGCTTAGCCAGAGTGTCCGCTGTTTCGTTGCCCTCATACAGGGCGTAGATCTGCCTGTTCTGTATGCATGCTGCGTTGCCTGCAGTGGACTCTGTGTAAGCAGAGAACTCCTAATGTTATAATCCACCAGCTTTTCCAACGTTGTCAACAAATACGATGTTATGCTGATGGGTCTGAAGGACTTTGGGTTGGTGGTATCTGTCTTCCCTACCTTGGGGATGAAGACCACCTTAGCTCTACTGCAAGTGCTCGATATATGACCAAGTGCTAAGCTACTGACCAGGATTTTCCTTACAATGGAGTATTCCCTGTCCCTGCTGAAGGAATACCGGTGATATGCAATGCAGACCAGGAGAATTGTTAGGCTGGAAGGTTCCAATTGCTTTTTTTATTTTCTCCACTGTGAAAACCGACTTGGCACATGCCTAGTCAATGGCCGTTGGTCTGCACTGACCCTCTGTTTCAAGTGATTCGCACTGTTGCCAGGGGATACTTCCTGGGAGCTGCGTCCCAAACAGAAGCTCTAACCTTTGCATTTTGCTTCTCGTATATGAGCTGTCTCTACGCTTAAGGCTAAATTAGCCTCCGGCGCCCGCTTTGATAATGATCTATGGAGCCGGGCACCTTCACTCGTACATGCTATGCTTTCACAGAAGTCCCTTTCTTAATCTCCTTGCTGTAGGAGGTGACGCTTTCGCGATATGTATCCCATGACCCATCCCTCTTGGCTTTATTGAAGAGGTGGCGGGTGGTGAGCCGCAGTATTTCAAGATATTCATTCCACTATGGGGCATCTTTTTCTTTACGCGTTTTCCCTAGTGGGCAGCTTTCTTCATATGCATTTTTAGTGCTACTATTTACATTTCGAACAACTCTCTTAAGTCATATACAAGTCAGCACACATTTATATTATAAGATATCAAATAACTGCACATAGCTATGTAAGAATGACACACAAATTATTGACACATGTAAAACTAGGTCAAGACCATACACAATACGCTACATTTATTAACCCAATAAAACTTTAAGCAACACAAAATTATGCTGAACACACAGAATATCGCTGACTGCACAATGCATGCATAAAATATGTCGCAATAGTAGCGGTCAGCCAACCCGGTAGTTGCTAAATATGCTATTCTGCATTGCAAGCAACTGCTGAGTACACAATAACCTAATTCTAATTGACACCACACAACTGTAAAACTAAGCTATTTTTACCTATAAATATTGTGGCGGTGGACGGCAGATTCATCGTTAAACTTCCATTTTCTGAACACTGTTCAGCCCTGGGAGGGTCCATGGAGATTGCGACCAAACGGTTTTTATCGTTAGAGCGCAGAACCTCCGCTGAGCTTTTGGAAGCAGTACGCAGCGTTCATGGCGGAGTATGAGAAGCTGGGACACATGAAACAAGTGTCACCGCAACAGATTCCTAAAAATCACTACGTGATTCCGCATCATTGCGTATTGAAGCCTGACAGCACAACAACAAAACTACGAGTTGTCTTCGACTCATCGTGCAAAACATCTACTGGAAAATCGGTGAATGACATACTGCATGCAGGCCCCACGGTTCAAAGCGATATATTGTCTATTCTACTACGATTCAGAACACATAGATATGTGTTTAAGGCTGACATTGAAAAAAATTATCGTCAGGTATGGATCAATACGGAAAATCTGTTTCATCAACTGATTGTATGGCGCAACAACTCGTCGGACGAAATTAAATACCACCGATTGAAAATAGTCACATATGGCACAAAATCCGCACCATTTTTAGCAATAAAATGCTTTGATCATCTGGCCAAGAAGCATATGGAAAGGCTACAGATGGGTGCAAAGGCACTACAACGTGACTTTTATGTAGACGATTGCCTGACCGGCACCGACACAATCGCAGAAGCAAAACAAGTTCAACAAGAGCTAAACAAAATTCTTCAGCCATCGGGATTCAAGCTACGAAAATGGTGTTCAAACAATGAACAAGTATTGGAGGCAATTCCCAAAAAAGACACAGTTAACGATGTACAGCTCGGAGAAACACTGGAACAGTACAGTGTAAAAACTTTGGGCCTTATTTGGACGCCCAAAAAAGATCAACTTGGCGGTCGAACTCACAGCAGTGCAGCAACAGTCATTACAAAAAGTGCAGTCTGCTCGGAGCTGGCACAGATCTTCGACCCACTAGGCTTGTTCGCTCCAGTCGTAGTAAATGCAAAAATTTTCATGCAACGCCTCTGGGAATTAAAGCTCGATTGGGACGACGAGCTACCTACAAGTCTTCAGAATGATTGGGAGGAGTATCGAGACGTGTTGCAAAGCCTCAACTCAATGCGAATCCCAAGGCACGTGTATGATGGTAAGACTCCAATAACGAAAGAATTACACGTCTTTGTGGATGCGTCGTACGCGCAACGTACAAAAACAAACAAGTATCTGTTCGGCTACTATGTTCAAAGTCTCGAGTTGCTCCAACAGCAAAACAATCACTTCCTTGACTAGAGCTATGTGCTGCACTTTTGGGTGCAGAGCTTGCTGATAGGGTGCGACGCGATCTAAGCTTCGACAGCAACACAGTGCCAGGATACTTTTGGTCAGATTCTACGGTTGTCCTTTCATGGATCAACGCAGCTGCCGCCACATATCATACATTTGTGGCAAACCGAATAGCAAAAATTCAGGACTTGACAAGCCAGACTCAATGGCGGCATGTATCATCGGCCAACAATGCGGCAGATGTACTCTCAAGAGGAATATCGGCACGAAAACTACACGAACACAACTTATGGTTGTATGGACCACTATTTCTGCATGGCTCTCTAGACAAATGGTCAGCCTTACCCAGTATCACCCCCAGCAATCTGGAAAGGAAAACGATACATATAAGTCTCGCAATATCTCAATCTACAATAGGTGAAGAATTGTACACTTGTAGAAACAGCCATTCATTTCACAAGTTACAACGCATTGTGGCTTACATGTTGCGCTTCTGCTACAAAAAGCACAGATCATCAACTGTCACTCTAAGCGTCGAGGAATTGAATCACGCTCGCAACGTAATTTTGCGGACAATACAACAAGTGGAATTTGCTGCTGAGCTAAAAACGCTGCAGCGTCACAACATAGTGGAAAAATGGAGTTCCATTTCATCGCTGTCCCCCCTACAAGGATCCGACGGACTTATACGAGTTGGTGGCAGATTGGATCAAGCCTCACTCCCTTACAATGCAAAGCACCAGATTCTGCTGCCATACAATAATCCAATAGTAAAAATGCTGTTGAAAGATCTGCATGAGGACAATATGCATTGCGGTGCCCAAGCCTTACGAGCAACCGCTAGACAACAATATTGGATCCTCAACGACAAAAAAAAAGACCAGACAAGGCATACATAGCCGTATTCTGCTGTTTTTCTACAAAGGCGGTTCACCTTGAACTGGTAAGCGATCTGACCACAAACGCCTTTTTGGGAGCTTTGCGACGCTTCTTAAGCCGCCGTGGCAAATGTCAAACTATTCTTTGTGACAATGCAACAAACTTCGTCGGAGCAAACAACCAGCTGAAGGAACTGGAGTCAACCATTTTTGGGGAGAAGGCACAAGCAGAGATCATTAATCACTGCAACAAGAAACAAGTTGCCTTCAAATTCATCCCGCCACGAGCGCCATCCTTTGGAGGCCTATGGGAAGCTGCAGTCAAGTCGGCAAAGCGACTATTGGTAACGACAACCAACACTGCGACCCTTACATTTGAGGAACTTAACACAGTGATCGTTGAAATCGAAGCCATCTTGAACTCACGTCCAATAACCCCAATGTCAAATGATCCTACGGACACCACAGCTCCCACCCCAGCTCATTTCCTGATTGGTGAAACACTAACGGCTCCACCCGATGTCAACGCCGATCGCGAAGAGATATCCTTACTGAAACGTTGGGAATAAGTATCCAGAATAAAGCAAGGATTCTGGAAGCAATGGTCAGAGGAATACTTGCAAGAGTTACAAGCCAGACACAAGTGGAAAAATTTTAATCCCAATATCAAGGAAGGCATGCTGGTCCTTATCAAGGAAGACAACATTCCGGTGATGAGCTGGCCTATGGGACGCATTATAAAGACATATCCAGGACTGGATAACCATGTACGAGTGGTTGACGTAAGGACCGCTTCAGGCATTTACAAGCGCGCCATCAACAGGCTGGCGCCGTTCTTTCCAGAAGAAACGGCCAAAAAACGACCTATTATGGAAGAAAACGATACGGACAAAACGGATACGCCGGCTGCTCAATGGAGACGGTAAATGTCACCAACCATAACTTCCTCCTTGCTAATCCTGCTTCTAGTGCTACCTCTGGTACTAACACAGTCAGTATCGGTGACAAGGTTCGACACGAAACCATTAGTATAATATGAAAAAATTGGCACAACGATGAGAGCAATATCCGACTGGACCATAGCTATTAACTTTGAATTGGATCCAAACTGGAGAGACATGAAGACGTTTAATTCAGGCATCAAGGAGTTCCAGTACATATGCCCAGAATTAAACAACAACCACACTTGTGACGCAATATCACATCACTATCGACACTTGTGTGATGAATTACAAATGGCAAATGGTCTCATGCAACATACTCGGAAACGCCGCTCCCCATTTGATGCAGTGGGTAATATTGCGAACAGTCTGTTTTTAGTTATAGACTCAGACTATGCCAATAAAATGACTAAGGTCATAGAGAAGGTACAAAATATCGAGGAATTTCTACTGACACTGCTGAGAAACCAAACCTCAGTACTTGACTCAACCATTAACGTTGTCAAGAAAACAAGGACAACATCGGACAAGCGTCTAAAACTACTTGGACAACAAGTAGCCGCCATTAGCCAAAGCAGAGGAAAGTACTCTGGCGCACGTCTCACAGAAAACTACGTGGCATTGACAACTCAATTGACATTGCTAGCAGCATCTCTTAAGCGCATGCAATCCGAAAAAGTGGACGTACTAACTGGAGTTCACCACCATACAATAAGCCCAATGTTGATCTCCCCTAAACAATTCTGGGATCAGTTGGATCAAATACGGGATCATTTGCCACCAGTTCAAATGGTACCCGTGACATCATCCAACGCAATTCAACTATACAGAATTATGCGAGCAGAAGGCACAGCCACCGACGCTCATGTGATATTCAGAGTAATATTACCCCTAGTGTCAACATCGATACTCGAGCTATTTAATATGGTGCCAATTCCAGTGTGGAACACATCTAGTTAGAGATTGTTCGAGCTCAAAACATCTTTTATAGGCGTAACCAACCACAGGGATCAATTCATGGGACTTACACAAGATGATCTACATCGCTACAGTACAATACATAGCGAAAAATACATATGCTTTGATCATCAAGCTGTTTTTGATGTAAGCAACCGATGTGAGTTTCAACTGTTTACCAACAAGACACCAACGACGTGTCACGTAACTTACAGAACAACCAAAATGGTATGGGAAATAAATATAGTTTAAAAAAACTAAAAAACACGCTTTTAGGGCATATCAAACTAAAAAGTTAAAAATAATTTTTCAAATAAGTTTAAAACAATAATAAATGATAAATACTAGCATTATTGTAAAAAAGCGTTGGGCGCTCGATGTACGAGAAATATGGACAAAATAATTTTTCAAATAAGTTTAAAACAATAATAAATGATAAATACTAGCATTATTGTAAAAAAGCGTTGGGCGCTCGATGTACGAGAAATATGGACAAAGCGCCCCACGCTTTTTTTACAATAATGCTAGTATTTATCATTTATTATTGTTTTAAACTTATTTGAAAAATTATTTTTAACTTTTTAGTTTGATATGCTCTAAAAGCGTGTTTTTTAGTTTTTTTAAACTATATTTATTTATCACTTTTTAGTTCGATGTATTATAAAAGCGTGTTTTTTAGTTTTTTTTAATTTTAGTTCTATTAATTATTAAAAAAAAAAATTGGAAGTTCTAGAGAACATGAACATGGTGCAGATTTAAAAAAAAAAAACAATTTTTTTTTTCGTCCCTGGACGGGATTAGAACCCACGATCGGTGAGTCCGGGAGCGAAGACCCGCGCCTTAGACCGCTCGGCCAACGAACGAACTTGAGGTAGTGGGATATACTGACAGTAATAAGCCACTTGCTTTTAGACCAAAGGAGAGTTACATACAAACATACAAGTGAAGCTAATATAAGCGTGTTAAAAACACAACAGCAGAACAACTGTATCTTCGCAACACATTCTGAAGTGGAACTTCAAGCAGTATGCAACGGAACACCGTCAACTATCCAACTACAAAACAGTGGATTACTTTCGCTATCATCTGGCTGTACTGCACGCAACGCAACAATTAGCATCAGTACCTTTGGCACTGTCACGAGTCAAATAAGACAAGGATACGCCCGCTTTGGTGACATTATCCAACCAAACATCACAAAGGTACCAGAGCCAACTCTCAACATCTCGGAGTACAACGCACAAGACGTCAAGGATCTAGATGACCTACAAGCAAAATTGACAACACTCAACAAAGAAGAGATGCCCAACCAAATAAGCTCGGTCAAACATCATCACATAGCCGCTTACGCTGCTCTAGTGGTATCTGTCATAATACATACTATGTGCATATGCAAAGCGGACGCAACGACGATGGACTTGTCCACCCACAGCCACTAGGAACGAAGCAGTCAACCCGTCCGAACCTTCAGCATCTCCAAAACGATTAATACTGGATTTAGAGGATGGTTGAAAACTGTTTCAACGGCCGGGAGAATGTTAAGTCATATACAAGTCAGCACACATTTATATTATAAGATATCAAATAACTGCACATAGCTATGTAAGAATGACACACAAATTATTGACACATGTAAAACTAGGTCAAGACCATACACAATACGCTACATTTATTAACCCAATAAAACTTTAAGCAACACAAAATTATGCTGAACACACAGAATATCGCTGACTGCACAATGCATGCATAAAATATGTCGCAATAGTAGCGGTCAGCCAACCCGGTAGTTGCTAAATATGCTATTCTGCATTGCAAGCAACTGCTGAGTGCACAATAACCTAATTCTAATTGACACCACACAACTGTAAAACTAAGCTATTTTTACCTATAAATATTGTTACTTTTCGTTAATAAAATCAGTGTTCTTAGTACAACCTACAAGATACATTCATTGTTTCTCCGTAGTCCACCTGGTTACAAGTGCCAGTTGCGACAACAATTAAAACTTGTCCACCCACAGCCACTAGGAACGAAGCAGTCAACCCGTCCGAACCTTCAGCATCCCCAAAACGATTAATACTGGATTTAGAGGATGGTTGAAAACTGTTTCAACGGCCGGGAGAATGTTAAGTCATATACAAGTCAGCACACATTTATATTATAAGATATCAAATAACTGCACATAGCTATGTAAGAATGACACACAAATTATTGACACATGTAAAACTAGGTCAAGACCATACACAATACGCTACATTTATTAACCCAATAAAACTTTAAGCAACACAAAATTATGCTGAACACACAGAATATCGCTGACTGCACAATGCATGCATAAAATATGTCGCAATAGTAGCGGTCAGCCAACCCGGTAGTTGCTAAATATGCTATTCTGCATTGCAAGCAACTGCTGAGTACACAATAACCTAATTCTAATTGACACCACACAACTGTAAAACTAAGCTATTTTTACCTATAAATATTGTTACTTTTCGTTAATAAAATCAGTGTTCTTAGTACAACCTACAAGATACATTCATTGTTTCTCCGTAGTCCACCTGGTTACAAGTGCCAGTTGCGACAACAATTAAGCAGTCAGTTTGTACTGAATGCTAACACTCGGGTATCTGGGTATTCCAGAGTTTTAAGTGGCTAGGTTAAGTTCTAGGGTAGACTTAAATTTTTTCCAGTTCGTTTTTCTGGGGTTGCGAGTTGGTATACGAATATCCGTATCAACCTGAAGTTTAAATAGGATGATCCTGAAGAGACATGCCATTCTCTGAAATGTGGTCTAAGAGACCGACTAATCAGAGTAATGTCTAATACCTCTTCTCTAACTCTAGTTACATGCTACACCAATTTCTTAATTATGCTTGAATATAAAGTTGGCAAGACACTCACCCCTTGTGCTGATGTCCGTGCTGCCCCATATGGAATGGTGCGTATTGGCATCGCAGCCGATTATTACCGGCAGCTCTATCTCCTGCAGTAATCGATCAGCTTTTCTATTTCCGGTGGCAGGCAGATGCCACCACAATAGGGAGGGGCGTGCCCTTACGGCAATCGGTACGCAGTCCCTTGTGAAAAGGTATAGGTATAGGATCTCTTTGATCCCAGATTACCTATGAGTCAGCGGTGTACAGGCCTTTTATGCCATTGGTAACATATGGCTCCTGTACCAGGGCTAGCCCAAGATGTTGGGTGATAAACATCCTGGCCAAGACAGCAGAGTCTGCCTTAGCACGGTGGAGGTTTATCTGGGCTAGCTGAGTGACGGTTGAAAAATCTAATAGTTTTTAGATTATTAAAATATTTAAGAAAATTTTAAACGCGGTTTTTTTCTTTGGTTCAAGTAAAGTTTTAATGCGGTATCTTCAGATGATGTTTGACTATTGAATTTGCTTAGCTTACGACAAGTGCATGATTCGCAGTCGGCAATTTCTGATCGGCTTAGTTAAGAGCTTAAATTATTAGATATTAAAATTTCTCTTAAACTAACTTATGCAACTACTGACTTCTACTCCAACATTCCGGCCCCGTTAAAGAGCTCTGGTCTTCAACATCCATCTATGGGAAGTGGTGCCAGCCTGTTTACCGGTCGTTTAATGACGCCGGCCGGAGTCCTGATTTCGGCCACCCGCACCTTGCCGTCCTCGTCTGCGATTGCGCGTGTCACGCGCCCGGTGATCTATCGTTGCAGGGGGTGGCTATCGTCGTGCACCAGAACGACCGCCTCTTCTCCATTGGGTTCGCTGCTGCAGGCTGAGCAGGAAGTCCTTGGACCACTTGCGCCAGAAGTGCAGTTTGAGCTGCAACAACTGTCGCCACCGCTTTAAGAATGTAGGTACGCGCTTGTTGTTGGGCTCCTCTGGCGTGAATCCTGTGGGCAGCCCCAGCAAAGGCTGGCCGATGAGCAAGTGCCCTGGGGTTACTGCTTCCCCGTCGTTGGGATCGCTGGTGTCTGCCACGAGTGGCCTGGAATTGAGCAACGCTTCGACATCCAGCAGATGCGTGCTCAACTCGTCCGGCGTCAGATTGGCATCACCTTCCCCTTTCACTAGCCTGTGTTTGGCAGCTTTAATGGCTTCCCACAGCCCGCCGAAGTGCGGTGCCCTCGGAGGGATAAACCTCCATTGCACAGCTCTCTGTGCTGCGTACTCCTGCAGCTTTTCCTCGCACTGGTGGAACGTTGCTTGCAGCTCCCTCAGCACTTTGCTCGCTTCGACAAAATGTATCGCGTTGTCGCTGTACATCTTCTCTGGCAGCCCTCGTCTCCCAATGAACCTTTTGAAAACATTTAAGAAGGCATCAGTTGAAATATCTGTTACCAGTTCCAAGTGCCTTTGAGGCGAAACAAACCAAAACGGCAACGTAGATTTTTACGGCTGGTCTACCTCTAATCCTGTAGCTCACATGAAAAGACCCACAGAAATCTACGCCAGATACCTTGAACGGCCGACTTTCACGGAGGCGATCTGCTGGCAGATTTCCCATGATTTTCCCCATTAATTTTGTCTTATAGCGAAAACAGTGTACGCAACTTCTAACAATTGCAGTACATGCGCTACGGGCATTGACCACCCAAACTTGCTACCTTAATAATCCAACAAGAGCCTTGGCACCAGCATGGTAGTGCCTAAGGTGCAAATACCTGATGAAAAGGCTGACGATTTCAGAACTCTTTGGTAGCAACAAAGGGAACTTAACGTCATAAGAAATAGGGCCATGTAGCAAACGTCCTCCTACTCGAATTAATTCACATTTAATACCATTTTCCACAGTCTCGTGAATAAATGGATTTAATGCTTGCCGCATTGGAGCTTATAGTGCCGATTTTTTCAACAAGTTAAATTGCTTTGGACGACTGCGATCATCTTCAAGAATCCAATTTTTCTTTCTGAAGCAGATACAATGAGCGAATCACCTTTAATTTGCTTGAAACAAAATCGAAGCACATAGCCATTATACGAACCAGCTTATAAAATCTTGATTGACGGCTTATCAGTTGCAAAATGCAACTGCAAAATGCAATTGGATTCAGCGTCAGAAACCCCTAGTGCACACACAACTGCACTTTTTTTATCCTCAAAAGTTTTAACTTCTGACTCTATCTCAAACTGATGCAGTTGAGGCCATCGATCTTTTTCTGCCATTAAAAACTTGGTCCATTGAACCACAAGCAACTCACAATGTCGTTAATATCCGTTTCCTTTCAAACTAAGTCTGCTGGATTAGAACCCATTGGAACGTTGGAAGTTGAAAACTCTTGAGCTTCTGCAAGCCGATTCGCGACAAATATACCCAAAGTACCCGAATCCTGCTCCAACCAATATAGTGTGACTTGCGAATCTAACCAGAAATTCACGCTTTCTATCGTGAAATTGGTCATCGTGCTCGACACTTGTTTCCAAAGTTTGGCCAGCAAAAGTGCTGCACAAAGCTCTAGCCGGGGTATTGTTTTTACACTAAGTGGAGCTACCCTAGATGAGCAAAGAAACGCTAACGCCTTTATTGTTGACTGTTCGCATGTATATGCAAAAACCCTGTGGACTTAAACACTTTGGTACGAAGACAAACACACTTACCGAGGGATCGAAATTTGGTGCAAATCACGCAAAGTCGTGGTAAACTTGCTCCACGCAGTGTGTAGATTCAATGGGATTGCCTCATCCCAATCTACCTTTAGCCTCCATAATTCCTGAAACAACATTTTTGCCTTAGTGACAATTGGACACAATAAGCCTAGAGGGTCAAACCAACGAGAGGCTATAGACAAGATGTTACGTTTGGTTGGTTTTAGGCAGAAAACTATCCACGTCAAGATGGTATTTAAACACATTCTTTTGAGGTGCCCAACGCATTCCAAGCGTCTTAACCGAGCTTTGCTCATCAATTTTTATACAAATTTCTCCACTGGCGTTCCTGTCACCAGACCGATTCTGGCGTTTGGAAGCCCACTTGGCCAGTGGAAATCTTCCTTCGGACAATATGTCACTAACCTGGCTGCAAATGGTGTCCAGTTCTTTTAAACTGTCTGCACCTGCCAGCATATCGTCAACATAAAAACAATTTTTAATCACATTCGCACCAATGGGATGTGATTGTGCGTATATATTTGCCAATTCGAATAAACAACGTACAGCCAGAAAGGGTGCTGACGCTGTACCATATGTAACAGTATTATATAGGGATTATGTTTGGAGACACATTATAGTGATTATATTGGAGACACATTACAGTGATTATATTGGAGACACATTGTAGTGATTATGCTGGAGTTCTTTTATTTAATGAATTGTACAATATATCTTAAAGTATATTTTAGCCTATAGCCGCGGAGCTGCACTGCCAGTGACGCTCTCTGCACTATATAATAATAAGAATATGGAGAGTGTGCATGGTATATGCATGCATTGCGAGTACATATATACTACTCGTGGTATGCGCTACATAAGCGTAGCGTGGGATATGCGCCGTCAGCTGAATGGCCGGCTAGTGTACTAGCGGTCCGCGCTGCGTAATATGAGCCTGAGTCAATAAACTCAAGTGGCTCACGCTTTTGGCTATATGTTTGTTATTGTATGTAACAAAGTGTCGCATACTTATGTATGTAAATACAGGGTGTTATTTAATGCATATACACACTACACCTCCCCTTTTAGAAGAATAGCGCAGCGTATGCGCAGTTATTCTAATATTAAGCGGTATTATTAAGTGTAACATAATTTTTGAATAACGTGTTTATATTTGTTGTAATTAACATTTATAGGAAAAATAGTAAATTATTTAGTTGTCATTATATCTATATAATAAAATTTTTTTTTTTTTGTGGCTGATCAGACCAATTTTAAGTACTTAATAAAGTCATGACAATGTAGTGCATATGATAATTATTATTATTTAAATTTTTTATAATAAATTTTTTTTTTTTTATTTTTGATTTTTTTTTTTTTACTTAAAGACAAGGCTTTAATCTATCTTTATGTACTATGTGTTTCTTTTCTTTATTGTTCTTAATGGTTATATTGTCATTATCTTCTATTTTTTCTACTATATAAAGACCTAAATAATTTTTATCTAATTTGTGACCTGTTTCGTTTTTAACTAAAACCTGGTCTCCTATATGTATGTCAAAATTTTTGACATTTTTGTCATAGCTAATTTTTCTACTAGCTTTAGCTTTTTCTAACATTGCCTAGCTCTTCTATACGCTACTTCTAGTCTAAATTTAACTCCCTTAGAGTAGTCATCAATATTGGAGATATGATCTATTCTGTCTATTTTGTTGAAATTTATGAACTGTGTCGGCAATCTGCCGAATACGAGTTCATATGGGCAATAGTCGTGTATAACTGACGGTGTTGTGTTGAAACAATATGTAAAATATTGAATCCACACATCCCAATCGCTTTTGTCAACAGATATGTATGAACGAATATATTCATTAAGTGTTCTGTGACTACGTTCTATTGTCCCTAAAGTCTGGTGATGATGTGCTGTAGATGTAACATTAGTAATGTTCATGTATTTGCACAAGTCTGTTACAAGTTGATTTTTATACTCAGTGCCCATGTCTGTAATGAATTTTTTCATTGGGCCATACTTAAGTATGAAATTCTCAAGTATTGCTTTAGCAACTGTTTTTGCACTTTTATTTGGTACTGGTATTGTAACCAAATATTAAGTCAAGTCGCAAATGATTGTGACTGCATACTCATTCCCATTTGCTGATCTTGGAAGTGGACCAATGGTATCAATCAACACTATATCAAATGCAGTTGCTGGCGTTTCAATTAGCGTTAAGGGTGTTTTAGTATGAGTCAATGTTTTGGCTTGTTGACATTTTAAACAAGTCTTTACGTATTTGGTAATTTTCTTTGTCATTTGTGGCCAGTAATAAAAGTTTTTTATTTTTCTCAGGGTTCTAGAAATTCCTGAGTGGCCTCCTTCTGACGGATCGTCATGGTATTTGGACAGGATTGCATTTATTTGAACCTCATCGTTTTTGTCTATAATTGTCACCTTGTTAAGTAGCGCTACTTTTAACTTTTTAAATTTTTTATTGCCCATTTCTTTAAAATTATTTATTGTGACAAATTCAAATATTTGTTCACATGGTGACATTTGTAATTGTGTGATTTTATATGCTCCGGCTTCTTTAATAAGCCTTTGGAAAAATTGATCTAAATCAAATTTTCCATTAGAGTATAAATTGGTCACATCAAATCTTACAATAACATTTTTCCCTTTTTTCAACAAACACTTATGCTTGTCTATTTTGAGAGTTATGTATTTTCTGGCATCAATATTATTGATTACCTGATAGACATTGGGCTTTTTAATTTCTTTCTTAACTTTTGGTTCTTGCAATTTTGAATTTGTACCTGCGCAGGTAGATTCCTGTCTTGCTGAAGATCTCGTTGTTACCTTCAGAATTTGTCTATTTATGTCCTTTAGCTCACCGATTGTTATTCGGGATAGCGCATCTGCCATATGATTATCCTTCCCCTTGAGGTACTCTACTGTAAAGTCATATTCTTCCAGATCTAATCGCATTCGCGTTAGCTTGGAGCTTGGGTTTTTCATTGAAAACAAATATGACAAAGGTCTATGGTCACTTTTTACCAAGAAATGCCTGCCGTAAGTATAAGGTCTGAAATGGCCGATTGCCCAATGGATTGCGGCCAATTCTAGTTCTGTTGTGGACTTATTACTTTCACCTTGAGTAAAGGATCTTGAAGCATATGCCACTGGTAGCTATTGACCGTTATGGTCTTGGGTTAGTACCGCTCCACATGCCTGTTTACTGGCATCTGTGGTTATGCAAAATTGTTTGCTGAAATCTGGGTACTGAAGTAATGTAGGTTTCATTAATTCCATTTTTAAATATTCAAATGCATTTTTGCAATCTGATGTCCATTCGAACTGGACATTCTTTTTACAAAGCCTTGTTAAGTGGCGTGAGTAATCCGAAAAGTTTTTAATAAATCTCCTGTAGTAGTTGCAAAATGCAACGAAGCGCCGAGCTTCGTCCGCATTTGTTGTTTGTGGGTAATTTTTCATGACCTCATATTTAGTGTCATCTGGCAGTATACCCTTATCAGTACATTTATGACCTAAATATGTGACTTCTTTCATAAAGAAAGTACACTTTTCTGGATGCAGCTTCGAGTTGTGTTGTCTACACAGGTTGAAGACGTCGGCCAAATTCCTGAACATATGCTTTTCAGAGCATCCGATCACAACTAAATCATCCATATATAACAAGTGGAAACGGTGCAGTCGGACGCAACCGACTGCGGCATACTCGATACCAGTATTAAAACCGGTAAAAAAAAGTCCTGATTGCGGAGTGGTACGGATGCGGCAGGGGTGTACGCTGCCTTAAAGATTTTCCGATGCAGATGGGGATGCCACAAGCTATCTTCCTTACAAATTTGGTGGGGGGCTGGGGGCGGTATGGGTGGGCGTGGCATCCAAATTTTTGATGCAGATCTTTGTGGAATGTCAATTACTATCTTCATACAAAATTTGGTGACCCTAGCTCAAAGTTTGTAAAAAGTGGGGAAAGGGGGGCTGGGGGCGGTATGGGTGGGCGTGGCATTCAAATTTTTGGTATAGATCTATGTGGGATGTCAATTACTATCTACATGCCTAATTTGGTGACCCTAGCTAAAAGTTTGTAAAAGGTGGGGAAAGGGGGGCGAAATGGGTGGGCGTGGCTCCAAAACTTTGATGCAGATTTTTGGGGGTCGTTGCCAGCTATCTTCCTACTAAATTTGGTGGCTCTAGCTTAACAACTCTGGAAGATACACGCATTCTCGTTTTTGACGAAGCGTTGGGGTGGATGGGGGCGGCTGGGCAGTATCGGTGGGCGTGGCATCCAATCTTTTGATGCAGTTTTTGGGGGGTCATCATCACCTATCTTGGCACCAAATTTGGTGGCTCTAGCTCAAAAACTGTGGGAGATATAGCCATTTCTCATTTCAAAATGCGGGGGGGCTGGGGGCGTAATGGGTGGGCGTGGCTCCAAAACGTTGATGCAGTTTTTTGGGGGTCGTTGCCAGCTATCTTCCTACCACATTTGGTGGCTCTAGCTCCAAAATTCTGGAAGATACACGCATTCCCGTTTTTGACGAAGCGTTGGGGTGGATGGGGGCGGCTAGGGCAGTATTGGTGGGCGTGGCATCCAAACTTTTGATGCAGTTTTTAGGGGGTCATCATCACCTATCTTGGCACCAAATTTGGTGGCTATAGCTCAAAAACTGTGGGAGATATAGGCGTTTTTGACTTTAAAATGCGGGGGGTTGGGGGCGGAATGGGGGGCGTGGCTCCAAAATTTTTGATGCAGGTTTTTGGGGGTTGCTAATAGCTATCTTCTTACCAAATTTGGTAGTTCTAGCTGTAAGGATGTGCGAAATATGTGGATTTATCGGTTTTGAGTTATCGAATTTATCGATTTGCCAGCCCCCCAGTTATCGTAGAACCCCCATCTTGACACTTTAATTTACTATCCCATAGATAAAGAGAATTGGAAAGTTTCAAGTCTCTAGCTTGAAGGGTGTGGAAAAAACTTGCTTACATACGGACGGACAGACGGACAGACGGACAGACACCATGACGGACATTGCACAAAACCAATATACTCTTTACCTTCGGTATCGAGTATAAAAATGCTTGCGAAGGCTGTAAGCCTGAAAATGCAAGAGTCATCATGCGTTGAAAGGAATTAGGAGCAATTTTTAGTCCAAATGGTAATCGCGTGTAGCGATATGAGCCTGTTGCTGTGGAAAATGAAGTAATATTTCTGGACTTTTCGTCCAGCTCGATCTGGTGGAACCCAGACATTAAATCTAGACATGAAAAATATTTAGCTCTGCCTAATTGATCAAGAATATTTTCTATTCTTGGAAGTGGGAATTTATCTGCTAACAGCTTTTTATTGATCTGACGATAGTCAACTACTAATCGCCATATTTTTTCTGCCGAATTAGGCAATGATTTCTTGGGTACCAAGAGAAGTGGGCTATTATATTCCGATATTGATGGTTCTACAATACCATTTTTTATTAACTTGTCTACCTGCTTTTGTATCTCAGGCCTTTGGCTTTCTGGCATTCGGTAGTTCTAAATATAGACAGGTGTTCTGTCGTTCAATCTCAATTTTTGTCTATAAAAATTGTTAGCTGATATGGTCTCTGTTTCGAGGCCAAAAATATCGTTGAACTCGGTGCATAACTGTGTTAACTCGTTTATAAAGACAGCTGGAAATTTTAATTTTTTTAATACTTCTTCTAGTCGGTTTTCTTTATATTCTGTTGCTTCGTATATATCATAATTGCTTGTTGATTCGCTAGTAGTCTTCGCACTGTTCACCACAGTGTTTTCCTCTTTTGTATTGATAATGCGAATCATAGCATTTGTGGTATCTACTAAAGCACTGGCTATTATTATCCCTGGTGACAATTCCTGATTTGGAATCACGAGATATTTTTCTTTTGATTTAATTTTTATGTATCAGACAACTTCCGATCTAGCTGGTAGTAATATCTGGTCTTGGAGTGTACCATTGGTATATCGACTTGTTTGAAGTTTTTGGGTCTGCTTGTGAACCAACCTTCTTCGTCTTGAAATTCCAAAATACAATTGTATTTTTTTAGGAAATCCAATCCGATTATGCCATCACCCGGTATAGGAAAATTGTCTGGCACTACGTGGAACTCATAAGGTATAATCATATTTTTAACACTTATATTCAACTCTATTGTTCCAAGAGACTGTATCGTTCCATGCCCAATTCCAGATATATTGGCCTTTACTAATGAGTTTACTGAGTCTATATTATTATTTCTACATTTAAGCAGTGAAATGTCTGCACCTGTGTCTATTAATAGCGTTAATTGTGTATTTGTTTGGATATTTAAAACTTGAACAAAAACGCTTAAATTGAGATTGATCTTACACACCTTTACTGTTGTGTGTTGCTCAAGGGGGATTGCGCGTTTTCCGCCTGTATGTTACGCACATTGCGGTTGTTATCATTTCCATCCTGGTTTTGGTTTCTGCGGAAACCTCTACCTCGATTATTGGAATTGCCGCCACGGCTTCTATTGCCTCCGCGATAACCTCCGTAACCATGATTGTTATTATTGCCTCTGCCATTACCTCTTTTGTGGTTATTACCCCGGTAGTTATTTCTTTTGGCATAACTTTGTCCTCTATTGTTGTAGAAAAAGACAGTACTAGTATTGCCAGTCATGTCTGTACAGCAGTGTATGTACTTTTCGATAACACTATTCATAGTGTTGAAATTGCCTGCTTCCAATATGGTTTTTAATTTTTCGTTTTCGCAGTTTCTAGTCATTGCAGATATTGCTTCTTTTGTAGCGAATTTATCTGCATTGTCTGCGTCAAGACCATCATCTATGTAGGCAGCCTAAAGCGACCTACGTAGAGCTTCGATCTCTGTCGTATATTGGGAAGCTGTTTTACCTCGCTGTTGTGTGTCTAACAGTTTAGCCAATGACCATTTAACATAAAGACGGGTTTTAAGAATTGCTGATGTTAACGAGCTGTCAACCAAACAGCAACCGATGGGCATACACACTAACGAGTAGAAAAGTTGGTTTCCCCTAACGACAAACAGCTGCGCCTGTTTTGATTATTGCTTTTTTGTTTACAATACACATGCCGCCATGTTTTTATACTCGATACCGAAGGTAAAGAGTATATTGAGTTTGTGCAATGTCCGTCATGGTGTCCGTCCGTCTGTCCGTCTGTATGTGTCCAATTTTTTTCCACATCCTTCAAGCTAGAGACTTGAAACTTTCCAATTTTCTTTATCTATGGGATAGTAAACTAAAGTGTCAAGATGGGGGTTCAACGATAACTGGGGGGCTGGCAAATCGATAAATTCGATAACTCAAATCCGATAAATCCACATATTTCGCACATCCTTACAGCTAGAACTACCAAAATTGGTAAGCAGATAGCTACTAGTAACCCCCGAAAAACTGCATCAAAAATTTTGGAGCCACGCCCACCAATTACGCTCCCAGCCCCCGCATTTTAAAGTCAAAAAAGCCTATATCTCCCACAGTTTTTGAGCTAGAGCCACCAAATTTGGTGCCAAGATAGGTGATGATGACCCCCCAAAAACTGCATCAAAAGTTTGGATGCCACGCCCACCGATACTGCCCAGCCGCCCCCATCCACCCCAACGCTTCGTCAAAAACGGGAATGCGCGTATCTTCCAGAGTTGTGGAGCTAGAGCCTCCAAATTAGATGGGAAGATAGCTGGCAACGACCCCAAAAAACTGCATCAACGTTTTGGAGCCACGCCCACCCATTACGCCCCCAGCCCCCCCGCATTTTGAAATGAGAAATGGCTATATCTCCCACAGTTTTTGAGCTAGAGCCACCAAATTTGGTGCCAAGATAGGTGATGATGACCCCCCAAAAACTGCATCAAAAGATTGGATGCCACGCCCACCGATACTGCCCAGCCGCCCCCATCCACCCCAACGCTTCGTCAAAAACGAGAATGCGTGTATCTTCCAGAGTTGTTAAGCTAGAGCCACCAAATTTAGTAGGAAGATAGCTGGCAACGACCCCCAAAAATCTGCATCAAAGTTTTGGAGCCACGCCCACCCATTTCGCCCCCTTTCCCAACCTTTTACAAACTTTTAGCTAGAGTCACCAAATTTGGTATGAAGATAGCAATTGACATTCCACAAAGATCTGCATCACAAATTTGGATGCCACACCCACATAAGTATACCGCCGCCCTTTCCCGACTTATTACAAATTTCGAGCTAGAGTCACCAAATTTGGTATAAAGATAGCAATTGACATTTCACAAAGATCTGCATCAAAAATTTGGATGCCACGCCCATCCATACCGCCCCCAGCCCCCTTTCCCTCACTTTTTACAAACTTCGAGCTAGAGTCACCAAATTTGGTATGAAGATAGCAATTGACATTCCACATAGATCTGCATCAAAAATTTAGATGCCTCGCCCACCCATACCGCCCCCAGCCCCCCCTTTCCCAACCATTTACAAACTTCGAGCTAGAGTCACCAAATTTGGTATGAAGATAGCAATTGACATTTCACAAAGATCTGCATCAAAAATTTTGATGCCACAACTACCCATACCGCCCCCAGCCCCCCCCCCTCTCCCCACATTTTACAAACTTTGAGCTAGAGTCATTAAATTTGGAAGGAATATAGCTGGTGGCATCCCCATTTGCATCGGAGAATCTTTAAGGCAGCGTACACCCCTGGCGCATCCGTACCCCTTTGCAATCAGGCCTCTTTTTACTGGTTTTAAAACTGGTATCGAGTATGCCGCAGTCGGTTGCGTCCGACTGCAACGTTTCCACTCGTTTTGGTTTGTTTTTGTTTTGCACTGCTGTCTTGTTGGTGTGCAGTGTAGGCAACTAAGTCAATTCTTTGATGCGTGCCAAACTGAAACAAGCAATATAATCAATCAGTATAATATTTCAGTAAATTTATTAAAATTAATGGCAATCTATAGATTTTGCCGACGGCAAAACGGCAACAGCTGACTGCAAAAAAATGTAGGTCAAGTTCATCTTTGTGTGTATGCATGTGCGTGTGCCATTTGATAATAGGCAAAACACAACAACAACACGTGCAGGCTCGTCGTTGCCACGCATCCATACATTTGAACGTGCTTCATGCATATATATATACTTTTATTTAAATGTTTGCAGTTTTGGTGGGCCTTGGCTTTGTAGTGGTTTTTGATATTTTGTTTGTGTGTGCGTCCCTGTATATCTACATGTGCATATTTAAATGTATGCGTAGCATTTGCCATGGCATTCATTGACCTTTCTCTACTATTATGAATTTCGGCAAACGCTAAACAGCCAATATTTAGATTAAATTTGGTGGATATTAGTATTTTGCCTACAAAAACCTAAGAAAAACCAGAAAAACAATACTTCCAAGGCATTTTTGGTGCTGGCCGATATTTTGCAGGAACAGGCGAACAGGAAAATAAACAAGCGTCTAGTCATACATACTCTTTCATGTTTTTAGCTCTATGACACTTTCCAACAGTTTTGCCATCGCAACTATCATACAGTTATGCAGCGATGCGCAAAAGTGCCGAAAGTGTATTCAATAATGCATTTGAAAAAACGTAAAGAAAACAAGTGGAAACGTTGCAGTCGGACTCAACCGACTGCGGCATACTCAATACCAGTATTAAAACCGGTAAAAAGAGGCCTGATTGCAGAGGGGTACGGATGCGGCGGGGGTGTACGCTGCCTTAAAGATTTTCCGATGCCGATGGGGATGCCACAAGCTATCTTCCTTACAAATTTTGTGACTCTAGCTCAAAGTTTGTATATGGTGGTGAAAAGGGGGGCTGGGGGCGGAATGGGTGGGCGTGGCATTCAAATTTTTAATGCAGATCTATGTGGAATGTCAATTGCTATCTTCATACCATTTTTGGTGACTCTAGCTCGAAGTTTGTTAAAGGTAGGGAAAGGGGGGCGAAATGGGTGGGCGTGGCTCCAAAACTTTGATGCAGATTTTTGGGGGTCGTTGCCAGCTATCTTCCTACCAAATTTGCTGGCTCTAGCTCCGCAACTCTGGAAGATACACGCATTCCCGTTTTTGACGAAACGTTGGGGTGGATGGGGGCGGCTGGGGAAGTATTGGTGGGCGTGGCATCCAAACTTTTTATGCAGTTTTTGGGGGGTCATCATCACCTATCTTGGCAACAAATTTGGTGGCTCTAGCTCAAAAAAAAAGCTTCTGTTTCTTGGGGGCTGGGGGCGGAATGGGGGGGCGTGGCTCCAAAATTTTTGATGCAGGTTTTTGGGGGTTGCTAGTAGCTATCTTCTTTCCAAAATTGGTAGTTCTAGCTGTAAGGATGAGCGAAATATGTGGATTTATCGGTTTTGAGTTATCGAATTTATCGATTGTCCAGCCCCCCAGTTATCGTAGAACCCTCATATTGACACTTTAATTTACTATTCCATAGATAAAGAGAATTGGAAATTTTCAAGTCTCTAGCTTGAAGGGTGTGGAAAAAACTTGCTTACATACGGACGGACAGACGGTCAGACTGACAGACACCATGACGGAAATTGCACAAAACCAAAAACCTCTTTACCTTCGGTATCGAGTATAAAAACTAACAAAAATCACAACGAGCAGGCCCAGCAAGAATGAAGCAAACGCACATGCATACGCATACTAACACATTTTAACCGTTCTAGCTTTCCGCTGGCCCGCCGCCTCTCTTTTAATGCACTGGCCGCTGAACGCAAAGCAGAACTCAAACAAAGCAAGCAACGCGCTGGCTTGTCGTAGATGAGACGCACAAACTGTACGAAATAAAAATACCCCTTGTCCTAATATTCAACTAAAGTCAATTAAATACAAATACACAATTTTAATATACAGATCGTTTATTTTCACTATATGAATACAAAATACGTTTACTTTAGTGTTAGTAAAATTAATTATAAAAAACTTGTTTTTTTTAGTTATGAATGCCTTAACTTACTGGCATAATATAAATAAACGTAAAGAACAGACATTATATTTAAATATCTCATGTTTTGCTATACAATTGCACAAAGTTCATATAAAGTCTATACCACCCTTTCTTGTTGAGCAGCAGCAAGCAGATTGAAGCAAAAGCCTACAATTGCTGATTTCAAATTTTGTGACAACAACAAGAGAACTGAAAAGCGGCAACAATTAATTATGCCTTGCGCTTCGCAAACTTTGCAGTCACAACAAAAAGCTAAACAATGATGGCCGACTTCGCACCAGCTGACATTGTAGCGAGTGTAGAAGGTAAACAAGAGATATGAAATAGTGGCTTTTTGCTGTTTTCCCACGTACATGCCCATCGGTTGCGTTTATGTTATTTAACATTACATTCCAGCTCTTAAGACCTGTCTTGTTACATTATTCGTCTATGAGTTTAGCTTTAAGGCCTGTACGCATGAGCCCCGTACAGCTCCCGTACCGTATACATGAGTTTTACGGACCTTAACGAGCAGTGTTAAAAAATGCACATATTGTGGCGGTAGGCTAATAACTTTCTCTTAATAAATCGGAAATGCAGCTGTGTTTTGTATACTTAAATTCAAAATAATGATTCACGACCAAAGCGCGCTTCTTTTGTGTTTGAGTAGAACTAAAGCCCTGCTGCTGGCGGTTGTGAAAAAAGCAGGCTGCAAAACCAAAAAGCATTTTAGTGAACCCATATTTCATGGGCAGAGCTGAGATTACCAAAGATTATGCTAAACATAACTGAAACCACTCAAAAGACTCAAAGCAAATTTACCTTACTAATCTATACCCTATAATAGATCAGTGGCAGTACAATCCAGTTTATATATTATTTACATTGTATCTTATTAATTAATTAGTATATATTTTTATTCAATACTTCTTGCGCAGCATTGACTGCCAAATATAATGACAGTTTTTATAAAAGATCTGATTATATTTATAATCTAATGTTAAGTAAAAAACTTTTTGATGTTAATGGTAATATGACCTTATTTAATAAGGCAGCGTACAAAGATAATGCACTGGTTTACAGTACTGCTCAATAAGTTTAAGCTAAACTTGTAAATAATGTTCATTTAGTTTTTCTTTTTTTTGCTTTTTATATCATCGCTGTATATATATGCTTCACATCATTACAATTAATATGTACCATTGACCTCGTATCTTAGAACTTCTTTGTATAGAATGGAGTTAACTTTATAATTTGTTTTATGTATATTTTCAATAATTAAAATACTTTTTCCAAAAAAAAAAAAAAAAATTAAATTGACTGTCAAAACAATAAGAATGGCTCTATTGTAGCCTGAATTGGGTCAACTTTGTAAAAATTTTCCGAAAATTTTACATGCCGGCTCTTGCCCGACAATTTCCAATTTCCTCCCACGCACATTTAACGACTACGTTATTAAAGTGCAACTTGCTCGTAATGTCCCACAAGACTGGTCGACGTTCCATTGCCTTTATTAGAGCCATTTGCTCCGATTCGCTATTAAAATTTTCAAACCTACTTCTGGTTGCCGACATCTTGTTTCACTTTTAAGGCCCGTAAACAATTGCTGAACATTGATTCCATCAGTAACAACAGCACAGCTTTTATTTAACATTTTCATTGTTCAACACTAAGCTACTGCTTGTGACTAACAGAGCTGCATACCAGTGTTTCGTAATACGGTACGGGCGCTGTGCGAGACTGTTTTTATACTCGATACCGAAGGTAAAGAGTATATTGGTTTTGTGCAATGTCCGTCATGGTGTCCGTCCGTCTGTCCGTCTGACCGTCCGTATGTTCGCAACTTTTTTCCACACCCTTCAAGCTAGAGACTTGAAACTTTCCAATTCTCTTTATCTATGGGATAGTAAATTAAAGTGTCAAGATGGGGGTTCTACGATAACTGGAGGGCTGGCAAATCGATAAATTCGATAACTCAAAACCGATAAATCCACATATTTGGCACATCCTTACAGCTAGAACTACCAAATTTGGTAAGCAGATAGCTACTAGCAACCCCAAAAACTGCATCAAAATTTTGGAGCCACACCCCCATTCCGCCCCCAGCTCCACCGCAATTTGAAATCGAAATGGCTATATCTCCCACAGTTTTTGAGCTAGAGCCACCAAATTTAGTGCCAAGATAGGTGATGATGACCCCCAAAAAACTGCATCAAAGTTTGGCTGCCACGCCCACCAATACTGCCCAAGCCGCCCCCATCCACCCCAACGCTTCGTCAAAAACGGGAATGCGTGTATCTTCCAGAGTTGAAAAGCTAGAGCCTCCAAATTTGGTAAGAAGATAGCTGGTAACGACCCCCAAAAAAACTGCATCAAAGGTTTGGAGCCACGCCCACCCATTCCGCCCCCAGCCCCCCCGCAATTTAAAATCAGAAATGGCTATATCTCCCACAGTTTTTGAGCTAGAGCCACCAAATTTAGTGCCAAGATAGGTGATGATGACCCCTAAAAAACTGCATCAAAAGTTTGGATGCCACGCCCACCAATACTGCCCAAGCCGCCCCATCCACCCCAACGCTTCGTCAAAAACGGGAATGCGTGTATCTTCCAGAGTTGAAGAGCTAGAGCCTCCAAATTTGGTAAGAAGATAGCTGGTAACGACCCCCAAAAACTGCATCAAGTTTTGGAGCCAGCCCACCCATTTCGCCCCTTTTCCCAGCTTTTCAAACTTTTTAGCTAGAGTCACCAAATTTGGTATGAAGATAGCAATTGACATCCCACATAGATCTGCAGCAAAAATTTGGATGCCCCGCCCACCCATACCGCCCCCAGCCCCCCTTTTCCCACTTTGTACAATTTTCGAGCTAGAGTCACCAAATTTGGTATGAAGATAGCAATTGACATTCCACAAAGATCTGCATCACAAATTTGGATGCCACGCCCACCCATACCGCCCCCAGCTCCCAGCTCCCCTCTTCCCTCTTTTTACAAATTTCGAGCTACAGTCACCAAATTTGGTATGAAGATAGCAATTGACATTCCACAAAGATCTGCAGCAAAAATTTGGATGCCACGCCCACCCATACCACCCCCAGCCCCCCTTGCCCCACTTTTTACAAATTTCGAGCTAGAGTCACCAAATTTGGTATGAAGAGAGCAATTGACATTCCACAAAGATGTGCATCACGAATCTGGATGCCACGCCCACCCATACCGCCTCCAGCCCCCTTTCCCAACAAACTTTCAAACTTTGAGCTAAAGTCATCAAATTTGTAAGAAGATAGCTTGTGGCATCCCCATCTGCATCGGAAAATTTTTAGGCAGTGTACCCTCTGCCGCATCCGTCCCTGGTCGGCCTCTTTTACCGGTTTTAATACTGGTTCGTATGCCCAGTGGTTGCGTCCGCTGCACGTTTCTTGTTTTTATATGAAGTTTCTACGGTACGGGCGATGTACTAGCATCTGCGTAGAGGCCTTTAAGTTCATCAAGTGACTCACCCTTAACTGCTGTATTCAGAATATCTATGATCCTGGAAACAGTTGTTTCACTCTGTACCTTATATGACAGAGGGCCTATTATTTTTGTTTTAATTACTTCTACGGCCAACAATTCATATTCACCCTTGGTGAGATCGGTTAATTTCAATGCTGTCAAGAACCTGTTTAGATTGATTCTTTTACCATCGAACTCTGGTATTGTGGACGAAATTTGTCGCACATATTCCCGCTTATCTGCTGCTGAGTTCGTCATTTTATTTTTGTTATGTGGTAAGCTTTCTTCCAAATCTTGGTAAAGAATTTCTTCGAGATTACCCTGAGGTTCTTGCTTTGATGTTGACGGTTCGTCGTTAAAAAGCATTGATGGGTCAAATGTCACTGGTGCTGTTAACACCGAAGGTATAAAGAGATGCAAGCTATGTTTGTTGTTCAAATGAACAAGTCCTGATCTCAATATTCTAATGTTTTCCTCAGCCTGTAATTTATGCTCACTAATTAGTCTACCATAATTTTGTTGAACGAGCTCTCTTAGCTTGTTGAACTGTTCGACTAATATATTGGTGTGTTTAACTATTTTTATGGTTTTAATGGGGACGTTCTTGTTCAGACATTTATATGACTTTGCATATTCTGTCCGTATCTGAATGATCTGTTTAAGTATTTCTGACCATTTCGAATCTACCGATTTTACGTCTAGTATACCCATTATGTTTCCCTGTGGTTTAACCTTTATATCAAAATATGGACTTAATGGTTCCCTTTGATTCACGTTTGAGCATATTTTGTTCTAATTTGCGCAAACAGAGCTCTATATTTTGTTACCACTATTTTGTATGAATACAAGTGTACTCGCAAGATACTTCGTAGAGAGGTCCCTTACAATCCTCTTTACATTTAGGAATATCTTCATTTGGGATATATTTGTATTCCCTCTTTTTATAGAGCTCTAATTTTCTATAAGTTGTCTCAAGTTCTTCAACTATTTTTTCATTCCATTCTATTTTTTCCATTTTCATTCTATTCTACCGGTTCACTATTATACTGTTGTTTGTTCTATTAATTTTTTTATTTATGAAATTTTTCTGTCCACCTCTTGATCCTTTTTTTTTTTGTTTATTTTTAGTGTTGTTAGTGATCTGTATATATTCCCTACTTGTCATTATATATATTTACATATAAATTTTTTTTTTTTTTGTTAATTTGACGCCTTGCGGCGGAGAGAAAATATTTTGAATGTGAATGTGCATGTACATAATATCCCTGCCTATTGGAAGCTACTAAACCCGCAGAGTCATCTGCTTGGTCTTTACAAAAGATTCTTTACATTGCATTTTGGGGAGTGTACATTTTGAGACAGTATTATTATTTATGTCTATTATTTTACAATTAATAACGGCTCCCTCGTTGCTGTAGAGGACTTTTATCCCTCGTCGCTGTAGAGGACTTTTATCCCTCGTTGTTGTAGATGACTTTTATCCCTCGTGGTGTTAGTGTGAAGATGTTAATGTCCCTCGTCGCTGTAGAGGACTTTTATCCCTCGTTGTTGTAGTGGCGTAAAGCGAACAAATCATCATTCAAGAATGCATTTGACGTTTATCAGTATGTTTTAGCATGTATAATTTGCGTTTTCATGTTTTCATTTGTGTGTTTGAGGCTCGAAGCTCGAAGCCTGTTTTGACTGCAGGTGTGGGCCCTGATGAACGGAACACAACAACACTGCGATTATATTTGTGTTCTCAAACTTTTTTTTTTTTTTTAATTTTATTTCAATATATTTTACAAACACTTTTTGTTGTATATATATATGCCAATTCGGCACTTGTCACGGTCGCCATATAGGGATTAAATATTTTTCATGTCTAGATTTAATGTCTGGGTTCCACCAGATCGAGCTGGACGAAAAGTCCAGAAATATTACTTCATTTTCCACAGCAACAGGCTCATATCGCTACACGCGATTACCATTTGGACTAAAAATTGCTCCTAATTCCTTTCAACGCATGATGACTCTTGCATTTTCAGGCTTACAGCCTTCGCAAGCATTTTTATATATGGATGATTTAGTTGAGATCGGATGCTCTGAAAAGCATATGTTCAGGAATTTGGCCGACGTCTTCAACCTGTGTAGACAACACAACTTGAAACTGCATCCAGAAAAATTTACTTTCTTTATGAAAGAAGTCACATATTTAGGTCATAAATGTACTGATAAGGGTATACTGCCAGATGACACTAAATATGAGGTCATAAAAAATTACCCACAAACAACAAATGCGGACGAAGCTCGGCGCTTCGTTGCATTTTGCAACTACTACAGGAGATTAATTAAAAACTTTTCGGATTACTCACGCCATTTAACAAGGCTTTGTAAAAAGAATGTCCAGTTCGAATGGACATCAGATTGCAAAAATGCATTTGAATATTTAAAAATGGAATTAATGAAACCTACATTACTTCAGTACCCAGATTTCAGCAAACAATTTTGCATAACCACAGATGCCAGTAAACAGGCATGTGGAGCGGTACTAACCCAAGACCATAACGGTCAATAGCTACCAGTGGCATATGCTTCAAGATCCTTTACTCAAGGTGAAAGTAATAAGTCCACAACAGAACTAGAATTGGCCGCAATCCATTGGGCAATCGGCCATTTCAGACCTTATATTTACGGCAGGCATTTCTTGGTAAAAAGTGACCATAGACCTTTGTCATATTTGTTTTCAATGAAAAACCCAAGCTCCAAGCTAACGCGAATGCGATTAGATCTGGAAGAATATGGCTTTACAGTAGAGTACCTCAAGGGGAAGGATAATCATATAGCAGATGCGCTATCTCGAATAACAATCGGTGAGCTAAAGGACATAAATAGACAAATTCTGAAGGTAACAACGAGATCTTCAGCAAGACAGGAATCTACCTGCGCAGGTACAAATTCAAAATTGCAAGAACCAAAAGTTAAGAAAGAAATTAAAAAGCCCAATGTCTATCAGGTAATCAATAATATCGATGCCAGAAAATACATAACTCTCAAAATAGACAAGCATAAGTGTTTGTTGAAAAAGGGAAAAATGTTATTGTAAGATTTGATGTGACCAATTTATACTCTAATGGAAAATTTGATTTAGATCAATTTTTCCAAAGGCTTATTAAAGAAGCCGGAGCATATAAAATCACACAATTACAAATGTCACCATGTGAACAAATATTTGAATTTGTCACAATAAATAATTTTAAAGAAATGGGCAATAAAAAATTTAAAAAGTTAAAAGTAGCGCTACTTAACAAGGTGACAATTATAGACAAAAACGATGAGGTTCAAATAAATGCAATCCTGTCCAAATACCATGACGATCCGTCAGAAGGAGGCCACTCAGGAATTTCTAGAACCCTGAGAAAAATAAAAACTTTTATTACTGGCCACAAATGACAAAGAAAATTACCAAATACGTAAAGACTTGTTTAAAATGTCAACAAGCCAAAACATTGACTCATACTAAAACACCCTTAACGCTAATTGAAACGCCAGCAACTGCATTTGATATAGTGTTGATTGATACCATTGGTCCACTTCCAAGATCAGCAAATGGGAATGAGTATGCAGTCACAATCATTTGCGACTTGACTTAATATTTGGTTACAATACCAGTACCAAATAAAAGTGCAAAAACAGTTGCTAAAGCAATACTTGAGAATTTCATACTTAAGTATGGCCCAATGAAAAAATTCATTACAGACATGGGCACTGAGTATAAAAATCAACTTGTAACAGACTTGTGCAAATACATGAACATTACTAATGTTACATCTACAGCACATCATCACCAGACTTTAGGGACAATAGAACGTAGTCACAGAACACTTAATGAATATATTCGTTCATACATCTCTGTTGACAAAAGCGATTGGGATGTGTGGATTCAATATTTTACATATTGTTTCAACACAACACCGTCAGTTATACACGACTATTGCCCATATGAACTCGTATTCGGCAGATTGCCGACACAGTTCATAAATTTCAACAAAATAGACAGAATAGATCCTATCTCCAATATTGATGACTACTCTAAGGGAGTTAAATTTAGACTAGAAGTAGCGTATAGAAGAGCTAGGCATATGTTAGAAAAAGCTAAAGCTAGTAGAAAAATTAACTATGACAAAAATGTCAAAAATTTTGACATACATATAGGAGACCAGGTTTTAGTTAAAAACGAAACAAGTCACAAATTAGATAAAAATTATTTAGATCCTTATATAGTAGAAAAAATGGAAGATAATGACAATATAACCATTAAGAACAATAAAGTAAAGAAACAAATAGTACATAACGATAGATTAAAGCCTTGCCTTTAAGTAAACAAAAAAAAAAAAATATATATATATGAAAAAACACAAAAAAAAATTTATTATATAAAATTTAAATAATAATAATTATCATATACATACGTATATATATTGCCTTACATTATTATTAAAACAATACATTGTCATGTCTTTATTAAGTACTTAAAATTGGTCTGATCAAACATACAAAAAAAAAAATAATTTTTTTATCATATAGATATAATGAAAACTAAATAATTTACTATTTTTCCTATAAATGTTAATTACAACAAATATAAACACCTTATTCAAAAATTATGTTACACTTAATAATACCGTTTGATATTAGAATAACTGCGCATACGCTGCGCTATTCTTCTAAAAGGGGAGGTGTGGTGTGTATATGCATTAAATAACACCCTGTATTTACATACATAAGTATGCGACACTTTGTTGCATACAATAACAAACATATAGCCAAAAGCGAAGAGCCACTTGAGTTTATTAACTCAGGCTCATATTACCAGAGCAGATATTTGCTTAGAAATGCATATTGCATATGCATTTTGCATATATTAGTCTTAAATGCATATTTCAAACATTTTGCATAACAAAGCATATTCTTTCATTTTATTCAAAAGCAAAAACATAAATTACCTACTTTATCACAACTTCGATACTACATTTAAGTTAATGCATTAATTCTTTCTGGCAACGATGTAGAGCATTTTTGAATAGATCTGGCAACGCATTTAGCAATCAGCTGATTTACATAAAACAAGTTTTGCGCGCCAAAATATTTTGTGCTATCTTTGCTTAAGGCACAATGCCGAAAGATAAAGAATCGTTACGTGAATTTATAGTCCGCATTACGCATCAGTTCCCGGGCTTCTTTCGGGCAGATCTCTCTGTGCTGTTTTGCTCTTACTGTAATTGCTCTGTAACGGCAACAAAAATATTTAATGTAAAGCAACACCTTGCTACGGCAAAGCATAAGGAGGCTGCGAAAAGGCAAAAAGAAGCAGAAAACCAAACTCTTCTTACAGAATATCAGGTTCAAGAAAAAAACACATTTTCTATGGATCTCTGTGAAACATTTCTCGAAGCGAATATACCATTAAAAAAGATCAGCCATCCAATAGTTAAAAAGTTCTTTTCTAAATATACAAACAATCAAATTCCATGTGAATCAACGCTTCGACAGCGATGCGTTCCTCTTCTGTATAATAAAATTCTACAGGAGCTAGTTAGAAAAGCCGAAAATAATTATGTCTGGTGCTCTGTAGACGAGACAACAGACTCTGAACAACGAATGGTCATGAACTTTGTATTTGGCGTATTAACAAGTGATTCAGATGAACGGAAAAAAAGCTATTTATTTAACGTTTCAACTGTTGATGCTGCTAATGCCACCACTGTGGCCACATTCGTTAACGATAGTTTGTCGTTACTTTGGCCAAATGGTGAGTTACACTCTAGATTAAAATTCAAAAAGACAAATTTCTATTTTCTCTAAATTTAATGCAGGTATTCAGTATAACAGGGTCTTACTACTTGTAACAGATGCGGCTTCATATATGCTGGCTGCTATAAGTGCTCTCCAAGTTTTGTACCCTAAGATGATGCATTTGACTTGCTTTTCGCATGGGTTACACAGACTAGCAGAATTTGTGCGTTCTCAGTTTCCTATGGTTAACAGTTTGATCTCAAATACCATATCTGTGTTTTTAAATTTAAAATCTTTTTGAAATATTTTGAATGTTCATATTAAACTCATTTTAAATTTCCGAAGGCTCCATCGCGGCGCCATGAATTTCAGCGCATTCTTCCAGGTGTACCACTGCCACCGCAGCCATGTATAACGCGTTGGTGTACGTGGTTAAAGGCTGCTTTTAATTATTGTGACTACTTTAATGACGTAAAAACAGTAGTAGAGTCATTAAATGAGGATGATGCTGAAGCTATAAGATTATCCAAGGAACTGTTTAACTCAAACCACATAATTGCAGAACTCGCTTATATAAAACGACATTTTTTCAGACTTACAAATGCAATTGTAAGCCTCGAAGCCCGAGGAATGGAAATGAAATAAATATAGTTTAAAAAAACTAAAAAACACGCTTTTAGAGCATATCAAACTAAAAAGTTAAAAATAATTTTTCAAATAAGTTTAAAACAATAATAAATGATAAATACTAGCATTAAGGCCTGTACGCAGACGCCTGTACAGCTCCCGTACAGCAAAAACTTCATTTAAAAAAATGGTCCCGTACAGCTTCAGTACAGTACGTACATTTAAGGTCTGCAGTTCTGTTAGCTACTGCTGGTACGGTAGTGTTGAACAATGAAAATGTTAAAATGTTATGTTAAAATGCTACGGGCAGTAAATAGCTTTCAGCAGCTATTTACGGTTGTAAAAAATGCAACAACATGTCGGGCAAGAGCCGGCTTATAAATTTTTCGGATAATACTAACAAAGTTGACCTAATTCAGGCTCCAATAGAGCCATACTTATTGTTTTGGCAGTCAATGCTGCACAAGAAGTAATGAATAAAAATATATTTATTAATTAATAAGATACAATTTAAATAACATATAAACTGGATTGTACTGCCACTGATCTATGGCAGGGTATAGATTATTAGAAGCAGGGCGTTAGCTGTACTCAAACACAAAAGTAGCGCGCGAATCATTATTTTGAAATCAAGTGTACAAAACACAGTTGTATTTCCGATTTATTTACAAAAAACAATTAGCCTACCGCCACAATATGTGAATTTTTCAACACTTGTCGTTACAGCCGTAAAACTCATGTATACTGTACGGGAGCTGTACGGGGCTCATGCGTACAGGCCTTTATTGTAAAAAAAGCGTGGGGCGCTTTGTCCATATTTCTCGTACATCGAGCGCCCAACGCTTTTTTACAATAATGCTAGTATTTATCATTTATTATTGTTTTAAACTTATTTGAAAAATTATTTTTAACTTTTTAGTTTGATATGCTCTAAAAGCGTGTTTTTTAGTTTTTTTAAACTATATTTATTTATCACTTTTTAGTTCGATGTATTATAAAAGCGTGTTTTTTAGTTTTTTTTAATTTTAGTTCTATTAATTATTAAAAAAAAAATTGGAAGTTCTAGAGAACATGAACATGGTGCAGATTTAAAAAAAAAAAACAATTTTTTTTTCGTCCCTGGACGGGATTAGAACCCACGATCGGTGAGTCCGGGAGCGAAGACCCGCGCCTTAGACCGCTCGGCCAACGAACGAACTTGAGGTAGTGGGATATACTGACAGTAATAAGCCACTTGCTTTTAGACCAAAGGAGAGTTACATACAAACATACAAGTGAAGCTAATATAAGCGTGTTAAAAATATATTCGTTTTGTGGAAGAAATCCGCGACTCCCTATCTATTTAGAAAATAAAACTTATTCCGCAAAGCTAAACGCCATTCTCGGCAGAAATAAGGGATACAAATCTCTAATAGAAATAAATGGCATTTTGAACGAAGGTATAGTTGCCACGGACTCATACGTGAAAAAACTTTCACCAACGGAACTGACTCTTTTTTCATACTGCCCCGTTACTTCTGCAGATGTTGAACGATGTTTCTCCGCATATGCAAGCATATTAACCGAAAAACGGAAAAGTTTTACACTTGAAAACTTAAAATACCATTTATTAATTTATTGCAACAATAAAAACATTCAAGACGAAGATTAAATTAAAGTGAGATAGTTGCATAAGAGTATTTTCATAAGAATAAGAATAACAAGTAAGAAGGCTCTAGTCGGGAGAGCCCGACTAGTAGATACCCTTAACCCAGTTGCAAAAAATAAATTAAATTTATATAAGACTTTGGTATACTGACTTAACTTCAATCGATTAAATTCGATATCTCCGGTGTTTCTTAACCGATTTCGACGAAATTTTCAGAAAAGATCTATTGTTACCCATTCTTTCAACCCTCATTTTTACATTTTCCAAATTCGATATTTTTTTGTTATCGATCACATGTGTATATCGGAAACCAGATTAGTTATCGATAATTTGAAGCAAACTTGTTCTGCTCATGGTATAGGAGAACTTATATCCCAAATCTGAAGTCTCTAGCTCTTGCAGTCTCTGAGATCCACGCGTTCATACAGACGGACAGACGGACGGACAGACGGACATGGCTAAATCGACTCGGCTATTGATGCTGATCAAGAATATATATACTTTATAGGGTCGGAGATGCTTCCTTCTGCCTGTTACATACTTTTGCACAAAACCATTATACCCTTATTTACCCATTTTATGGGTTAAGGGTATAAAAATATTATATAAAAATATATATATATAAATATGCATTTGTATCTTAGGTATGTGTTACACAAGCGGATGAGCAAACCTCGTTAAAGCTAACGCCGTCACATTCTTCGACAGGGGCGGCTGCTTCTTCGACGGCGATGCAGAAAAAGTCAAGTACCGTTTACCAGTTCATCGAGGAGAAACAGAAGATCTCACTGTCGAAGGAGAGGAGGGCGGCTCGCACCCTTGGCATCATAATGGGCGTATTTGTTATTTGCTGGCTGCCATTCTTTTTATACCCTTAACCCATAAAATGGGTAAATAAGGGTATAATGGTTTTGTGCAAAAGTATGTAACAGGCAGAAAAGCGATTTGGCCATGTCCGTCTGTCCGTCTGTCTGTCCGTCTGTCCGTCTGTATGAACGCGTGGATCTCAGAGACTACAAGAGCTAGAGACTTCAGATTTGGGATATAAGTTCTCCTATGCCATGAGCAGAACAAGTTTGCTTCAAATTATCGATAACTGTTCTGGTTTCCGATATACACATGGAATCGATAACAAAAAAATATCGAATTCGGAAAATGTAAAAATGAGGGTTGAAAGAATGAGTAACGATTGATCTATTCTGAAAATTTCGTCCAAATCGGTTAAGAAACACCGGAGATATCGAGCTTAATCGATTGAAGTTATGTCAGTATACCAAAGTCTTTAATTTTAATTTATTTTTTGCAACTGGGTTTAGGGTATCTTCTAGTCGGGCTGTCCCGACTAGAGCCTTCTTACTTGTTGATGTATGTGATTTTGCCGTTTTGCCAAACCTGCTGTCCCACAAACAAGTTTAAAAACTTTATCACCTGGTTGGGCTATATTAATTCCGGCTTGAATCCCGTCATATATACGATATTTAATTTGGATTACAGACGCGCTTTTAAAAGATTACTGGGCTGGAAGATATGATGAGATAATTGTTGTTTAAGAACGCAACGGGGAACCCCGGGAGAAAGCGTTACTTAAAGCTTGTGCCAAAAGTTAAAATGAATATATTTGAGGAAACACCTGTAAAAAATTATGTTACTAACTTACAATTTGGTTTCACTCACTTGTTTATACTATCTCTATCTTTATTTAGCGGACTATAGAATTCGAGTTACATATGTTAAGAAATTCTAGTTGTCTTTTAGCTTTTAACCTTCAATATTAAATTAGTTTGTCTTAAGTGAACTCACTTTTTCCGGTGTTCTCAAAATTTTGGTCAATCTTTTCAGTGAATATAACTGGGCATTTTTAAATAAAAGTTAAATACATGCATAAATTCATTCACAACAAAACATTGAAACGTACTGCAAAAGGAGGGTTCCGCAAGGTCAACTTTTATGTCCGCTGGCTCTTCTTTCTCACAAAAAAAAAAAACCTTAAATTAATGTATATGTTTGTATAAAATATAATAAAATGTTAAAACAGGATCCAAAATTATTAATACACAAAATGAAAAAAAAAAAACAAGTCGAAACGTTGCAGTCGGACGCAACCAACTGCGGTATACTCGTTACCAGTATTAAAACCGGTACAAAGAGGCCTGATTGCAAAGAAGTACAGATGCGGCAGGGGTGTACGCTGCCTTAAAGATTCTCCGATGCAGATGGGAATGCCACCAGCTATCTATAAAGTTTGTAATAGGTGGAGAAAGGGAGGCTGGGGAGCTATGGGTGGGCGCGGAATCCAAATTTTTGATGCAGACCTTTGGGGAATGTCAATTGCTATCTTCATACGAAATTTGGTGACTCTAGCTCGAAGTTTGTAAAAGGTGTGGAAAGAGGAGCTGGGGGAGGTATGGGTGGGCGTGGCATCAAAATTTTTGATGCAGATCTTTGTGAAATGTCAATTGCTATCTTTATACCAAATTTGGTGACTCTAGCTCGAAATTTGTAATAAGTCGGGAAAGGGGGGCTGGCGGCGGTATATGTGGGTGTGGCATCCAAATTTGTGATGCAGATCTTTGTGGAATGTCAATTGCTATCTCCATACCAAATTTGGTGACACTAGCGAAAAGTTTGTAAAAGGTTGGGAAAGGGGGGTGGAATGGGTGGGCGTTCTCCAAAACTTTGATGCAGATTTTTCGGGTCGTTGCCAGCTATCTTCCTACCAAATTTTGTGGCTCTAGCTCCACAACTTTGGAAGATACACGCATTCCCGTTTTTGACGAAGCGTTGGGGCACATGGGGGTGGCTAGGGCGGTATTGGTGGGCGTGGCATCCAATCTTTTGATGCAGTTTTTGAGGGGTCATCATCACCTATCTTGGCACAAAATTTGGTGGCTATAGCTCAAAAACTGTGGGAGATATAGGCTTTTTTTACTTTAAAATTCGGTGGGGCTGGGGATGGAATGGGGGGGCGTGGCTCCAAAATTTTTGATGCAGTTTTTTGGGGGTTGCTCGTAGCTATCTTCTTACCAAATTTGGTACTTCTAGCTGTAAGGATGTGCGAAATATGTGGATTTATCGGTTTTGAGTTATCGAATTTATCGATTTGCCAGCCCCCCAGTTATCGTAGAACCCCCATCTTGACACTTTAATTTACTATCCCATAGATAAAGAGATTTGGAAAGTTTCAAGTCTCTAGCTTGAAGGGTGTGGAAAAAAGTTGCGTTCATACAGACGGACAGACACCATGACGGACATTGCACAAACTCAATATACTCTTTACCTTCGGTATCGAGTATAAAAAAAAAGAGAGCCGCTCAGAGAGAGATCGTGTCTGCACAATCTTTTCGGTTATTGTACGAAGCAGAGCATATTAGAAAAAACGATCAACTGTCATTTGCGAGATATTAGAAAGTTTCTAATGATTTCCATGTTTATTCGTCCCTCGTCGTCGTCGTCTGTATTTCAGGTACACACTACACACTAGCTCTTCGGACTAACTGTCCATCTGCCAGTTTTCTTTCTGTAAAAGCGCCAGCCTGTCACAGCTGCGATAAAGCACAAAATGCCACAATTTGTAGCGCTGTGAATGCAAATTGCTGACATGCGAACAAAAATATTTATGTTTGACGTCAGCCCAAAAGGGCAAATGTGTTAGCCAACTGGATGACAATAGATCAGCGATCGGCAAACTCACAGAACTATACTTTTATTGATCTGTGCTTGTGTTGAAAACTATGTTCGCGCACGAAGAAAACGAAAAAAATGAATAAGTTGGCATATCAAAAAAAAGTTCACGTTATTTTTTATTCTAATTCTTTAACTATTTGGTCCAGGTCTTTTCTTCATTATAGCATTTTATTCAAAGAAGGTCGTCTAAATGTTATTGGAAATTTTATTTATATTTTCTCGCTCATTTTCTTCAAGCAATTCATAATTGCTGTGGTTGTTTTGAAAATGCCTTTTTAAAAAATATATATTATTATATTCCAAAATTCGATGGCAAATTAAACATTGTGATATTTTCATGGAAAAAAAATGCATTAGTTTTTCAGTTTTTTACAGTGTTAAATATTTACCATTCTGAAAAGTTGCGCAGCGAGGTCTTGCCTTGGTGAATGCTGAACAGCAACTGACTTGAGAGTAAAATTAAAATATTGCTCGCCTATAGCCAGCTATAGGAAACGCTAAATGTGCCGATCGCTGCAATAGATCTAAAATTGCTTGTTTTCGATTAATATCTTTAAAGTTTAAACACATAAATATTTTCAAAAAAAAAAAACAAATAAAAATAAAAATAAATTGAGAAACGAAAACAACGGAAGGTAATTACTGTTGAATAATAAACAAGTGGAAATGTTGCAGTCAGACGCAACTGACTGCAGTTTCCCCGAAACCTGTTTAAAAATGGGTAACAAGAGGCCTGATTGCAAAGGAGTACGGATGCCGTAGGTGTGTGCGCAGCGTTCAAAGATTGGCTGCTGCATATCTTTCGGGGATGTTGCCACCAATCTTCCAACCGAATTCGGTGACTCAGGCTCAAAAGGGGGGGAAGATATGGTTGGGCGTGGCTCCAAAATTTTTGATGAAATTTTTTTGGGCGATGTCAGTAGCCATATTCTTACCAAACGTAGTCACTCTAACAGTAAACGTGAGGGAAATATAAGGATGTATCATTTTGAGTAATCGAGTTTATCGATTTGCCAGCCTCTCACTATGCGTAGGACCCTGATCTTGACTCATTATCTTCTTCGGCCAAAGAAAAAATATTTGGAAAGTTTCAAGTCTCTAGCTTGAAGGGTGTCGAAAATACGATGCCAAGATAGGTGATGATGACCCCCAAAAAAGTGCATCAAAACTTTGGATACCACGTCCACCCATTCCGCCCCCACCCTCCTTCCCACACCTTTTACAAACTTTCAGCTGGAATCACCAAATTTGGAAGGAAGATAGATGGCGGTATCCCACAAAGATCTGCAGCAAATGTTTGGATGCCATGCCCACCCATACCGCCCCCAGCTTCCCTTTCTCCACCTTTTACAAACTTTGAGCTATAGTCACCAAATTTGGAAGGAGCTTTCTTCCTTAGTGGCATTCCCATCTTCATCAGACAATCTTTGAGACAGCGTAAAACCCTCCGCATCCGTACCCCTTTGCAATTAGGCCTATTTTTACAAGTTTAATAATACAGGTATCGAGTATACCGCAGTCGGTTCCGTCCGACTGCAAAGTTTCCACTTGTTTTTCAATTCTGTCACTGCTGACGCATGAATTCGTTTTGAGGAGGACATTTTACACGTGGCTATACAAGACACGCCTCAAGACAAAGAGTTTGAATTTTAAACGGGAGACACAATGGTAAACACAAACACGGAAGAGAGGCTTTGGAGCACACACATACACACAGTAGGATAAACAAGTTTGTAAAAGTATTGGTGCCTACATGTTGTACGCTTAATAATGCATTAAGCCAACAACGTGGAACAAATAAAACTGCTAGCTGCAATCTACAACCTGCAAACTGTTGAGCGATTTTTAAACGAAAGCCATACCAATTTTTAAGTTTGCAAATTTTAAACTTTTGAAGTGCATTTTGAAGGCTATCAAAGTTTGTCCTTAATGTAGACATACAAACATAGTATAAACTCTTACACAATATAGTATAATTATTGCTATGGAAATCGTCGTGCAAAATTTTATTTTCGCCATTGCCAAAGTAAAAAGTAAGAAGGCTCTAGTCGAGAAAGCTTGACTACGATATACCCTGAACGCTAGACATTACGCCTACAGTCATTGTTTATACATATGTAAGTATGTGGGTGTATGCACGCGTATACAGAAAGTGCATGCAATACTGAGCTACTGCATGCTTGACTTAACTTCTATCTTTGATATTTTCGGTGTTTCTCAACCGATTTTGTTCTAAGTTAAAAAATTTGGAAATTCAAAGTTTTCTTGTTATCGATTGAAGAAGGATAAGATTGAAGCATTTCGCATTTTCATTCCACTAGACTTGAGTTTATTTTAACAGGTCAAATCCTACTATTTGGCCGTGCGCACTAGCACATCTTATATGAACACGAATACTGCGAAAATTATTTAACGAGCGGATCCGCTATGCAAACCGGACAATGGCAAAACGGTTAAAGGTGTTTAGAAGTAGGCAGGAATGGAGAAAAGTCGATATGAGTCTCTGTGGTCTGTCTGTCCCTATGAACGCGTATTTTTTGGATACACTTTAAGCTAGAGACTTGAAACTTGGTAAATATTTTGGTACATGTCTATGTCTGCGGATTCTCGTTACCAGTTATAAATCCGGTTAAAAAAGGACTGATTGCAAAGATGCACTGATGCGGCAGGGGTGTACGCTGCCTTAAAGATTCTCCGTTGCAGATGGGGATGCCGCCAGCTATATTCCTTCCAAATTTGGTGACTCTAGCTCAAAGTTTGTAAAAGGTAGGAGAAGGGGGGCTGGGGTGGGGTGGGTGGGCGTGTCATCCAAATTTTTGATGCAGATCCTTGTGGTATGTCAATTGCCATCTCCATACCAAATTTGGTGACACTAGCGCAAAGTTAGTAAAAGGTTGGGAAAGGGGGGTGGAATGGGTGGGCGTTCTCCAAAACTTTGATGCAGATTTTTCGGGTCGCACAGTGGCGCCCGTAGAACAAGTCAAGTGTCAAAAATCAAAAATTGCATGTGCCTCTAAAAAATATTGAATGAACCTACTTTATAGGAAATTTTCCCGCGATTTCAAATCTGCAATCCATAATGTAACCGGATTTTTTGTTTAGAAGATATAGCTTTTCAAAGTTGTCTGATTTTTTGTGTTACATAAAAATCACAATTTTAAGGTAATTTGGTCGGCTTTGAGATACAATATCTCAAAAACTTAGTTACGGATCGTCATCATTTTTGGTTCTATTGATAGATCTATTTATTAAGAAAAGAATAAAAAAAAATTATACTGTTTGCTTTGCGTTTGGCCAGGCAATTCAATATTTACCAACTATCCACTTTTTCACTATTTCTCAACTTTGATGGAAAATAAAAAAAAATTATATCACATTATATCGGCTATTTTTTTAAATTAATTTCTTTGATTATTCCTCTATTAAATGCAAAAAGTTTCATGTGCCCGTTTTTGCCCCTTTTTTTTAAATGTAAAAAAAGTGAAAAAGTCATAGGAAAAAAATGTGTTGCATGCATTTTTGGGCAATTTATGACATATAACCGTGAAAACCCATTTTTTGTTGTTGTTGTTACGTTCGTTATTGTGAAGATACTTGACTTTTGTTTTTCATTCTGTAATGCTTACCTGAGATCATTTGTCAAATCCTGGTCCCTAAATTCAGGTGCAGTTACAGGATATACAAATAAATTACCAGGTACGCACCGAATACAGAAATTGCGTTGGCGTACAACTAGTCACACATCCCATTCAGGTAGGCACAAATCTTATTCGGACACGTGCCAAGTACCCAAATTGCATAAATTGACCTTATTGACCTGGACTTATACAAACAATAGGTAAATTTGTTAGGCATGAAAGCTAACTCTTTTCTTGAACCCTTAATCCAAACGGTATATATCAGGTAATAGATTAGGCTATATAATGAAAAAAAAACTATAATCCTGGATTAGTCTACGACTGAAAGTTGGCGAGACAAGTACTGTTTTACACTTCAAACATGTCGTTGAGCAACCATAAATTATTTGACCTGTTTAGGAAGTCAACCACATTACAAAATTACAAATTAGCGTATACGCTTCCACAAGAGGTTGAAAACTTTGACGAAAACACATCAAACAAATATAAGGAAAATATCAGAAAGAAGCGAATACAGGATGCGTTTTTCAAACAAGTTGGACTTAAAGTAGACTGCCCCAAGTACGGATACGGAAACTCAAACGATGGAAACACTTCAAGGAGATTTTTTGAGAATGATGAAGCTGTAACTCAAATCACAGGGATAAACAACCAAATCGTTAAGAGATTGGGAACTATCTTAAATGTTTTGAACTGCAAGGAAAAAGTTGATTCTGCCAAATATGGAGAATATGCTTCAAAAACAGCATCACTTTTAGCAGAATTATATCCGCAGAAAAAGTTGACCCCGACAGTCCATAAAATATTGGCGCATGGCAAGGATATAATTGAGTATCAGTCTTTGCCAATTGGAGAGCTCTCTGAAGAAGCACAAGAGTCCCTTAATAAGTTTTATAAAAAATACAGATTGCTAAACACTTTCAAAGCTTCAAGGGTGAGACAAAATGAGGACCTCTTCAACATGTTAGCAGCATCTTCAGATCCACTAATTTCATCACTGAGGCATGTTAAGTCACGAAAAGAATTAGAAAATACTTATAGTTCAGAGGTGATTTCTCTTTTAGATATACCATCTTTTACGGATTGTGATGAATATTTTACAAAAAATAATTAAAAAAAAAAAAAAAAAATTATTTGTAATTATCATAATATTAATTTTAGATTATAAAAACCATTAAAACGAAACAATAAAAATCAAAAAATTTAAAAAATATTTTTTTCCTTCCCGTAAAGTTGATTTTTCCACCCATACCGCCCCAGCCCCCCTTGCCACACTTTTTACAAACTTCGAGCTAGAGTCACCAAATTTGGTATGTAGATAGCAATTGACATTCCACATAGATCTTCATCAAAAATTTGGATGCCTCGCCCACCCATACCGCCCCCAGCCCCCTTCCACAACTTATTACAAATTTCGAGCTAGAGTCACCAAATTTGGTATGAAGATAGCAATTGACATTCCACATAGATCTGCATCAAAAATTTGGATGCCTCGCCCACCCATACCGCCCCCAGCCCCCCTTTCCCCACTTATTACAATTTTCGAGCTAGAGTCACCAAATTTGGTATGAAGATAGCAATTGACATTTCACAAAGATCTGCAACAAAAATTTTGATGCCACAACTACCCATACCGCCCCCAGCCCCCCCCCCTCCCCTTTCCCTACATTTTACAAACTTTGAGCTAGAGTCACCAAATTTGGAAGGAATATAGCTGGTGGCATCCCCATCTGCATCGGAGAATCTTTAAGGCAGCGTACACCCCTGCCGCATCCGTACCCTTTGCAATCAGGCCTCTTTTTACCGGTTTTAATACTGGTATCGAGTATGCCGCAGTCGGTTGCGTCCGACTGCAACGTTTCCACTTGTTTTTGCTTCTTTTCGTTGCGGGCTCACTTTGATTTATGAAGATGACACGATCGTCGATACGATTGAATAAAAATATCGATTACAATTAATCGTGTTCAATTGTGAAACATCGACAGTGTCCAGTTTACGAGAAAGCACGGCTTTAACATTTTTCAATGTAAATCCCAAAATATTGAAAAAAAAATGGTTTTATTGCAATATAAGAAAAATTATGATAAAACGAATAAGAAAAAATTTATTTACCGTAAAAAAGTTTAGGTCGGATTATCGGTATTTTAAATTTTGTCTCTGAATTAACCAAAACTAGGTATTTACACATGTAGACCACGTCAAAAGAAGCCCGGCACTGAAAGCTATTTGTCACAGTAATTAGACCGCGATATCATCAAAACTCGCCAAAAAATGGGGGGTGTCTGACTTATGTACAGTGTCCGAGAACGGGGCTTCTCCCTTACTTATTTACTGCCGTAAAAAGTGCAAGAACATGTCGGGCAAGAGCCGGTTTATGCATTTTTCGGAAAATATTGACAAAATTGGACTAATTCAGGCTCCATTGGAGCCATACATCAAGAAACTAATAAAAATAACTAAATTAAATCATATGATACAATTTAATAAACATATGTATTTGTATTCTTCAACTCTAGCCGACCCGTACTGCCATGGTATAGATCTGTTAGGTGAATTTGTTTTGAGTCTTTTTAGTGGTTTCGGCTATGTTTAATATAATCTCTGGTATCTCAGCTTTGCCCATGAAATATAGGTTCACCCAAATGATACCATTGCTTGTTGCATTTGCAGCCTGGCTTTCTTTAATAGCGCCTACAGCATGGTGTTGGTTGTGAACATTATTGCCAATAAATAAAGCTGTTCACAATCCATCATTTAGTACTTAATTGTTGTTTCCAAATGTAAACAAAGAACACAGCACAGTTTCCTTTCCGATTTATTAAGAGAAAGTAATCGACCTACCGCCACACTATGTGAATTTTTCATCACTTGTCGTTAAGGTCGTAAAGTTTGTGCATTACGATACGGGTGCTGTACGGGGCATCTGCGTACAGGCCTTAAGACTGAAAGTTGTATCAATAAAATTAAAACAGTATTTAAATTCATAGTTTACCAATCAACATAAACTTTAATGTTTTTTGACTTATTCGTTTCAGTAAACAATATGGGTAGAATTTATATTATTTGGCAATGCCGATTTACTATTTTCTTTCACATAGAATGAATAAGTATTTTAAATAGAAATAACACCAGAGGATGTCGACACAAATCTTAGATTTGTTTTTAAAGCTTAAGTCAAAAGCAAAAATTTAAGTGAATCGATCAACAGCAAACAGCATACCGAATTGGAATAGGGGAAAAACTTGAAAATTCTTGCAAAAGACAGCCAAACAAAAAAAAACATCTCTAATTTTTGAGTGATTGCGTGTGTTTGTGAGTGTGTATGACCGTTTATGTACATGTGAAAAAACTTTTTTGCATAAATGAATATATCTATGTATGTATATATAGCCAGACTGTGAAAAGTAGTGCAAAGCATTTGCAAAAAAAAGCTAAAGCCAACTTATTTAAATCTCTATGCATGCAGAAGTACCCTAGCGCACTGGGTATATGGGTGTTCTCACTTTATGTAGTTTGCTTTTTGGCGTGTTGTAATCTTAAACGAGATTCAAGCTATTAAGCTTAAAGTGGGGCGTTCGTTGTCTTAAGTCCAAGCCCAAGCTGGTGAGTTTTTCACTTATCTACTTATTCCAGCCAATCGGCTTATCAAGAAATTAAAAAAAACGAGTGGAAACGTTGCAGTCGGACGCAACCGACTGCGGCATACTCGATACCAGTTTTAAAACCAGTAAAAAGAGGCCTGATTGCAAAGGGGTACGGATGCGCCAGGGGTGTACGCTACCTTAAAGATTCTCCGATGCAAATGGGGATGCCACCAGCTATATTCCTTCCAAATTTAATGACTCTAGCTCAAAGTTTGTAATATGTGGGGAGAGGGGGGGGGGCTGGGGGCGGTATGGGTAGTTGTGGCATCAAAATTTTTGATGCAGATCTTTGTGAAATGTCAATTGCTATCTTCATACCTAATTTGGTGACTCTAGCTCGAAGTTTGTAAATGGTTGGGAAAGGGGGGGCTGGGGGCGGTATGGGTGGGCGAGGCATCTAAATTTTTGATGCAGATCTATGTGGAATGTCAATTGCTATCTTCATACCAAATTTGGTGACTCTAGCTCGAAGTTTGTAAAAAGTGAGGAAAAGGGGGCTGGGGGCGGTATGGATGGGCGTGGCATCCAAATTTGTGATGCAGATCTTTGTGGAATGTCAATTGCTATCTTCATACCAAATTTGGTGACTCTAGCTAAAAGTTTGTAAAGGGTTGGGAAAGGGGGCGAAAACTTTGATGCAGATTTTTGGGGGTCGTTGCCAGCTATCTTCCTACTAAATTTGGTGGCTCTAGCTTAACAACTCTGGAAGATACACGCATTCTCGTTTTTGACGAAGCGTTGGGGTGGATGGGGGCGGCTGGGCAGTATCGGTGGGCGTGGCATCCAATCTTTTGATGCAGTTTTTGGGGGTCATCATCACCTATCTTGGCACCAAATTTGGTGGCTCTAGCTCAAAAACTGTGGGAGATATAGCCATTTCTCATTTCAAAATGCGGGGGGCTGGGGGCGTAATGGGTGGGCGTGGCTCCAAAACGTTGATGCAGTTTTTTGGGGGTCGTTGCCAGCTATCTTCCCATCTAATTTGGAGGCTCTAGCTCCACAACTCTGGAAGATACGCGCATTCCCGTTTTTGACGAAGCGTTGGGGTGGATGGGGGCGGCTGGGCAGTATCGGTGGGCGTGGCATCCAAACTTTTGGTGCAGTTTTTGGGGGGTCATCATCACCTATCTTGGCACCAAATTTGGTGGCTCTAGCTCAAAAACTGTGGGAGATATAGGCTTTTTTGACTTTAAAATGCGGGGGGCTGGGGGCGTAATGGGTGGGCGTGGCTCCAAAATTTTTGATGCAGTTTTTCGGGGTTACTAGTAGCTATCTGCTTACCAATTTTGGTAGTTCTAGCTGTAAGGATGTGCGAAATATGTGGATTTATCGGTTTTGAGTTATCGAATTTATCGATTTGCCAGCCCCCCAGTTATCGTTGAACCCCCATCTTGACACTTTAGTTTACTATCCCATAGATAAAGAAAATTGGAAAGTTTCAAGTCTCTAGCTTGAAGGGTGTGGAAAAAAATTGGACACATACAGACGGACAGACGGACGGACACCATGACGGACATTGCACAAACTCAATATACTCTTTACCTTCGGTATCGAGTATAAAAATCACTTGTGCTGCTGGATATACACCTGGTGCCATTGATTTCTTTATTTATAATGGTTTCCGCTTTGAGGAATTGAGCATCCGGACTGAGTACCAACTTTCTTCAGATCACCTTCCTCTGGTGGCCAGCCTTGACTTGATGTCTAAGCTGAAGACAACCATTGGCAAACTGCTGTTGCCAAGTTCTGATTTATCTGTGTTTCAAAGCGAGCTGGAGAAGTCTTTACATCTGAATCTAGAAATTGTGCTACCAGGAGACATTGAAGACGCACATACGATTTTCCTTATCAAGGTGCACTCAGCTGCTCATGACTCTTCTGCATCAATGCCGTCTCATGATATTAGGCATGCAAATAATCTACATCCTGCTTTAAAGGCATTGTTGCCATTTAAAAGGAGGTTAAGAAGACTGTTTTGCCGAGCTCTTGATCGCACGGTGGATAGAGTAGAGTAGAGTATGAAATATAGGTTCACCCAAATGATACCATTGCTTGTTGCATTTGCAGCCTGGCTTTCTTTAATAGCGCCTACAGCATGGTGTTGGTTGTGAACATTATTGCCAATAAATAAAGCTGTTCACAATCCATCATTTAGTACTTAATTGTTGTTTCCAAATGTAAACAAAGAACACAGCACAGTTTCCTTTCCGATTTATTAAGAGAAAGTAATCGACCTACCGCCACACTATGTGAATTTTTCATCACTTGTCGTTAAGGTCGTAAAGTTTGTGCATTACGATACGGGTGCTGTACGGGGCATCTGCGTACAGGCCTTAAGACTGAAAGTTGTATCAATAAAATTAAAACAGTATTTAAATTCATAGTTTACCAATCAACATAAACTTTAATGTTTTTTGACTTATACGTTTCAGTAAACAATATGGGTAGAATTTATATTATTTGGCAATGCCGATTTACTATTTTCTTTCACATAGAATGAATAAGTATTTTAAATAGAAATAACACCAGAGGATGTCGACACAAATCTTAGATTTGTTTTTAAAGCTTAAGTCAAAAGCAAAAATTTAAGTGAATCGATCAACAGCAAACAGCATACCGAATTGGAATAGGGGAAAAACTTGAAAATTCTTGCAAAAGACAGCCAAACAAAAAAAACATCTCTAATTTTTGAGTGATTGCGTGTGTTTGTGAGTGTGTATGACCGTTTATGTACATGTGAAAAAACTTTTTTGCATAAATGAATATATCTATGTATGTATATATAGCCAGACTGTGAAAAGTAGTGCAAAGCATTTGCAAAAAAAAGCTAAAGCCAACTTATTTAAATCTCTATGCATGCAGAAGTACCCTAGCGCACTGGGTATATGGGTGTTCTCACTTTATGTAGTTTGCTTTTTGGCGTGTTGTAATCTTAAACGAGATTCAAGCTATTAAGCTTAAAGTGGGGCGTTCGTTGTCTTAAGTCCAAGCCCAAGCTGGTGAGTTTTTCACTTATCTACTTATTCCAGCCAATCGGCTTATCAAGAAATTAAAAAAACGAGTGGAAACGTTGCAGTCGGACGCAACCGACTGCGGCATACTCGATACCAGTTTTAAAACCAGTAAAAAGAGGCCTGATTGCAAAGGGGTACGGATGCGCCAGGGGTGTACGCTACCTTAAAGATTCTCCGATGCAAATGGGGATGCCACCAGCTATATTCCTTCCAAATTTAATGACTCTAGCTCAAAGTTTGTAATATGTGGGGAGAGGGGGGGGGGCTGGGGGCGGTATGGGTAGTTGTGGCATCAAAATTTTTGATGCAGATCTTTGTGAAATGTCAATTGCTATCTTCATACCAAATTTGGTGACTCTAGCTCGAAGTTTGTAAATGGTTGGGAAAGGGGGGGCTGGGGGCGGTATGGGTGGGCGAGGCATCTAAATTTTTGATGCAGATCTATGTGGAATGTCAATTGCTATCTTCATACCAAATTTGGTGACTCTAGCTCGAAGTTTGTAAAAAGTGAGGAAAAGGGGGCTGGGGGCGGTATGGATGGGCGTGGCATCCAAATTTGTGATGCAGATCTTTGTGGAATGTCAATTGCTATCTTCATACCAAATTTGGTGACTCTAGCTAAAAGTTTGTAAAGGGTTGGGAAAGGGGGCGAAAACTTTGATGCAGATTTTTGGGGGTCGTTGCCAGCTATCTTCCTACTAAATTTGGTGGCTCTAGCTTAACAACTCTGGAAGATACACGCATTCTCGTTTTTGACGAAGCGTTGGGGTGGATGGGGGCGGCTGGGCAGTATCGGTGGGCGTGGCATCCAATCTTTTGATGCAGTTTTTGGGGGGTCATCATCACCTATCTTGGCACCAAATTTGGTGGCTCTAGCTCAAAAACTGTGGGAGATATAGGCTTTTTTGACTTTAAAATGCGGGGGGGCTGGGGGCGTAATGGGTGGGCGTGGCTCCAAAATTTTTGATGCAGTTTTTCGGGGGTTACTAGTAGCTATCTGCTTACCAATTTTGGTAGTTCTAGCTGTAAGGATGTGCGAAATATGTGGATTTATCGGTTTTGAGTTATCGAATTTATCGATTTGCCAGCCCCCCAGTTATCGTTGAACCCCCATCTTGACACTTTAGTTTACTATCCCATAGATAAAGAAAATTGGAAAGTTTCAAGTCTCTAGCTTGAAGGGTGTGGAAAAAAATTGGACACATACAGACGGACAGACGGACGGACACCATGACGGACATTGCACAAACTCAATATACTCTTTACCTTCGGTATCGAGTATAAAAATCACTTGTGCTGCTGGATATACACCTGGTGCCATTGATTTCTTTATTTATAATGGTTTCCGCTTTGAGGAATTGAGCATCCGGACTGAGTACCAACTTTCTTCAGATCACCTTCCTCTGGTGGCCAGCCTTGACTTGATGTCTAAGCTGAAGACAACCATTGGCAAACTGCTGTTGCCAAGTTCTGATTTATCTGTGTTTCAAAGCGAGCTGGAGAAGTCTTTACATCTGAATCTAGAAATTGTGCTACCAGGAGACATTGAAGACGCACATACGATTTTCCTTATCAAGGTGCACTCAGCTGCTCATGACTCTTCTGCATCAATGCCGTCTCATGATATTAGGCATGCAAATAATCTACATCCTGCTTTAAAGGCATTGTTGCCATTTAAAAGGAGGTTAAGAAGACTGTTTTGCCGAGCTCTTGATCGCACGGTGGATAGAGTATTTTGCAGAATAATAAATAGAGTGCTTCATAAACAACATGAAACTGACAACTTTCTTGAAAAAGTTTCGCCTAATGATTCTGCTAAGTATTCTCTATGGAAACTGACGAGTAGATATAAAAGGCAGGTGTCAGCTTAATTCGCAATTAAAAGAGTCGATGGATCTTGGGCTCGTTCGCCTATTGAACAGGCTGAAGCATTTGCTGACGACTTGGAATGACGGTCCAGCCTTTTGATACCACACCAGAAAGTTGCAAGCAAATGGTTCACTCAGTTTTTGACATCACTGGTCAGTTGTGCCTCGTTGTTGCTCCCATTACACCAGAGGAACTATCCAGCAACATAAATGTGTTAACAACCAAAAAAGCTCCTAGTGAAGATGGTCTAGATAACTATACCCTTAAGGCGCTCCCCTTAAAGGCTTTGCTATTCCTAGTTCTCCTCATCAATTTGGTGCTGAGAATAGGATACGTCCCAAAGCAGTGGAAGAAGGCCAGAACTTGTAAGATTTACAAAAATGGGAAAAGCCCCGAAGCATTAGACTCTTACAGGCCAATAAGTTTGCTTTCCTCCATATCAAAACTATTTGAGCACAGTTACTGTCTTGTTTGTTAAGAATTGATGAAGTAAAGGAAAGTATGCCTCCCTTTAGTTCGGATTCAATTTTATCCTTGGAGGATTTGAAGCTAAGGAGTACGTGGTGTCAGCGTATCTTGACATAAAACAAGCTTTTGATCGAGTTTGGCACGATGGGATGCTTTTTAAGCTTAAAGATATGCTGCCACCTCAGCTATGGTTGATTATTCGGAGCTACCTTTTATTATTATTATTATATTGGGAGTAAATACACTGCGACCAAATAGATCTATTGTGCCCCCTCCTTGGCCTATAGCTCTTCCATCAGGCCCAGGTGTTGCATAAAAGCAAGTACTTTTGTTGGGTCGATGGTTTCTAGATCGCTAAGTTGCACAATATATTTTCCTAGAAAACTACTTCTTTTCCTTACTAAGGACGCATTCTGCTATAATGTGCAAGGAGGATTCTTCTTCCATTTCGCAGAATCTGCAAATCTCGCTGCTGATTATACCTAGCTTTGCCAGGTGACCTCGTAGTCTGCAATGTCCTGTCAAGAGACCGGTGAGTATCCTGAGTCTATTTTTACCCATTGATATTACTTGCTTAAACCGTTTGAGGTTATAGCTACCCAAGAGAAGCTTTGCTTGTCTGAGTCCTGGTGTCCTTGCCCAGCTCGTTCTTCACAGTAGTCTCTCTTCATTCCTAAGCTCTTGCCGTATTGTGCTTCTTCCTACACCACAGTACGGCTCGGGTCCTATTAGGGGTGTCGCTTCCCCTGTCTTGCTTGCTTGTCTGCCTCTTCGTTCCCCGCTATGTCGGCATGTCCCGGGACCCATCTTAGGGCAAGCCTATTTTGTGATCCCAGAGTGTCTAGCTTGGTTCGTACCTCACGAACTTCCTTTGACCTGATTTCGGTCTTACTAAGTGCCATTATTGCTGTTTGGCTATCGGATAGGAAATAAGCGTTTCCAATTGCCCTTACGGCAATAGGTGCGCAGTCCCTAGTGAGGAATTCTGAAAGAACAGTAAAATGAATACATTTCCTTACCATAATGCATGCTCTAGGTGAAGGATCTCTTTGATCCCAGATTACCTTTCGTGAGTGATTCGCCAGCCACTTCTCTTGCTGACTTTGCTACGACATATTTGTTGATAGCACAACCAGCCAGCCATACTGTGTGTATGCGCCGCTAGCCAGCGATTTTCTAGCGCGCAGTGGCTTGTTCGATTGCTGTGCCCCCGTTTTTTTTCCTTGTATTCCTTATGTGCGCTTATTTTATTGCTTATCCTATTGCGTCGACCTAGCACCAGCAAAGCAAATGAGCGAACTAATAACAGCATACATATATATATGTATATATATATGCAGTTTTTGTGGTTTCTAGACATTGAATTTATTTATGATTTTTGTTTCGGCTAGCTACCATAAGCATGTGTGTGTCCCTGTCTCTATGCATGTCCATATTTTAATGTATGCGTACCATTTGCCATGAAATTCATTGACCTTTCTCTACTAATATGAATTTCGGCAAACGCTAAACAGCCAATTTTTGATTAAATTTGGTGCATATTTGTATTATTTGCATACAAAACCTAGGAAAAACTAGAAAAACAATACTTCCAAGGCATTTTTGGTGCTCATCGAACATTTGCTGATCAGGCGCACAGCACAAAAAACAAGCGTCTAGCAAAATAGACAGGCAATTATTAGTTTTGCATTGCTAAAGCAGAAGCAACACAAGAAAACGCTCGGCATAGCCATACAGCGCATACACACAATATTGCTGGCTGTTTGTGCTATCAACAAAAATGTTGTAGCAAAGTCAGCAAGAGAAGTGGCTGGCGAATCACTCACGGAACACGAGAAACGCACGAAATGCGCTCTCAGAGCGCATGGTAGCCTCGCCAGCCAGTTCCAACTAGTGGCTGGACTATCGGTCTTTGGCGGCTCTATTTAGATAGATTCTTGTTGCTTGTACACCACCTCTCAAAATACAAATATCTTGGTGTGATTTTAGACCGGCGGCTCACTTTTAATGCACACACAACATATGTTACCAGCTGATTAAAAACAAGAATCGAAAAACTGTACTGGCTACTAATTTGTAAGAACAAACTCTCACTCAAAAATAAAGTACTTCTTTACAAAACCGTCATTGCACCTGTTTGGCGGTACGGGGTATCACAGCTAAATCACACCTCAACAAGGTGAGAGTTCTGCAGGCAAAAGCTTTAAGAGCTTACTGGAGCTAGTTGGTACGTCCGTACCACTCAGTTAGAGAAAGATAAAAATGTAGATAAAGTGGGCTACATAATCACCCGACAATCAGCATTCTACCATCAACATTTGGGAAATCACCCAAACGCACTAGCAAGAAGACCTTAGGCAACGCACTAGAAGACGTCTTAGAAGGGTGCACCCCATCGACTTGTCAAACAGGGTCATATCTTAAATTTTTACACTACAAACACCACACTTATTGTGTACAAATATCTACATAAATAAGATGCTTAGAACATGTATTTTTAAGTTAAATTTAAGTTGTTGAAAATTATAATAACAGAAAACAAAATAAACAAAAAAAAAAATACATGCACGTGAAGCTAATAAAAAACTATTAATATTAATAAAAACAGGATATATAACAACACAAATGTGCTGTTGCATCACTGTCCAGGAACCATAAATTTTTCGCAAAACCATTATTACGATTGTAGCTTGCAAAGACTGAGTAAGAGTTCTTGTGATATTTATCTTTAGTGTCTTTTTTGTCCTTTGCCCGTTGTCATTTTGAGTTTTGTCGCTCGTATTTCCCTCACTGGCTCTTGCTCTACATATAGCAGCAATGTGCCGACGACGACCACACGACCAGCAGCTTGCCCGTTTTGGACCCTTTCTTTGTGCACTCTCACATTTGCCCGAACAAAGTATATATAATAAAGTAGCCGCACTCAGTCCGTCGCCCTCTTTGACTGTTGCCAAGTGGTTCAGTCTCGAGCCGAGCGTTATGAGCGTAGCATCTCCACGCATGAATTTTTTGTGTTCTGCTTTGCGCTTATACACGAGATTTTTGTTATGCCGCCATATTGCTTTTAATGTAAAAAGATATGTGAAAATGGTGTAAAATGTGTGCACGTGCCAGTTAATATTTTGAAAAGAAAATGATGAAACGAGTCTGCGTGAGTTGATTTTCAACTACATAGCAGAGTTTGTGAAAACCATTTTAAGAAGGATGATTTTTATTTCGGAAAGGCAAATTAGCGAAGACAACTCCGAGATAGTGCACGTCCCCAAAAAATTTAATATGAATTAAGCCTCACACAAAGTATTGAGCTGGAGTTTAATACAAATCAGAAAGATTTTAGCTCCCAAACTGAGTAAGTACAGATTAAAGTGTGGCACGCAGACATCAAATAAAATATTGTGTTATTAAATGTTTAGGAAGGAAGTTGTTGAAGCGGGTATTTCGCTCGAAAATTTGCGACTGCAAATTAAGATTAATAGCTTGGAAAAATAAATATATAGTTTGAAGCAACAGCTGGACGAGGCAAACAATTTAAATGCTTCAATTAGTAATCTTTTACGGCATCCAAGCTTCAACATTTGCGAATCGGAGGACAAGCCAGATGGACGCAGGATGACATTTCTGAAGACATTTGCCTTCAAGATGCGGGGCCACGCGCTTAACGGCAACTCTATAAAAAAGGCTTTCCGATTCCGCATGTAGGCACATTGCAAAGATGGTGCCAGTGTATTGACATTTAACCAGGGCGTTTAGACTTCGTGATTAATCTAATGGCAAACGCCCCAGAAATGGTTGAAGAAAACAAGGTGTGCACCCTTATGTTTGATGAGATGAAAGTGGCTTCATCTTTTGAGCGGGATGCGACGCGACATGCTGTTTCGCCGCCAAAAGAATATGTGCAGGTGGCAATGTTGCAAGGAGTCTTTAAATCCTGGAAACAGCCAGTATATTATTATTTACAGTCATGAAACGCATGATTACAAAATTATACACTGCTGGCTTCTATGTCGCAGCAACAGTGTCGGATATGGGCCCAGGAAATTGTAAATTGTGGAAAGAACTTGGAATTTCAACAGGTGAAAATGCGATTATGAATATTGTAAATTAAATCCTTATTGTTTTAAATGCAATCTTTCAGACAAAACATGGTTTGAGCATCCGTCTAATCCAGAGCTGAAGGTGTTCGTATTTGCAGACGTGCCACATCTTATAAAACTATTACGAAATCACTTTTTAGATGCTGGAATCGTTTGGAACGGAAAACACTTAACATCCGAGACCATAATGGAGAATTTCGGACAAACACCTTCACGTCCAAAATTCTGGTCGACAGCGTGTAAAGTTGGCAACCCAACTTTTGTCGAACACAAAAGCGAACGCTATTGAACGCTGTTATTCTCTGGGCAAGGAGGTGGATAACGCCTTGTAAACAGCGGAATTTATCAAGCTTGTCAATGACTGGTTTGACATTTTTAACTCAAAGTTTTCTAATCTAAATTATAGTTTTATGCCAGCAAAACCACCATATGGCTGTTCAACAGAAATGCAGCAACAACTGTTAAACAAAATGACAGCTTTTGTCAATTTTCCAATTGTCTCAAATTTGAAGGCGCATACACAATCTCAAGACTTGCCAATGAAAAATTGTCTGCCATTTCAAAAGGGAATCAAAATTAGCAACAACTCGCTTCAGCAAATGCATTTTTTTTTTTTTTGTCTGAGCGGTATCGTAAAGAATACATTTAGGGTATTCAGTAGCTATGCTATGTGCGTAAAGTGCTAAAGTGTTATATGAAAGCTTTACAACAAACACACAGAAGCATTTTTAACACAGCAAACATGCCCCTGGGTATGTTTGCTACTATTGTACTATATGTGTTATTGAGTGGTTGCCAGACTATTTATAAAAACAGCTGCTTTCGAGATTATTGAATTAGTGAAATTAGGTCACACTAGGCGAGTTTTGGTTGTAAAAGTAAGTAAATTTTATGATTTATTAATTTAAAAGACTAAACTGATGTTTTTAACAGTGGAAAGGAAGAAAAAATACGAAATGATTTTCAATTCAAAAATTTGCAGCTGGGAAAAGAGGATAGAATGCAAAAATTAGAGCTAGAAGTAAAATATAAGAATGCCTAAGTGTTGATATAAATAAAAAAAACATTTATTTTCTGAATAATAAAGAAAGTTTTTCAATTATTATTTATGAAAACAACAACTTTTTTCAGCTTATCAATTGCTCAATTCAATTTAACTTTCGATTGTATTGTCATCGAACTGGCAAACAGCTGACTTAGCACAAATACGACAAAAGAAACGTAAAAAGTGCACTCACTAGCTACACTGTATTATATATAACACTTAACGCACATAGCATAGCTACTGAATACCCTAATTATTACTTGCAGACTATCGCAAGATCTGCAAGAAAACTTTTTTGGCGCTATGAGGTCGAAAGGTGGCCTTCATGAGCATCCTTCGCCTACTGACTTTAAGTTTAGGTTGCGAAAATATATTATTGGTAATTTAGAACAAAATTTCATTTAAACGTGAGTTCGTCAAATGTAGTAGCAACAAGAATGTCCAAACAGCAAAATTCCAATCTTCAATTGGAAGTCGTAGCGTAGCTGCCACTCGCTCTGAGAGCGCATTTCGTGCTTTTCTCGAGTTTCGTGTGTCATTCGCCAGCCACTTCTCTTGCGATCTTTGCTATGACATATTTGTTGATAGCACAACCAGCCAGCCATACTGTGTGTATGCGCCATTAGCCAGCGATTTTCTAGCGCGCAGTGGCTTGTTCGATTGCTGTGCCCCCGTTTTTTTTCCTTGTATTCCTTATGTGCGCTTATTTTATTGCTTATCCTATTGCGTCGACCTAGCACCAGCAAAGCAAATGAGCGAACTAATAACAGCATACATATATATATGTATATATATATGCAGTTTTTGTGGTTTCTAGACATTGAATTTATTTATGATTTTTGTTTCGGCTAGCTACCATAAGCATGTGTGTGTCCCTGTCTCTATGCATGTCCATATTTTAATGTATGCGTACCATTTGCCATGAAATTCATTGACCTTTCTCTACTAATATGAATTTCGGCAAACGCTAAACAGCCAATTTTTGATTGCATATTTGTATTATTTGCATACAAAACCTAGGAAAAACTAGAAAAACAATACTTCCAAGGCATTTTTGGTGCTCATCGAACATTTGCTGATCAGGCGCACAGCACAAAAAACAAGCGTCTAGCAAAATAGACAGGCAATTATTAGTTTTGCATTGCTAAAGCAGAAGCAACACAAGAAAACGCTCGGCATAGCCATACAGCGCATACACACAATATTGCTGGCTGTTTGTGCTATCAACAAAAATGTTGTAGCAAAGTCAGCAAGAGAAGTGGCTGGCGAATCACTCACGGAACACGAGAAACGCACGAAATGCGCTCTCAGAGCGCATGGTAGCCTCGCCAGCCAGTTCCAACTAGTGGCTGGACTATCGGTCTTTGGCGGCTCTATTTAGATAGATTCTTGTTGCTTGTACACCACCTCTCAAAATACAAATATCTTGGTGTGATTTTAGACCGGCGGCTCACTTTTAATGCACACACAACATATGTTACCAGCTGATTAAAAACAAGAATCGAAAAACTGTACTGGCTACTAATTTGTAAGAACAAACTCTCACTCAAAAATAAAGTACTTCTTTACAAAACCGTCATTGCACCTGTTTGGCGGTACGGGGTATCACAGCTAAATCACACCTCAACAAGGTGAGAGTTCTGCAGGCAAAAGCTTTAAGAGCTTACTGGAGCTAGTTGGTACGTCCGTACCACTCAGTTAGAGAAAGATAAAAATGTAGATAAAGTGGGCTACATAATCACCCGACAATCAGCATTCTACCATCAACATTTGGGAAATCACCCAAACGCACTAGCAAGAAGACCTTAGGCAACGCACTAGAAGACGTCTTAGAAGGGTGCACCCCATCGACTTGTCAAACAGGGTCATATCTTAAATTTTTACACTACAAACACCACACTTATTGTGTACAAATATCTACATAAATAAGATGCTTAGAACATGTATTTTTAAGTTAAATTTAAGTTGTTGAAAATTATAATAACAGAAAACAAAATAAACAAAAAAAAAAATACATGCACGTGAAGCTAATAAAAAACTATTAATATTAATAAAAACAGGATATATAACAACACAAATGTGCTGTTGCATCACTGTCCAGGAACCATACATTTTTCGCAAAACCATTATTACGATTGTAGCTTGCAAAGACTGAGTAAGAGTTCTTGTGATATTTATCTTTAGTGTCTTTTTTGTCCTTTGCCCGTTGTCATTTTGAGTTTTGTCGCTCGTATTTCCCTCACTGGCTCTTGCTCTACATATAGCAGCAATGTGCCGACGACGACCACACGACCAGCAGCTTGCCCGTTTTGGACCCTTTCTTTGTGCACTCTCACATTTGCCCGAACAAAGTATATATAATAAAGTAGCCGCACTCAGTCCGTCGCCCTCTTTGACTGTTGCCAAGTGGTTCAGTCTCGAGCCGAGCGTTATGAGCGTAGCATCTCCACGCATGAATTTTTTGTGTTCTGCTTTGCGCTTATACACGAGATTTTTGTTATGCCGCCATAATGCTTTTAATGTAAAAAGATATGTGAAAATGGTGTAAAATGTGTGCACGTGCCAGTTAATATTTTGAAAAGAAAATGATGGAACGAGTCTGCGTGAGTTGATTTTCAACTACATAGCAGAGTTTGTGAAAACCATTTTAAGAAGGATGATTTTTATTTCGGAAAGGCAAATTAGCGAAGACAACTCCGAGATAGTGCACGTCCCCAAAAAATTTAATATGAATTAAGCCTCACACAAAGTATTGAGCTGGAGTTTAATACAAATCAGAAAGATTTTAGCTCCCAAACTGAGTAAGTACAGATTAAAGTGTGGCACGCAGACATCAAATAAAATATTGTGTTATTAAATGTTTAGGAAGGAAGTTGTTGAAGCGGGTATTTCGCTCGAAAATTTGCGACTGCAAATTAAGATTAATAGCTTGGAAAAATAAATATATAGTTTGAAGCAACAGCTGGACGAGGCAAACAATTTAAATGCTTCAATTAGTAATCTTTTTACGGCATCCAAGCTTCAACATTTGCGAATCGGAGGACAAGCCAGATGGACGCAGGATGACATTTCTGAAGACATTTGCCTTCAAGATGCGGGGCCACGCGCTTAACGGCAACTCTATAAAAAAGGCTTTCCGATTCCGCATGTAGGCACATTGCAAAGATGGTGCCAGTGTATTGACATTTAACCAGGGCGTTTAGACTTCGTGATTAATCTAATGGCAAACGCCCCAGAAATGGTTGAAGAAAACAAGGTGTGCACCCTTATGTTTGATGAGATGAAAGTGGCTTCATCTTTTGAGCGGGATGCGACGCGACATGCTGTTTCGCCGCCAAAAGAATATGTGCAGGTGGCAATGTTGCAAGGAGTCTTTAAATCCTGGAAACAGCCAGTATATTATTATTTACAGTCATGAAACGCACGATTACAAAATTATACACTGCTGGCTTCTATGTCGCAGCAACAGTGTCGGATATGGGCCCAGGAAATTGTAAATTGTGGAAAGAACTTGGAATTTCAACAGGTGAAAATGCGATTATGAATATTGTAAATTAAATCCTTATTGTTTTAAATGCAATCTTTCAGACAAAACATGGTTTGAGCATCCGTCTAATCCAGAGCTGAAGGTGTTCGTATTTGCAGACGTGCCACATCTTATAAAACTATTACGAAATCACTTTTTAGATGCTGGAATCCTTTGGAACGGAAAACACTTAACATCCGAGACCATAATGGAGAATTTCGGACAAACACCTTCACGTCTAAAATTCTGGTCGACAGCGTGTAAAGTTGGCAACCCAACTTTTGTCGAACACAAAAGCGAACGCTATTGAACGCTGTTATTCTCTGGGCAAGGAGGTGGATAACGCCTTGTAAACAGCGGAATTTATCAAGCTTGTCAATGACTGGTTTGACATTTTTAACTCAAAGTTTTCTAATCTAAATTATAGTTTTATGCCAGCAAAACCACCATATGGCTGTTCAACAGAAATGCAGCAACAACTGTTAAACAAAATGACAGCTTTTGTCAATTTTCCAATTGTCTCAAATTTGAAGGCGCATACACAATCTCAAGACTTGCCAATGAAAAATTGTCTGCCATTTCAAAAGGGAATCAAAATTAGCAACAACTCGCTTCAGCAAATGCATTTTTTTTTTTTTTTGTCTGAGCGGTATCGTAAAGAATACATTTAGGGTATTCAGTAGCTATGCTATGTGCGTAAAGTGCTAAAGTGATATATGAAAGCTTTACAACAAACACACAGAAGCATTTTAACACAGCAAACATGCCCCTGGGTATGTTTGCTACTATTGTACTATATGTGTTATTGAGTGGTTGCCAGACTATTTATAAAAACAGCTGCTTTCGAGATTATTGAATTAGTGAAATTAGGTCACACTAGGCGAGTTTTGGTTGTAAAAGTAAGTAAATTTTATGATTTATTAATTTAAAAGACTAAACTGATGTTTTTAACAGTGGAAAGGAAGAAAAAATACGAAATGATTTTCAATTCAAAAATTTGCAGCTGGGAAAAGAGGATAGAATGCAAAAATTAGAGCTAGAAGTAAAATATAAGAATGCCTAAGTGTTGATATAAATAAAAAAAACATTTATTTTCTGAATAATAAAGAAAGTTTTTCAATTATTATTTATGAAAACAACAACTTTTTCAGCTTATCAATTGCTCAATTCAATTTAACTTTCGATTGTATTGTCATCGAACTGGCAAACAGCTGACTTAGCACAAATACGACAAAAGAAACGTAAAAAGTGCACTCACTAGCTACACTGTATTATATATAACACTTAACGCACATAGCATAGCTACTGAATACCCTAATTATTACTTGCAGACTATCGCAAGATCTGCAAGAAAACTTTTTGGCGCTATGAGGTCGAAAGGTGGCCTTCATGAGCATCCTTCGCCTACTGACTTTAAGTTTAGGTTGCGAAAATATATTATTGGTAATTTAGAACAAAATTTCATTTAAACGTGAGTTCGTCAAATGTAGTAGCAACAAGAATGTCCAAACAGCAAAATTCCAATCTTCAATTGGAAGTCGTAGCGTAGCTGCCACTCGCTCTGAGAGCGCATTTCGTGCTTTTCTCGAGTTTCGTGTGTCATTCGCCAGCCACTTCTCTTGCGATCTTTGCTATGACATACTGTGTGTATGCGCCAGTAGCCAGCGATTTTGCAGCGCGCAGACCCTTGTTTTTTGGGCTGCTCGCCTGTTATCACATGCTTATGAGCGTGTGTATTCTTCATATGATCATATGGTATGCCTCCTTCCTTTTCGTTCTTGTGACCTAGCTGTAAAGCAGCAATACACAAATGTGTATTTATATCAACATACATACATATATTTTTATTTGAATGTGCGTTTTCATATGTTTTGCAGTTTTGGTGGTCTGGGCTTTGAAGTGATTTTTGCTATTTTGTTTGGGCTAGCTTCATAGCACTATATCCACATACATATATATTTCCATATGTTTGCAGTTTTGCTGGGATATAGGCTTTGTAGCGATTTTTGTTATTTTGCTTGGGCTGGCTATTGTTAGTGTGTTAGTGGCTTTGTATATCTACATGGCATATTTAGATGCATTCGTAGCAATTGCCATTGCATTCATTGACCTTTCTCTATTATCAATTAAATTTGGTTTATTTTGCCATCAAAAACCTAAAAAAACAATACTTCCAAGGCAGCTAAATATCATATGTTGTGCTGATCGACCATTTGAAGTATCAGGCGAACAGCAAAATAAACAAGCGTCTAGTAAAATAAGCAGGCAAAGATCAGTTTTGCATTGCTGGTCATACTAACTCTTTCATGTTTTCAGTTCTATGACACTTTCCAACAGTTTTGCCATCGCAACTACCAGCGATGCCTACAAATTGCGAAATTTTATTCACACGTGCAACACAAGAAAACGCTCGGCATAGCCAAATTTAACAAGCAAAAGCGACATACATATGTATGTAAGAATACGGCCGCGCACTGCACGCATATCCCTGCGGTACTGCTGGTGTCAAGGCATACCAAATTCTAGTCCTGTGGTGCATCACTAGTAGCTAGCTAAATCGTTAGCTTCGAGTAATGTAGAGGGCGTTAGGAAAATAAAACGAAAAACAAAACTAACCAGCCCTACGATGCATCACTAGTCGCTAGCTAAATCGTTAGGCACTAGTAATGCATAGAGTCGCTAGGCAAATAAAACGAAAAACACAAAATAAAATCATACGGTGCATCACTGCAAGCTAGCGATTTACCTAGCGAAAAGTAATGCATAGAGTCGCTAAGCAAATAAAAAAAAAAAACACAAAACAATCAAAGCGACAAAGGAACAGAACAAGACAAAGCGTGTGTGAAAAAGTTAACTGTTAATTAACTGGCTATAACCAGAATTTTGTCAATTTTTGTCTTCAAATTTGCATTGTCGCGAGCGCATTTTTCGGTGCAGTCATTAGTGAAAAGTTATCAAGCGAGTGCGGGTCATCACATCATAATTTTACAACCAATCAATTAATTAATTAATAAATCAATTACTGTACCATAATTGTAAGTACATAATTGAATATTATTTAAATAAACGTAGAATAAAGTTAAAATCAAATCAACAAAATATATATAATAATAATAATGAAGGTCACAAAGAAATTTGTTTGTAAAAGACATCTGAGGCGTTTGGTAAATAATGAAAAAAAAAGTGTTTAAACAAATTTATGAGCGCATGCCTGCAGGGTGCATCTGAGTTGCAAAGTTTTGACCATAGAAGTGATAGGGAAGCGGAAGTATCGTCCGATTCATTTACGTCGTTAATAGGTAAAAAAAAGAATACAGTAAAAGACATACAATTCAAATTAAATTTAATCTCTTTTTTACATTACAGACGCAATTTCTAAGTGCGATGTAGGGCCGCCGGAGCCGGAGCTGCGTAAGGCGATGCAACTCCAAAAAAAAAAGAATAATTAAGAAAAATAATATTAAGCCTAAGTAATTTTTGTAATTTGTAATTTTATTTAAATTTTCCTAGAGCTACAAGCTATACACTTTTAAGTTAATGCACTACTTGGTCACAATCAGGTTTTACATTTTAAACAGTTAAACTTAACTTTAAGGAACTATACAATTATATTTTAAAACTTAAAATACTAAATAAATTACTTCAATTAAGCAAATAATTTAAAACATTAAAAACATTTAACATAAGTAGCACTTTTTTTTATTCAAAATTTAAAAATAAATTAATTTTGTTAATATTTTAATTACCAATGTGTCTTCGTTTATATTTTGTACTTGCGTAAATGTAAGCAACTTGTACTAGCGAAATAGTTAGTTTGGGCGGCCTAACGATATTCCTAAGCCTTTGGCCCCAGGGAAATAGCTAGCGATGATCCTACTGCGAAAGGCCTAGAGCGAAAGCCTAACGAAAGAGTTAGCTTGGGCGTCCTAAGCCTTTGGCCCCAGGGATATCGTTAGCTAGTGGTAATGCACCGCCGTACCGCTCGGTACGCTCTGCGGACATTCTCTAGTTAAATTCGTTAGGTAAATACATTGCTGGTGGTGCGAGTGTGCACCAGTACTCATCACTGAGTTCTAGGCATATCGCTAGTCTAGCACCGGGACCGCGTACCGCAGGGTATATTTACATGTATGAATGTATGCTAAACACACACACACACATGTCATTTTGGTGCTGGGCCCACCAAAAATCTAGACTTAGTGTCTACGTAATTTTCCTATATCGCTTTTGTTCTTTCTTTTTGTGCGTGCAGTCCGCGGCCGTTTTCCTGTGTGGCTTCTGCTTTAGTATTTCGGCAAATGACTTGGGCAAATGCACGTGTGAATACACTTTCGCAATTTGTAGGCATCGCTGCATAGCTGTATGGTAGTTGCTATGGCAAAATGGTTGGAAAGTGTCATAAAGCTAAAAACATGAAAGAGTATGTATGACCAGCAATGCAAAACTGATAATTGCCTGCCTATTTTGCTAGACGCTTGTTTTTTGTGCTGTGCGCCTGATCAGCAAATGTTCGATGAGCACCAAAAACGCCTTGGAAGTATTGTTTTCCTGGTTTTTCTTAGGTTTTGTATGCAAATAATACAAATATGCACCAAATTTAATCAAAAATTGGCTGTTTAGCGTTTGCCGAAATTCATGTTAGTAGAGAAAGGTCAATGAATTTCATGGCAAATGGTACGCATACATACATTAAAATATGGACATGCATAGAGACAGGGACACACACATGCTTATGGTAGCTAGCCGAAACAAAAATCATATAAAATTCAATGTCTAGAAACCACAAAAACTGCATATATATATACATATATATATGTATGCTGTTATTAGTTCGCTCATTTGCTTTGCTGGTGCTAGGTCGACGCAATAGGATAAGCAATAAAATAAGCGCACATAAGGAATACAAGGAAAAAAAACGGGGGCACAGCAATCGAACAAGCCACTGCGCGCTAGAAAATCGCTGGCTAATGGCGCATACACACAGTATGGCTGGCTGGTTGTGCTATCAACAAATATGTCGTAGCAAAGTTAGCAAGAGAATGACACACGAAACACGAGAAAAGCACGAAATGCGCTCTCAGAGCATGTGGTAGCTACGCTACGACTTCCAATTGAAGGTTGGAATTTCGCTGTTTGGACGCTCTATCTGTATTCCATTCTTGTTGATATTAAGCAGGCTATCTAATTAAAAACTTAACTTTTATACGAAAATAAGGAGAAAGATAGTTTAAGCACTGTGCAGAGAATAATATAGAGGGGTCACGCCGTGCAGTGAATCTTATCATTCTGCACCCGTGTTATTGTATCCAGAGAGGCTTGCAGAACTCTCTCATTGCCTAACTTTGCAGAAAAAGTATACCGCACATAACTGCAAGTCATTCTGTTGCTTGCTTTGCTTCCAAATTGTGTGCAGCAGCACAGACTCGAGTCTCTGGATCTGACGTTTTTTGTATGTATGCGTTCGCATGTGAGCGAGCACGTAGTCAGTGTGAGCTCACATGTTTGTATGTGTGCGTATGCAGCCGCACTTCTTTATTGAGTGAGAGGGCGCGCCAGCGGCAAGCAAGAAACGGTAGAAATGCATGAGTATTTGTATGCGTGTGCGTTTGTTTCATTTCTTGGCGTTTGTTTCATTTCTTGGTTGGGCTAGCTTTGCCGAGATTTTTGATATTTTTGCTGTGCCCTGCATTTGCATGTGTGTGTTCATGTATGCAAACGCAGCACGTTTGTATGAGTGGTAATTGTTTTGGCATTTATTGAGCTGCCTCAACTGTTTTGATTTTGGCAATTTATGGTCAATTTGATGAAAATTAATAATTGGACAAAAAAAATTCAATGAGTGTTCGAACTCACAGGCGATGTGTTTACACCTTTTTGATTGTTACACTGTGCCTGTTTGATTCCTATGAACACATTAGTATAAATAACTATATATTTGATGTGATGATTTATAATTACATTAAAATATTTTATATATTTTTAAGCAAGCTATAAGGCCTTAAGGCTGAGATTATTATTAATAAATAGTATGGAAGTTTTTATTGAATAAAAATAGCTCAGAAATTTCAGAGAAGCCGAAGCTTGCTGTGCTCACTGCGGCATGAACAACACGGCGTCATACAAAGGTTGTCGTGTGTACAAGCAAACAGCCCAACGCCAGTTTCAACGCAGCGCACCCCATCCTATCCTAAGTCCACGTATTTACTCCGGTAGCCAGCCAATCAGCCACGTTACTGATGGAGTAAGTTATGCCAGCCGCTTCCACATTGGCAATGGTACTCAGTATCCCCAATTGAACTCTCCAAACCAGAAGCCAACACCACCCATCAGCGAGGAATCCATAATGAGAAAAGTGGAAGTCCTCATTCAGCAAATGGTTATGCCAAAGACTATTTAACATAAAGATTGGTTTTAAGAATTGTTCAAGTTAACATGCTGTAAACCAAGTCGCAACCACGAAGCGGACAAACTAACGAGTAGAAAAGTCGGTTTCCCCTAGCGAAAAGCAACTGCGCTTGTTTTGATTATTGCTTCTTTGTTTACAATACACACCCAGTAGTGCTTCGGAGCAATCACTGAGAGCTCCAGGAGGCCTCCTTTGCGAGGTATGGAGAACTCCCTATTACTCCCTATACTCGTGTGTAAATACACGTAAAATCGACTAATAGCTTTTTACATTGCGTGTCATTGGAAGGGAGTAGTCCCATAATCTCCCAAAGGAGCAATAGAAGAGATCTCCTATAATCTCCCAAAGGAGCAATAGAAGAGATCTCCTGGTTACCTCCTTATAGAGCAATAGAAGAGATCTCTTTTTAGCCTCCCTATAGAGCAATAAAAGAGATCTCCTAATCTACACGAGAAAGCAAAATTATAAAAACATTTAATAATTAAATGTTATTTTATTATTATATTAAGGGTATAAAAAGGGGTGAATTTTATAAGTTACCGAACATAAATTTTTTAAATAAAACATAATTTTTCACTGCAACTTTGCCCTTTGTGCCATCCCAATTAATTTTTAATATAACGTCTTCCTTGAAGATTTCGTCTATTATTGTTGGTATATTTTTATTTGAAAATGTTTGTTTCAAATAGCATAACTGAAAAGAAATAAGATTCATTGCATCTATTGCAGTGTTGTCCAAAGTTTGAAAAGGCAGCCACGCGTGGTTGGCAAGAAAAATTCTGCCGGCGTAGCAGCCGACACATGTATAGAGAGAGAGAATATGTGTATTCTATAAATAGAACGCTCGGCAGCTTGTTCTCTTACGATGCGCGTGTTCGGCTGCATTTGCTCTCTCGACTCATGTGTTCGGCTGAAGCTCAAAAGTCAAACGCGCAGTCATTCGCTATGCTGCATTGCAAAAAAAATGTTTCACGTTGCCTTCGTGTTTCGCTGCTTCGCACACAAGCGCAATGTTTCATTGTGTGAGTTTGGACACCACTGATCTATTGTAAAGTAAACATACATATTCATTCATAAACTGCTTACAATGTCGTGTTTCGCGAAACGCTAATTTTTATAGCCCATACTGCTAATTTTTCATCAATTGTTTGTTTTACACTCTCAACACTTTCAGTTTCTGCCGCTCTTTCTTCGCAAACTAATAAATTGTTTGTTCTGTTAGTTTGCTGTTCATTTGCAACATTTTGATCTGTTGAAACTCAATAGGAATCTAATTTTTTTTTCTTTTTGAATAAAAATTATCACAAATGATGCAGTCTGTTCAAAAACCACACTTCAATTGACAATTTTATTGAAGCACAAGAATCATGAGCAGCCAAACGAAGAAACAAACAAGAAGAAATAACGGCATTAAACAGTTAAAAAAATATTCAAATCTCTCTTATACCTCAAAAGCGAGCAATAAAGGAGATTTGTCAGTATTTATTTTCTTAAGAAAGAAATTACGTAGATAATTTTTAACAAATCTCTCTTATTGCTCGCTTTAGAGAAAAATATTAACAAATCTCCCTTATTGCTCCGAAAAAAGACATAGGCGAGTAATCACTCATTCCTCCTGTAGGGATATCTCGCTTTAAGTACTACTGGGCATGCCGCCATGTTTTTTTGGCTTGTTTTTGTTTTGCATTGCTGTCTTGTTGCTGTGTAATGCCTAAACACTAAGTCAGTTCTTTTATTCGTGTTATTTTGCCACTGAAGCACTTGAATTTATCATTTTATACAAACTTATTAATTGCAATGCATGATGTTAGATGTAATTAGGTTATTTATTTATGTTTGCAATCCATTTTTATGTATTTATGTAAGGCCTTTTTGATTACAATATTATAGTAATGGTAATTAAATTAATGACAATATAAAAAGACCAACTAACTGTTACATTCTCGTTTTCTAATTAACATAATTTCAAAAATTAAACTCGCATTTGTGTAAAACAATGATTAAATGCAACAGTTTTTAGAAATACAACTAAATTAAGCTGATTTGATGGCGTGCGCTGCTTTTAAGCCGTAAGATTGGATGTATGTTTCTGAAAATATACAAAAACTATATCAATATAATACTTCATAAAGTATACAAATATGTAAAAAACTTATCTCTTTATATTGCGTTTAAGTCAAGCAAGCCTGCTAATATGTTCAAACGACAAGTGAACCCGTCCTATCGCTCCAGTTGAAATCTTTAACATGACGTTCAGTCCAGCGCAAATTTCCTCGCAATAAACCATAAATATCTTTTAGCTTGTAAAAGCGCGCAAAGCTATTTTTTGTTGTTGTTTTCACTTGCCGCACTTTTTGTAACGCACGTCACTTACATTTATTTTTGATTTGTTTTCATTCCATAGAATAAGAAACAACGTCAAACAACAATAGTTAATCTAATTAATGCCAATAAAGATTCAAAATAATAAGCCAAAAAATTATAGATTTATTTTATTTTTATTAAAAGAAAATCGTCATAATAAAATTACAATTTCTTAAATATGATTTTTAATTATTTTGTTTTACATATTTTCTTAAAAGTAATTAATAATATATTTGATAAAACATTTCAATTTTGAATATAAATACATTTATAATAACATATTAACATGCAAAATATATTTTCAATTTGCCGCCGGCAAAACGGCAACAGCTGACTGCAAAAAAATGTAGGTCAAGTTCATCTTTGTGTGTATGCATGTGCGTGTGCCATTCGATAATAGGCAAAACGCAACAACAACACGAAGCCACGCATACATGCGTTTGAACGTTCTTCATACATATATTTTTAAATACATGTGCGTTTTCATATGTTTGCAGTTTTGGTCGGCTTGGGCTTTGTAAAATTTTTTTTATATTTCGTTTTTCTAGCTCCCGTGAGATTGTGTGTGCGTCCCTGTATATCTACATGTGCATATTTAAATGTATGCGTAGCATTTGCCATGGCATTCATTGACCTTTCTCTATTATTATGAATTTCGGCAAATGCTAAACAGCCAAATATTTAGATTAAATTTGTATTATTTGCCTACAAAAACCTAAGAAAAATCAGAAAAACGATACTTCCAAGGCTTTTTTGGTGCTCATCGAACATTTGCTGATCAGGCGCACACATGATACAATTATACAAGGTAGTCCACTCGGCAAAATCATAGTCCCTTAATATAAGTGCGAGTGAAAGAGCGTTGAAAGCGTTGAAATGTGAGTGTGAGTGAAACGGCTACACAGTGCGTCGATTAACCCAGTTCGACAAGCAGGCACGCACTGAAAATGAGGGACCAAAACCGAATGACTTCTGCAGCCGAGTGGACTACCTTGTATAATTGTATCATGGGCGCACAGCACAAAAAACAAGCGTCTAGTAAAATAGGCAGTCAAATATCAGTTTTGCATTGCTGGTCATACATACTCTTTCATGTTTTTAGCTCTATGACACTTTCCAACAATTTTGCCATCGCAACTATCATACAGTTATGCAGCGATGCGCAAAAGTGCCGAAAGTGTATTCAATAATGCATTTGAAAAAAAGTAAACAGAAAAACTAACAAAAATCTCAACGAGCAGGCCCAGCAAGAATGAAGCAAACGCACATGCATACACATACTAACACATTTTTACCGTCCTTGTTTTCCACTGGCCCGCCGCCACTCCTTTAATACACCGGCCGCTGAACGCAAAGCAGAACTCAAACAAACCAAGCAACGAGCTGGCTTGTCGTAGATAAGACACACAAATTGCGCAAAGTAAAAATACCCTTTGTCCTAATATTCAGTTATAGTCAATAATAACTCAAATATATTATTTTAATATATTGATAGTTTATTTTCAATATATGAATACCAAATACGTTTACTTTAGTGTTAGTTAATTTATTTATATACAACTTGTTTTATAAGTTGTGAAAACCCAAACTCATTGCCAACATATAAATAAGCATATAAACCAGACAATATATTAAAGTATCTAACGTTTATTTGTTAAATTGCACAAAGTTCATATAAAGTCTATACCACCCTTTCTTGTTGAGCAGCAGCAAGCAGATTGAAGCAAAAGTCTTAAATTGCCGATTTCAAATTTTGTGACAACAACAAGAGAAACGAAGTGCGCTTCGCACACTTTGCAGTCACAACAAAAAGCTAAACAATGATGGCCGACTTCGCACCAGCTGGGATTGTAGCGAGTGAAGTAGCAAAACAAGTGATAGAAAATACTGGCTAATTGTTGTTTCCCCTTCGCGTTCGCTTCAAAATTGCATAATGTTAACTAACATACTTGTTAACATTTTATTATTATTATTTCAGTATTGCAGTGTTAGTTGGTCAATGGGTTACGTATACTTAACATTGACGTAAATACATTTATGACGTGTCAAATCGGAAAGGGAGGTATGTTAAAGAACGAGCGTTCGTTGAAATGGGTCTCTGCAACAAGGAGTACATCAATGTTGTTTGTTTTGAGAAAATGCTCGACTTCGGGCCTCCTTTGACAAAGACCGTTTGCATTCCTAACGGTCATGTTCCTGCAAATTATCGGCCAGCACAAAATATGATATTGACTGCCTTGGAAGTATTGCTTTTTAGGTTTTTGTAGGTAAAATACACCAAATTTAATTGATAATAGAGAAAGGTCAATGAATGCCATGGCAAATGCTACGAATACATCTAAATATGCCATGTAGATATACAAATGCACTAACACACTAACACTAGCCAGCCCAAGCAAAATAACAAAAATCGCTACAAAGCCTTTATCCCAGCAAAACTGCAAACATACATATGGAAATATATATGTAAGTGGATGTAATGCTATGAAGCTATGGCAACATCGCAAAATTGATTATGGAACCCAGCCCAAACAAAATAGCAAAAATCACTTCAAAGCCCCGACCATCAAAACTGCAAAACATATGAAAACACACATTTATATAGAAATATATGTATGTTGATATGTACACATTTGTGTATTGCTGCTTTACAGCTGGGTCACAAGAACGAAAAGGAAGGAGGCATACCATATGATCATATGAAGAATACACACGCTCATAAGCATGTGATAAAAGGCGATCAGCCCAAAACACAAGGGTCTGCGCGCTGCAAAATCGCTGGCTACTGGCGCATACACACAGAACGGCTGGCTGGCTGTGCTATGAAGAAAAAATGTGTAGCACAGTCGGCAAGCCGAGTGACTTGGAAATCGGGCACGAAATGCGCTGGCAGAGAAACAGCGCTCTGGGAGAGAGGTGTCGCCACGATTTCATAGTCCAACTGGCAGTCAGAATTTGGCCTCATAACGACTCTGTATAAGCTTCATACTTGTTGATTTCCAGGGCGCGTTAACATTTAGGGTATTCAGTAGCTATGCTATGTGCGTAAAGTGTTATATATAATACAGTGTAGCTAGTGAGTGCACTTTTTACGTTTCTTTTGTCGTATTTGTGCTAAATCAGCTGTTTGCCAGTTCGATGACAATACAATCGAAAGTTAAACTGAATTGAGCAATTGATAAGCTGAAAAAGTTGTTGTTTTCATAAATAATAATTGAAAAACTTTCTTTATTATTCAGAAAATAAATGTTTTTTTATATATATCAACACTTAAGCATTCTTATATTTTACTTCTAGCTCTAATTTTTGCATTCTATCCTCTTTTCCCAGCTGCAAATTTTTGAATTGAAAATCATTTCGTATTTTTTCTTCCTTTCCACTGTTAAAAACATCAGTTTAGTCTTTTAAATTAATAAATCATAAAATTTACTTACTTTTACAACCAAAACTCGCCTAGTGTGACCTAATTTCACTAATTCAATAATCTCGAAAGCAGCTGTTTTTATAAATAGTCTGGCAACCACTCAATAACACATATAGTACAATAGTAGCAAACATACCCAGGGGCATGTTTGCTGTGTTAAAAATGCTTCTGTGTGTTTGTTGTAAAGCTTTCATATAACACTTTAGCACTTTACGCACATAGCATAGCTACTGAATACCCTAATTAACATTTCTGTTATTCCGTCTTACTGTTAGTTGGTCAATGACGTATTCGTCAATTACTCCACGAAATTTAGCCATTGTCAAAACATGACAGATTCTAAATAAAGAATGTTCCCAAAAAAAAAAAAAAAAAAAAAAAATTTCGAAATCCAAATTACAAAGCAGTTAGTTGATGCGCGCCAAACGGTCTAGTGCAATTCTGTTTTGCTTTTTTTGTGAATACACACACACACAGACTAACATGGCGAATATACATATGTATTTAACATGAGAATGTACTGAAGAATGATGAATGTTGGATACCCTAATATAATATAAGTGCTATTGTGGATATGTAGTTCAATATTATATTTTGATTTTTTGCATATTTTGATTAGCATAAGTTGGCGCTTAGCAAACAATTGAAAAATGAAGGAAAATAGTTTAATAACAGAACATCGTTCAATGTTATTACAGCGTCGAGCGGCAAAATTGTTACTATAGCAAATAAGTTTGTTCGTAATAGTATTTTCTTGTGTTGCTGTTTGTGGGCATACAAATTTGAATTCATAGATTTCTGGGTGGTGACATATTGTTATTGCTACTTGTAAGAAATACTTTATCTAACATGCGTTGTTTTGATATGGATTGATTATAAATATATAAAACATGTTAATCAGCCATGCTCCGGTTATCGCAAAATTTTGCGTTTTACGATTTGGGCAAATTCGTACGAATTCAGTTTTGCGTGCTCGGGTTTTCGCAACTATTTAGCTATCGATAAAATTCCATATCGAACTGAAAAAAACAGCTGTTTTGCTCTTGTTTACTTTTTACTAACGGAAATATTTTGAGATAATGCCGTGTGTTTTTGCAATTGCAATCTTTTCATAAGCAACATCTGCGGAATAATGGCTCTGTATTAAATATGTCAGATGAAATGTAAGCTATTTTTTTCTTATGGTGCATTTACACTAGTTGATGCAGCGTCAATTCTAGCTATATCAACAATTGATATCCAACGTCAACGCATTTGTTGTGTTTACATTAGTTGACTGAGTTGACAAAAAAATCGGGTTGCCAACTAATTTTCGAGTTGAGCAACGCGCAAGATGCCAACGCGTTGATATTGAAGTTGAGAGTAATTTACACCAGTTGATATCCACATCGTTGACATTCACGTTGCTAAGCATTTTTCGTTGCCGTCGATATTGTGAATGTATCGAAACTGATTGTAATCGATATTGTGTTGTTTTGTTAATTGAAAAAAGTAAAAAAGTGGTAAGTACTAATGCATATGTAACTTAAAACTAATTGATAAGCAATTTGTTTACTTTAGAATAAAATCAGAACAATGGCAACAGCGAAGAAGATGAAAATAGCGGCAGCAGTGGTTTTGATTCTAGCAACTGAAGCAGGTCTACTTTCGATATTAAAATATGGTTCAATAAATATGCATAAAAATAAATAAAATTGTATTTTTAAATAGCTTTTTATTACTAATTATTGTTTTTTATAGACTGCACAGTTGAAAAAGCAGACAACATTAATAAAAACGGGTGGCGAAGCGAAGTGCTGCCACCTATAATATGTACATAAAGTTTGTCAACACAAAGCAAAAGAATGAACATGAGCTCAACTTAATTTTGTGTTTTCAACGCGCCGATTGTGACTTCAACTGTTGACACAAAGTGTTTACACTATGTTTACACTCAGAGCAACAATTGATGATTTTCGCATTGTCAATCTACTGTCAACGCAAAAGTTGATCAAGTTGATAGCTGTTCACACTAGGATTGATAAAGTTGATATCAACGTTGACTTGTTTATCAACTAGTGTAAATGCAGCATTAGTTACAGACCTTAAGTAATTGTTGTACTGTTTTATATTCAGATTTTAAGAGTCATTTCGAATTACCAAAATTTCTTTTTTGGAAATTCTGTCTAAAATACGTTCACAGATGAAAAAATCGTCCATTGTCAAAACAATACAACTGGGAATTGTATTACGCTATCTTGCCACTGGTTCATACCAGTACACCCTTGCAAAGGATAACCATATCAATGTCGGAAGGATTTTGGCAAAACGCTGCACAGCATTATTCCGATATTGGAGAAAACAATATGCCCAACTGAAATTAAAATGGCATTGGCTCAAGAACAACTGATTCAATCTATTGAATATTTTTTTGAAAAATACAAGCTTCCTGGCGTTGTTGCGTGTGTGGATGGAACGCACATTCGAATTAAAAAACCCTTAAATAATGAATCTGTATTCTTTAATAGAAAAAGCTTTTTCAGTATGAACGCTATGGTGGTAAGATACAAATAATTTATTTAAAATTCATCTTGTAATTACATTTTTCTTCTTAGGTCTGCAATCACAAAATGGAAATATTGGCTATTGATGCAACACATCCAGGTTCCTGCCATGATTCATTTATTTGGATGAATAGCACCGCTAGGGAGTATTTGTCTACATTTAATGGACATTTTGTATTGGCAGACGCTGGATATGCGTTGGAAACATTTGTATTAACACCGTACCGAACTGCAGAATCTGGATCCATGGAGCATAATTTCAATAAAAAAAACATTTGGGGTGTTCAACAGCTCTGTTTCATCTTTTCATGTTTCAAAGTTGAAACGATTAGCTCGTGAACGGCATTTTGGGTGTCAATGCGTTTCAAGTTTGTGCAGTCAGCTGTTGCTGTTTACCGCGGTTATACATTATTTATAAAAAATGCTTTTTAAAAGTGCTAAAGATATGCTATGCGATGCTTTAGCAAAGCAAGTTATTAGAGAAATAGAGGATATTGAAGGTGAGAAGAGCTCGTTGTTTGAATTAGTTGCTCAATTACATGCTTTTAACATTTGGCGGCCATTAATCATATGTGTTCATACTTTTTTGCACAAAAATACACCAAATATACTATGAAGTACTGAATATGGATAGCAAATATCGACTAAATATCGTGCACTTCTCATCTTTACTTTGTTGAAACTTGAAACACTTTTTGTATACATAGGCTGGGGTGTTTCAACTAGAGATGGGATCGGGAAAGAAATTGCTTCCCATCCCATTCCGTCCCGAAATCAAATTCGCTTTTCCCATCCCGAATGTCCCGAAAAATTTTGTGTCTATCCCACGGGTCCCGACATTTTCCCGACATTTTTTTTTTCAAATAAGTGTGTAAATATTTTTTTAAAAATATAATCTTTAGATTTAAATTTTTGTTTAAAACAATATTCTCTCAAAATTTCTACCAATCAATCGAGTTCTTCTCTCTTCCAAAATTTCTTCACTTTTCTTGGCAATTAATTGCTGCACCAACTATTGGAAATGAGTGACCGAATTTCGTAATAGTGAAAATACATCTAAATGCTCCCATATATTGCACTTGCGATATATCGTGTCACTAAAAAATTCAATCGGTGGGTAATTTCGATAAATACAGAACATTTATGGACAACATTTTGTTTAGGTCCCGACGGATTTTCGGGTCCCGACAGGTTTACCGGGTCCCGCGGGAATTTCGGGATCGACCACTTATCCCGACTTTCCCGGATTTTTTTAAAATCGCTCCCATCCCGTCCGATCCCGATAATTTTTTCGGGACCCGCGGGATTCCCGAAAATCCCGATCCCGACGCCCATCTCTAGTTTCAACGTTTCAAGAAATTTTTTATGTACATACATATGTTTCAACTTTGAAACGTGAAACGATGAAACGAGCTGTTTAACACCCCAATTGTGCTGCTCGAAACATCGTGGAGCGAACTATTGGTATTCTTAAAAGTAGGTTTCGGTGCCTTCAACGACATTTAAATTACGAGTCAAAATTCGCGTGCAGCATTATAAATGTTTGCTGCGCCTTGCACAATATTTGCCGCAGAGTTAATTCACCAGCTCCAGAGAATATTGATTGGGCTGATCCTCTGGACATTGAAAATGTATTTGAATACGAAGATAATGTACCATCCAACAGTGTCAGAGATGAGATAGCACGTAGTCTTTCTCAATAATTATATGTATTAATAAAAAAAATGTAATAAAGAATACATACTGAATAAATAAACAAATTGCATTTTATTTAGATAAAAAGCCACAGTCTAACAAACTATTTACATTATTTGCTCAGAGAATTTAGCATCAATTTAAGTATCTCTAGTTCCTCTTTCTATTTCCTCCATTTTTTTTAAAATGGTGGGCTTGCTGCTCTTTCATTTCTTTTAGGGTGTCAGCCACGTCTTTTAAACATTTGGACTGTTCGGCACAAATGTTATCCAGATCCGAAGGGACTGATTGACGAGCACGTTTTTGTTGTAGCTCATCGTCAACCAAGTTTGCTGGATCGACAGGTCCTTCGGAGTAGAGGTGGGCACGGGCCGGGCCTGGGGCCCGGCGGGCCTCGGCCCAAAATATCGGGCCCCGGGCCTAAAAATCATTTTTGGGCTTTTTACGTGCGGGCCCGTGCTTTAGCTCAAAAGCCCGGCAAGCCCGGCGAACGGCTTTTTTCTCCATCAGGGATAATTCTAAATGAAAAAAGTACAAGATTGAAAAGCCACAACCTTGACAAACTTATGTTTTTGTATAAATAATAAACAAATATGTAAATTTTGTATTTAAACTTAAGCTTGTTAAAAAAAACATATAATATACTTAATTTGAAAAAAAATATTTATCAGCTTATTGTCCTTTTTGAATATTATTATCTGATGTTTTTATGCCGGGCCGGGCCGGGCTTTTTTGAAAATAACCCGGGCCGGGCCTCTCTTTTTGAGGCCCGTGCCCATCTCTACTTCGGAGGTTCAGGATTCTTTTGTTGCAAGCCAAACGTTTCTCCTCCTACTCTATCAACCATTTCAAAAAGAATTACCTCTTGACAGGAAGGCCCTCCTCTTGTGCTTTTTATTTCTTTCTTATTTTTGGCCAACTTCTTGCGAACCACAATTTTCCAATCCGACCAAACCTAAATAAATATATTTATGTTAATCAGATTTACAATGTACATTTGCATTACTTGCCTTCTTCCACCCAGAAACATCTTTAACTGGAGGTCCAGCAGCATTTAAATTGTTTGCCAATTGTGACAACTTGGCTTCAACAACTGCCCGGTCTCCTTTGGTATAACCCTTGGCCATTTCCGGGTTATCTTTCATAAATAAGATCAAGATCCCGTCTTGAGACGCTGTTTTATGTTTACCCCTACAAATTTACCAATTTATTAAAAATTCTATCCTTTTATTTAAAAATACATACATTTGTACTTAACGATTTGTTTTTGCCAGCTGACAGGGCTGCCGTTCACCAAAATTTTTTTTTTTTTTCATCGAGTATCGAAAACTATACCTCAATATTTCACACTACAACTTCAATTTTATTTCCGTTTAAATAATTCATCTCCGGAAATATTTATATTACAATATTTTTAATCATTATTAAATAATATTAATAAGTGTTTCATTGAATTTCACATTCACCGGTGTATGTTGGTAGCCCTAGCCAACTTGCACATATCGAATATTTATTAGGTCTGTTCGATAGCTGCACTAGGTTGCCCTAGAGCAGTGTTGTCCAAAGTTTGAAAAGGCAGCCACGCGTGGTTGGCAAGAAAAATTCTGCCGGCGTAGCAGCCGACACATGTATAGAGAGAGAGAATATGTGTATTCTATAAATAGAACGCTCGGCAGCTTGTTCTCTTACGATGCGCGTGTTCGGCTGCATTTGCTCTCTCGACTCATGTGTTCGGCTGAAGCTCAAAAGTCAAACGCGCAGTCATTCGCTAAGCTGCATTGCAAAAAAAATTTTCATTTTTTTAGAGTACACTAGTTCACAAAAAAGTGTTCGATAGCTGCCCTTTCTTACACTAAACTGTTCTGCCCTGTGTTTTTTAGTGTGCCCTGACTTACACTTTTCTGCACTTTTCTACACCACCAAAAATCAAGAGCAGAAAAGTCTAAAACAACAAAACAGCTGTTTTGTGTCAGCTACGGTTTTGAGCTCTGCAAATCAGTTTAACATTGCAAGTTTTAACAATAATACATTATGTCAAATGAGTTTATTTTATAACTTTTTATACAGTATGCATAGCCTGAAGTATATTCAGAGCAGGAAGCAGCAGCTGCCGACTCAATGAAAATAAAGAAAAGGCTATTTGGGTGAATTCAAGCCCAAATTACTCTTGTAGCTCGCAAATGCGTTTGAAATTTTTATCCGTGTAGGTTGGAATAGTTTTTGTCAAATAGTCCATCACACAATTTCTTTTTCCTATCGGGAAATCTAACAATTGCACCATTAATAAATCCTCTTCTTCATCACCACTTGGATCAGAGGAGCTTGCAATAATTTAATCATCACTGTCGTCATCAATTAACTAACTTATAGTGAAATTTTCATTGTTATTCAAACTCATGTTAGTCATGTCAGACAGCTGTTGCTTCATTTGCTCTAACTTACACCTCTTTTGTGCGGCAGTAGTTCTACACTTTTTTACACTCAAAATTTTCAGGGTTGTATTTTTCGTGTTCTGTTCTGCACTGCACTACCCTACACTTTCTACTATCAAACAGACCTATTGATAATTCTGAATTCGCGATTTGTTGTTGCTTGGCTCAATTTGGCAGCGATGCAATTTTATGTGTGCTCAGAAATAAATGTATTAAAATTATAAATGAATCATAAATTTAATTTCTAATTTAATATATATGAGCTTAAAAGATAATCAAATAGGGAAACATTTTGTTTTTGGCCGTATAAATAATTATTTGTTTGATATTTGTAATTTACTTTTGAATTCGCATGCTCGTTCACTGCCGGTTTGGAATCGCAAAATTCTTGCGTTTTGTGAAAACCGGAGCACAAGTTTTTGCGTTTTTGCGTCAAATCGCAAAATTTTGCGCTTTGCGATAACCGGAGCACGGCCCAATGTAATTATGTGCTAAATGTGAGTTTTTGTAGTTAAGTATTTGCCGCTATCAGATAAACATGTCTTTGTTTTTATACTCGTTACCAAAGGTAAAGAGTATATTGGTTTTGTGCAATGTCCGTCATGGTGTCTGTCCGTCTGTCCGTCCGTATGTGTGCAAGTTTTTTCCACACCCTTCAAGCTAGAGACTTGAAACTTTCCAATTCTCTTTCTCTATGGGATAGTAAATTAAAGTGTCAAGATGGGGGTTCTACGATAACTGGGGGGCTGGCAAATCGATAAATTCGATAACTCAAAACCGATAAATCCACATATTTCGCACATCCTTACAGCTAGAAGTACCAAATTTGGTAAGGTGATAGCTACTAGCAACCCCCAAAAAACTGCATCAAAAATTTTTGATTGGATTTACGCCCACCCATTCCGCCCCCAGCCCCCCCGCAATTTGAAGTAAAAAAAAAAGCCTATATCTCCCACATTTTTTGAGCTATAGCCACCAAATTTGGTGCCAAGAGGAAAAGCTTATATCTCCCACAGTTTTTGAGCTAGAATCACAAAATTTGATGCCCTCAAAAATGATGACCCTCCAAAAATGGTGCTGTTTGGAAAATGTGAACAAAATCACACATCGTTCTATCTCTTTTTTTTCTCAGAAAAACAAGACGATAAAGCAATATCGAGAGAGCAATTATGCTACATATCTCTCTTACACTCGCGTGGTCTTATCAACAGGCTCCTTCTGTTACGCATGACACAACCATGTATAGTTCAACCCAAGGCGTATTTAAATAAATACGCCTTGGCTCAACCATGGGCTAGCTTTGCCGAGATTTTTATACTCGATACCGAAGGTAAAGAGTATATTGGTTTTGTGCAATGTCCGTCATGGTGTCTGTCCGTCTGTCCGTCTGTCCGTCCGTATGGTTGCAAGTTTTTTCCACACCCTTCAAGCTAGAGACTTGAAACTTTCCAATTCTCTTTATCTATGGGATAGTAAATTAAAGTGTCAAGATCGGGGTTCTACGATAACTGGGGGGCTGGCAAATCGATAAATTCGATAACTCAAAACCGATAAATCCACATATTTCGCACATCCTTACAGCTATAAGTACCAAATTTGGTAAGAAGATAGCTATTAGCAACCCCCAAAAAACTGCATCAAAAATTTTGGAGCCACGCCCCCCATTCCGCCCCCAGCCCCCAGCCCCCTCGCATTTTAAAGTCAAAATAGCCCATATCTCCCACAGTTTTTGAGCTATAGCTACCAAATTTGGTGCCAAGATAGGTGATGATGACCCCCTAAAAACCGCACCAAAAGTTTGGATGCCACGCCCACCGATACTGCCCTAGCCGCCCCCATCCACCCCAACGCTTCGTCAAAAACGGGAATGCGTGTATCTTCCAGAGTTGTGGAGCTAGAGCCTCCAAATTTGGTGGGAAGATAGCTGTTAACGACCCCCAAAAAACTGCATCAAAGTTTTGGAGCCACGCCCACCCATTACGCCCCCAGCCCCCCGCATTTTGAAATCAGAAATGGCTATATCTCCCACAGTTTTTGAGCTATAGCCACCAAATTCGGTGCCAAGATAGGTGATGATGACCCCCTAAAAACCGCACCAAAAGTTTGGATACCACGCCCACCGATACTGCCCTAGCCACCCCCATCCACCCCAACGCTTCGTCAAAAACGGGAATGAGTGTATCTTCCAGAGTTGTGGAGCTAAAGCCACCAAATTTGGTAAGAAGATAGCTGGCAACGACCCCCAAAAATCTGCATCAAAGTTTTGGAGCCACGCCCTCCATTTCGCCCCCCTTTCTCCACTTTTTACAATTTTCGAGCTAGAGTCACCAAATTTGGTATGAAGATAGCAATTGACATTCCACAAAGATCTGCATCAAAAATTTGGATGCCACGCCCACCCATACCACCCCCAACCCCCCTTTCCCCAATTTTTACAAATTTCGAGCTAGAGTCACCAAATTTGGTATGAAGATAGCAATTGATATTTCTCAAAGATCTGCATCAAAAATTTGGATGCCACGCCCACCCATACCGCCCCCAGCCCCCCTTGCCACACTTTTTACAAACTTCGAGCTAGAGTCACCAAATTTGGTATGTAGATAGCAATTGACATTTCAGAAAGATCTGCATCAAAAATTTGGATGCCTCGCCCACCCATACCGCCCCAGCCCCCCCCCTTTCCCCACCTTTTGGAATGGGTGGGCGTGGCTCCAAAATTTTTGATGCAGTTTTTTGGGGGTTGTTAGTAGCTATCTTCTTACCAAATTTGGTAGTTCTAGCTGCAAGGATGTGCGAAATATGTGGATTTATCGGTTTTGAGTTATCGAATTTATCGATTTGCCAGCCCCCCAGAACCCCAATCTTAGAACCCCAATCTTGACACTTCAGTAACGAGTAGAAATATAACTGAAGGCTTATTGGTTACAATTTGGTCAGACATAAATGTGATAATGCACCGACAGCAGTTCTTGATTATTCTATTACAGTCGAACTCCCATATAACGAAGCTTCAGGGAACAATAAAAAACTTCGTTATAGAGAAATTTCGTTACATAGAATGGGCTTTTGACTGAATCAAATTGCAGGATTCTGATTTTTGACTTCGTTGTATAGGAAATTCGTTATACGGAAGTTCGTTACATGGAAGTTCGACTGTTGTATAAAAGACCTAAGATTCGTAAGAATAAATCAGTTTCTATTTAGAACTCAACTGAACATCTTTTTCAAAAAGTATGCAATTGAGAAATAACTAAAAATAGTTTAATAACAAATCATCTTCCAACATTATAAGAGTATCCAACATTTATCATTCGTCTAGTGCAATTCTTTATTGCTTCTTTTCTGAATATACACACACACACACTTACAGACTAACATAGCGGACTTCTTTAATAAGAGAATGAACTGACGAATGATGAATCCAAATTCAAAAAGTAAACCCAAATTCAATAAAATATTATTTCTGTTCAGGAAAACGTGCTCATAGCAATAATGCAGGTACAAGCACACCAACAAACAGGTATTAAAACATCACCCGTGAGTTTCAACACTCATTGATTTTTTTATGCTTAATGCATAACTGCAGGATAAATTAGTCTATAACAGAACGTGGTGACCTTTTCTCAATTGCAAGATATGTAAGTACTATTTCATCTACCATCTAAACGCACTTCAGGGTCGCATTCAGCGCAAAAATATTTACTTTTCACATCAAATAGACATTACTTGTGTTACTAGATAGTTCAGCTATTTTGCCTGTCAAAAATATCTGCCCATTAAAATCCTGCACCTCTGGATCCTCAAATTAATACAGGGTGAAAAAATCGACAATATAACAATATAAGAAATTACATTACCTCTATTGTCAATTCCTTGGCTAAAGCTTCAGCAATTACATTTCTTCTTTTCGGTTAACGTAATATTTGTTTTTGCGCTCCACCCGCATAAGGAAAAGCTTCGCAAACTTCCTCTAACCGAATGAGTCAACAAAAAAATATCGTTGAAATTGAAGTGGCAAACAAAGCAATTTAAATATATATGCGTAAAAGCCGTGAAGCGACCTTCACATTGAATGCTGCTAAGTAACAAAATAAGGTTAAGAACAAAAAAAATAATGTTGTCAGCAGGTGTCAACGCACCCAAACTCATTTGTGAGTGACCTTTTAAGGTTTTCATACGCTGATTACAACGGTAATGAGTATATTGGTTTTGTACAATGTCCGCCATGTTGTCTGTCCGATTGTTTGAATGCAACTTTTTCAACACTCGTAATGCAAGAGTCTTGAGACTTTCTTTATCTATGGGCGGGACACATATAGTGTCAAGATTGGGTTGCTACTCCTACTGGATGAGAGGCTGCGAAATCGAAAAAATCAATAGCTGAAAATCAATAAATCCGCATAATTTCCATCCGTATAGCTAGATTTACCAAATTTGGTTATAAGACAGCTAGCTACTGGTGTTGCCCAAAAAACTTCATCACAAATTTTGTTGTTAAGCCTTACAGTTTTTGAGGTTGAGCCACCAAATTTGGTGCAAACACAGGTCCTGCGAAATCTGCACCAAAAGTTTGTAGGTTACGCCCCCTACCTTCGCTCCCACGCCTTGTATAATCAGTTTTTTATCTAAAGTTACAAAATTTTGCGGCAATTTAGCTGGCTATGTCTCCGAAGATGTGCATCAAACTAGCTTTGAACGCAGCGCCCAGCCCTGGGCGTACACGTTCTTTTACAGGTATCGGAGTATGCCGCAGTCGGTTGCTTTTGACTCCGACGTTTTCACTTGTTTTGTATTGTAAAGTATTAATTTATTTGGACGCGGCTATTAACAGAGAACGAAAATTATCTTAGGCTGAGTCAACAGTACATATGTATGTAGCTTCTGCACTGATCAATAAATTTAGACACATTATTTGATAGAGAGATTTCTGGGATGCAGATTAGTTTTAGATTTCATTGGACCTGATTCTAAGATAAATAGGCACAAAAAATTTGACAACTGGTAAAAATTCGGTAGTGGTATTTTGATATATGTATAAGTTTAAACATTGCATACTTTTTGAAAAAGATGTTCAGTTGAGTTCTAAATAGAAACTGATTTATTCTTACGAATCTTAGGTCTTTTATACAACAGTCGAACTTCCATGCAAAGAACTTCCGTATAACGAATTTCCTATACAACGAAGTCAAAAATCAGAATCCTGCAATTTGATTCAGTCAAAAGCCCATTCTATGTAACGAAATTTCTCTATAACGAAGTTTTTTATTGTTCCCTGAAGCTTCGTTATATCGGAGTTCGACTGTAATAGAATAATCAAGAACTGCTGTCGGTGCATTATCACATTTATGTCTGACCAAATTGTAACCAATAAGCCTTCAGTTATATTTCTACTCGTTACCGAAGTGTCAAGATTGGGGTTCTACGATAACTGGGGGGCTGGCAAATCTATAAATTCGATAACTCAAAACCGATAAATCCACATATTTCGCACATCCTTGCAGCTAGAACTACCAAATTTGGTAAGAAGATAGCTACTTACAACCCCCAAAAAACTGCATCAAAAATTTTGGAGCCACGCCCACCCATTCCGCCCCAAGCCCCCCCCCCCGCAATTTAAAGTAAAAAAAGTCTATATCTCCCACAGTTTTTGAGCTAAAGCCACCAAATTTGGTGCCAATATAGGTGATGATGACCCTCCAAAAACTGCATCAAAAGTTTGGATGCCACGCCCACCAATAATGCCCTAGCCGCCCCCATCCGCCCCAACGATTCGTAAAAAACGGGAAGGCGTGTATCTTCCAGAGTTGTGGAGCTAGAGCCACCAAATTTGGTAGGAAGATAGCTCGCAACGAACCCCAAATGTTGAGCTATTGAGCTTTTTCAATAGCTATCGAATTTCCGAAATGTCACTAAACAAATTATAAATGCTGCGAGATTTGCATTACTGATTATAATATGTATATTTTAATTTGCCTTCGTGGCCGAACTTAAATTTCATAGCTACGCCCACCCATTCCGCCCCCAGCCCCCTTATTTTGAAATCAGACAAGCCTATATCTTCCACAGTTTTTGAGCTATAGCCACCAAATTTGGTTCCAAAATAGGTGATGATGACCCCTCAAAAACTGCATCAAAAGTTTGGATGCCACGCCCACCCAATCTGCCCCCAGCCAACCTTTCCACACACTTTGAGCTAGAGTCACCAAATTTGGAAGGAAGATAGCTGGTGGCATCCCCATCTGCATCGGAGAATCTTTAAGGCAGCGTACACCCCTGCCGCATCCGTACCCCTTTGCAATCAGGCCTCTTTTTACCGGTTTTATTACTTTAACGAGTATACCGCAGTCGATTGCGTCCAACTGCAACGTTTCCACTTGTTTTATTTGCCACTGCCACTTACAGGTTCCTAATGCTTCAAAGCTTTTTAATATTAATTTTAAAGTCTTCATTAATTTCTGCATTACATTTTTATTATTAGGAATTTACCATTTGCATACCATGGATGATAAGGCCAAATCCAATTTTCGATGGGAGTAACTTTTGCATTTTTAAATAAAACTTTTTTAGACGAGATCCTAAGCAAACGGGAAAAAAACTTACCTCGTGATTTGAAAATGTTCATTGAACTAAGCTGTCTTTATGACTAAACGATTGATATAATAACACAACAAAGATGATGAAAGTTGATGAAAAGTTTTGCTCTTTAATAAATACATATGTGCCTAAGGCCTAATAAGAACTTTAGAATAAAAGTAAGTAAATAAAAATAAGCATTTTGTTGTTCTCTTTTATGTACTTTTGAGTTTCAGTTTTGGGGAATACTTGAGAAACTTTTTATGTATAGAAAAATAAAGAGAAGAGTTAGGGAGACAAAGACGCATCAATAGCACTGGTTGCTGTCTTTACGAATGTTGAACAGATACGTTAGATTACAGTCGCAGTCGTCGTCGCTTGCCGGAAGCTCAAGGCTTAGAAACAGGTGTTGGCTGAGACTTCCGTTAGTTATCAAAAAGCTCACTGTGAGGTTGCTAATCCGCATAGAACAGCAAGCATGTCAGTGGCTCAGTTGGTTCGACCCATATATAAATTTATTGGCATACAGAATATTTGTAACAGTTCGCTAAATAGTTTCGCAACAGCAAACGCTTCACGGTAAATTGCTAAAATGTTGAGATTTCAGCGCATTTTCATGGTTTTATTCGTTTTAAATTATGCACAGGCGCAAATTACTTGTAAGTCATCTATAGAGGGAAGAAGGAAATGTTATTACATACATAACTACGAATTTGATTTTATTCAGCAATATTAAATTCATCTAAAAATAATTGAAATTTATTAAATTTGTTTTAGTGAGTGGTCTGTCCTGCACGGTGCAAAATCTAAAAATCGTAGGCGGCAGCGGGACGGAACGAAATTATATTTCTTAACAATTTTTATTTTCAACTGAAATAATAAATTAAGTGTAATTGGAATGAATCCTTACGTTTTGTTTTGATGCAAATATTATTGATTTAATTATATATTATAAGTTTGATATATGTTATTATTATATATTTTACTAGTATGTGGTCCACTTACTTCGCTGCGTGGATAGTTTATATAAATTTTAGCAATAGAAGATAGATACAAAATAAATAAATTAGAAAATATTTCACAAAATATTAAAGCAAAGTATTTAATATTCTCTTTTCCACGCCTCCATTGAGGTAGAGAATCAGGCGCGTCATTTTTTATTGTGGTTTCCCCAGTAGGCCTTATCCACTTATTGAATTTAATTTGCAATTATAAACAACTGTTAAGAGCTTCTTTATAAACGACATTGGTTGTTTTTCCGTCAGGTGCTAATACAAATAAACTTTTTGGTGAACTGACTCTTGAACAGGCTACATAAAATTGGCCATGAGAAAAACAATCGTGTCTTAAGTCTAGTCCGGCTAATTTAAGAGTTTGTCCCTGTGATTTATTAATTGTTAAGGCAAAGCAAACTTTTAAAGGAAATTGCAATCTTTTAAATTGAATTGGCAATTCAGAATCAGAAGGTATTAATGGAATTCTCGGTATAAAAACCGTTTCCCCTATACCATTGCCAGTAAAGATTATTGCTTCGACAACATTCTTATGAAGGACTTTAACTTGCAATCTTGTACCATTGCACAGTTTTGGCGGTTTCAAGTTGCGAATCAACATTACAGGTGAACCAATCTTTAAAGTTAATTTATGTTGAGGCAGGCCAGCCGGATTTAATGAATTAAGAAACTCGACGGGGTAATGAACTGCATCTTCGATTTCAGTCACAGAATCAATAGAGTTACATGTCATTTCTTCACTTTGAAATTATTTTAATAAAAACTCGTTTACTTCCAATGCATTGTCATTTCTCGCAGTCAAAATAGCACGTTCGAGTGATTTTTGAGAGATATTTGTAATATCCGGAAATATTTTTAGAGTAAGCTCTTCAATACTTTTCACAACATGACACAGAGTTGATGGTTATTTTGCCATCATGGGTTGGAAATAATCCATTTCCTATTTGAAGAAGCATTTCTGCAAATTCACCAGCTATGCTATCACCTTTTAAGTGCACTCGCATATTCTTCGTTAATGCAATTTTCTGTATTTTGGGCCACAAAATTGAAGACTTTAAGCACGCATTTATTTCATCTGATCTTGTTCCTCTGGGGATCACTGGAAGAGTTTGTCGAAAATCACCAGCTAAGAGAACAGTTATGCCACCCATTAGGTATTCACTATCTCGAATGTCTTTCAAAGATCGATCTACAGCTTCAAAAGCACTTTTATGGCCCATAGTACACTCATCCCAAACAATAAGCTTGCAATCTTTGAGCACAGCAGCAATATTAGATTGCTTTGAAATTGAGCAATGTGGTGTTTCTAAATGAATCAAATTAAATGGAATCTTAAGTGTAGAATGCGCTGTGCGACCACCATTAAGGAAAGTGGCTGCGATACCGGAAGAAGCAACGGCCAATGCAATTTTTTGACTTTGCCGTACCTTTGCCAATAATAAATTTAAAAGAAAAATTTTACCTGTTCCACCAGGTGTATCTAAAAAATAGATTTATCCCTTTTCTGCTTCAACGCTATGTAGTATCTTTTCGTATACTTGTTCTTGCTCAGCAGTAAGGAGTAGCTCATTATTAACAACAAAATTATCGCAATTTTCATAAGTTGTTTCTCTATGATATTCATTATTTTGAACAACTTCCTCGGATCTAATTGGTAGTGGAAGACCATAGTAAGTCAAGTTTTGACCACCAATAGACAGTACAATATCTTCAATGTAAATAAGACATTTATTTAATACATTATTCACAATACTTTCATCAATATTTCTGTCTTGTGAAAAATGAAACGCTCTTAAAATATCTTCTGAGAAACTCTCTTTATAAGTATTCCAAAGTTTAAGAGCATCTGAAATTTGACAAAATACTAACATTATTGCAAAAAGTTCTCTCAGTTTTGTAGGATTTTGACATATGACAGCTTCGGCTATAGTTGAATCCCAGTGCTTATCATCTTCTAGTAATCCTAGAGCTTTACACGCCAATTGAAATGATGCGTATGCTATACCATTAACGGTTTTTAAATTTAAAAATGAAGTTGGGCCCCTTACAAAGTGTAATAAAAGTCTTAAATAAAAACATTCTGTATTATTGGGATGAATAGTGTAAACTCTTCCCAAAGCTGAATCTCTTTTAACTCCAGGAAAATTTGGCCCTCGTTTTCTTCTTTGAAATTCTTTATTATTCCATGTAAAATACGATGGAACTTCACAATATAGAAGCGTTCTTGCAAACTCATCACGTGTGCATAGCTCAAAGAAGGCTAGCAAAGTGGTTTTGGGTGTAGTGCTTAATCTGTCAAGTAATTGTTGCGGATTATTGGGGTTAAAATATATCCGTTGACCATTTTCTAAATGAACAGCTAAGTGTGTAATAGCCGGAAAACGTTCATGTATGGGAAATGCCAGGATTCTCCATACCGCTTCTGAGCTACTTATATAACGGCCACTTTCGTACATATTAATTTCATTACGTTGGTCTTCAAGAGTAAATGATGCTTGATCACTGCCCTTGTTAACATATTTACAAATGTATTTAATAGACTTTACAGAACTACAATACTCAAAATTTATGTGAGCTTCAAATGTTCTCAATAGTATTTCGGCACAGATAATTTGATCGATTTTATCTGGTCTTATTTTATTTTCTAACCAAAGTAGAATATGTACATATGTATATGTGGTAAACCCCGCTTTTGCCATTCTACAGAGTACATGAAACATTGCACGCTTCCAAACAAAGAACCTTTTGTCAATAATGACATTAAAGCTTTAACTTTTAAATGAAAAACTCGAGCTATAATATCGTGACGATCATGCGGCTTTTGACCCGGTAATGAAACACTTTTTATGTCATACCATTGTGGATTGCATGTGAATGTTATGAAAAGATCTGGTCGCCCATAATGGCGAACATATGTCATAGCATCTTGAGTCTTTTCATGCATATGTATATCGTACAGAGCTTGTAAAAGAAGATGGTAAAATTACCATCTGACTAAGTTGAGCTGCGACAACATCTTGTTGGCCTATTGCATCTTGTAGATGTAGCTATCTGCTCTGAGTTTCGTTTGATTGTAGCGAATAAAATTTAACCTTTCTGTTTCAATTTTAGCATACATATCAACCAAAAACTGACTAAAAAGGGAACGACAATAAATTAAATGATTTATCTCAGATTGACGAATCATTATTTTATAGCTGTAAAAGCTTAACGCAGATATAATTTTTTTTGGTTCCTCCTTTTTTAATAATGGATTCCATTGTGGTATATCCACTGAAAAGCCATCATCGCCATAAGGAAATAGCAAAGGGTTCTGTAAGGCATCGTATGATCGATGCACCTCACTTATACGATGTAATTTATTATTATGGCTTTCAATAATAATATTGCGCCAACAATAACTAAAGCTACTTCGCTTGATTGAGGTGCATTGTAAAGCCTTTTGTGAGCACCAGCGGGTGTTCGATCAGCATGTATAACCAATTTATAGTCTTTGGTACTTGTTTGTATTTTATTGAGAGCCATTTTTAGATTTTTTACATAACGATTATGATGATGAAACATACATTGAAGATCCTTTACTACGCTTAAATCAACATTTGAAATATTTTTGCAACGTAGTTGAGCTTCCTTTTCATCATCACCAACAAAATAAATTTGAAGAAACTGTATTTCTTCATTTGGCAAAGGTCGGACACTACCAATTAAGTGATACACTTGTCCTTGGACTTTAAAGGTTGACCAACTTTCATTTATAATTTTTGTACTTCCAAAAGAAGTCATTTGAAAGCAGCTGTTATACTTTCTTATACGATCAATGAAATGATCATGCTTGGGATGTCCACCAATTATTAAGCTTTTAAGTGGATCAGGCAAACTTTCATTTTGTGAAAGTTTAACTTTTACTGCCTTGCAACAGATACCCAAAGGCTCATTTTTCCATTTTAAAGCATTACAATGTTTGCATATCAAATTCATACTACCAAGTTGAGTAATTTTATCTGACTTGTAAGCTATTTCAAAATCGTAGTTTAAGCCAGACATGGCTTTAACACTCCATGCACGCAAACGCCTTTCTTGACGTGCATCAGGATTATTAGCCTGATGTCTTCTCACTGCAACTCTATGAGCTTCAGGATTATTAGCCTGATGTCTTCTCACTACAACTCTAATAACATCAGGATTATTAACACGATATCTTTTTGATGCTTCTATGCGCTTACCCCTATTGATATCACTATTTTTTTCAAATGAACGCTTTTTTACCTTTTTTTCTGTTTTGCCGGTGAATCGACTACGTCTTTTAACAGGATTTTTAACATTTTCAGTTATACATTCACTTGACGTATCAGATTCTTGAGTTAATACTTCCTCTAAAGAAATATAAACATCAAAATGTCCATTCATTAATGGACCTGTAAAACGCAATCTTTTTACAGGATGCATATTATTTCCAAATGCTTGTAATTAATTTCCATTTTGAAAAACTTGAAAATTTTCAGCATAAATTTCTGCTGCTGCTTGAAGCTCACATGCAGTACCATAAGTAGTTGAATTTGACATATCGCACTCATATTGTTCAGAAGAGCTATAACACTCTCCATTTAAGTTTATGCTGAAGCAAGCAAAAATTTGCCAGTTGGTTACAACATGTTCAACAATATTTTGGCGTATGGTGCCATGGAAGCCTTGCCTACCAAATAAAAGGTAGGAAATAGATCTAAAAAGGCAGGCTCCATCACCAATTATAGCAACAACTGAATGCGGCACCAAAACACCACTAATATCTAAAGTTTCAATAGACATATTTTAATTTGGCTGTGAGTCAATTGACTTCACTATAAAACGATTGTTACAACGATACAGCGTCTAATCATAAGTATAAAATTCAATAAAATTGAATATACCAACTTATATTAATTTAATAGAATATTCAGACTGCTTAGCTTTATTTGATTTTTAAATGCACTTAAGCAGAATCTATATAAGTATTATATAATATGCAAAATAGAAGACAACTATAAATAAGGTGGCTTCAATTATTAAGTCGAAAATCTACTTAATATTCTTGGTTTTAAAAAACAACAAAAGAAATTAAAATACGTTGATCGTTATTTAAATATCTAAATAATAGTCAGATTATGATAATCAGATAATTTGAACGCCCTTTGCTTATTCGAAATTGTATATCAATAATATATCAATAATGTTACTGTGTTACGTTTTGTCCAAGTTATATAAGCAGCAAGTAGGCGAAACCACCCCCATAACATATTCTGGGGTGGGAAATTTTTCTAGACGCACCAAGTTTTGTTATGTTGTTGTTGTTTATACTCGATACCGAAGGTAAAGAGTATATTGAGTTTGTGCAATGTCCGTCATGGTGTCTGTCCGTCTGTCCGTCTGTCCGTCTGTATGAACGCAACTTTTTTCCACACCCTTCAAGCTAGAGACTTGAAACTTTCCAAATCTCTTTATCTATGGGATAGTAAATTAAAGTGTCAAGATGGGGGTTCTACGATAACTGGGGGGCTGGCAAATCGATAAATTCGATAACTCAAAACCGATAAATCCACATATTTCGCACATCCTTACAGCTAGAAGTACCAAATTTAGTAAGAAGATAGCTAATAGTAACCCCAAAAAACTGCATCAAAAATTTTGGAGCCACGCCCCCCATTCCGCCCCCCAGCCCCCCGAATTTTAAAGTCAAAAAAAGCCTATATCTCCCACAGTTTTTGAGCTATAGCCACCAAATTTGGTGCCAAGAAAGGTGATGATAACCCCTCAAAAACTGCATCAAAAGATTGGATGCCACGCCCACCAATACCGCCCTAGCCACCCCCATGTGCCCCAACGCTTCGTCAAAAACGGGAATGCGTGTATCTTCCAGAGTTGTGGAGTTAGAGCCTCCAAATTTGGTGGGAAGATAGCTGGTAACGACCCCCAAAAAACTGCATCAAAGTTTTGGAGCCACGCCCACCCACTCCACCCCCAGCCCCCCGCATTTTGAAATCAGAAATGGCTATATCTCCCACAGTTTTTGAGCTAGAGCCACCAAATTTGGTGCCAAGATAGGTGATGATGACCCCCTAAAAACTGCATCAAAAGTTTGGATGCCACGCCCACCAATACTGCCCTAGCCGCCCCCATCCACCCCAACGCTTCGTCAAAAACGGGAATGCGTGTATCTTCCAGAGTTGTGGAGCTAGAGCCACCAAATTTGCCAGGAAGATAGCTGACAACGACCCCTAAAAATCTGCATCAAAGTTTTGGAGCCACGCCCTCCATTTCGCCCCCCTTTCCCCACTTTTTACAATTTTCGAGCTAGAGTCACCAAATTTGGTATGAAGATAGCAATTGACATTTCAGAAAGATCTGCACCAAAAATTTGGATTCCACGCCCACCCATACCGCCCCCAGCCCCCCTTTCCCCACTTATTACAAATTTCGAGCTAGAGTCACCAAATTTGGTGTGAAGATAGCAATTGACATTTCACAAAGATCTGCATCAAAAATTTGGATTCCACGCCCACCCATACCGCCCCCAGCCCCCCTTTCCCCACTTATTACAAATTTCGAGCTAGAGTCACCAAATTTGGTATGAAGATAGCAATTGACATTTCAGAAAGATCTGCAACAAAAATTTGGATGCCACGCCCACCCAAACCGCCCCCAGCCCCCCTTTCCTCACCTTTTACAAATTTTGAGCTAGAGTCACCAAATTTGGTATGAAGATAACAATTGACATTCCACAAAGATCTGCATCAAAAATTTGGATGCCACGCTCACCCAAACCGCCCCCAGCCCCCCCTTGCCCCACCTTTTACAAATTTTGAGCTAGAGTCACCAAATTTGGTATGAAGATAGCAATTGACATTTCACAAAGATCTGCAACAAAAATTTTGATGCCACAACTACCCATACCGACCCACCCCCCCCCCCTTTCCCCACCTCTTACAAACTTTGAGCTAGAGTCACCAAATGTGGAGGAATATAGCCGGTGGCATCCCCATCTGCATCGGAGAATCTTTAAGGCAGCGTAAACCCCTGCCGCATCCGTACCCCTTTGCATTCAGGCCTCTTTTTACCGGTTTTAATTCTGGTATCGAGTATGCCGCAGTCGGTTGCGTCCGACTGCAACGTTTCCACTTGTTTTTTTTTAAATCAATGTCACCAACAAAAAGTTGCAGTGCGGGCCCAACAACAACACTTACAACAACAACAAACGCTACTTGGGTCGTAAATCAATTGTAAAAGGCGCACAAATTTGAAAAAAAAAATGTGCACTGTGCGAAGTGAAACATGTACATAAAATTATGAAAATTATTTTCAAGCGCATTGTTCACTTAATTGTGTATGCACTTATTCATTAAGAAGCGGAAATCCGTTTCTTTTTTGCAAGTGTACGAACCTTTTTTTTATGACTTTGCTTGTGCGTCGCGAAGGCGTCGCTGCGCATTTGTTTTGTTTTTGTATTCTCGCTCGCGATCAAACTCTCAGCTTGTGCGACAATCAGGCGACAGTAGTGGAATGGGTACTTGTTGTAATTGTATTTTGTTTTTTAAAATGGGTAAAAAGTGCTCCAAATCGTATGGGAGGTACTTGAAGGAGTTGTCCAAATAAAAATTCCCTTCTTAAGGCCTGTACGCAGACGCCTGTACAGCAATCCCTACAGCAAAAACTTCATATAAAAAAAACGGTCTCGTACAGCTTCAGTACAGTACTTACATTTAAGGTCTGCAGTTCTGTTAGCTACTGCTGGTACGGTAGTGTTGAACAATGAAAATGTTAAAATGTTATGTTAAAATGCTACGGGCAGTAAATAGCTTTCAGCAGCTATTTACGGCTGTAAAAAATGCAACAACATGTCGGGCAAGAGCCGGCTTATACATTTTTCGGATAATATTAACAAGGTTGACCTAATTCAGGTTCCAATAAAGCCATACTTATTGTTTTGGCAGTCAATGCTGCGCAAGAAGTATTGAATAAAAATATATTAATTAATGAATAAGATACAATTTAAATAACATATAAACTGGATTGTACTGCCACTGATCTATTGCAGGGTATAGATCAGTAAGGTGAGTTTGCTTTGAGTCTTTTGAGCGGTTTCAGTTATGTTTAGCATAATCTTTGGTAATCTCAGCTCTGCCCATCAAATCTGGGTTCACTAAAATGCAACCGCCAGAAGCAGGGCGTTGGCTGTACTCAAACACAAAAGTAGCGCGCGAATAATTATTTTGAAATCAAGTGTACAAAACACAGTTGCATTTCCGATTTATTTACTAAAAACAATTAGCCTACCGCCACAATATGTGAATTTTTCAACACTTGTCGTTACAGCCGTAAAACTCATGTATACTGTACGGGAGCTGTACGGGGCTCATGCGTACAGGCCTTTAGTGCTCACCTCCTACCTGCATGAAAAATTGTGTGAAAATTTCCGCCTTCTAGCTCTTTTCGTTTAGGCTGTGGCTCTTCCATTCTAGTCAGGACAAACTCTTTTATATATATAGATATAGATATTGATTATATTTATTGTATATTCCGAAGGTAAAGAGTATATTGGGTTTGTGCAATGTCCGCCATGGTGTTTGTCCTTCTGTATTAATGCAGCTTTTTTCGATACCCTTCCAGCTTGAAGGCCTGAACGCATGAGCCCCGTACAGCTCCCGTACAGTATACATGAGTTTTACGGCTGTAACGAAAAGTGTTGAAAAATTCACATATTGTGGCGGTAGGCTAATTGTTTTTTGTAAATAAAGGCCTGTACGCATGAGCCCCGTACAGCTCCCGTACAGTATACATGAGTTTTACGGCTGTAACGACAAGTGTTGAAAAATTCACATATTGTGGCGGTAGGCTAATTGTTTTTTGTAAATAAATCGGAAATGCAACTGTGTTTTGTACACTTGATTTCAAAATAATTATTCGCGCGCTACTTTTGTGTTTGAGTACAGCTAACGCCCTGCTTCTGGCGGTTGCATTTTAGTGAACCCATATATGATGGGCAGAGCTGAGATTACGAAAGATTATGCTAAACATGACTGAAACCACTCAAAAGACTCAAAGCAAATTCACCTTAATATTCTATACCCTGCAATAGATCAGTGGCAGTACAATCCAGTTAATATGTTAGTTAAATTGTATCATATTAATTAATTAATATATTTTTATTCAATACTTCTTGCGCAGCATTGACTGTCAAAACAATAAGTATGGCTCTATTGGAGCCTGAATTAGGTCAACTTTGTTAATATTATCCGAAAAATGTATAAGCCGGCTCTTGCCCGACATGTTGTTGCATTTTTTACAACCGTAAATAGCTGCTGAAAGCTATTTACTGCCCGTAGCATTTTAACATAACATTTTAACATTTTCATTGTTCAACACTACCGTACCAGCAGTAGCTAACAGAACAGCAGACCTAAAATGTAAGTACTGTACTGAAGCTGTACGGGACCATTTTTATACTCGATACCGAAGGTAAAGAGTATATTGAGTTTGTGCAATGTCCGTCATGGTGTCCGTCCGTCTGTCCGTCTGTCCGTCTGTATGTGTCCAATTTTTTTCCACACCCTTCAAGCTAGAGACTTGAAACTTTCCAAATCTCTTTATCTATGGGATAGTAACTTAAAGTGTCAAGATGGGGGTTATACGATAACTGGGGGGCTGGCAAATCGATAAATTCGATAACTCAAAACCGATAAATCCACATATTTCGCACATCCTTACAGCTAGAAGTACCAAATTTGGTAAGAAGATAGCTACTAGCCACCCCCAAAAAACTGAATCAAAAATTTTGGAGCCACGCCCCACCATTCCGCCCCCAGCCCCCCCGAATTTTAAAGTCAAAAAAGCCTGTATCTCCCACAGTTTTGAGCTATAGCCACCAAATTTGGTGCCAAGATAGGTGATGATGACCCCTCAAAAACTGCATCAAAAGATTGGATGCCACGCCCACCAATACCGCCCTAGCCACCCCCATGTGCCCCAACGCTTCGTCAAAAACGGGAATGCGTGTATCTTCCAGAGTTGTGGAGCTAGAGCCTCCCAATTTGGTGGGAAGATAGCTGGTAACGACCCCCAAAAAACTTCATCAAAGTTTTGGAGCCACGCCCACCCATTCCGCCCCCAGCCTCCCCGCATTTTGAAATCAAAAATGGCTATATCTCCCACAGTTTTTGAGCTAGAGCCACCAAATTTGGTGCCAAGATAGGTGATGATGACCCCCAAAAACTGCATCAAAAGTCTGGATGCCACGCCCACCAATACTGCCCTAGCCGCCCCCATCCACCCCAACGCTTCGTCAAAAACGGGAATGCGTGTATCTTCCAGAGTTGTGCAGCTAGAGCCACCAAATTTGGTAGGAAGATAGCTGGCAATGACCCCCAAAAATCTGCATCAAAGTTTTGGAGCCACGCCCTCCATTTCGCCCCCCTTTCCCCACTTTTTACAATTTTTGAACTAGAGTCACCAAATTTGGTATGAAGATAGCAATTGACATTTCAGAAAGATCTGCATCAAAAATTTGGATTCCACTGCCACCCATATCTGCATCACAAATTTGGATGTTACGCCCACCCTTACCGGCCCAGCCCCCCTTTCCCCACCTTTTACAAACTTCGAGCTAGAGTCACCAAATTTGGTATGAAGATAGCAATTGACATTTCAGAAAGATCTGCATCAAAAATTTGGATTCCACTGCCACCCATACCGCCCCCAGCCCCCCTTTCACCACTTATTACAAATTTCGAGCTAGAGTCACCAAATTTGGTATGAAGATAGCAATTGCCATTTTACAAAGATCTACATCAAAAATTTGGATTCCACGCCCACCCATACCGCCCCCAGCCCCCCTTTCCCCATCTTTTACAAACTTCGAGCTAGAGTCACCAAATTTGGTATGAAGATAACAATTGACATTCCACAAAGATCTGCATCAAAAATTTGGATGCCACGCCCATCCAAACCGCCCCCAGCCCCCCCTTTCCCCACCTTTTACAAAATTTGAGCTACAGTCAACAAATTTGGTATGAAGATAGCAATTGACATTTCAGAAAGATCTGCAACAAAAATTTTGATGCCACAACTACCCATACCGCCCCAGCCCCCCCCTTTCCCCACCTTTTACAAACTTTGAGCTAGAGTCACCAAATTTGGTATGAAGATAGCCGGTGGCATCCCCATCTGCATCGGAGAATCTTTAAGGCAGCGTAAACCCCTGCCGCATCCGTACCCCTTTGCATTAAGGCCTCTTTTTACCGGTTTTAATTCTGGTATCGAGTATGCCGCAGTCGGTTGCGTTCGACTGCAACGTTTCCACTTGTTTTATATGAAGTTTTTGCTGTACGGGAGCTGTACAGGCGTCTGCGTACAGGCCTTAAATCGGAAATGCAACTGTGTTTTGTACACTTGATTTCAAAATAATGATTCGCGCGCTACTTTTGTGTTTGAGTACAGCTAACGCCCTGCTGCTGGCGGTTGCATTTAAGTGAACCCATATTTGATGGGCAGAGCTGAGATTACCAAAAATTATGCTAAACATAACTGAAACCACTCAAAAGACTCAAAGCAAATTCACTTTACTGATCTATACCCTGCAATAGATCAGTGGCACTACAATCCAGTTTATATGTTATTTAAATTGTATCTTATTAATTAATTAATATATTCTTATTCATTACTTCATGCGCAGCATTGCCTGCCAAAACATTATTAGTAAGTATGGCTCTATTGGAGCCTGAATTAGGTCAACTTTGTTAATATTATCCGAAAAATGTATAAGCCGGCTCTTGCCCGACATGTTGTTGCATTTTTTACAACCGTAAATAGCTGCTGAAAGCTATTTACTGCCCGTAGCATTTTAACATAACATTTTAACATTTTCATTGTTCAACACTACCGTACCAGCAGTAGCTAACAGAACTGCAGACCTAAAATGTAAGTACTGTACTGAAACTGTACGAGACCATTTCTTGTATATGAAGTTTTTGCTGTACGGGAGCTGTACAGGCGTCTGCGTACAGGCCTTGAGTCTTGAAACCAAGCAAATATCTTTTCTTATGGCCGGGACAGATAAAGTGTCAAGATTGTGGTTCTATGATAACTGAGGGAGTAGGATATCGATAAATTGATAACTCAAAATCGATTAATCCTTTTCTTTCTCACACCCTTTCTGTTAGAGTTACCACATTTGGTAACAAGATAGGTATTGGCATCCCCCCAAAAAAAAAGCATCAAAAATTTTGATGCCTGTAGGCAAATTTCGATATGTAGGCTTGTTCACATATGTATTAACAAATGTTTTCAAATTTAAACAAGTGGAAACGTTGCAGTCGGACGCAACCATCTACGATAACTGTGGGCTGGCAAATCGATAATTTCGATAACTCAAAACCGATAAATCCACATATTTCGAACATCCTTGCAGCTAGAACTACCAAATTTGGTAAGAAGATAGCTACTAACCCTCAAAAAACTGCATCAAAAATTTTGGAGCCACGCATACCCATTCCGCCCCCAGCTCCTCCGCAATTTAAAGTAAAAAAAAGCCTATAACTCCCACAGTTTTTGAGCTATAGCCACCAAGTTTGGTGCCAAGATAGGTGATGATTACCCCCCAAAAACTACATCAAAAGTTTGGATGCCACGCCCACCAATAATGCCCTAGCCGCCGCCACCCACCCCAACGCTTCGTCAAAAACGGGAATGCAATTTTCTGTATTTTGGGAAACAAAATTGAAGACTTTAAGCACGCATTTATTTCATTTGCTCTTGTTCCTCTGGGGATCACTGGAAGAGTTTGTCGAAAATCACCAGCTAAGAGAACAGTTATGCCACCCATTAGGTATTCACTATCTCGAATGTCTTTCAAAGATCGATCTACAGCTTCAAAAGCACTTTTATGGCCCATAGTACACTCATCCCAAACAATAAGCTTGCAATCTTTGAGCACAGCAGCAATATTAGATTGCTTTGAAATTGAGCAATGTGGTGTTTCTAAATGAATCAAATTAAATAGAATCTTAAGTGTAGAATGCGCTGTGCGACCACCATTAAGGAAAGTGGCTGCGATACCGGAAGAAGCAACGGCTAATGCAATTTTGACTTTGCCGTACCTTTGCCAATAATAAATTTAAAAGAAAAATTTTACCTGTTCCACCAGGTGTATCTAAAAAATAGATTTCTCCCTTTTCTGCTTCAACGCTATGTAGTATCTTTTCGTATACTTGTTTTTGCTCAGCAGTAAGGAGTAGCTCATTATTAACAACAAAATTATCGCAATTTTCATAATTTGTTTCTCTATGATATTCAATATTTGGAACAATTTTCTCGGATCTAATTGGTAGTGGAAGTCCATAGTAAGTCAAGTTTTGACCACCAATAGACAGTACAATATCTTCAATGTAAATAAGACATTTATTTAATACATTATTCACAATACTTTCATCAATATTTCTGTCTTGTGAAATATGAATGGCTCTTAAAATATCTTCTGAGAAACTCTCTTTATAAGTATTCCAAAGTTTAAGAGCATTCGAAATTTGACAAAATACTAACATTATTGCAAAATTTTGACATATGACAGCTTCGGCTATAGTTGAATCCCAGTGCTTATCATCTTCTAGTAATCCTAGAGCTTTACACGCCAATTGAAATGATGCGTATGCTATACCATTAACGGTTTTCAAATTTATAAATGAAGTTGGGCCCCTTACAAAGTGTAATAAAAGTCTTAAATAAAAACATTCTGTATTATTGGGATGAATAGTGTAAACTCTTCCCAAAGCTGAATCTCTTTTAACTCCAGGAAAATTTGGCCCTCGTTTTCTTCTTTGAAATTCTTTATTATTCCATGTAAAATACGATGGAACTTCACAATATAGAAGCGTTCTTGCAAACTCATCACGTGTGCATAGCTTAAAGAAGGCTAGCAAAGTGGTTTTGGGTGTAGTGCTTAATCTGTCAAGTAATTGTTGCGGATTATTATACTCGATACCGAAGGTAAAGAGTATATTGGTTTTGTGCAATGTCCGTCATGGTGTCCGTCCGTCCGTCCGTCCGTCCGTCCGTCCGTCCGTCCGTCCGTCTGTATGTTCGCAACTTTTTTCCACACCTTTCAAGCTAGAGACTTGAAACTTTCCAATTCTCTTTATCTATGGGATAGTAAATTAAAGTGTCAAGATGGGGGTTCTACGATAACTGGGGGGCTGGCAAATCGATAAATTCGATAACTCAAAACCGATAAATCCACATATTTCGCACATCCTTACAGCTAGAACTACCAAATTTGGTAAAAAGATAGCTATTAGCAACCTCCAAAAAACTGCATCAAAAATTTTGGAGCCACGCCCACCCATTCCGCCCCCAGCCCCCCGCAATTTAAAGTAAAAAAAGCCTATAACTCCCACAGTTTTTGAGCTAGAGCCACCAAATTTGGTGCCAAGATAGGTGATGACGACCCCCAAAAATTGCATCAAAAGTTTGGATGCCACGCCCACCGACACTGCCCTAGCCGCCCCAATGCACCCCATTGCTTCGTCAAAAACGGGAATGCGTGTATCTTCCAGAGTTGTGGAGCTAGAGCCTCCAAATTTGGTGGGAAGATAGCTGGTAACGACCCCCAAAAAACTGCATCAAAGTTTTGGAGCCACGCCCACCCATTACGCCCCCAGCCCCCCGCATTTTGAAATCAGAAATGGCTATATCTCCCACAGTTTTTGAGCTAGAGCCACCAAATTTGGTGCCAAGATAAGTGATGATGACCCCCTAAAAACTGCATCAAAAGTTTGGATGCCACGCTCACCAATACTGCCCTAGCCGCCCCCATCCACCCCAACGCTTCGTCAAAAACGGCAATGCGTGTATCTTCCAGAGTTTTGGAGCTAGAGACTCCAAATTTGGTGGGAAGATAGCTGGCAACGACCCCCAAAAGTTTTGGAGCCAAGCCCACCCATTCCTCCCCCTTTCCCCACCATTTACAAACTTTGAGCTAGAGTCACCAAATTTGGTATGAAGATAGCAATTGACATTTCACAAAGATCTGCATAAAAAATTGGGATGCCACGCCCAACCATACTGCCACCAGCCCCCCTTTCCCAACTATATACAAACTTTGAGCTAGAGTCACCAAATTTGGTATGAAGATAGCAATTGACATTTCACAAAGATCTGCATCAAAAATTGGGATGCCAAGCCCACCCATACCGCCCCCAGCCCCCCCTTTCCCCACTTTTTACAAACTTCGAGCTAGAGCTATAAAATTTGGTATGAAGATAGCAATTGACATTTCACAAAGATCTGCATCAAAAATTGGGATGCCACGCCCACCCATACCGCCCCCAGCCCCCCTTTCCCCAATATTTACAAATTTCCAGCTAGAGTCACCAAATTTGGTATGGAGATAGCAATTGACATTTCACAAAGATCTGCATCAAAAATTTGGATGCCACGCCCACCCATACCGCCCTTTCCCCACATTTTACAAGCTTTGAGCTAGGGTCACCAAATTTGCAACGAAGACAGCTGGTGGCATCCCCATCTGCATCGGAGAATCTTTAAGGCAGCGTACACCCCTGCCTCATCCGTACCACTTTGCAATTAGGCCTCTTTTTACCGGTTTTAATACTGGTATCGAGTATACCGCAGTCGGTTGCGTCCGACTGCAACGTTTCCACTTGTTGGGGTTAAAATATATACGTTGACTATTTTCTAAATGAACAGCTAAGTGTGTAATAGCCGGAAAACGTTCATGCTTCCAAACAAAGAACCTTTTGTCAATAATGACATTAAAGCTTTAACTTTTAAGGCCTGTACGCAGACGCCTGTACAGCTCCCGTACAGCAAAAACTTCATATAAAACAAGTAGAAACGTTGCAGTCGGACGCAACCGACTGCGGCATACTCGATACCAGTATTAAAACCGGTAAAAAGAGGCCTGATTGCAAAGGGGTACGGATGCGGCAGGGGTGTACGCTACCTTAAAGATTCTCCGATGCAGATGGGGATGCCACCGGCTATCTTCATACCAAATTTGGTGACTCTAGCTCAAAGTTTGGAAAAGGTGGGGAAAGGGGGGGGGGCTGGGGCGGTATGGGTAGTTTTGGCATCAAAATTTTTGTTGCAGATCTTTCTGAAATGTCAATTGCTATCTTCATACCAAATTTGGTGACTCTAGCTCGAAATTTGTAAAAGGTGTGGCAAGGGGGGCTGGGGGCGGTATGGGTGGGCGTGGCATCCAAATTTTTGATGCAGATCTTTGAGAAATATCAATTGCTATCTTCATACCAAATTTGGTGACTCTAGCTCGAAATTTGTAAAAATTGTGGAAAGGGGGGTTGGGGGTGGTATGGGTGGGCGTGGCATCCAAACTTTTGATGCAGATCTTTGTGGAATGTCAATTGCTATCTTCATACCAAATTTGGTGACTCTAGCTCGAAAATTGTAAAAAGTGGGGAAAGGGGGGCGAAATGGAGGGCGTGGCTCCAAAATTTTGATGCAGATTTTTGGGGGTCGTTGCCAGCTATCTTCTTACCAAATTTGGTGGCTTTAGCTCCACAACTCTAGAAGATACACTCATTCCCGTTTTTGACGAAGCGTTGGGGTGGATGGGGGTGGCTAGGGCAGTATCGGTGGGCGTGGTATCCAAACTTTTGGTGCGGTTTTTAGGGGGTCATCATCACCTAAAAAGCCATCATCAAAAGCCGCATGATCGTCACGATATTATAGCTCGAGTTTTTCATTTAAAGGCCTGTACGCATGAGCCCCGTACAGCTCCCGTACAGTATACATGAGTTTTACGGCTGTAACGACAAGTGTTGAAAAATTCACATAAATCGGAAATGCAATTGTGTTTTGTACACTTGATTTCAAAATAATGATTCGCGCGCTACTTTTGTACTACTTTTTTGGAAGGAAGATAACTGGCAACGACCCCCAAAAATCTGCATCAAACTTTTGGAGCCACGCCCACTTTCGCCCCCAGCCCCCCGCATTTTGAAATCAGAAATGGCTATATCTCCCACAGTTTTTGAGCTATAGCCACCAAATTTGGTGCCAAGATAGGTGATGATGACCCCCCAAAAACTGCATCAAAAGTCTGGATGCCACGCCCACCAATACTGCCCCAGCCGACCCCATCCACCCCAACGCTTCGTCAAAAACGGGAATGCGTGTATCTTCCAGAGTTGTGGAGCTAAAGCCACCAAATTTGGTAAGAAGATAGCTGGCAACGACCCCCAAAAATCTGCATCAAAGTTTTGGAGCCACGCCCTCCATTTCGCCCCCCTTTCCCCACTTTTTACAATTTTCGAGCTAGAGTCACCAAATTTGGTATGAAGAAAGCAATTGACATTCCACAAAGATCTGCATCAAAAATTTGGATGCCACGCCCACCCATACCACCCCCAACCCCCCTTTCACCATCTTTTACAAACTTCGAGCTAGAGTCACCAAATTTGGTATGAAGATAGCAATTGGCATTCCACAAAGATCTGCATCAAAAATTTGGATGCCACGCCCATCCAAACCGCCCCCAGCCCCCCCTTTCCCCACCTTTTACAAAATTTGAGCTACAGTCAACAAATTTGGTATGAAGATAGCAATTGACATTTCAGAAAGATCTGCATCAAAAATTTGGATTCCACTGCCACCCATATCTGCATCACAAATTTGGATGTCACGCCCACCCTTACCGGCCCAGCCCCCCTTTCCCCACCTTTTACAAACTTCGAGCTAGAGTCACCAAATTTGGTATGAAGATAGCAATTGACATTTCAGAAAGATCTGCATCAAAAATTGGGATGCCACGCCCACCCATACCGCCCCCAGCCCCCCTTTCCCCAATATTTACAAATTTCGAGCTAGAGTCACCAAATTTGGTATGAAGATAGCAATTGCCATTTTACAAAGATCTACATCAAAAATTTGGATTCCACGCCCACCCATACCGCCCCCAGCCCCCCTTTCCCCATCTGTTACAAACTTCGAGCTAGAGTCACCAAATTTGGTATGAAGATAGCAATTGACATTCCACAAAGATCTGCATCAAAAATTTGGATGCCACGCCCATCCAAACCGCCCCCAGCCCCCCTTTCCCCACCTTTTACAAAATTTGAGCTACAGTCAACAAATTTGGTATGAAGATAGCAATTGACATTTCAGAAAGATCTGCAACAAAAATTTTGATGCCACAACTACCCATACCGCCCCAGCCCCCCCCCCTTTCCCCACCTTTTACAAACTTTGAGCTAGAGTCACCAAATTTGGTATGAAGATAGCCGGTGGCATCCCCATCTGCATCGGAGAATCTTTAAGGCAGCGTAAACCCCTGCCGCATCCGTACCCCTTTGCATTAAGGCCTCTTTTTACCGGTTTTAATTCTGGTATCGAGTATGCCGCAGTCGGTTGCGTTCGACTGCAACGTTTCCACTTGTTTTATATGAAGTTTTTGCTGTACGGGAGCTGTACAGGCGTCTGCGTACAGGCCTTAAATCGGAAATGCAACTGTGTTTTGTACACTTGATTTCAAAATAATGATTCGCGCGCTACTTTTGTGTTTGAGTACAGCTAACGCCCTGCTGCTGGCGGTTGCATTTAAGTGAACCCATATTTGATGGGCAGAGCTGAGATTACCAAAAATTATGCTAAACATAACTGAAACCACTCAAAAGACTCAAAGCAAATTCACTTTACTGATCTATACCCTGCAATAGATCAGTGGCACTACAATCCAGTTTATATGTTATTTAAATTGTATCTTATTAATTAATTAATATATTCTTATTCATTACTTCATGCGCAGCATTGCCTGCCAAAACATTATTAGTAAGTATGGCTCTATTGGAGCCTGAATTAGGTCAACTTTGTTAATATTATCCGAAAAATGTATAAGCCGGCTCTTGCCCGACATGTTGTTGCATTTTTTACAACCGTAAATAGCTGCTGAAAGCTATTTACTGCCCGTAGCATTTTAACATAACATTTTAACATTTGCATTGTTCAACACTACCGTACCAGCAGTAGCTAACAGAACTGCAGACCTAAAATGTAAGTACTGTACTGAAACTGTACGAGACCATTTCTTGTATATGAAGTTTTTGCTGTACGGGAGCTGTACAGGCGTCTGCGTACAGGCCTTGAGTCTTGAAACCAAGCAAATATCTTTTCTTATGGCCGGGACAGATAAAGTGTCAAGATTGTGGTTCTATGATAACTGAGGGAGTAGGATATCGATTAATTGATAACTCAAAATCGATTAATCCTTTTCTTTCTCACACCCTTTCTGTTAGAGTTACCACATTTGGTAACAAGATAGGTATTGGCATCCCCCCAAAAAAAAAGCATCAAAAATTTTGATGCCTGTAGGCCAATTTCGATATGTAGGCTTGTTCACATATGTATTAACAAATGTTTTCAAATTTAAACAAGTGGAAACGTTGCAGTCGGACGCAACCATCTACGATAACTGGGGGGCTGGCAAATCGATAATTTCGATAACTCAAAACCGATAAATCCACATATTTCGAACATCCTTGCAGCTAGAACTACCAAATTTGGTAAGAAGATAGCTACTAACAACCCTCAAAAAACTGCATCAAAAATTTTGGAGCCACGCATACCCATTCCGCCCCCAGCCCCTCCGCAATTTAAAGTAAAAAAAAGCCTATAACTCCCACAGTTTTTGAGCTATAGCCACCAAGTTTGGTGCCAAGATAGGTGATGATTACCCCCCAAAAACTACATCAAAAGTTTGGATGCCACGCCCACCAATAATGCCCTAGCCGCCGCCACCCACCCCAACGCTTCGTCAAAAACGGGAATGCAATTTTCTGTATTTTGGGAAACAAAATTGAAGACTTTAAGCACGCATTTATTTCATCTGCTCTTGTTCCTCTGGGGATCACTGGAAGAGTTTGTCGAAAATCACCAGCTAAGAGAACAGTTATGCCACCCATTAGGTATTCACTATCTCGAATGTCTTTCAAAGATCGATCTACAGCTTCAAAAGCACTTTTATGGCCCATAGTACACTCATCCCAAACAATAAGCTTGCAATCTTTGAGCACAGCAGCAATATTAGATTGCTTTGAAATTGAGCAATGTGGTGTTTCTAAATGAATCAAATTAAATAGAATCTTAAGTGTAGAATGCGCTGTGCGACCACCATTAAGGAAAGTGGCTGCGATACCGGAAGAAGCAACGGCTAATGCAATTTTGACTTTGCCGTACCTTTGCCAATAATAAATTTAAAAGAAAAATTTTACCTGTTCCACTAGGTGTATCTAAAAAATAGATTTCTCCCTTTTCTGCTTCAACGCTATGTAGTATCTTTTCGTATACTTGTTTTTGCTCAGCAGTAAGGAGTAGCTCATTATTAACAACAAAATTATCGCAATTTTCATAATTTGTTTCTCTATGATATTCAATATTTGGAACAATTTTCTCGGATCTAATTGGTAGTGGAAGTCCATAGTAAGTCAAGTTTTGATCACCAATAGACAGTACAATATCTTCAATGTAAATAAGACATTTATTTAATACATTATTCACAATACTTTCATCAATATTTCTGTCTTGTGAAATATGAATGGCTCTTAAAATATCTTCTGAGAAACTCTCTTTATAAGTATTCCAAAGTTTAAGAGCATCCGAAATTTGACAAAACACTAACATTATTGCAAAATTTTGACATATGACAGCTTCGGCTATAGTTGAATCCCAGTGCTTATCATCTTCTAGTTATCCTAGAGCTTTACACGCCAATTGAAATGATGCGTATGCTATACCATTAACGGTTTTTAAATTTAAAAATGAAGTTGGGCCCCTTACAAAGTGTAATAAAAGTCTTAAATAAAAACATTCTGTATTATTGGGATGAATAGTGTAAACTCTTCCCAAAGCTGAATCTCTTTTAACTCCAGGAAAATTTGGCCCTCGTTTTCTTCTTTGAAATTCTTTATTATTCCATGTAAAATACGATGGAACTTCACAATATAGAAGCGTTCTTGCAAACTCATCACGTGTGCATAGCTCAAAGAAGGCTAGCAAAGTGGTTTTGGGTGTAGTGCTTAATCTGTCAAGTAATTGTTGCGGATTATTGGGGTTAAAATATATACGTTGACTATTTTCTAAATGAACAGCTAAGTGTGTAATAGCCGGAAAACGTTCATGCTTCCAAACAAAGAACCTTTTGTCAATAATGACATTAAAGCTTTAACTTTTAAGGCCTGTACGCAGACGCCTGTACAGCTCCCGTACAGCAAAAACTTCATATAAAAAAAATGGTCCCGTACAGCTTCAGCACAGTACTTACATTTTAGGTCTGCAGTTCTGTTAGCTACTGCTGGTACGGTAGTGTTGAACAATGAAAATGTAAAAACGTTATGTTAAAATGCTACGGGCAGTAAATAGCTTTCAGCAGCTATTTACGGTTGTAAAAAATGCAACAACATGTCGGGCAAGAGCCGGCTTATACATTTTTCGGATAATATTAACAAAGTTGACCTAATTCAGGCTCCAATAGAGCCATACTTATTGTTTTGACAGTCAATGCTGCGCAAGAAGTATTGAATAAAAATATATTAATTAATTAATATGATACAATTTAAATAACATATAAACTGGATTGTACTGCCACTGATCTATTGCAGGGTATAGAATATTAAGGTGAATTTGTTTTGAGTCTTTTGAGTGGTTTCAGTCATGTTTAGCATAATCTTTGGTAATCTCAGCTCTGCCCATCATATATGGGTTCACTAAAATGCAACCGCCAGAAGCAGGTCGTTAGCTGTACTCAAACACAAAAGTAGCGCGCGAATCATTATTTTGAAATCAAGTGTACAAAACACAATTGCATTTCCGATTTATGTGAATTTTTCAACACTTGTCGTTACAGCCGTAAAACTCATGTATACTGTACGGGAGCTGTACGGGGCTCATGCGTACAGGCCTTTAAATGAAAAACTCGAGCTATAATATCGTGACGATCATGCGGCTTTTGACCCGGTAATGAAACACTTTTTATGTCATACCATTGTGGATTGCATGTGAATGTTATGAAAAGATCTGGTCGCCCATAATGGCGAACATATGTCATAGCATCTTGAGTCTTTTCATGCATATATCGTTCAGAGCTTGTAAAAGAAGATGGTAAAATTACCATCTGACTAAGTTGAGCTGCGACAACATCTTGTTGGCCTATTGCATCTTGTAGATGTAGCTATCTGCTCTGAGTTTCGCTTGATTGTAGCGAATATAATTTAACCTTTCTGTTTCAATTTTAGCATACATATCAACCAAAAACTGACTAAAAAGGGAACGACAATAAATTAAATGATTTATCTCAGATTGACGAATCATTATTTTATAGCTGTAAAAGCTTAACGCAGATATAATTTTTTTGGTTCCTCCTTTTTTAATAATGGATTCCATTGTGGTATATCCACTGAATAGCCATCTTCGCCATAAGGAAATAGCAAAGGGTTCTGTAAGGCATCGTATGATCGATGCACCTCACTTATACGATGTAATTTATTATTATGGCTTTCAATAATAATATCGCGCTTTTCAAATTGCTGACCAACAATAACTAAAGCTACTTCGCTTGATTGAGGTGCCTTGTAAAGCCTTTTGTGAGCACCAGCGGGTGTTCGATCAGCATGTATAACCAATTTATAGTCTTTAGTACTTGTCGGTATTTTATTGAGAGCCATTTTTAGATCTTTAACATAACGATTATGCTGATGAAACATACATTGAAGATCCTTTACTACGCTACAATCAACATTTGAAATATTTTTGCAACGTAGTTGAGCTTCCTTTTCATCATCACCAACAAAATAAATTTGAAGAGACTGCATTTCTTCATTTGGCAAAGGTCGGACACTACCAATTAAGTGATAGACTTGTCCTTGGACTTTAAAGGATGACCAACTTTCTTTTATAGTTTTTGTACTTCCAAAAGAAGTCATTTGAAAGCAGCTGTTATACTTTCTTATACGATCAATGAAATGATCATGCTTGGGATGTCCACCAATTATTAAGCTTTTAAGTGGATCAGGCAAACTTTCATTTTGTGAAAGTTTAACTTTTCCTGCCTTGCAACAGATACCCAAAGGCTCATTTTTCCATTTTAAAGCATTACAATGTTTGCATATCAAATTCATACTACCAAGTTGAGTAATTTTATCTGACTTGTAAGCTATTTCAAAATCGTAGTTTAAGCCAGACATGGCTTTAACACTCCATGCACGCAAACGCCTTTCTTGACGTGCATCAGGATTATTAGCCTGATGTCTTCTCACTACAGCTCTAATAACATCAGGATTATTAGCACGATATCTTTTTGATGATTCTATGCGCTTACCCCTATTGATATCACTATTTTTTTCAAATGAACGTTTTTTTTTACCTTTTTTTCTGTTTTGCCGGTGAATCGACTACGTCTTTTAACAGGATTTTTAACATTTTCAGTTATACATTTACTTGACGTATCAGAATCTTGAGTTAATACTTCCTCTAAAGGAATATAAACATCAAAATGTCCATTCATTAATGGACCTGTAAAACACAATCTTTTTACAGGATGCATATTATTTCCGAATGCTTGCAATTAATTTCCATTTTGAAAAACTTACATTTTGAAAATTTAAATTTACAGCATAAAATTTGATCCAAATCGGTTAAGAAACACAGGAGATATTTTATATTAAAGTTAAAGTCAAGAAAAACTCACTTCTGCAAGTCATTTTAATACCCGGGTTCAGGGTATCTTTTAGTCGGGATTTCTCGACTAAAACCTTCTTACTTGTTTTCAGATTCGCTCATTCTCGTGTTGTGCTGACAGTCGGCAATTCAACACCTGCATCATGAATTGAGCGCTGTTGGTCCCAAACCCAAAGAGGCAGCTTAAAACTTGAACACGCTAGCGCATCGCTCTTCATGTTCGGCGCTAGATGACAAATTATTTTTAAATCTCGCTCCGATCATGCGCCTTCGTTGTTGGCTATTTCGGCTATATTTATTGTATATTCCGAAGGTAAAGAGTATATTGGGTTTGTGCACTGTCCGCCATGGTGTTTGTCCTTCTGTATTAATGCAGCTTTTTTCGATACCCTTCCAGCTTGAAGGCCTGTACGCATGAGCCCCGTACAGCTCCCGTACAGTATACATGAGTTTTACGGCTGTAACGAAAAGTGTTGAAAAATTCACATATTGTGGCGGTAGGCTAATTGTTTTTTGTAAATAAAGGCCTGTACCACTAAGGAAAAATATTATAGAGCAATCATTGCGTACGGGGCTTGTTGGGAACTCATGAGCTGTACATTTGTGAAAAAACTTTCTGAGTGCTCCCATAGCACTTCGGGTGTCGAGCCGAATGGAAGCTCTCGATTTCTTGCTCAGAATTATTTTTGTTTGCGCTTAGACGCAGAGTGGCAGCCGAATGAGACGGTCGGTCCACGCAGCTCTGCTGTTTATATGCGTGTGAGATTTGCGTGTATGGTTTTGTTATTTTTGCGTGTGATGGTTTTGTTATTTTTGGGGTGGGATTTTTAAATTTGAACAGCGCTTGAATGTGTGCGCTCACATTTATGATTAATGGTACAAGAACCTGTCTCAGTTTTTATGATATTTTTATTTATTTTTACAGGTGTATATATTTAAGACTTTCTTATTTTGTTTATTAAAAGCACATATGAAATAATTTTAAAATTTTGGCATATTTTTTATTTATTTAATTATATCTATGATTGATGATTACATAATAAATTTCTTTTCTATTAACATATAATTAATTCATATCAAACAATACATTTAAGATAAATCATTTTTCAAGCAGCAACAAAAATGTGTAAAACTCAGCAATCTATGAATTCCTTTTGTATGCCCACAAACAGCAACACAGAAAATGCTATTTCGAAAAGCCTATTTGCTAGATTATCAGTTTGCCGCTCGAAGAGTTACCCACAACGAAATATGTTATTTTATCAGACTATTTTTAGGATTTCTCAATTGTTAGCTTAGTGCCAACTTATTCTAATCAAAATATACAACCATAACAAATATATTATTAAATTACATATCACAATAGCACTTATATTATATTAGGGTATCCAACACTCAACATTCGTCTGTTCATATTCTTATTCAACATGTTCGCTATTTAAGTCTATTAGTGTGCGTGTGTGTGTGTGTATTCACAAAGAAGCAAAACAGAACTGCCGCACAAAATATAAAATCGACAATTTCAGACTTCTGCTTGAATCTGTTTATGCAGTCCAACTTGGGAGGGTAGGATAAACTTAATATGAACTTTGTCAAACTTGATAGCAAAACGTGAGATACTTTAATATTATTTATGTACATATTTTTTTTATATATCGAAAATAAACTATATATATATAAAAAATAAAGATTTGAGTTTTAATTGACTAGTATTGAAAATTGGTACAAAGGGTATTTTTACTTCGTGCATTTTGTGTTGAAGCACTAGTTTTGTTATTTTGGAAGTGGCTGAGAAGAACGAATTTCGTTTGAATGCGCTGTGTGCGTGCACATGAATATACATATATTATGCGTATGCATCAGTGGCGCACGCAGGGGGTTTTGGGGGTGACCCCCGAAATGCGCAAAAAATTAATTTAACTTAACTTTTTTTGCTTTTTTGGCTGCTTCTGAAAAAACAAAAGCCGCTGCCGAAGCAACAGCAGAAAATGAGAAGTCGCTAAAAGAAAAAAAAAAGAAAAATTTGGTATATATAAGTTGTTTTTATTTTCTGTGTTTCCAAGTGATAAAATGAAATTATTAAAGCAGAAATTAGACAACAGTTACACACGAGTACTGTCGCGACAGCTAGCGCCACCAACTTGCGACTTTGTCGACGTGTCGACCCATCATCCGCACCGTTTTACTATGTGGCAGACAAGGACTTGCACTTCGAGGACATCGGGATCGGGGCCCATTATCGATGAAGATGCCAGAGGAAAACGATGGAAATTTCAGAACCCTTCTTCGTTTTGTGGGGAAAGTGGAGACACAGTTTTGAAGAAACATTTGGAAACGGTTAATGCCAATGCAACGTATTTGAGCGACCGCATTCAGAATGAGATCATCGAAGCTGCAGGACAAATTATCACTCAAAATATAATAAAACGCGTAAATGAGCCGAAGTGTTTTACAATAACTGCTGATGAAACTACAGATATTAGTGGGATTGAACAATTAACGTTGAGTGTTCGATACGTTCAAGCTATCGTGAATTTTCGAAGAAAGAGCACACAATCCGGGAAGATTTTCTGCGTTTCGTCCCTTTGGTTGATGTGACTGGAGCGAGCCTTGCAAACAATTCTGAAACATTTGGAGGAAATGAAAGTTGACACCAATTCCATGAAAGGGCAAGGTAAATTCTTAATTATCGCCTAAGACTGCACACGATTTATAAAATTTTTTTTTTCAGGGTTGTGATGGAGCTCGAGTTATGAGTGGACAATTCAAGGGTTGTGGGTTATTGTGAGAAAAACGTGTCCAGATGCTTTGTAAGTGCATTGCGCTAATCACAATTGAATTTAGCTATCACACTGCATGCAATATTTCATCAACCGGAATTGTATGTCAACTGTCAAGCTACGGTGAATTTTTCCGAAATTCAAACAAGGCTGGAAACTTATTGAGGGCACACATCCTCGCAGCAGACTCTGGAGCCAAGCAGACCCGTCTTCTAAAATTTTGTGAAACACGTTGGGTTGAACATCTGGCATCCCTCAGTTTGGTTTTTGAAGTGCTACAATTTATCTGCTCAGCACTGAAGAAATGGATGAAAAGAACATCAAATCTGACGGTGTTCAGCCAAATGCACTGCTCTCTTCTATTCGTACGACTGAATTCATCATAGCGTTAACTGTGCTAAACCAGTCTTCAGCTTGACAAAAAATCTGAGCCTGTTTCTCCAACAGGAAGACTGGATTTGAGCCGATGCGTCAGTTACGCAAACGATATGCACGAACAAATAAAGCAGATGCGTGCAGAAGCCACCGAAAAATTCACGAAATCTTCGTTTCAGCGACTAAGACTGCAGAAACTATTGATGCTGATCTGACCGGGAATCGGGATAACTATGAAGTAAGCATTGAAGTTTTTATCGTCGATCAATTTACATCCCGTTTTTGGACAAGTACTCGGAAGAGCTTGAGTCGAGATTTTTAGAACACCGGGATATCCTTTCCAGGTTACAAAACATCATTCCGGAAAATGTGCGGGACTTACTTTGTCAGCATTATATGACACTGCTAAAACATTGAAAGATGAATGGCCAAACGACATCCATGTATTCACTGAAGAATTTGAGCTGAAATTGGGATGTGGCAAAGGTAATTTTATTCGCTAAAAATGCTACCATGCTAATATGAATTGATAAATATTTTTCTGATTGCAGGCACTGTTTAAATGTGTTTGAAGAAAAGCGAATCAAAACATTCATCGAAGCTTTGGACGTTTGCGATGAAGCATTCTATCCAACGGTATACAGATTTCTTCAAATAGGTGCGACACTGCCAGTAACAGTCGCTTCAGCGAACGGTCGTTCTCTACATTACGAAGATTGAAGACCTTTTTACGAAATAAGACTGGAGAGCAAAGATTAAGTGGATTGGCGCTTCTCAGCATTCATCGAGATGGAGGTAACCAGTGAACAAATTTTGGATATAATGGCCAAAAAACCACGAAGGATTGATATTACAATCTAATGTACATTACATTATTTCCTTTCAACCCCCGAAAATATTTTCTGCGTGCGCCTGGTATGCATGTGTGGCTTTGTTGATCTGCTGGTGGCCGTCAATAGCAAAACCTGATTTATTATTTAACATAATAAATAATAAATATAGTTGCCCACCCAAAAGCCCTGCACCAGCATGCAAATGTATGTACATGTAAAAATCATATTGAAGATGTTGGAAAGGTCAGGTTTTGCTATTGACGGCCACCGCAGATCAACAAAGCGCACACATGCATACGCATAATATATGTATATTCATGTGCACGCACCGCGCATTCAAACGAAATTCGTTCTTCTCAGCCACTTCCAAAATAACAAAACTAGTGCTTCAACACAAAATGCACGAAGTAAAAATACCCTTTGTACCAATTTTCAATACTAGTCAATTAAAACTCAAATCTTTATTTTTTATATATATATAGTTTATTTTCGATATATAAAAAAAATATGTACATAAATAATATTAAAGTATCTCCGTTTTGCTATCAGTTTGACAAAGTTCTATTAAGTTTATACTACCCTCCCAGTTGGACTGCATAAAGCAGATTCAGCAGAAGTCTGAAATTGTCGATTTTATATTTTGTGCGGCAGTTCTGTTTTGCTTCTTTTGTGAATACACACACACACACGCACACTAATAGACTTAAATAGCGAACATGTTGAATAAGAATATGAACAGACGAATGTTGAGTGTTGGATACCCTAATATAATATAAGTGCTATTGTTGATATGTAATTTAATAATATATTTGTTATGGTTGTATATTTTGATTAGAATAAGTTGGCACTAAGCTAACAATTGAGAAATCGCTAAAAATAGTCTGATAAAATAACATATTTCGTTGTGGGTAACTATTCGAGCGGCAAACTTGATAATCTAGCAAATAGGCTTTTTCGAAATAGCATTTTCTTGTGTTGCTGTTTGTGGGCATACAAAAGGAATTCATAGATTGCTGAGTGTTTACACATTTTGTTGCTGCTTGTGAAAAATGATTTATCTTAAATGTATTGTTTTGATATGAATTAATTATATGTTAATAGAAAAGAAATTTATTATGTAATCATCAATCATAGATATAATTAAATAAATAAAAATAAAAAAAAAAAAAAAAAAAAAAAAAAAAAAAAAAAAAAAAAAAAAAAAAAAAAAAAAAAAGGAAAAATTTAAAAATTTTTTATATATTTTTTAAAAAAAAAAAAAAAATTAAAAAAAAAAAAATATAAAAAAAAAAAAAAAAAAAAAAAAATAAAAAAAAAAAAAAAAAAAAAAGCAGGGGTGTACGCTGCCTTAAAGATCGATGCAGATGGGGATGCAAGCTGTCTTCGTTGCAAATTTGGTGACCCTAGCTCAAAGTTGTAAAATGTGGGGAAAGGGGGTATGGGTGGGCGGCAAAATTTGGTGGGGGTTGGAAATGTCAATTGATTCCATACCAAATTTGGTGACTCTAGCTGGAAATTTGTAAATATTGGGGAAGAGGGGGGGGGGGGTGGGTGGGCGTGGCATCCCATTTTGTGGGATCTTTGTGAAATGTCATGTACCATTTATAGTTTCAGTTGTAAAGTGGGGAGGGGGCTGGGGGGTATGGGTGGGCTTGGCTCCATTTGTGGACTTTGTGTGTATTGTTCTTCTCATTTGGTGACTCTGCTAGTTTGTTTAGTGGGGGGGGGCTGGTGGCGTGGTTGGGCGTGGCTCCCATTTTTATGGTCTTGTGAATGTTTGTTCTTCCCATTTGGTGACTCTGCCAGTTTGTAATGGTGGGGAGGGGGGGATGGGTGGGCTTGGCTCCAACTTTTGGGGTGTTGCCGCTATCTTCCCATGGGTTCTGCCCAACTCTGGAGATACACGCTGCCGTTTTTGACGAAGCGTTGGGGTGGTAGTATTGGTGGCGTGGCTCCAACTTTGATGATTTTGGGGGTTCTCACTTCTTGGCCATTTGGTGGCCTGTACTGTGGGGTTTGGCTTTTTACTTTATTGCGGGGGCTGGGGGCGGCGTGGCCATTTGATGAGTTGGGGGTTGTTGTTTTTACCAATTTGGTGTTTGTGTGAATATGTGGATTTTCGGTTTGCGATTTATCGTTTGCCGCCCCCGTTTTGACCCCTCTTGAACTTTAATTACTATCCATGTAAGAGAATTGGAAGTTTAGTCTCTGCGGGTGTGGAAAGTTGCGACTACAGACGGACGGACGGACGGACGGACGGACGGACGGACGGACGGACACCTGACGGACATTGCCAAACCAATATACTCTTACCTTCGGTATCGAGTATAAATATCATAAAACTGAGACAGGTTCTTGTACCATTAATGCATAAATGTGAGCGCACACATTCAGCGCTGTTCAATTTAAAAATCCCACCCCAAAAATAAAAAACCATAAAAATAACAAAACCATACACGCAAATTAAATCTATTGGCGCATCGCGTCTACGTGCTTGGGGCACGGTTTTCATGTGCTTGGCACAGCCCGTTTTTATTTCCGTGCCTGTCGCATGGCCCCGTACGCTCCCGTACGTATCATGGTTTTACGGCTGTAACGACGTTTATATTCACTTTTTTGGGGGTAGTTATTTTTTTTTTTTTTTTAAAAATTTTTTTGTACACTTGATTTCAAAATAATTATTCGCGCGCTACTTTTGTGTTTGAGTACAGTTAACGCCCTGCTTCTGGCGGTTGCATTTTAGTGAACCCATATTTGATGGGCAGAGCTGAGATTACCAAAGATTATGCTTAACATAACTGAAACCACTCAAAAGACTCAAAGCAAACTCACCTTACTGATCTATACCCTGCAATAGATCAGTGGCAGTACAATCCAGTTTATATGTTATTTAAATTGTATCATATTAATTAATTAATATATTTTTATTCAATACTTCTTGCGCAGCATTGACTGTCAAAACAATAAGTATGGCTTTATTGGAACCTGAATTAGGTCAACCTTGTTAATATTATCCGAAAAATGTATAAGCCGGCTCTTGCCCGACATGTTGTTGCATTTTTTACAACCGTAAATAGCTGCTGAAAGCTATTTACTGCCCGTAGCATTTTAACATAACATTTTAACATTTTCATTGTTCAACACTACCGTACCAGCAGTAGCTAACAGAACAGCAGACCTAAAATGTAAGTACTGTACTGAAGCTGTACGGGACCATTTTTATACTCGATACCGAAGGTAAAGAGTATATTGGTTTTGTGCAATGTCCGTCATGGTGTCTGTCCGTCTGTCCGTCTGTCCGTCCGTATGGTTGCAAGTTTTTTCCACACCCTTCAAGCTAGAGACTTGAAACTTTCCAATTCTCTTTATCTATGGGATAGTAACTTAAAGTGTCAAGATGGGGGTTCTACGATAACTGGGGGGCTGGCAAATCGATAAATTCGATAACTCAAAACCGATAAATCCACATATTTCGCACATCCTTACAGCTATAAGTACCAAATTTGGTAAGAAGATAGCTATTAGCAACCCCCAAAAAACTGCATCAAAAATTTTGGAGCCACGCCCCCCATTCCGCCCCCAGCCCCCCGCATTTTAAAGTCAAAATAGCCCATATCTCCCTCAGTTTTTGAGCTAGAGCCACCAAATTTGGTGCCAAGACAGGTGATGATGACCCCCTAAAAACCGCACCAAAAGTTTGGATGCCACGCCCACCGATACTGCCCTAGCCGCCCCCATCCACCCCAACGCTTCGTCAAAAACGGGAATGAGTGTATCTTTCAGAGTTGTGGAGCTAAAGCCACCAAATTTGGTAAAAAGATAGCTGGCAACGACCCCCAAAAATCTTCATCAAAGTTTTGGAGCCACGCCCTCCATTTCGCCCCCCTTTCCCCACTTTTTAAAATTTTCGAGCTAGAGTCACCAAATTTGGTATGAAGATAGCAATTGACATTCCACAAAGATCTGCATCAAAAATTTGGATGCCACGCCCACCCATACCACCCCCAACCCCCCTTTCCCCAATTTTTACAAATTTCGAGCTAGAGTCACCAAATTTGGTATGAAGATAGCAATTGATATTTCTCAAAGATCTGCATCAAAAATTTGGATGCCACGCCCACCCATACCGCCCCCAGCCCCCCTTGCAATTGACATTTCAGAAAGATCTGCATCAAAAATTTGGATGCTTCGCCCACCCATACCGCCCCCAGCCCCCCTTTCCACACTTATTACAAATTTCGAGCTAGAGTCACCAAATTTGGTATGAAGATAGCAATTGACATTTCAGAAAGATGTGCAACAAAAATTTTGATGCCACAACTACCCATACCGCCCCAGCCCCCCCCCCCCCTTTCCCCACCTTTTACAAACTTTTAGCTAGAGTCACCAAATTTGGTATGAAGATAGCCGGTGGCATCCCCATCTGCATCGGAGAATCTTTAAGGTAGCGTACACCCCTGCCGCATCCGTACCCCTTTGCAATCAGGCCTCTTTTTACCGGTTTTAATACTGGTATCGAGTATGCCGCAGTCGGTTGCGTCCGACTGCAACGTTTCTACTTGTTTTATATGAAGTTTTTGCTGTACGGGAGCTGTACAGGCGTCTGCGTACAGGCCTTAAATCGGAAATGCAACTGTGTTTTGTACACTTGATTTCAAAATAATGATTCGCGCGCTACTTTTGTGTTTGAGTACAGCTAACGCCCTGTTGCTGGCGGTTGCATTTAAGTGAACCCATATTTGATGGGCAGAGCTGAGATTACCAACCATTATGCTAAACATAACTGAAACCACTCAAAAGACTCAAAGCAAACTCACCTTACTGATCTATACCCTGCAATAGATCAGTGGCAGTACAATCCAGTTTATATGTTATTTAAATTGTATCTTATTAGTTAATAAATATATTCTTATTCATTACTTCATGCGCAGCATTGACTGCCAAAACAGTAAGTATGGCTCTATTGGAGCCTGAATTAGGTCAACTTTGTTAATATTATCCGAAAAATGTATAAGCCGGCTCTTGCCCGACATGTTGTTGCATTTTTTACAACCATAAATAGCTGCTGAAAGCTATTTACTGCCCGTAGCATTTTAACATAACATTTTAACATTTTCATTGTTCAACACTACCGTACCAGCAGTAGCTAACAGAACTGCAGTCCTAAAATGTAAGTACTGTACTGAAGCTGTACGAGACCATTTCTTGTATATGAAGTTTTTGCTGTACGGGAGCTGTACAGGCGTCTGCGTACAGGCCTTGAGTCTTGAAACCAAGCAAATATCTTTTCTTATGGCCGGGACAGATAAAGTGTCAAGATTGTGGTTCTATGATAACTGAGGGAGTAGGATATCGATAAATTGATAACTCAAAATCGATTAATCCTTTTCTTTCTCACACCCTTTCTGTTAGAGTTACCACATTTGGTAACAAGATAGGTATTGGCATCCCCCAAAAAAAAAGCATCAAAAATTTTGATGCCTGTAGGCCAATTTCGATATGTAGGCTTGTTCACATATGTAATAACAAATGTTTTCAAATTTAAACAAGTGGAAACGTTGCAGTCGGACGCAACCATCTACGATAACTGGGGGGCTGGCAAATCGATAATTTCGATAACTCAAAACCGATAAATCCACATATTTCGCACATTCTTGCAGCTAGAACTACCAAATTTGGTAAGAAGATAGCTACTAACAACCCTCAAAAAACTGCATCAAAAATTTTGGAGCCACGCATACCCATTCCGCCCCCAGCCCCTCCGCAATTTAAAGTAAAAAAAAGCCTATAACTCCCACAGTTTTTGAGCTATAGCCACCAAGTTTGGTGCCAAGATAGGTGATGATTACCCCCCAAAAACTACATCAAAAGTTTGGATGCCACGCCCACCAATAAAGCTCTAGCCGCCCCCACCCACCCCAACGCTTCGTCAAAAACGAGAATGCGTGTATCTTCCAGAGTTGTGGAGCTATGGCCACCAAATTTGGTAGGAAGATAGCTGGTGGCGACTTCCTAAAATCTGCATCAAAGTTTTGGAGCCACGCCCACCCGTTCCGCCCCCCTTTCCCCACTTTTTTCAAACTTCGAGCTAGAGTCACAAAATTTGGTATGAAGATAGCTACTAACAACCCCCAAACAACTGCATCAAAAATTGTGGAGCCACGCCCACCCATACCGCCCCCAGCCCCCTTTTCCCACCTTTTACAAACTTTGAGCTAGAGTCACCAAATTTGGTATGAAGATAGCAATTTACATTCCACAAAGATCTGCTTCAAAAATTTGGATGCCACGCCCACCCATACCGCCCCCAGCCCCCTCTTCCCACCTTTTACAAAATTTGAGCTAGAGTCACCAAATTTGGTATTAAGATAGCAATTTACATTCCACAAAGATCTACTTCAAAAATTTGGATGCCACACCCACTCAATCCGCCCCCAGCCCCCTTTTCCTCACCTTTTACAAACTTTTAGCTAGAGTCACCAAATTTGGAAGGAAGATAGCTGGTGGCATCCCCATCTGCATCGGAGAATCTTTAAGGCAGCTGACACCCCTTCCGCATCCGTACCCCTTCGCAATCAGGCCTCTTTTTACCGGTTTTATTACTGGTAACGAGTATACCGCAGTCGGTTGCGTCCAACTGCAACGTTTCCACTTGTTTTTTATTGGATAGATATTCAAAACTAAGAAATACTTTTTTCTCGTTTTGCCACATTTTGATTTTTAACAGTTTTATTAAGGATATTATATGCTTTGGGGGAAAATTAAACTTATTGTATCCTGAAAATTCAAACTTCATTTAATTCGAAATTGTGATGTTTTAAGATAGTTTAACAAGAAATTTCTACTGTACGCTGTACGCTGTCACAAAGACTGTCTGATGCACATGGGGATGCCACATGCTATCTTCCTTCCAAATTTGGTGACTCTAGCTCAAAGTTTGTAAAAGGTGGGGGAAGTTGGCTGGGGGCGGTATGGGTGGGCGTGGAATCCAAATTTTTGCTGCATATCTTTGTGGAATGTCAATTGCTATCTTCATACCAAATTTGGTGACGCTAGCTCAAAGTTTGTAAAAGGTGGGGGAAGGGGAGCTGGGGCGGTATTGATGGGCATGGCATCCAAACTTGGTGGCTCTAGCTTAAAAACTGTGGGAGATAAAGGCTTTTTTGACTTCAAAATGCGGGGGGCTGAGTGCGAAACGGGTGGGCGTGGCTCCAAAATTTTTGATGCAGTTTTTTGGAGGTTTATAGTAGCTATCTTCTTTGGTAGTTCTAGTTGTGAGTATAAAAAGGCTTGTTTGTAAGGATTACAAACGATTAAACTTTATTTATTTTAATCCGGCATCAGACGATCTGATCACTAGAGCAGCCAATTCCAAAGTGACCATGCTTAGGTATCGTTCTTACAATTATCGGTATATATAACAACATAAGGTGAATGTCTTATGTGGTTTCCTCACTAGCACTTTACATCAGCATTTACAGCAATTATCGATAACAAGACGGAGAGCTGTCCTCATACACAACATCAACATCTGCATCTTGTTGACAGTTAACAATTATAAATTGAGCTAACACGTGCGTAATATGGATTCGGTTTTATTATATATTTTGGAGAACGACGCTAAGATGGAGGCGCAATTTTTGTTAAATTTGTTTGGGTCGTCGAGCTCATCATTTAATCATGATCGTTCGTAGCGTATGGAAATATGTACGGATATCCCATATTGCAAAATTATGCATTTTATTTTATGAAATGCCATTTTATAATATAGATTCGGTTTGGAAGTTTTTGGGAGCGGGATGTGCCGAGGAACTCGGACGAGTTCTTCAAAGAAAGTTTTCGGTGTGAGAGGAAAGTTTTCGAAAATTTTGTATAGCAGAATAAAAATAAAATAAATTTAATTTTTACCGTTTGCCATTTTGAGTCTCAATTTCCTGTAATTATTTGACTAGTGGTGTCACCATGCCGATAAAAGAAATTATCAAGCATAATAGAAATTTTTTAGAGTATCGAGTACTGTTAACACCAGATGTACTCACATCTTGGCTAGACGCCAGCATCTGCCATATCTAGCACCCATACAATTTGTATGGGAGATGTTCAACATCTTGGCTCAAGATGCGAAGATGCAAGATGCAGCCCTAATGAGGACAGGGCATTAATCTAGGTTTTATCGATATGCGATGTATCGAATATTATTACACGCTTTCCTTTTTTTTACTTTTTTTTTTTATTTTAAATTAGTTCCATCCAAACCTGTAAGGAGGTTTAATGGATCTTCCAGATCTTGACACTTTTATTTGCTCGAACTCTTTTTCCGAGCTGAAGCTGCTAGCGGTTTCATAGTCTACCGATACGTCATGGTTAATTTCGTTAACAGTTTCATTTTCAATTTTTACATTTTCGGTTTGTTCTATATTTATATTTTCGGTTTGTTGTATGTTTACATTTTCGGATTTTTCTATATTTATATCTTCGGATTGTTCTATATTTCCATTTTCGGATTGTTCAATAATTACATTTTCGAATTGTTCTAAGTTTACATTTTCAGGTTGTTCAATTATTACATTTTCGGAATGTTCTATGTTTACATTTTCATTGTTTACAAAGGTATTGTCATAGTAACAGTCTTTATTGTCACGATTATTACTTTCAGATTTATTCATGAGTCTTCTATTTCTCCTAAAATAGTTATTATGATCATCCTTTATAATGTAGGATCTTTCATTTACTCTTTCCTTAACGACCCCATATGCCCACTCGTTGGATTTTTTCTTAAATTGGATTTTATCACCGATGTTAAATGGACGTAAATTTTTTGAGTGCATGTTATAGTATAATTTTTGTTTGGACGTCTTATCAATGAACCTTTTCATAATTGTTTCTTCATCAATCAAATTTCGATACAGTAAAGATTTCTTTATTGGCATTTTGGTCTTACACATTCTACCAAAGAACAACTCACATGGAGCAAGGTTTAAACTTGCTACCGGGGTGGAATTGTATTCGAGGATTCTATACTGATAATTACTGAGTTCCGGACAACGTTTTAAAATATTCTTTGCAATCGCCACTCCCTTTTCTGCTAATCCATTGCTCTGAGGGTATCTTGGACTTGAAAACTGTAGCACTATGTTACATTCATCAGCAAAGGTTCTAAGCATGAGTGAGTTGAATGGATTGTTGTCACATTTTAGTTTTGATGGGTAGCCGTAGTTATAAAAAGATTTTCTAAGTTCTTCAATGACATCCGATACTGCTTTTCCTTTAAGCTGGCTAACATTCAGAAAATTGGAGTACGCGTCAAAAATTGAAAGAAAATGTTTTCCTCTATATTCAAAAATGTCCATTCCTGCCATATGAAAAGGATATTCCGGTGTTTCGTCTTCTACCAACGGTTCCTTTTGGTTGTTTCTCCGAAACTTTTCACATACCTCGCAAGCATACACCAATTCTTTAATCTGTTCGGTCATGTTAGGCCAATAGTAGAGTTTACGTGCTCGGGCTAACGTTTTTTCGATACCTAGGTGAGATTCGTGAACTTGTCTCAAAATTTGGCTTTGCAGCTTAGCTGGAATTATTAGTCTGCATGAGCGAAATAGAAGCCCTTGTTCAAAGTGTAATTCAGACTTTAATTTATAAAATTGCTGGCACAAATACTAATAAGGAAAAACAATACTATTGTAAATGACCTATACAAACAAAACTATATAGACTACAAATTAAAGGCGACACTATACTGTTCAAGTGGGCACGCTCCCAGATTATACGGATTACCCAAAATACACAAAAAAGACACACCCCTAAGACCAATAGCATCATCGACGAACGTACCATGTTACAAACTGGCAAAACATATAGGCAACATTTTAAACAATATAACTTCAAAACAATACAATATACTGAACGCGGTACAATTAAAAGAAAATCTTAAGAACGAGAAAATTGAAAATGATGATAGACTCGTATCGTTCGACGTGGTATCATTATTTACAAATATACCCGTAAGCACAGCAATTCAAACCATAATGGGAAGATGGACGGATATTACAGAACATACACAGATACCAAAGAAAAAGTTTAAGGAAATACTTGACTTCATTCTAATTGATAACAACTACCTGACATACAACAACAAAACCTACCACCAGATTTTTGGTATGCCCATGGGCAACCCCATCTCCCCCACCATAGCGAACATTGTACTAGACAAGATATTAGACAACGCAATACAGGACTTAGCCAAAAATAACATACACATTAAACATATATACAAGTACGTAGACGATATCATATGCATATTAAAAGAAAAGGATGCACAACACATACTTGATACACTCAAAAAGCAACACAAAAGAATACAATTTACAATGGAAAGGGAACTGAACAACAAAATTGCTTATCTTGACACGGAACTAACAAGAAATAGGGAAAATATCGGATTCAAATGGTACACCAAGACGATCGCATCCAATAGGATTATGAGTTTCCACTCACATCAACCTATGAGCCAGAAAATAAACACTGCAAAAAACATGGTCAGAAAAGCATACACACTGAGCGACGAACAACACAGGCCCGAAATATATATTAAATTAAAATCAATATTATTAAAGAACAGCTACCCGGAACGATTAGTGGACAACATAATACTAGAAATCACAAACGAAAACAACAAAATCTTAAAAACACAAAACGACAATTCAGACGAACAAATGAACCAATACGTGAGCATACCATATATAGAACATTTAACTAATAAACAAACACTCGCGAAAATTATGCCAGCTGATGCTACCAAACACCTAACATATGCATACAAAGCGCACAAAAATACACGTAGATTGTTTACGAATACGAAAGACAAGATCGACAAGGAACAACAACAAAACGTTATCTACCAAATCAGCTGCATGGGAAGAGAGGGAGAGCGATGTAACGGGGTTTATATCGGGACAACCAAGAGAGCGTTTGGAGCGAGACTCAACGAACACCGGGGGGATGCGAAAAAGGGAAAAATGACCACAGCTCTTGCACAGCACACAACAACAACAGGTCACACAGCGGACTTCGAAAACGCAAAACTGTTGGACATTGAACGGAGAGAGAGAACGAGACTGACGCTAGAAAGCTTACGAATACAACAAAGCAGCATGAACGCTGTAAACCACAAAGAAGACTTAGAACAGACAAACAACATTTATTCGGCAGTAATAACAGATGACTTCAGCAGCAAACATACAAAACGGACAAAAACGACAAACGTCGATAGAAAGTAGTTCAATTTTAATTTTAATTTAAATGTTGATGACAATGCTGTAAGGCTTTAAGTGAAAAAGATGTATGTATACGTGTATTCATAAGTGGTTGTTTTTACATTTGTTTTTGTATTTTAATTATAAAAACACAAAATATTATGCAGGCTCCCTGAAGAAGGCTTAATATAAGCCGAAACGACGTAGGAGAGAATTGATGGGTTAATAAACAAAACACCATTAAGAACAACAACGGCCTTTTATTCCGATAAATACTATTTACAAATTTGTTTACTTTATGAAATGATGGCCATCCTTTTTCAACAAAATCGGAAATCATCTGATAATCTTCATCATCTTCCAAAACCTGTCTATAGCATTTATAGTTCTCTTCTGAGAGACAGGCTGCACGAGTTACTATGTGAATGACATTTGCTAATTTTGAAATTTCCACTTCTTCGGGTAGCTGGGCTCGTGACAGACAATCTGCTACCAGCATTTCCCTTCCCGGTGTATATTTTACTGACATCTTTGGATACTTTAGTAAATAAAGAAGCATTCGCTGCAATCTCATTGTCACGGAGTCAATGTCTCGTTGGACTAAGACTTCTAGGGGCTTATGGTCGCTTTCTACCAAAAATTCTCGTCCATATACATAATAGTGGAACCTTTCACATGCGAAAACGATTGCCAGAAGCTCTTTTTCGATTTGTGCCCATTTTTGTTCACTTTTTGTCAGTGTGCGTGAAGCAAAACAAACTGGATGCCCGTGCTGGGAGAGAACGCAGCCAAGACCATCTTTCGACGCATCAGTTTGAATAACAACAGGCTTGGTATTGTCATACACAGCTAGAACTGGATTGCTCGTTATAGTTTTAAGCAAATCATTGAGTTCGTTTTGATGCTCAATAGTCCATTCAAACGGGGTATCAATTCTAGTAAGGTTCCTGAGTTTAGCAGTTCTAGATGACAAGTCTGGAATAAACCTAGCTAGGTACTTAAAAAGTCCAAGAATGCGCAGCACTCCAGATTTGTCTTTTGGAGTTTGAATGTTCTGAATTGCTTCTAGGTGCTTTCTTTGTGGTTTAATAAGGTTTTCCGATAAGATGTGACCCATAAATTCAACTTGTGTTTTCCTATATTGGACTTTGTCAGGATTAAAGCGAACACCATTTGATTTTGCCCGCTGCAGTACTTTGAGTAATGTTTCATCATGTTCCTCAAAACTATCTCCTAAAATTCCTATGTCGTCAAAGTATATGATCACATTTGGTATGTCCCCAAACATTTGTATCATGTTACGTTGAAACATTTCGGGAGCGCTATTGATTCCAAATGGAACACGATTAAATTTGAATCTACCGAATGGGCTCATAAATGTCGTCAAGTCAGAGCTCACTTCATCGAGTTCCATTTGCCAGAACCCATGAGACAAGTCTAGAATTGTAAAAACTTTTTTATGGGATAATTGTGCCATAAAATCGTCTATTGTCGGTATAAGGTAATGCTCACGTTTAATTGCTTCGTTTAACGGTTTGGGGTCTAAACAAAGTCGCAGTTTTCCATTCGCTTTTTCTACTACTTGTAAATTATTCACCCAACTGGTGGGATATGTCACCGGCGAAATAATTTTTTCCTTAACCATCGAGTTCAACTCCTGTTCCAATGTTCCAAGCAAGCTTTGTGGGAACCTTTTTTTATAATGCAGTACTGGGTTTGCATTATCCTTTAAAATTATTGATTGCTTGTTTGGCAACTTGCCAAGTCCCTGAAATAATTGCTTGAATTTTTCCACAAACCCCTCTTTGGTATTAGGTAAGTTGCATACTGTATCGATATTTAAATGTTTAATGAGATGCAATTTTACGGAATATTTAAGACCTATTAAAGATTCACATTTCGTATCTACAACTAAAAATTCAATACATTTTCCATTTTGGAAATTTGAATCATAACAGTTTGCTATAGCTATTCCATAATTGTTTACTTTAACATTGTTGTAATCAAAAATAAGAAGGTTTTCTTTTTTAATTTCAAGTTTTAACTTCTTAGCTATATCTATTGGAATACAGTTGACATCCGCGCCAGTATCCACTTTAAATGTTACAACTTGTTCATTGATTTTAAATGTTTTCGTCCATCTATCGCTCTTAAATCCACACTCACTTATTCTTAAAATTGAGGAATTAGTCTCTACGTATACATTTTGCTTATCTTTATTATTTTTACCTGGTTTCACCCAATTGGTTCTGGCTCCGGATGATGGCTTGCGCTCCACATCTTTTTGTCTGTTGTTGTCGCCACCCTTTTTTCCTTGCTTGCAATATTTGGCGAAATGTCCTAATTTTCCACAGACATAGCATGTTGTTTCCTTGGCACGACACTCGGACAAATGTTTTGGGTTGAATACAGCTCCACAATTATAGCACTTTCGAACAACTGCGTTGATTGTCATACTCTCCACTGTGTCATTATTCTGCTTTTGCAGAAACTCGTTGTTTTTAGCAGCTGCTTCAAAGGCTTTACATTCGTTGATGATATCCTCCAGTTTCTTATTTTTTGACTCTAGCAGCTTAAGCTGCAATTTTTTATCATTAATCCCAATAATAAGGCGATCAGACAGCATTCGTTGTACGTAGGCCTTGCCACAGTCACATTTGAAATCACACAACTGTACCTGCTTGCGAAGTTGTGTCTCAAATTCCATAAACGGCTGGCCTTCATTCTGCACGATGTTGTTGAATTTGTAGGATTCCATTGTAATGTTTTTTAACGGAGTACTATAGTTGTCGAAAGCTTTGAGTACATCATCGAGAGTACGGCTAACAACTGCTGCAGACGCTGACGACGCTTCTGATGACGCCATTACGGTGCCTACCATGCCGTTTGCAGATCCATCATTCGGGAACCAGTGTTGCCATAATTTTTTGTGCAAAAAACGCTAGATTAGCAAAGAAAAACAGCCAAAAAACCCCAAAAATCGTTTTAAAAAAGCTAAAAATTACCCTAGATTTTTTTCAATCCTTTTAGTCAAAGCTTTTTATTATATCGTCTATACCGACAGCCTCTTCGTCGGAGTAGATATTTTGAGATGTTCCGATCATCATTAGGAACTTCGATTTTTGTATTCATGACAACACTTGCCATGGCGCTGCGAAGATCTTCCTTAAAGTGGCATGCTAAAACATTCTTTATAATGTGGGTACATTTTTTACGGTGCAGCTTAATTTTCCATTATTCCGACTTTTTGAGACTATTTTGAGAGAAACAATTTATTTTCAACATTATATTTAATAACAAGCCGATCTCGTACAAAAACATTGTTGTTATTAAATGTGATGTTGAAAATAATTTGTTTCTCTCAAAATTGTCTCAAAAAGTCGGAATAATGGAAATAATGGAAAATATTAAAATGATTATTTTCCATGATTTCAATTATTTTTCATTATTTTTAATAATTTATGGTAATTTTCCATTATTTTTGATTATTTGTAGTCCTAATCATTAAATAATCATACATTTTACACCAGCGAACTATATAATCACTACGACTTTTTTCCAAAAATAATTTAATTGATTAGTAATTCTAATGGCAACTTAACAGGTATGGTTGCAGCATGAGCTCGCAAATCGCTTAATTTTGCGGCTACACCGCACTTGCAATAGCTGCAGTAAGCCCGTGTCAAATCGGTAACATCTTTCCACAGCCACTCCTTAAACTCGCTGTCCTGCAGCCACGCATCATACACTTTAGATTAAGACATTTTTCGCACTTCATCAGACACACCACAATGCAAGAGTTGTAAGAATTCTATCGATATATTACCGATGATGCGTTAGTGCTGTAAAAGCCTTAGAAAATGCAAATGTATGAAAATATAGTTTAATATATAAAAACGCTGAAAAACGCTAAATCGATCTGAAATAAAGCTGAATTAGCTTCTTCCCGCTGCTTTACAATTTTTCCCGCAATCGCAATTGAAAAAACGCCAAATCTGGGGGGAAAAACGCTAAAACGGCAACACTGTCGGGAACATTACATTATACATTTCCGTAGCTTTGGACCCGGCCAACCATAAAAACGTGGGTATCTTTTTAGCTTCCGGTTCCGCATCTTTGCCTGATGCCATCATGTACATGATAAATGATCTTTTCCATTTTGGCCACTCGTTTGCCAAATTTGAGCAGTCGATTTCCTGCAAGACACGTTCCATTGTGTTCTTTATGTTTCCAAGATTAATATTTTTACTTCTGACACCATATAAAAAGGCTTGTTAGTAAGGATTACAAACGATCAAACTTTATTGATTTTAATCCGGCATCAGACGATCTGATCACTAGAACAGCCAATTCCAAAGTGACCATGCTTAGGTATCGTTCTTACAATTATCGGTATATTTAACAACATAGGAGTGTATGATTTTGTGTTAGAGGTTTTTGTTTGTTTGGGTTTATTGGGTTTTTAATTTTTGGGTTGTTTTTATGTTTTTTTTTTTGTGTTTTTTTTTAGTTTTTTTTTTTTTTTTAAAAATTTTTATATTTTTTTTTTTTTTATTTTTTTTTTTTTTTGGGTTGGATTTGAGAATGTAGTGATTTTTTGTTGGTGGTGGTGTTTTTTTTTTAATTTGTAAATTTATTATTTTTATGTGTGATTTGTTTGTTTTAGTTGGGTTTTTATTGGGTTGGTGTTTTTGGAAAGTGATAATAGGGGTTTTTTGGTGGTAAAAAAAGAGTTTTTTGGGTGGTGTTTTGGTTTAGTGTTTGTTTGGGGGTATCGTAGATTATAGCGGTTTCGGTGGTGTTGTGTGTTTGGTTTGATTTAAAAGGTTTTTTGGGGTTTGGAAGGTGAATGTCTTAATCTAGGTTTTATCGATATGCGATGTATCGAATATTATTACAGTAAGGATGTGCGAAATGCGTGGATTTATCGGCTTCGAGTTATCGAATTTATCGATTTTCCAGACCCCCAATTATCGTAGAGCCCCAATCTTGACACTTTAATTTACTATTCCATAGATAAAGAGAATTGGAAAGCTTCAAGTCTCTAGCTAGAAGGGTGTGGAAAATAGTTGCGAATATACGGACGGACGGACACCATGACGGAAATTGCACAAATCCAATATACTCTTTACCTTTCGGTATCGAGTATAAAAATGGAGAAGATAAAAAGTTTCTTGGGAAACCATGTTTTCTTTGTATGCTTAAAACTTTGATTTGTTCATAGCGAAAAAAAAAATTCTATTAAATGTCATATTTTTGCCAACAAAAATTTAAGTTTAAACGTTTCTCTTTAAAATTTTTAATATTTACGATATTCAGACTTAAGTTTTTCTAATTTCTCATACCTAGTATTTCGTTTTGTTCGGCTGAGGAACGGCATAATTTTGCAAAAGATTAGCCACAAATTTGTAATACCATGTATTCAATTCGGACGAGATATTTTTTGATGTGTTATCATCTATACGCGCGGGTAGCGTAAGACCACAAAGAGAATACACGCAAACCTCGTTGCCGTAACTCACATGCATACCTCGCTGCCGTAACTCACACAGATAGGCAGTCCAAAATTGAAATAGTATGTGGTTCTTGTTCAACAATTGTCTCTGCCTGAAAACGAATATGATGGTATTGGTGTTGCGGCTTTGTTATAATAGAGAATAATGGGTTGGCAATAATTGAATTTAGCTATAATAAAAAGTGTGCGTTTGTGTGCATTCACAAAAGAAACAAAACAGAAATGCACTAGACGAATGATGAACGTTGGATACCCTTATAAAATATAAGTGCTATTGTGGATATGTAGTTATAGAATATATTTGCAATAATTGCATATTTTGATTGTTTTGATTAGCAAAGGTTGGCGTTAGCACACAATTGAAAAATAACTAAAAATAGTTTAATAACAAATCATCTTCCAACATTATAAGAGTATCCAACATTTATCATTCGTCTAGTGCAATTCTGTATTGCTTCTTTTCTGAATATACACACACACACACTTACAGACTAACATAGCGGACTTCTTTAATAAGAGAATGAACTGACGAATGATGAACCCAAATTCAAAAAGTAAACCCAAATTCAAAAAGTAAACCCAAATTCAATAAAATATTATTTCTGTTCAGGAAAACGTTCTCATAGCAATAATGCAGGTGCAAGCACACCAACAAACAGGTATTAAAACATCGCCCGTGAGTTTCACTCACTCATGCAGGATAAATTAGTCTATAACAGAACGTGGTGACCTTTTCTCAATTGCAAGATATGTAATTACTATTTCATCTACCATCTAAACGCACTTCAGGGTCGCATTCAGCGCAAAAATATTTAATTTTCACATCAAATAGACATTACTTGTGTTACTAGATAGTTCAGCTATTTTGCCTGTCAAAAATATCTGCCCATTAAAATCCTGCACCTCTGGATCCTCAAATTAATACAGGGTGGAAAAATCGACAATATAACAATATAAGAAATTAGATAACCTCTATTGTCAATTCCTTGGCTAAAGCTTCAGCAATTACATTTCTTCTTTTCGGTTTTTGCGCTCCACCCGCATAAGGAAAAGCTTCGCAAACTTCCTCTAACCGAATGAGTCAACAAAAAAATACTGTCGTTGAACTTGAAGTGGCAAACAAAGCAATTTGAATATATATGCGTAAAAGCCGTGAAGCGACCTTCACATTGAATGCTGCTAAGTAACAAAATAAGGTTAAGAACAAAAAAATAATGTTGTCAGCAGGTGTCAACGCACCCAAACTATTTTGTGAGTGACCTTTTAAGGTTTTCATACGCTGATACCAACGGTAATGAGTACATTGGTTTTGTACAATGTCCGCCATGTTGTCTGTCCGATTGTTTGAATGCAACTTTTTCAACACTCGTAATGCAAGAGTCTTAACACTTTCCAAATATCTTTATCAATGGGCGGGACAAATATAGTGTCAAGATTGGGTTGCTACTCCTACTGGCTGAGAGGCTGCGAAATCGGAAAAATCAATAGCTGAAAATCAATAATTCCGCATATTTTCCACATCCGTATAGCTAGAGTTACCAAATTTGGTTAGAAGAAAGCTAGCTACTTCATCACAAATTTTGTTGTTAAGCCTTACAGTTTTTGAGGTTGAGCCACCAAATTTGGTGCAAACACAGGTCCTGCGAAATCTTCACCAAAAGTTTGTAGGTTACGCCCCCTACCTTCGCTCCCACGCCTTGTATAATCGGAATCGCCTATATCTTTTACAGTTTTTTAGCTAAAGTTACCAAATTTTGCGGCAATTTAGCTGGCTATGTCTCCGAAGATGTGCATCAAACTAGCTTTGAACGCAGCGCCCAACCCTGGGTGTACACGTTTTTTTACAGGTATCGGAGTATGCCGCAGTTGAATGCTCTTGACTCCGACGTTTTCACTTGTTTTGTATTGTAAAGTATTAATTTATTTGGACGCGGCTATTAACAGAGAACCAAAATTATCTTAGGCTGAGTCAACAGTACATATGTATGTAGCTTCTGCACTGATCAATAAATTTAGACACATTATTTGATAGAGAGATTTCTGGGATGCAGATTAGTTTTCGATTTCATTGGACCTGATTCTA